>JALGQJ010000004.1:30486188-31686188 GCA_023055345.1 Quercus wislizeni
ACATGTTCTGACGATTTGAGATATGAGAAAATCGCTATAACTCACACATAATCATAACTGCTTGATGGAGACTATCACCTTCAAGGTACATCCTATAACTCCCACATCTCCTAGAATACACGCTTGCAATCATTTTTAAAAACATTTTTAATCTTTTTTTTATTATTTTTCTTTGCATATTTTTCTTTTAAGTATATCATACATGGGCTTATTAGAGAGAGAAAAAGAAATACCCAATGATATTTGACATTCCAATTTTGCTATGCCTAAGCACACAAATGTCATTAACATCACACTTTTGCTATGCCAAAGCATACAGATGTCATATATGATTGGCGGGCAACAGTGGTGAGATGGTTATTAATGCCTTTCTCTCAGGATTTTTTAGTCATTCCCGTCAAAGAGAGTGATATGAGTGTTAAGTATAAGAGACAACTCAATCTTACTCATCACAAACAAGAGCCACAAAGCTCACTTGCTTAGTTGTGCATAAAGATGCTCATCTAAGCTACAAATGACACAAAGTTTAGAAAACTTTGTTTCAATGGCCATCCAAGGTACACAAGTACCAATGTATACAAAACACACACTGTTTTTGTAATTTCTTTTTTTTGATTTTTCAATTTTTTTGATTTTTTATTTTATATAAAAAAAAAAAAACAAAAACTGAAAATAAACAAACAAAAACATGTTAAACAAAGCAAAGCATAAAACTAGATGCAGATGCGTGAGGGGAGAGGAAGAAAGAAAAAGATCATCCCATGGAGATAACACCAATGTTTTGACGAAGGAATTCAAAACATTTACTGTCAAGAGGTTTGGTAAACAGATTAGCCTTCTGATCATCAGTGTGAATAAACTCAAGAGTGAGAGTACCATCTTCGACAATCTCCCTAATGAAGTGATATCGAATTTCTATGTGTTTGGTTCTAAAATGTTGAACCGGATTCTTAGAGATATTAATGGCACAGTATTGTCACAATAGATTGTAAGAAGCTCTTGACAAATACCATAATCATGGAGGAGTTTTTGCATCCATAGGAGTTGGGTGTAACAGCTACCGGCAGCAATGTACTCAACTTCAGCAGTAGATAAAAAGATGGAGTTCTGCTTTTTATTCATCCAAGAGACAAGATTATTTCCCACATAGAAACAACCCCCTGAGGTACTCTTTCTATCCTCAGCATTCCCTACCCAATCAGCGTCAGAGTACCCAGCTAAGACATCACTTGTGTCCTTGCTGTACCACATACCAAACTCAACAGTGGTTTTGACATACTTTATGATTCTTTTTAAAGCAGTCATGTGAGACTCCTTGGGATTAGTCTGATATCTAGCACACACTTCAACACTGTAACTAATGTCAAGTCTACTAGCAGTAAGGTAAAGAAGACTACCTATCATGTTTCTATATAGAGAAGGATCAACACTTTTTCCTAACAAGTCAACAGTGAGTTTAACATTGGGGCTCATAGGGGTTCTAATAGAACTAGTAGATTCTAAGCCAAACTTTTTCACAAGATTCTTAGCATATTTAGATTGAGATAGAAATATACCTGAATCTTGTTGACGAATTTGCAACCCAAGGAAGTGAGTCAGCTCTCCAATCATGCTCATCTCAAATTCAGCCTGCATGAGTTTTGAAAAATCATGAGCAAGTTCGTCCTTAGTTGATCCAAAAATGATGTCATCAACATAGACTTGAGCAACTATCAATTCACCATCTTCTTTTTTGATGAAGAGAGTCTGATCAGCCTTTCCTCTAGTGAACCCATATGACACCAAATATTGTGTAAGCCGATCATACCAAGGTCTGGGGGCTTGCTTTAACCTATAGAGTGCCTTCTTGAGATATAATACATGATTCGTAAAGTGTGGATCAATGAATCCTTTTGGTTGAGCCACATAGACATCTTTTTTAAGAATCCCGTTTAAGAAGGCAGTCTTTACATCCATCTGATAAAGCTTGAATTTCAACTGGCAAGCCAAAGCAAGGAGAATTTTGATTGACTCCATACGGGCAATTGGAGCAAATGTTTCATCATAGTCTACTCCTTCCATTTGTGAGTATCCTTGAGCTACAAGCCGAGCCTTGTTGCGGGTCACATTGCCTTCCTCATCAGTCTTATTGTGGAATATCCACTTGGTGCTGATGATGTGTTCACCCTCCGGTCTAGGTACCAAGGTCCAGACATCATTCCTCTAAAATTGAAGTAGTTCATCATGCATTGCTTCAACCTAACTTTCATCCTGAAGAGCTTCTTCAACTTTAGTTGGTTCAACCTGTGACAGATAACAAGAATACAATACAAAGTTAGCAACACATTTATCAACTATACGTTTCCTTAATGTGAGTTCATTCATGTTTTCCACAATATCTTCTAGAGGATGATTTTGCTTAATTCTGGAGGAAGGCCCTTTCTCCTTATGGGATTCAGAATCTGGTGAAGTGGTTATATCTGTGGAGTTTTCCACAACACTAGGAGTACCTAGAGTACTAGGAGATGCAGGTTCTTGTTTAACAACTTCTTGAACTACTCTAGGTTCAGGCGGAATAATTTCTCTAGTTAGTTCCTCAATACCTTTTTCAGAACTGGAGTCTGAAGACTTATCAATAACAACATTCACTGTTTCCATTACCTTCATGGTTCTTTTATTGTATACTTGATAAGCCTTACTTGTGGAGGAATAACCCAAAAATATTCCTTCATCACTTCCGGAGTCAAACTTTCCCACATTCTCCCCATCCTTTAGGATGAAACAAGTGCTTCCAAAGATTCTGAAGTACTTCACATTAGGCTTCCTACCTTTCCATAGCTCATATGGAGTCTTTTTGGTATCGGGTCTAAAATACACCCTGTTAACCGTATGACATACAGTGTTAACGGCTTCTCCTCACAAGTTTCTAGCTACATTTTTATTGTATAACATGGCTCTGGCCATCTCCTGAATCACCCTATTCTTTCTTTCTACTACACCATTTTGCTGAGGAGTAATAGGAGCAGAGAATTCTCGAGAGATGCCTGATCTTGTACAAAGTGACTCCATATATGAGTTTTCGAATTCTTTACCATGATCACTTCGAATTCGATCAACTTTCAAGCTCTTTTCATTCTGCAGTCTTGTACATAAAGTTTCAATGTGCTCAGGAGCATCAGACTTGGATCGTAGAAGAATGATCCAAGTGTACCTAGTGAAGTCATTTACTACAACCATGATGTATCTCTTACCACCAAGAGACTCGATTTTGGTTAGACCCATAAGATCCAAGTGCAGAAGCTCCAATGATCTAGATGTAGTTGATGTCTGAGTGCCAAGATGCTTAGCTTTTGTCTGTTTTGCTAGCTGGCATGGTCCACATACCACATTGCTCATTCTACTAAGCTTTGGTATCTCTAACACTGACTCATGCTTAGATACAATAGAAAGATGTTTGTAGCTAGCATGTCCCATCCGTTGATGCCATAAATCTTCATTCGGTAAACGAATGCTATTACACACAATATCAGCATCAGGAACCAGTCCATAACAATTGTCAAGAGTGCGAACACCACTTATGAGTTTCTTTCCAGACTTATTCATGACAAGACACTTTCCCTTGGAGAACAGCACCATGAAGTCTTGATCACATATCTGACTTATACTCAGCAGGTTCACCCTTAGACCTTCTACATATAGAACGTTTGCAATGTCCGGTAGTTCAGGTAGAGATATGATTCCCTTTCCTTTAATTTGTGATTTGCTTCCATCGCCAAAAGTGACATTTCCACCCTTTCTAGACTCAAAAACCTTGAAGAGAGATCGATCTCCAGTCATGTGTTTAGAGCAGCCACTGTCCAGGTACCACAAACACCTGTCCATCACTTTAAATGCATACTTCATCATAAAACACACTTCGTGCTTGGATGACAAATCAGTGGGAATGGTACTTTCCCTCAACTACCATATATGAGCTAAGCCTTTAACTTTCACTATTCTCAGACGAATTCCTTTGCACATCTTCATTTTGAGATAGTCTAGTTTCTTCTTAGTCAAACTGAGATCTTTTCCAATGGTCATTAGAAGAGAATTCAAATAACTTTTAAACTTGTATTTTCTGAAACACTCAGACAAATAGAGATTAGAAAAACAAGATGTATTTGAAAACAAAGATCTCTTCAAGCCGGTTCCAACCATGACAACAGGGGTCAATGGATCAACACAGCAAAGATTAAACCCTAATTAGAGTGTGCCCGCTCTGATACCACTTGATAGGCCACAAACTGAATGACCCCTTGTGATAGGAATTAATTAATTAATTAGCCAAGTTATTAATTAATCAATTTATCATGCAAATGCGTGGTAGCATAAACAAATCACCAATAAACTAAAATTATAGTGTAAAATAAAAGACATGGTGATTTGTTTACGAATGGGGAAAAACCTAACGGCAAAAACCCCACCAGGTGATTTTCAGGTCACCGCTCTCGAAACTCCATTATTATCACAACAAGCAGTTACAAGCAAGGAATCCTAAGTACCTTACCAACCTACAGTTGAACCCTTACCCCAATACCTAATCGGACTTGTTCTGTAGTGACAGTTCCCCTTTCTGATGCACGGCTCCCAAGTACGTGACTAACGGTTACGCGGATCCCAGCACACGACTTCAAAACACCAATCTGAAAGAATTGTTGGCTGCAAAGTTCTCCAGTTCATCCACACGATGAAGATCAGGAAGATGCTTGGTCACAAAGCCCTATGGTGCAAATACACAGCAACTTCTCAAAGAAAAAGAGATGAACTAGGTCAAGAACTTTGTCTCTGGTCACAATTTGCTTGAACAGAGTTTGCTCAATGCTTGTGCAACTTGTGTACAATTTGACGGCTCTTAAAACAATCATTTTATATGTCTAGGGTTAGGAGAAAAGAAGGCCCATAAACAAATTCATGGATCCCAAGAAAATCAAAGTTGAAATTTGAAATTCTTAAACCTCGACAAATAGGAGGTGTCGAGCAGGTATCAACCAGCTGTCGAGCTTTAATGAATTTACACTCCTTACTTGATTTCTTGAACAAACTTGAAGGCTTCAACACTAGATCTTGAAACATGGTTTCTTAAAGTAGTTAAACACATCCTAAGTCTACCCAAATACAAGTAGAGTGCGTTTTGTCAAAGGATAAGCCAATTACATAAAATCATAACATATGTTCTTAACATGTGAAACACATATGTCCTAACATATTCCATCCTTGGGCAGCTCACTTCTACTCCCTAGAATGCTTGGCTGGTATAATAGACCGGCTTCTGGACATTCCTTTCTTTTCTGAGCAGTGCCGAACTTATTGTTATGTTGGATACTGCTAAGTAGAGGTTATTAGGAAATTTAGACCCTGGTTGATAGAATTAACAAGTTTTAAACCCAAGTTGTTAATTAGATTTATAATGAATAAACCTTATTAAGACAAACTAATATCAATATCATGTCAATATCAAAGACAAAATATGATGACCTAGGAAAACCAATGAAACAAACTAGTTTCATAGTAAAAACCTAGGGGGAAACCTTCCCGAAAAGCAATCCACTATAATAAAAAGAAGTTTTAGATCTAGTACAAAACCTTTGTCCCTAGACTCTACAATCCCCATAGATGAACTTACAGTAGAAACCTTTTACCGCTTCAGAGCCTCTGAACTCTTCAATATATAAACGCCACCCTTTTAGCATGGATCCCAATACGTGACTAACCAATGATGCATGGCTCCCAATACGTGACTAACACACCAACTTAAGGAAGGTTGTTGGCTGTAAAGTTCTTCACTTCATCAACAATGAAGATTAAGAAGCACTTGGTTAGAAAACCCTAAGGCGCAAAGACGCAGTAGCTTCTTTCAGAGAGAATAAGGCACTCGGTCACTTTTTGCATGTGTCCTCCTTGTATTCTCTTATGTGACAACCTTTAAAATAAGCCTTATATATGTCTATGGTTGTAAGAAAAGAAACCCTATACAAATATCTAAGCATGGACTGAAAATCAGATCTGGAAATCTAAATTTCATAATTCTCGATAGATACAACTGTTGAGCTATCTGTCGAGACCTCGATAGATACATTTGTCGAGCTATCTATTGAGTTTCATTAAACCTCGATAGATATTATTTGTTGGCAGTTGTCAAGGATTTTTGTCCAGCTTTAATGAACAACTTTTCTTCACTTGTTTCTTGGTCCAATCTTCATGGCTTTAATACTTGGCTTGAACAATATGTTCCTTGAAGTATTAAACACATCCTAGATCTACCAAATTACAAGTAAAGTGTGTTTTTTCAAAGGATTAGCCAATTACTTCTCTCCCATGATCAAGGGGCTTAACAGAGGTGGCTTTGTCAAATACTCATTTAACTTAGCAAGGGCTTCCTTGCATTCATCTGTCCATTGAAAGGCTTTTTTCAATACCTTGAAGAATGGCATGCACTTGTTTGTTGCCCTAGAGACGAATCTGTTTAGGGCTGCAACTTTTCCTATCAAGCCTTGCCCCTCCTTCACTGTTTTTGGTGATTTGACCTCGATTATTACTTTCACTTTGTTTAGATTTGTTTCTATATCTCTTTGGGACACCATGAATCCCAAGAACCTTCTTGAAGTAATAGCAAAAACACACTTTACAGGGTTTAATTTCATATTGTACTTACGTAGTGTGTTGAAGGTTTCTTTGAGATTGTCCAAATGGTTGGCTTCGTCCTTACTTTTCACCAGCATATTGTCTACATACATCTCCACATTCCTTCCAATCTGGTGAGAGAACATACGGTTCACCAATATTGGTAGGTGGCTCCTGCATTCTTCAGTCCAAAGGGCATAACTTTGTAGTGGTACAACCCTTGGCTGGTAACGAACGAGGTCTTCTCTTGATCATCTTCATCTATAAGAATCTGGTTGTATCCAGAAAATACATCCATGAAACTTAAGAGCTTGTGTCCAGCAGTTGAGTCCACCAGTTGGTCAATCCTCAGCATGGGGAAGCTATCTTTTGGGTAGGCCTTGTTTAGGTCTGTAAAGTTGACACACATTCTCCATTTGCCATTGCTCTTCTTTACCATTACCACTTTTGCTAGCCAATCTGGATAGAAGACCTCCCTGATGAAATTAGCTTCTAGTAGCTTCTCTACTTCTTCAGTTACAGCTTTGTTGCGTTCTGGTGCAAATATTCTTCGCTTCTGCTATACAGGTTTGTATTCTAGGTTAACATTGAGACGATGCTGTATGATCTTCCTGTCAATCTTGGGCATATCCTCATGTTTCCAAGTGAAAACATCTTGGTTTACCTATAAGAAAGAAACCATCTTTTCATTCTCTAAAGTTGGGAGTGTTGTTCTGATCTTCAATACATTCGTCGAATCTCCTAGGACAATCTCAACTTCTTTTGGTATCTCTGACGATTTGGGAATGGGCTTTGGTTTATTGATCACCTAGGTGTGATTCTCTCCAGATGCTAAGGCAACTTGGTAGCATTCTTTTGCCAGTACTTGGTCTTCTCTGATTTCTCCTACCTAATGGGTTGTTGGAAACTTCACCTTCAAGTAATACATTGACGTTACTGCTTTTAGTCTGTTGAGTGCAGGTCTTCCTAAGATGATGTTGTATGTTGAAGGGCAATCAGCTATGAGGAAATCAATTTCCTTGGTGACTTGTGGTAGATAAGTTCTTGCAATTATGATTAGGGTGACGATGCCCTTAGGGGTGATTCTATCTAATTTCATCTATTGAAACATGGGTAAGTAAATGATATCTGCTGAGCTTCCATTATCAATGAGCACCTGGTGGATGTTGAACTCTTCTACCCTGAGCATGATCACCAATGGATCGTCATTAGGTTGCCTAATACCGCGACTATCTTTCTTTGAGAAGACAATATTAGGTTCTTCATTCTTTGGCATCTTCATTAGAGGGAGTCATAAATGGACGCTATTTATTTCTCTCTCATGTGCTTTTTTTAGGGACTTTAATGTTCTACCTGCCATTAGTCCTCTCGAGATCATCTTTATCTCTCCTGCAGGGGGTTTACTATCTTTTACCTTCGGAGTTCTGTCCTGATCATCCTTTCATTGATACCTATGGGGATTTGTCTTTTTGACGTACTTCTGTAACTTCCTTTGCTAGATCAAAGTCTCCACTTGGTCTTTCAAATGCCTGCACTCATCAATATGATGCCCGTGGTCTTGGTGGAACTTACAATAATTGCTCTTGTCCCTTTTTTCTACTGGAGTGCTAATTGGCTTCGGCCATCGCAGGGAGAGATCGTCTTTTATCTATATAAGGACTTGCTCAATTGGCATTATTAGAGGAGTGAAGTTAGTGAACTTGGGTTTTCTGTATGGAAGCTCCTTCTTTTTCCATGTGGTCTGCCTAACACTTCATGTCTCCTTCTTCTTATCACGATTGCTGCTTGTTCCTCTGTCTCTTTTCCTTTTTCCTTCCATTTCTTTTATGAGCACCGCATCTTTTGCATTCATGTGCTTCTGAGCTTTACAGAGCAACTCTGTGATTTTTTGTGGTGGATTTTTAGTGATTGAAAAGAAGAAATCTCCTAGTAGCAAGCCTGCTTGGAATGTTGTTAAGATCACTTGATCTTCAGCTTCATCTACCTACCGCAGCTCCTTATTAAATTTGGTGACGTATTGTCTTAGTGATTTTCCTTCTACTTGTTGAATGTTGAGAAGATGGCCAATTGGCTTTTTGTGTCTTTGCCCCCCAGTGAAATGATAAACAAAAACCTTGTTATGTTGTTCAAAATCTGCAATAGTTCCTAGGGGTATCTTGCTGAACCATACCTTGGCTGCTCCTTTCAGTATTGTTTGGAATGCCCTACACATCACCTCGTCTAGGCTCATTTGCAATAGTATCAACATCTTGAATGATTCGATGTGATCTAAGGGATCCTTGGAAACGTCATACAACTCCAACTATGGGAGACAAAATTTTGGTGGGAGGGGACAGTTCAGTACTTCAGTAGTGAATGGTGAGTCCATCCTTCGAATCATCCCATCTAGATTCTCTTCG
Source organism: Quercus wislizeni (assembly GCA_023055345.1). Taxonomy (NCBI): domain Eukaryota; kingdom Viridiplantae; phylum Streptophyta; class Magnoliopsida; order Fagales; family Fagaceae; genus Quercus; species Quercus wislizeni. The sequence goes on from JALGQJ010000004.1 coordinate 30,495,227, forward strand.
CCTTTGTCCTTCATAGAACTTTTTAGTTTGTCCATCTCCTTCCTCATGTTGCAAAGCTCATTCTCCACCCTGGTAGAATCTTCTCTTGAGGTCTTGTCTCACTTGTTGGCTTAAGAGTTGGATTCTTCTTCATTTTGGTTTCATTTGTTTACCAATGTTCTGGGTTTTGGGATTCCATTGTCTTTCATAGTTCTTCGTTTTGGTGAGTTAGCTCTTCCACATTGGCCAAGAGGGCTTGGATTTGTTGTTGTAGCACAGCGTTTAGCTGAGGTACAGTCTCTGTTTCCATCTCGTACTTCTAGGAACTCTTTTGTCACTAGGAAAGATAGCTTGAATGATTAGCGTTCCCCACAGATAGCACCTAACTGATGATGCAAAAAATCAGGAATTGAACTCCTCGTTGTAGTGGACGGACGAAGCTGTGATTGAGGTCATCTCTGTTGGGGAAAAAACCTTCAAAATGAACTGAGTGGAAGAGTAACATGCCAGTGTGGCGTTAGCCAAACCACCTCCGATGCTTAAGTTAGTAAGGGAGAAAGATTTTAGAGAGAAACAGACTAGAGAGTGATTTTGTAGAGTATTTTGTGTGTACCTTTAATTTCTGTTACCTTCTCTTTTATAGTTGAGTGCCTAATCAATGGGCAATGAATTGCTGTATTTATGTTCAACGGCTAGTGTGTTACAAAATCTTTGTCTGAAGTTCATAGCTCATTCTGTGACTGTTGCTCTGTCCGTTACATGTTGTCATCAATGAGCGTAATAGATGCCTAACATCGTGTCTTGGTTAATGACGGTATCATTTTAATGACGATCGTAAGTTTCTAACTCATCAAGTATGTTAGATAAAATATTTTCTTACACTCATTTCACATCCACTATTTTATATAAAATCCATGATTGATGCACTAATGTAGACATATTAAAATGTAAAAAGGTTATGTCCACGTTTAAAATATGAAAGTAGATGTGAGCGAAGAAAAGCCCTATTGTTTTATAGCCTTGCTATTAACCTCATTTTTATTATATACCCATCACAATAAACTAAGTATGAAAAACGTTTTTAGAAATTTTATTTTACTAGACTTATCAATTAAGATATAACTGGTATGCTACAAAAGAAAAATACCGATATATAAAACTGAATAACAACGTTTTCATATGAGTGCCACACTCCTAATTATATGGTTTTACTTTGGGTTGGATAGAACTAACCATTAGGCTTCTAATGGTTCTGGTGATCAATAATGGTTAGAAGAACCCAATATTATCAATATAAATATAATTTTTTTTTAATTATGCAATTTAACTCATAGTTGTTTCTCAAAAAAAAAAAAAAAAAAAAAAAAACTCATAATTGAAATTTTTGTGCTCATCTTATAATAACTTTAAAAAATATTTTTGTATTTACCATCTAGCTATAGTAAATTGCCAAAAATAATAGTTTAATGTAACTAGATGTTAAAAATATTGACTTTTGAGTTTTGACACTTTTGAGGTAGTGTGGTTTTTAGAGTTTTGAGTTCATTTTTTATGTGAATACTCTAACACTGGCTGGCTATTGGACTAAAAAATAGTCGAAACATTGCCATATGTGTACACAAAAATTATAAAGATTTAAAAGATTTTGATAAACTCTAAAGAGATTCTATGCACTTTATTAAATTACTTTTTATTTTATTTTTATGAATCACTTTATAAAATTACTGAGTACTTACACTAAAGTTTATTTTATTTTTTTGATGGATAAAAGGGGGGCCGGGGGCGACCATTGTAAGTCACACCCCTAGACATGACCATAGGGGCACCCCCTCCCTGGTTAGAGAATGTTAGATTGAACCATAACTACTATGGTTTAGGGTGACCACAGACCTCACCCTAGTACCTTAAGAGAGTTGGTAATTAGGGGCTTCTCAGTAGGGATACCCATATTCCTCCCCAAGTACTCGGCCGGGCTCAAACGAGGGACCTCAAAGCTGATTCATAGATCCCAACCACCAGGCCACCCCTCTCGTGGCCGCTAAAGTTTATTTTATAACTCCAAAAGATTTGATGAACTTTTTAAACTACTTAGTAGTTAGTACCTACTCTATAATTAGTACTTAAATTGCTAGGGCAACTGCCGATAGTGAGTGAACTAACAATGGTTGACTGCGTGGTATCTCTTATCAAATGTATTGGATCTAGCTGGGGCTAAAGTCATTAACTAAGTCTTAGAGGTGAAATTATTTGGTACACTAATTAAGAGGATTGTTAAGTGGTTTTTTATCCTTTTAACCAAAAAAAAAAAAAAATATATATATATATATATATATATATTTATGTAAATGTGATATTACTTAGTGATTTTTTATTTTTAATTCTTTTGCTAATAAGGCATTTGACTCACATATTTGCATAAGTGGCATTATTTTATTAGTTGAGAGAACCATTAAGCAATCCTCTTAGTAGATCTAATAATTTCTTGCTTGAAGGAGCCAATGGAGTATTTTCTATTGATCAGTAATATATTAGGACCACATAAAATGACACAACTTATACACAACTCAGCATGTGCGACATACTTGGATCTAACACCTTTGGGTGCACCTTTGGATCCTACGACTTGTAACACATAAAACTTTAGAATAAATTTTTTTTTTTTTTTTATTACATTCATTTCCCTTCTTCCAATGGAGTGTTAGTGATCTTGAATGGTATACAATGTGTATTATGTTCGTTTTGGTGCTCCTAGCAAAAGATCAACATGCATGGAATTTAAATTCCTCAGACGTAAAAGTGAACTAACGGAGGCTTTTTTTTTATTATTTAATTTAAATTTTTTTTTTTTTTACACTGTTATAGTGTCAAAGTGATAATACGGTGCCGGAGATTGGCCATGGCGGTTGCTTCCCTCCTCAATAATTTTGATTCCTTAAATTATTTTGGTTTATGAGAAAAGAGTTGAGTTTTTTTCTTTCTTTATAAGCATCATTTTATGGTCAAGTTGGTGTGTGCGTGTCTATATATTATATATTTTTATTTATGAGCTGGTCAAGTGGGTAGAGGGTAGTTTGATGGCGCAGTATTATCAATTTATCATTGTCTTTTATTATAAAAGAAATGTAAAGATTTAAAGAACTATACTATGTTAGTAGCTAATAGCTAGAGAGATTCATTTATTTATTATAATTTTTTTATATTTAATTTTTTTTAAATTCTTTTAAAGGAAGGTACAACTAGAAACTTAAAACGAAATATCAAAATATAATTCCAATTTTCAACTTGAATAGTTCAAATATTCCATCATAGTCCTAATGTTAAATTACAAATAATATATTACCATCTAAATTTTGCCAATTTAAAATTTAATTTTTTTTTATTTCATTACTTTAATTTTTTTTTATTTTCAATTCCATCTAATTCCGTCGGAGTTGTTGTTAAGTGTCCTAAAAAATGACGTTGTCTGGGTTCTTTTTATTTTTTTATTTTTAATTTTAAATTATAAAAGTCCAAATAGCTAATAAAAAAAATATCACCAATATTTTTATTTCTTTTCCCAACTTGAGAGAAAAAGAAAAGAAACAAATTAAAAATGTTTGTCTAAATTTTTAAAGATCTTATCTAAATAAAATTTGAATTTTTGTTGAATCTATTTGATGTTCTTATTATGGACTCTTTTTTTTTTTATAAGATTGAGAAATATTTGCATTTTCTTATTAAAAAATTTATAATAATAATAAAATAAAATAAAAACCTTTGTGAAAAACATCAAGCTTCATACTCAAAAATTGCTATCCCAATATAAAATTCCTAATAAGATTTCCAAACAAATCATCAACTACGTATTCAACCAATTTTTTAAAATTTTTTTCTCAAAAACAAAAAAAATCCAAAATTTTAATTTATATATCAAAATATAAAATTTCTCTATACACAAAATTTTCATTCTACACCCATAGATGTCAAAATCAACCAAATTTGCATGACCCACAGAATTTTCCAAAAAAATCAACCACACGGATTCATCCCAGCAGGGCCAGCATTCCTCTTAGATTACTATCGAATATAACAACATATTCATCTAAAATCTTATTAAGTGTTAACAATTAATGATTAATTTTATATGCCAAGTCATGCACGTTCTCATATCTCAAAAATATAATTGACAGCATTATTATCACTTTCTAAGACTTCTTCACGGCTGGCATAGATGCATGGGCCTCTGCAACGGTACGTGCAAGAGAAAGCATGGATGGAGATTGATAAAGTTGTGGGCAATAATAGGTTGGTTGAAGAATCCGACTATCCAAGACTTCCATATATACATTCAAGCAATCATAAAGGAAAACACTACGGCTTCACCCCCCCAATCCCATTGATGTCTAGAAAATCAATGAAATAATGCAACATCAATGGGTAAACAATCCCAGCAGAAACATTATTGTTCGTGAATGCTTGGTCCATTGGAAGGGACCCCAAATCTTGGGAAAATCCAATGGAATTCAAGCCTAAGCGATTCTTACAATCCAATAAAGGTCATGGGCCAGGTGTCATAGATGTTAAGGGCCAATATTTTTGTTAGAATTTGGGCTGGTTTTGACCCAATCCATAAACCATGGCCCATGGATCGTCCACATGGGTTATCTGATAAATAAATTTAAATTTAAGCTAACTAATATTGATATGAGTTATCAGTAGTGGAGTAATTTAAACTTAGCAGTTGAGTATTTTTAGGGATAACAAATACTATTTGATAGTAGATGAGTTCTACTAGTATTTAAAGTACTCCTACATTAGTCAGATGCAGAATTACAGTGAGTGAATATACGTATAGTTTTTGAGTGCTCTTTCAAAATAAGTCATCTCTCTGGGACACCATCTATTGTTTCTTAGAATTTGGAGCATGAAAATTAGGAGAGACTCTAGTAGCCTCTCCAGCGACTTGGAGGTATACCACAAAGGAGATTGTGAGGAGTTTGTAAAGCAAGCAAAGAACAAGATCCGGCAATTTGGTAATCCGTTCCACCAAAATAGTGGCAGAGCCAGGATTAGTTCCTGGGTGGGCCAAGCTAAACATAAAAATATTCTTAAGAAAAAAAAAAACTTTTATGATCAAAAAATTGTATCTAACGTTCTTTCATGGTACTAAAGTCATTTATAATTGATTTTGAATGAAATTTTTTAGCAGTGTTTTTTCTACATTCACAATTAAACAATCACATAAAATCTCATGTTTTATATTGTTGAAATCTAGGATCACATTTAAAGAAACAATATCTAATTGTTTAAGTTCACATTTTGGAGTATTTCTAAGGTGTTCAATATCTAAAGTTTCAGCATTAGGAATAGATTGTGGATTTTTTTTTCACAAATTTCTAAAATTTTAACTAATCTAAAAAGAAATTTTTTTTTTTTGAATAATTGAGTATAAGCTAGTACTAAATGCAATGAGATAAAACCAAACAATTAAAAAATTCTCAAAACCAAATATAAATACAACAAACAGAACTGTTATATATAAACATTCACTTTGAACTGACATCACTGTTATTCATTCACGCAAAAGCATAGTAAAGGGTACTCAACAACACTGTAATATACTAATACAAATATATTATTATATAAAGTTATAAACAAAATGGAAAAGAAATCCACAGCCACCCCAAAAAAAAAAATATATGTATATATATATTTGACAGCCACAATTTTTTACAGCTTTTCTCCACAATTTGAAACACAAGCAATTTTAAATTATTAAAGTACAACAATACAATGTATAGTAGATAGTATCTCAAAACAAACAAAAGCAGTAAACTAGCCATATATACTATATACACTACTTTGACTGAGTCATTCACAGCACTTAAACAAAGAGAGAAAAAAGAGGGGTTTGCCCTGGCTTGTCATTACTCATTAGCCATGCAAGAAGTGCGCACAATGTTAGCACTTATTATTCAGTGTTTTGATTGGAGGGTGATTAGTCCGAGTGGAGTAGAACCAATGTTGTCGATATGACTGAAAGTCAAGGATTAACAATTTCAATGGCCAATGATCTTGTTTGTGTTTCAGTACCACGATTTAGTATGAATAATGCACTTACTCCTTAGGTCACAATTAGTTGCACTCGCTGTTTTTTTCACTGGATTAATAGAGCTGCCAACATTGCAGCTCGTGTTTTAACTGGTTGGTCCTTCTTCTTTCTTGGACTCTCCACCAAATACAAGCACACCTGCTTGTGTTTTCTTTAAACTTCAATGGCAGTAACTGGAATGATCATCAAGGTGTAGAAAATTCTTCTCCTTGAAAACCCTAAGTTTATGTGAAGGAAAACTCCTCAAAGATCTCACAAGAGATTCACATAAACCGCAATATGAGCCACACAAAAACGTGGATAGGGTTTCCCTTATATACCTAGGGTAAATTAGAAACCCAAAACCAAATAAAACACTTAGGGCTGAGTTGGAAATTCTAATTAAAAAACGTCAGACACGATTTTCGATTGATCGAAATGTACTGAAACAGTTTTTTAATTTGCACAGTAGTTTAATCCAACTTTACAACAAAGAAACAACTTTGAGCAATTCTAAAACAACTTAAATACATTGTTTTGATCATGGTTTGCCAACAATACAAATTAGGATTCTAAATACATAAAACCTAAGTCTTTAGAACCTAACAAACTCCCCCATTGGCAATCCGTGACAAAACACAACTTAAAAAACTCAAAGTTTACAAGTAAAAGCCCTTTACAAAATAATGCTCATAAATCTCAAATTCAATCCTAACTACTATCCATCAGTTACAAGAGTAGACAGCAGCTTAATTGAATCAACTTGTATATTTCCTGAAACACTTAAACAAAATGCATAACTGTATGTGTGGAAAAAAATACAAGTAAAGAAAAATAAAATCTTGATTTCAAACAACACACAATAAAGACATATAACAATGAAGAACTCATAATCATAAATCAATAAGCAGTTTGAAACAAGAAACACAAAAAAAATACTCCCCCTAACATGAATAACCCAACAAGGTAAAAACAATGTGGCAAGAGCTAAAAAAGATAAAGTACAAAGTGAAGCACCTAGATACAATCTAAACAACTCCACAAGCTCCAACCAATCAAAAATAAACTCTCTCCCTAAAAACAAAAACAAGTACAAGTATGCAAAAACATCTCATATGTATTCCCCCTTTTTGTGACGGAATGCCAAAGGGCAATTAAAAACCATCATCAAAAGGAGGTGGCGATGAAGAACTCTGAAACTGTGCCAAATCTGCTTGCAATCCTCTAATCTCATCCAGAATGTCCACCAAAATCTGTCCTTGAGCCACCTGAACGGTCAAGACATGATCCAACGTACATCGAATGTCTGAATCATCCGAAGTAGTCAGTGGAGGAACATCAGTAGCAGCAGTACCACCACCAGAAGTCTCAACAGCACCTGTAGAAGAGGGAGGAGGGAGGACACTACTAGAAGATGCACCTTGAGAGACCGAAGGATCAGCTCTCAGATGAGCAGCCCTCTGTCGAAGGAAGGTAGCACTTAGGGGACCAACAACATGGACAGGCTCACTAGCAGGAAAATTAGTTAGACCTAGAAACAAAAGAATCCTATGAATGAAAATAGGATATATAAGTGCATGCCCTATGGCAGAACTCCTATGAACTTCGTTCAAAGAACGAAGGAACAAGTGAGGAAAACTGATAGACGCACCAGACATGAAAGCATAGAGAAACACACGTCGCTCCAGCGGGATGGTGTGGAGATGAGAAATAGGCCACAAGGAATGACACGCAACTTTAAGAAACAAATAAGCGGTCTCAGAAAGCGCAAAAGACGTGATTCGAGGATCAGAACCCCACTAGATAGATGACCCAGTGATGTGTGACATGACCTCATCTATACGAGGTGACTCATCATAGGGATAGATAGGATCAGAGACGACCGGAACCTCAAGAGCCTCAGTCACTACCCTAGGAGTAATGGTGAACTCAACACCTCGTATCCAACTCCAAACAACGGTGTTAAAATCATAGACGTGACATGAAAGGTTAGAGAAGAACTCTCTAATCAAAGCGGTCGGGGGTGGATGATCTATCTTTAAGAGAGACAACCAACCTCTAGACTCAAGATTAGCCCTAATGGCTGGATCGACCTCATCTAGAATCACAAAACGCTCAGCCCAAATCTTACACTTACTATTTAAGTTTCTCATAAACCTCATGAGAACGCTCGTTCCTAAACAGCTGAACCCTAGATTAGAATGATCAATTACATCAAAACAACAAGCCAATTTCATCAATTTCAACCCAATTGAACAAAATCCCCAAATCGGATTAACATAAACCCTAGAATTTTCAATTCTTCATAAAACCCCAAATTGCTCAAATTAACCAACAACAATCATGAATATAACAATATACCAACAAAACCCAATGATCAATTTCAGAAAAATAGCCTTGAATCAACAAAAATCCCAAGATTAAAAAGGTCCGAAAATACCCTTTAAATGCATGAAAAAATGCATGAAAACATGAAAATAAGAACAAAAGGAGGGATAAAATGGTCTTACCGGCCTTGAGGGAGGAAAACCTTGCAAAAATTTAGGTAGAAAACGACAAAAAATCGTTGTGCTGCCTTGCCAAGTTAGAGAGAGAGAGAGAAAAAGTTGAAAAAGACTTTTGAAAAATGTTTGAATCAGTCAAAGAACTGTTTTTAAAAAACCTGAAACACGATGTTCGATTGATTGAAAAATAGGTTTGATCAATCAAACTGGGCAGAGGCTCACTGAATCTTTTAAACAGGATTTCGATTGATCGAAAATCAGATTGGATCAATTGAAATTCTTGAAAAACAGCTTTTTAGAGAAATTAATCTGATTTTTGAAAGTTTACCTCAAAGCATTTAATATATGATATAAAAATGCATGAGTATGAGATGAAATGCTCTTCCAAAACACAAGTTTTAAACCCAATTTTTCAAAAATTTAGATTTTAAACAATCTCCTCCTTTTTAAAGCAACAAAACAGTTTTGCATAAAAACTCAAAGTATTTTTCAAACGTGGTTGATCAGACCATAAACACACACAATTATATGTACAATGTTGAGCAAAGAGTAACTTGTGTTGTGTGTGCAACTAACAAAAGCCTGAGATACATGTGAGGTGATACGTAAACAGAAATCAATCACAAAGTCTACAAAATTCATCACATAGAATTTAAAAGAGACTATCACCTAAAGAGTTACATCATATAACTCCCACATCTCCTAGAACATAAGCTTGCAATCATGTAAGTTTCTTGAAATTTGCCTCATAATATACACACCAATTTTTAATTTAAGTGATTTGGCATTCAGCCTAATAGTACACACCAATTTTTAATTTAAGTGATTTATCATTTAAACCGAGGCTTCACCTTATGTTCTTTTTGTGCATGTGCTACACTTTCTTGAGCACAAAATCTTATGATATGCACTAAGGTGTTCATGATTGGCTAGTGCACAATGGTGAGATGGTTATTTATGCCTTTCTCAAAAGGATCAAGTCCGACAGTCAAACAACATGTGACTTCAAGATTAAGACAAAGTGATAAACACCATAAACATCTTTCCCACACAACATGTTATACAAAACTTCCACTAGTGAAGTGTAATAAATAAGCTCATCAAAGCTAAACAAAGTACAACAGACATGTCATGTGAAAATAAATTGACCAACCTTGTTTTCAAAAACAAAGAGAATAGAGCAAGAACAATAATGTGCTTCCTTTTTCCTTCCTTTCTTTCCCTTTTTTTTAAATTTTTTTTATATATATTAAATAAAAAAAAAACACCTAGAATGAAATGCATGAATGTGATGCAATGCAACTCCTAGAGACAAAAGAGAAAACCACAAAAAAAAAAAAAAAAAAAAACAAGGAACAAAGAACAATGGTCACCAAAAGAAAAGCAATAAAGCACAAGGACCATGTCAGAAAGACTCAGTTAGTTTGAGTCTTTTGCATCCAAAAATTTTTAGATGCACCACGAGCATTGGAGTTTGTATTCACATTTGAGTGATTTTCAACTCCAAGATTGGAATAAAGGTTAAGCGCCTTTACCAATTCACCAATAAGTGCTATAGGATCTTATGCTTGAGGCACTGGCACTTTTGGCTTGTTTGCTCTTTTAGTAGCTTGCAGCTTGTAACAGTTTGGACGAATGTGTCCAGACTTCCCACAAAAATGACACACCCAAGCAGGCTTACCATGCATCTTGTCCTTAGAAAGGGTAGACTCCTAAGGTTTAGACTCTTTCAGATCAACCATAATCTTCCTAGATGGTGAAACTTCTATGGGTTTGACAACCTCACTCACAGGGGGTTTGACAGTTTCACTCACAACCTTACTCATAGAAGGTTCAATAGAAGATGAAGGAACAAAGTGTGTGGAATGGGGAGCAGACACAGAGATGCTTTCAACAAACCTATTCCAGATTTGTTAGAAGGAGACTTTTGAACACCCAGCAGTTGATCAAGTTTAGAACTAGCAGATCTAGCAATAGATAAATCAAGTTCCAAAGATTTAACTTTATCAAGCAATAACATATTCTCAGTTTTCACAATGTTCAAAAGTTCATTAGCATCAAACAGTTTAACAAGTAGATTTTTCTTATCAAGCTCAAGAGATTCAATTTTCTTTAGGCCAAGTTCAACACTCATAGCATCCTTTGCAGCAACTTTGCAAAGTTTATTGTAGGCCTCTTGAAGATCTGCGTCTTCAGAGAGTTCCCCATCATAAGGGTTCTCTTCAACAGATATGCTTTCATTCACTACAGCAGTAGCTGTGAAAGCAATGAAGTTTCCATCTTCGTCACATTCTGACTCATCATCAGAAACTTCACCATCACTAAGGGTTACAGCCATAGCCTTACCTTTAGACTTCAAGTAAGTAGGGCATTCAAATTTCATGTGACCATACCCTTGACATCCAAAACACTGAGGACCCATAGAATTATTAGAAGATTGACCTACTTTTTCTCTAGGTTTGTCATTATTGTTAACCTTAGTGGGATCATTTTTCCTAAAATTTCTAGGTTCAGCAGTGTTCGCACCTCTTGCCTTTCTATTGTTATTTCTAAGAAAGTTTCTAAAGTTCTTGGTAAGGTAAGCAATCTTTGTAGCAGAGAGCTCATCATCAAATCCACCAACCTCTACATCATCAACCGACTTAAGAGCCATTGATTTGGATTTGCTAGTCTTGGGTAGGTCCAACTCATAAGATTGAAGAGATCCTACAAGTTCATCAACAGGGATGGAGTCCACATCCTTACTTTCAGTTATGGCAGTCACCTTGGGTCTAAAATTCTCAGTCAAGGATCTAAGAATCTTCCTAACAATTTTAGGTTGATCATAGATTTCACCCAAGTTATAAGCAAAATTAACAATATCATTTAGTTTAGCATAGAATTCATCAAAAGATTCATTATCAGACATCCTAATGCTTTCAAATTTAGAAGTTAATTTCTGCAATTTGTTGATTTTGACAGCCTTTGTGCCTTCATGCATAGTCTAGAGGATGTTCCAAGCAGTATGAGCAACCTCAACATTTGAGATTCTTTTAAATTCCTCCATAGAAACAGCGTTAAAGATAGCATTCATAGCCTTGCTATTGAAAGTAACTGCTTCTTTTTGAGAAGTTTGCCACTCACTAATAGGAGTAGTGGGCTTCTCCTATTCGTATTCAACAGAGTTCCAGACTCTCTCATTAATGGATTTCAGGAATGCTTTCATCCTTACTTTCCAATAAGCATAATTATTCCCATCAAATTGAGGAGGAATAACTAGAAAGTGTCCGTGTTCCATGATGACAGGGGTCAAGGATCAGCTCAAAGATCAAAGGATCAACAACAAGAGAGCTACCCGCTCTGATACCACTTGTTAGTTTTTAGACCCCTTAAAATACAATTGGATTAACCTAGGAAATTAGCCGAGTTGAAACTTAGTCAAATTAATTAGATCTAGGTTAATACAATCAAATAATCATATCAAGTATAGCAGCAGAAACATAAATAACACAAAGATATGATCACCTAGGAAACCAAACTGGTAAAACCCTGGGGAGAATTTAACCTAGCTATCCTCAAGGTAAACTTGAATCCACTATCTTGAAAGAATCGAAGTTCATACAATAAGACTTACAAGCCCTCACGCTTAACTTCTTATTGCTACCCACCAGTAGAACTTACTGACACGACCACGTGCAAGCTCCGAATCCATGGACTCCTTCTTTCTTGGATTCTCCACCAAATACAAACACACCCGCTTATGTTTTCTTTAAGCTTCAATGGCAGCAACTGGAATGATCATCAAGGTGTAGAAAATTCTGCTCCTTGAAAACCCTAAGTTTATGTGAAGGAAAGCTCCTCAAAGATCTCACAAGTGATTCACATAAACCGTAATATGAGCCACACAAAAACGTGGCTAGGGTTTCCCTTATATACTTAGGGTAAATTAGAAACCCAAAACCAAATAAAACACTTAGGGCTGAGTTGGAAATTCTAATTAAAAAACATCAGACATGATTTTCAATTGATCGAGCCTAAGCTTCGATCGATCAAAATGCACTGAAACAGTTGTTTAATTTGCACAGTAGTTTAGTCCAACTTTACAACAAAGAAACAACTTTGAGCAATTCTAAAACAACTTAAATACATTGTTTTGATTATGGTTTGCCAACAATACAAATTAAGATTCTAAATACATAAAACCTAAGTCTTTAGAACCTAACAGTTTAGGTTAAATCATTCCTAGGTTTTCTACTTTGAAACCACAGTTTTAAAAGTGATCCTGGGTTATCATCCTTGGTGTTCATGTGATCTAGTTTGTTTGGTGTGTTATTCATTTTAATCAAGATCGAAATTAATCTAATTAATTATCTTGTTAAAACTTGATTAAATCTTAGACAACGGGGATCTAACACCCTAACATGAGAGAATCTTAGTGAAGAGCCTAATGTTCTCCATTGTTGCATGTGTAAGTCTAAGGAAGAACTTAACCTCAATTAGTCTTTTTTTCAAGTATTTAGGCATTACACACCTCTACTATCCTCTTTCAAGGTCCCTTCTTTACGGACCTCCTATTATCAGTTATGGGTTCGAATTAGGTCCAGTGTTTCCAGTGCATTAGACCCAGTTGGATGGTGACACGTGTCCAAAAATGAACACGTATCACCATCTCAACAGGTCTAGCGCCACTGGACACTAGACCCAAACCACCCCCGTGAGCTAGTTGCTCGTCCCCATTTACAAATAAATCATGACACCAGTCAAGCAACCACCCCCCCCTTCTCCCCAAGTGCTGGTTTGACCCCTACAATACCATTATTCTAATTAAATTCCATTGACTAATTAATAAAAGAACAGCCACAAAATAATTCTTTTGATCTCATAATACATAGTCACAGAAATGGGATGCCTATTGCATTTATAAGATTATGTTGACCAATTTTTAATTTTTAAGGGGCCCAAATATAATTATTTTGAAATTTAATTTTAAAATTTGAGTACAATATATAATATTTAAAAAAAAATTAAAAACCAGGGGGGGCATGCCCCTAGGCCATAATATAGCTACATCGCTGCATGAGATAATTCCTTGAAAAAATGTTGTATTTCAACTATCAAATCTCAAGATAATTATCCTCTCTTCAAAACAAGAGAAAAAAAAAAAAAAGAGATAATTGTATGTGATATTGTACTAGTGAAAATATGCCATTTGAAAACATATTTGCCTAAAATAATACTGCCAAATTTCATTGCTATTCCACAAGGCTAGTGAAGCCAGGTATAGGAGTTGTCATTCATGATGCTAAAGGGCTGATCATCATGAATGGCCCTTCTTAAACTCTGTTACAGAAGTTGAAGCACTAGCAACCACGGTTTTCAGATCCGGACTGTTCAAAAAACTGGTAATGAAAGAGATTCAAGTTTTTTAAGGTTCGACCAAAGTCAAACCTTGATGATGTCATAATTAATTAAAATAAAATAAAAATATTAAATTTGTAAATATTAGACAAATTGACTAAAATGTCTAAAAATTGAAACAAACTTTCAAATAAATTTTCATGATGTTATAAGGTTAACATAGAATAGTATATTATAAGGTTAATAGAAAATAGTATAGCATAAATAAGCATGAATAAATATTGTATAATAATCCTTCAAGTAGAAATAATTTTGATTAAATAAAAATCACTTTTAAAATAAATTCATAAATAGTAAATTCCTATACAAATGTATTATTCTTAAATCAAAAGTTAATTTAGCAATAAAAAAAAATTAGTAAATTTAATACATTAAGATAGAGGTGATATGGAAGTTCAGAAACTATAAAGCATGTAAATCTAATATAAATTTAATAATATTTTGTACTAACTCACAAGGAATTAACCTGGTCTGTTGGTCATAGTGTCAACCATGCCCTAAGTACCCGTTTGGTTCAACTTTTGGAGCCCAAAAGTTGCGTTTTGCAAAAAGTTGGCCCAGAAATTGCTTTTGGTTATTACAAAACGCAACTTTGGGTCAAAAGTTGCATTTTAAAAATGCTCTGAATGCGCATCTCCTATTATGGACCTCATTAGGTCCATTTTCCAAAAGTCCTTGGGTGTTTTGGGGTATCCGTTGGGGGTGAGTTGGCAATTACCAAATTGCCCTTCAAATGCTCATGTCTTTAGAGATCGCATAGTGCCTTCATTCCACTTTGGGTCATCTCTCTGCTCTACACAAGCTCCTTCATTCCTCTCATCTTCGTGTTACTACAAGCCTCTCCTTGCGCGTAAGTCTCTCTTTTCTTTTGTCATCTGTTGAAAATCTTCTTCCTCTTCTTCTTCTTTCTTCGTCTTCGTCAACGAGCCTTCCTTTGTAATTTTTATTTTATTTTATTTCATTTGTCTAATTTGATCTGAGAAATACATTTTGAAGGTAGAGTTTTGATCAACAAAACACTAAACAACATCAATTTGCTACCAAAAACCACCAGGTACCAACACTGATCTGAAATTTTTTTTTTTTTTTACCTAGCTGAAAAAAAAATTTTCAAATCTTGCATGCTTTGTTCTTGCTAAAGATCTATTTGTTCTCTTGCCGGGTACTGAAAAAGCTTTATGTGTACATGCTTCGTAATTTTTTTATTTTTTTTTATTTTGTGGATGCTTTGTCTTAAGTTATGCGATATCTGATTTGGGTATTTTATTAGCATGATTTGGGTATTTTAGAAGTATAAAGAATGAGAAAGAAAGAATAATTTTTAGAAGAAATATAAATATTTTTCATGCTGGTTGTCGTGGTTCGTTGAGTATGTGACATTTTGGAATATTGGGCTTTTTTGGTTGCTGCATGGTGAGGTGTTGATGGGGTGTGCGTCTGCTAATGATGGGGCATGTGTGTGCAGCTGCACACACATGCCCCATCAGTAGCAGACGCACCCCACATCAGCAGAGCATGCACACCCCATCAACACCCCACACAAGTTTTTGTGTTTTAATGTTAATTATTAGTTATTTAATTATCTAGGTTTGGCAATACATGTGGTTGAAAGTCTTTTGCTTGATATGAATTTTCAAGTTTTAGTTATGTTATGGGGTTATATTATTTTTATGTTTTCTAGTACTGAGAGTGGTAGCTTGAGTTTTTTCGGTTGGTTTTTGTTGATTATTAGTTATGTGATTTTCTGGGTTTTGAAAATTGTTATTTTGGTTTTTATGATTTGTTCTCAAGGTTAATAACCTTGGATATTGCAGTTGATTTGTTGGATTAAGATTATTTTTAAGATCACTATATGGAATTGTTAAATGTTTTGGGCAGTCTCATCTTCCTTTTTTCTGGATTCCCGTGTTCTCCTCTGGCCATATATATTTTCGGTTAATCTAGTTGAAGTCCATCCCAGGTAGTGATCATTATTTGTTAATTTAAGGCTTCTAGTTTAAAGTTTTTATAGTCTCTTATCTTATACTTGGGGAGAACTCATCAAAAACCATTTATAAAACCATTATAAGACCAATTAAAAAGTAGGTGGGATGTCCCAATTAAAAAAAAAAAAAAAAGTAGGAGGGATGTATTAAAAGGTGATTGGAGAGTGTGGGAACGATTGAGGAATCTTAACACAGGTTTAGGTTAGGATGCAGTGAAGGGAATGATTGCTGCTCCTGATAATTAGTGGGACCTGAAGTTGCTGGTGAGTATTGTATTTTATTAATATGTAGTTAGTTGGAGATAGTTTTTTTTATTTTTTATATTATTGTTATATGAGTGAAATTACAATTACATTTTGTAGGAATTACCCAAAACTAAAAAATTTCGAGAGAAAGGTCCACAGAATCTAGAACAATTTGATATAATGTTTAGGGATGTTGCAGCAACTGGGGTAGCTGCATAGACCCCTTCTTCAAATACACTCCCTCCAACAATGCCAGAAGAGGGTGCTGGTGATTCAGATGGTAGCTCTAAATTTAAGGATAACCAATGTGACATGAGTTTAGACATTGATAGTTTGCACCAAGGACATACTAGTCAATCACGTAGTTCAAGACAAAAGCGAACTAGTGAATCAATACCCTTACAGAAGAAAAAGAGAAGATAGGAGGAGTTGCAATGATGGACGATCGTATTAGTCAATTAATAACTGTATGTCAGAATAGTTCTGAAGGTACTTCTCGAGAGTCACCAAGTTCAATTAATAATGTCATGGCGATTGTGAGAGCACTTCCTGGAGTGGAAAGTAAGTTTGTGGTTCAAGCTTCCTATATCTTACTAAAAAAGTCACATAAGGAGATGTTCCTAACTTTCAAGGACCCAGAGTCACAACTGGAGTGGCTACAAGGAATGATTTATAACCAAAAGAAGTGACCAACCTTATGTGGTATTAACTCTGTTGTATTAACTTTAAACTAAGTATTAGCTATGTTGTATTAACTTTAAACTAAGTTATGTGATATTTAGTATTAGCTTTGGACTAATATATGTGTAATGTAAACACATTTGTAATTTTCATTATAGTGTTATGTACTTGATGTTCTGAATTGTCTTGGTATGTTCTGAATTGTCTTGATGTTTTGATTATTATGTTGATTTATATTAAAGTAGTATTAGCAATGGTTGACTATTTGTTACTTTGTTGTGTAGCTTAAACCAATATGGATGATTATAATGGTACTCATGAGAGTGGCCATTTTATGGAACTATTAATGGATGGAGATTATAGAAATTACTATGATGATCATGATGGTGGTGATTATTATAACAATATTGACAATAATAATGATGGTGATAACAATGATGATGATGATGGTGAGAGTAGTGACAGTGATGATGACGGTGACAGTGATTCTGATGATGATGATAGTAATGACGATTCTGATGAGGAGTTTAACTAGCTTGTGGCAGTTACTTGTGAAGCAATTGTGACATATTTTAATAAGTACATTAATAAGACTCCTTGTTATGATTTTGAACAAACAGGGTGGGCTTGGGTGAGACGCTGTATGGAAGGTAATGAGACTTTGTGTTACAATATGTTTAGAATGAAAAAGGAGGTGTTTCATAAATTGGGGCAAGTTTTACAACGTTCAAGGAATATAAGGTTAGAAGAGTCAGTGGCGATCTGTTTACTGATACTTGGTCACGGAACATGTAATCGAATGGTTCAAGAAATATTTCAACAATCGGGTGAAACCATAAGTAGACATTTTGAGAAGATGATCCCTCTGTTGGGTGCTCGCTTTGCAGCTGCATATGTAAAGCCTTCGGATCCAACTTTTAGTGAAGTTCCAACCAAAATACAAGACCATCCAATTTATTGGCCACATTTCAAAGTATGTGTACTATTGTATATTTGAATAACTATTGTCTATAAGATAATACAATGCATGTGGAACTGAAAATTATTAATGTTTTTATTAGGATTGCATCGATACGATTGATGGCACACATGTGATAGCGATTGTACCTACTGAGAAGTCCATTCCATACTTTGGAAGAAAGGGATATCCAATCTAAAATGTGATAGTTGCATGTGACTTTGATATGTTATTAACATTTGTTTTGCCTGGATGGAAAGGTTCAGCACACGACACCTCCATTTTTCTTGATACTATTCGTAAACAAAGTAACAACTTTCCGCACCCACCACCAGGTTTGTGCCATGGTTAATCAATTGTTCATTATAATGACATATTGTGTGTGTTAATACAATTGAATTTTTTTTTCTAGGGAAATATTATGTAGTTGATTCTGGATACCCAATGATGAAAGGCTATTTGGTACCATACAAGGGGATATTATACCATCTTCAGGCATTTTGAAGGAGAGGTGGAAGCCCTAGAATTAGACATGAAAAATTTAATCATGCTCACTCATCTCTTTGATGTATGATTTGATGTATGATTGAGCGTACTTTTGGTGTGTGGAAGAATAAATGGAGAATTATCAGAAACATGCCATCTTTTCCATTCCATATCCAAGTACTTATTGTATCTGCTACTATGGCTCTTCATAATTTTGTTAGACTAAATTATAGGGATGATAGTAGCTTCATAATCGCCAATCGAGATTCAATTTCTAGAAGAGAGCATAATAGTGCTGCAGGTAGTAGTGATAAGCAAAACTCAGGATCTTTAACAGACCCTGCGATGGTGGTTTTTCGTGATTCCATTGCTAATTCCATTTGGGGGGATAATAATTAGTAGTTGGTTTTTTTTTTTTTTTTAATATCATGTAGTACAATTTAAACTTGGGTTATTGGTATATATTTTATTATCTTTTTTACATTTATATGTAGTACAATTTAAACTTGGATGGTGTATATTTTATCATCTTTTTGCATTTTCATTTTGTGCTTCATGATGATGAAAATTATTTAGATTTAATTAATATTGAAAAATAAGTCATTAATGGTAATAACAAATAATTATGACACTAAAAAAGAAAAATTGCCCAAACATTATTAAAATAATACCAATAATATATTATTATTATTATTATTATTATTATTTAGTAAGTATATAAAGTAGTTGATTTAAGTATGAAATAAACTCCCTTATATATACATTGTCCTTTTTGGTAATTTACCCCTTAAACTGCAACTTTTATAAGTGCTAGCCAAACACTCAGCTTTTTCAAAAAGTATTTTTTAACAGTTTTTACCAAACATTCAGCTTTTTGAAAAATCATTTTTTCATTATGCACTTTTTAAAAACTCAACTTTTTCAAAAAGCCCAATTTCAAAAAGCCGAACCAAACTCACCCATTGTCCTTTTTGGTAATTTATCCCTAAAACTGCAATTTTTATAAGTGTTAGCCAAACACTCAACTTTTTCAAAAAACATTTTTCAACAGTTTTT
Organism: Quercus wislizeni; assembly: GCA_023055345.1. Lineage (NCBI taxonomy): Eukaryota > Viridiplantae > Streptophyta > Magnoliopsida > Fagales > Fagaceae > Quercus > Quercus wislizeni. The sequence continues at coordinate 30,514,588 of JALGQJ010000004.1, forward strand.
ACTAAACACTTAGTTTTTTGAAAAAACACTTTTTTCATTATACCCTTTTTACAAACTCAACTTTTAAAAAAAATCCAATTTCAAAAAACCGAACCAAACTCATCCTAAATGGGAGAGAGGTCTCAGGTTGTGGAGGAAGGATATTTCACCACATCTCTGTCGTAGTTGATTTGGCTTATCTTTAATTGAATTGGCTATTGCATTGAAGTGTGTGAAGGGGTTGTCAACGTGGGTTTATAAAATGCTTTAAATTCATGAAGTGCATAATGGTATATGGTACCAAGGCCCAAAGCTAGTTATAAAATGGGGATGGATCGAGTACAATGCTTTAAAATCATGAAGTGCTTTCCTCAAAAAAAAAAAAAAAAAAAAAAAAAATATATATATATATATATATATATATATATATATATATATATATAGTGCATACTCATAGGCTAGTTATAAAACGGGGATGGAGTATCTGGTCTGTGCAATGCATTTATTTGCACAGTGAAACCGCTTCGCTGTATCAATGGCAGCCATTTATTATGGTACCGCAGCCCTTACATTGAGTTTTGACTTATGTGGGTTACCGGCAATTATTTTTTTGTTTTTTATTTTAATTATTTAAAATTTTTAAGGTTTAAAAATGATGTGATATTATTTTATTGGACAAACTAAACACACTTAACAAATTTATGTAGCATTTAATGAAAAATATAGATAAAAGGGTCTTGATGTAAAGGAAATATAACTTTTCATAAGGTAAAAACTATAAAATCTAAATTCTAAAACTTCATAATCAATTATGTATCTTTACTTTCATTTCAATTGTATAATTAGTTCTAAGGTTTAAATTTTGTCAACTTAGTCTATCAATTTATGAAAACTAGTTAATTTTCAGTGTGATACGCGAATATTTTGCAAATTAATTTGAAACAATTTTTATGTTTTCTAAGACTTATTTTATACTCTCTCTGTCTCAATTTGTTTGTTCTGATTGAAAAGTCAAACTTTGTAAGGAAACATTATTTATTATTTTGTCTGCCTTATCAAAATGTATAAATTTACAAAACTACCCTTAAATAAATTTATTAGCTTAAAAAAAAAAAAGAGTTATTCTTAATGATGCAACTAAAAATGTGACCCAATTAGATTAATTTTTTTAAATATTTTTAATTTTCTTTTCAAATAGTTTTGAAAATAAAATAGGGGTATAATAGAAACATTAGTAAATTAATTTTTTTTATTTTTAGGAACAGGACAATATTTTGGGACATCCTAAAATGAAATAGGGGACAAACAAACTGGGACGGAGGGAGTAATACTCATTTTGCTGTATAATATTTATGTTTTACCAAAATATTGTTAAATGCTTTGAAACTCAATTTTCTTAATTCATACTTTATATAATAAAAAAAATTGTCATAGAATTGGTTTCAAAATATTGAGTGGAATAACTCTACTAATCTAAAATTTTGAGAATGGAATAGTCAAGTTTTTTGACATTTGTAGGAGACTAACATTTTATATCATTTGTAGACTTTATTTTTTAAATTGATTAAATGATTTTGAAATTTGAAATTTATAAATTTAATTTCAAAGCATAAAATACTTTCATATCCTAAAATTACAAAAATTCAAGCAACTTCCCAAATACTTCCTTAACTACTCAATTTTCACAACCAAATATCGAGTCCCATATCTCAAACACTCATTTCAACAAATGAAAATCATTTGTAAGTACCATCATATAGAGAATGTGACAAAATAAAGAAAAAATGGCAAAAATTTCCATTTATCAAGATTTAATTGCGCTTCCACATTAAAAAAAATAAACAAATAAAGCATGAAAAACATGCTAAAATCATCATTGACTTTTACTTTTATTGTCATGGCTCATATCAATATTGCACTAAATAACCATAAAAAACTACAAAAGGACCTAAAAATTATGAGTTCTAAACAATAATAAAAAAGTAACTAATCTTATCAATAAATAATTAGAAAATTTCTTTCTATTTCTCTTTGGTTATAAAACAAAATACATTTTATGACTTTCCCACGCCAAACACCCAAACACCCAAAGCAATTACATTGTTAGGAGTTTTAATTAGGAAACTTGTTAAATGTAATGACCAATGCTATTTTAATTGGTTAAGTGCTTGGCTGTCTGCTAAGGTACCTAATGAGCTAAAATAGCAAAGGTTAAGAAGTAGGACTACAATAAGACTAGAGGGAGGCTTGTACCGAATCAAGTGTAGAGGTAGTGGAGTTAGTTGTTACAGCTAGGACAGCTGGAGGATGAGTTAGTTACACAGCTGTAAGCACAGCTATGTGCAGTTAGTTATCAAGGGGAACTGGGGTATAAGAAGGCAAGGCATGTAATCAAGGAGGTATCAATTGAGTAAGTAATTCAGTATTTCTTCTTCCATTCTCTTCCCATTCTTGCATGCATCTTAGGAGGCCTAGCTAACCTCGAATTTAGCTACCATCATCTCATCAATTCAATCCTTAACATACATGCTTTACAAAACCCACAATATCTGACTTCAACATCAAAACCATAATCTATCATCAAATCATAAAAAGAAGCAAGCACTCTTCCTTTGTTATAACCCACTCATATGTATTAAGATTAACTGGAACGATGAAGTTGGAGTTAGGTAGGTGTCACTGAAAGGTTGAAGATAATTGATATTATTTTTGGTCTAGAAGTATTTGAGATGAGATGATATGAAGGATTGTGGGCTATATATAAAGGAGTAAAAGTGCAAGAGGTTTATCTTGAAACATTGAACTAAAGAAAACAAAGAGTCTTACAAAGAATCTTTATTCTTTAATAGAAAAAGTCTTGAAACATAAACAAAAGAAACAAAAAATTTATATTTTTTTGTTCTTATCTTGTGGCTTAAGAGTATTTTAGGCTACGTTTGTTTAGGCTAAAAATGAATTTGAGAAAATATTTTATACCCTGATGTGTGTTTGGTTGCACACGTAAAATTTGGTCAAACTAAAAACCATTTCATTAACCGTAAAATTCAGCCCCCAAAACTGTAAAAGCAATTACACACTTGATTTACCTTTAAACTCAGTTTTACAGACTGAAAATCTAAAGAGAGATTGAGCACAAGAGAGAGCTCAAAGAGAAAACCCAAAGAAGACCGGAAATCACTCATGCCAAGCCCAAGCCAAGCAAGGAGAGAGTACTACCGATGATGCCTAGAACCAACCCTCAACACATGACCCCGCCGTTGTATGCAAGCCACTCTGCCAACCCATCCCTTGTCCTCGTACTCTATCGGACCATCCCATCCACACCAACCCATCCCTTGTCCTCATCCTCACCGACCCACCTTCATCAACCCATCCCTTATCTGAACCAACCCATTCCTTCAAATCAAGTTTTACGGATTGAAAACCAAACACGAGAGAGAGAGAGAGAGAGAGAGAGAGAGAGAGAGAGAGAGAGAGAGGGAAAGTGAACCTAAAGAGAGAGAGCTTGAACTTGGGAGAATCTCATCACCGCCACCTGCTCATAGTTGCTGCCTGAAGCTCATCGTCACTGCCAAACATAGAGTGGAGCCTTGTCATCTCGTTCTCGTAGCCGCAGAAGCTCATCGTCAACGCCAAACATAGATCAGAGCCTTGTATCTCATTCTCATTGCCGCCACTCTATAGCTCGTCTCCTCCACCTCTCTTAATCTCGTCGCCGCCGCCCTCTAGATTGACCCACCCATGACCAATCTCGTTGTCACCTCCAAAGATCGTCGTCACCGCCTCTAGATCAACCCCCCTTGACCCGATTTCAACCAAGTTTCTCGATCAATCTCTCTCTTTCCCTCAATCTCTCACTCTTTCTTCCTCCCCCTCTCTGTTTAATCGAGTTTGAAAGCTAATGGTTTTATTTTGATTTTTGTTTCTTTAAAAAGTTTATATCTTGCAATTTTCTATTATAAAATTTGTTTGGGAGAAAATGTGATAAACTAGTAGAAAATTTGCATTCTCCAGAATGTTACCAAATACTTGAAAATATTTTCTAATACAATTTTAAAAAATGCAACTAAACACTAGAAAATATTTTCCTTTCCCAAAAGTATTTTCACTTGAGAATATTTTACACTCGGAAAATAATTTGCATGTTACCAAACACAACCTTAATTCTCTTTTCAAAGAGTAAACCATATGATAGAATCCTATACTCTCTTACATGAGGTATCTACTCTTATATATATTTATATATACACACACTCTCTCTCTGATGAGTCAAAGTCATTCTTTGGTCCAAATATGTAATCAAATGAAATAACATTTTGTGAAACATTATTTTATATATATATATATATATATATTTCGATGGTTATTATTATGGGGAGGACGGGTTTGAATTTTAGATATCTTTATAAATATCGAAATGTGTCAATTGAGTTATATGGCTTTGACAAAAAATATAACTAAAAAAAATAGGTCAATTATTTTGATGTTTGATAAATATTTTAAGTGAGAGGAGGGTCTTATTTCGGAGAGTATAATATATTAATATCCCAATGCTCTTATTTAAGACCCAATAAACTTTTACGACGTGGCAAGATTTAATTGATTCTTAACAAATATGAATCAGATGGATAAGAAATCGAGAGAGTCCATTTTTATGACTAAAAATGAGAAGAAGAAAAATAAAGCTACGGGTATACCACCTTAAAATATAGTAGTAAATTTTTTTTTTTTTGAGAAACAGCACTATGATGCATTAACTTACGCAATACTAGCTAAATCAGCATGGTAAGAAGACAACACATCGGATGGAACATCTTCCATCGATATTACACATTTTGTAAAATTCACTGCTAACTTAGCCAAATTGTGTGCAACTGTGTTGCCCTCTCTTTTAGTGTGAGAGTAGGACAATTTTGAAAAACCAGCAGATAAAGTTAACGAGTCCGGCATTAGTAAACCAAACAGAGCTAAACCAGTGTTCTTTGATTTCAACGCCGCATCACTACTTGAGAGTCTCCCTCCAGTACGGCATCTGCTATACCCAACTCTCTAGCAAACTCGAGAGCTTTACTAGCAGCCAGTGCTTCAATCTCTATCGGCCGGAGTTTTTGAGGGACCCAAGTGGCCATGGATGCAATAACGAGACCCTTCCTGTCATGAATGATAACACCTAGACCAGAGCTCTTTTCCTTGATGAAGATGGCACCATCAAAATTAATTTTCAACATTTCTTGGACTGGAGGTTTCACACCATGTTCTTCTCGTCGGTCTACTTGGAGATGGTGCAATTTTTAGCGCCTTGAATTTTGCCCAGCTATCATGAGCCCACTACGAAATGAGGTTCGGAGGTCAATGGGCTGATTGAGTCCGTGACTAGTTTCTCTGATGCCAAATGGACCAAACGGTGAATGTGAACAATGCCGGATTCCTTTGATAATCGAAAATCCAAGCCATGAGCTTACTGAAACTTGAAAAGCATTGTTGGTTTCGAAAATTCCATGAGTTATTCGCACCCCAAATGTTGTCCAACATTTTGCAACTCCACACCGCGTGCAAAGTGTCTTCATTTTCTGCCTTGCAATGATCACAGCACTGCTCTAAAATAATTCTCCACCGAAATAGATTGCACTTCGAAGGAAGGGAGTTATGGTAGGCCCTCCAAATTAAATTTCTAACTTTATTTGGGCATTCAAAAGCCTAAATCTTCTTCCAAAGCCCTTTCTCATGATCTTGCTGCACAGCCACCTGATGACCAATTTCATCTTCCTTCAAGAACTGGTATCTCGTCTTGCAACTATACCTCCCATCATTCTCCAACGACCAAAATAAAGAGTCTTCCGTATCTTTTCTAGCCAATGGAATATTCTTTATTTCTTTACCTTCTTGTGGAGCAAAAATTCCATCTATCATCGCAACGTTTCACGTTCTAGTTCCCTCATCAATTAAGCAATCCACTGTGGCTTCTTCCATTGTTTCCATGATTAGGGAGAGCACCTTAGTTGGGTGTTTTCGGGGCAGCCAATGGTGTTGCCAGATTTTTATGGATTTTCCATTTCCTACCCTCCAGCAAGCACCATCTAGGATAACATCTAGACCATGTAGTATACTCTTCCAAGCATAGGACCCCGAACTTGTTTCCTTAGCTTCTAAAAGAGAATGACTAGGGAAGAACTTTGCCTTAAAAACTTTGTAGAAGAGAGTTTCCTTGTTATGAAAAAGCCACCATGCTTGTTTCGCCAAAAGGGCATCATTAAAATGAGACAAGTCCTGAAAACCCATACCACCCACCATTTTGGATTTAGTCAATTCACTCCACCGGATCCAATGAATTTTCCTTCTATTTCTCCTTTGCCCCCACCAAAACTTCCTTATCATTATTTCAATGTCGTCACAAAGCCCCAATGGCAATTTGAAGCATCCCATCGCATAAGTAGGGATGGCTTGGATCACAGATTTGACTAAAACCTCTCTCCCGGCTTGTGAAAGCAAATTTCCCTCCCATCCTTGGAGTTTTCGCCAAACCCTCTCTTTTATATAATAGATGCTAGCCTTTTTTCCCCTTCCTACAAAGGATGGTAGCCCCAAATATTTCTCATAAGACTTCACTTCTTGGACTTGGAAGAGATTCTTTATGCTTGATTTTACTTCATCCGTGGTGGATTTGCTAAAGAAGATTGCGGTCTTATCTTTGTTTATTTTTTGCCTTGACCAAGACTCATATTCACCCAAAATCTTCAACACATTATTGCAATCCTCAGAGATAGCCACGTTTGCACAAGGAAAAGCCCTTAATGTCCCCATTCCTCGCCGAATGTTTAATGAGAGCATGAAGGCCTTCCATACATCAAAGGAACAGGAAAGGAGAAAGGGGATCTCCTTGTCTAATTCCTCTTTTAGGGTAGATCACCCCAGTTGGCTCACCATTCACCATGATAGAATACGACACTGTTTTCACACAACTCATCATGAGAGTGACCCATCTAGCACAAAAACCCATTTTCTCCATAAGCCTCTCTAAATACACCCACTCTACCCAACCGTAGGCTTTACTCATGTCTAACTTGATAGCCATAAACCCATGTTTTCCTGAATTATGATTCTTCATATGATGAAGAGTTTCAAATGCAACCATAATATTGTCTGAAATGAGTCTTTCTTTAGCAAAGGCAGATTGATGTTCAGAAATTAGGGAAGGTAAAAATTTCTTCAACCTATTTGCTAGGACCTTAGAGTAGATCTTATATAAGACATTGCACAAACTAATAGGGCGAAATTTAGACATATGTTCAGGGTTAGCTATCTTAGGAATGAGAGTAATGAGTATATGGTTAATGGGTTCGGGTAGGATACCTGAATTCAGCCATGAAAGAATGGCTAAAGTAACATCATGCTGCATCGTCGACCAAAAGTGTTGATAGAACAACGGTGGCATACCATCAGGGCCCGATGCTTTTAGAGGTTCCATCTGATTCAAGGCTTCCTTCACTTCCACTTCTGAAAAATCCTTCATCAAATTCGCATTCATCTCCTTAGTCACCATGCATGGAATTTTCTCAAGAGAATCAGCTTCAAGAATCGGATTGGAGGTGGAAAAAAGTTCTTTGTAGTAATTCTCCATCACATGCCCAATTTCCTCGTGTTCGGTCAACCAAGCTCCATTTTGGTTTCTTATGCCTTTGATCAAATTCTTCCTAAATCTCTTTGTAGCCCTACTGTGAAAGAAGGCTGTATTATTGTCCCTTTTGCTTAACCACAACACCCTAGACCTTTGACACCACATCCTTGATTCCTGGTCTTGTAACAAATTAATCTCCATTCTTATGCTCCTAAACTGGGTATTGTTCCCACTAACCATAGCCTCATTCTCAGCCAAAACAAGTAGGTTCTTTTTTATCTCTAATTCCCTTCTCACATGCCCAAAATTGTGTTTATTCCACCATGTTAATTCTCGTTCATAGTTAGTCACTTTTTTCAGAATGGCTATGCTTGGATTTGGTTCCCTTGTACTACTCCACACTTCCTCAACCATTTCCCCAAGTTGGATCTGATAACCACATTTCTTCAAATCTAAAACACCTCTTCTTTCTAGGTTCAGGCATCCCCAACAAATTGATCAGTAGAGGAGAGTGATCTGATGACATACAACTAAAGTGATGTACCCTAGTTCTTGGAAATTTTTGGAACCAGGAATTAGTAGCCATTCATCGATCCAATCTTATTCTTATGGAATGCCCATCCACATAATTTTTTGCCCATGTGAATTTAGGCCCCACATATCCCCAATCCATGAATCGGAATTCATCGATCATGTCACGAAATAGTTGGATTTGATTATGATCTCTAGGAGCCCCACCAAATTTTTCCTCTTGGTGAACTATTTCATTAAAATCACCACCACAAATCCAAGGGATATTCATTCTAGCCTTTAAACTTCTCAATTTGCTCCATGCTTCATTCCTCCTGTGGTTTTTGGGCTCTCCATAAAAGCCAGTGAAATGCCATGCATTTTCGGTGTTCCTATTGATGATCGTATCAATAAAATACATGTGGGAATCAACCACCTCAATGTTGATAGAATTTTTCCAAAATAATACTAATCCACCACCTCTATTCAGCCTTGGAACCATCCACTTCTTGTCAAAATTAATCTTGCTCAAAGTACGATCTAGTCTTGCTTCGTCTGCCCATGTTTTGGCTATAAATACAATAGAAGGATATTTTGCCTGTATTAAACTAACAAGCTCATTCTCTATACGTGGGTTCCTAAGCCCACGACAGTTCCATAATAATAGACTCATTGCTTTTGGCAGGGCTGATTGCCAGCCTCTGCCAATATCTTATTTTTTGTTGCACCTCCCTGTGAAACCCTTTTTTTTTTTGGTAACTCAGTTTGGTTTGTTTCCCTATCTCCATTTTCCCCCCCCACTGCATCAGACATACCTATATCTTCTATCACCCCTACTCTATTTAGCCTTTTCCAAACCCCTTAAGTATACCTATGCTTGACAAAGGAGCATGGTAACTCTGCCAAAGGTACTCTTGGAGCTAAGGACAAATTGGTTGCGTGAATTGATGTACACGGCATGCAAGCTTCATTAATTGTAGACTGGCCCCCCAAATTTTCCTTTTCCATACTAACACCTAGGCTGGTCGACACAGAGTCTTTTGAGTCATATTTGTTTATTTCCTTATCTAACTCCCCAATTACTTCCTCAAAAGTCTTCCCTGACACCTTTTCCTCAACTGACCTAGCCTGTTGTAGCATCATGTCATCCTTGATTCCCTCCACTTTTGACAGCTCCTTGTCCTTTACTAGACCAGCCTGTTGTATCAGCTTTTCAACACCAAAACCGGCTTGCTGTAGCTGCTTTTCCTCACCTAACCTGGCCTACTTTATTGCCTTTTTCTCTATTACCAACTTTAAATCATGCTTTTGGACCTCCTAAAAAATCGGATCCGTGTTTCCAACGTTGGGGACTTCAAAATTCTCCTTTTTAAGCCTACACATCTCCGGTAGCGTTTGCTTGTTCGGACCACCACCACAGGCTTGTTCTTCACTGTTTCAAGCTTTTCCTTCGCAGCCTCAACCTTTTTTCTAACAAAGAAACCGGGCACTTTAACCACATACTTTCGGTTCGGCACAAATGGTGCTGCCTTAAGCCATGGGCCAAACTGCTTGGATTCAGGCAAGAGACTTCCTTCACTTTCAACCCAAAGATGGCAATTGTGATCATCATGCATCAAACACCCACACTAGAAGCACAGGTTTGGGAGCCTCTCATATTTGAAGTTCACCCATAGTTCCTTACCACTGTAAAGTGAGACCACTCGTCCCTTACTCAATGGTTGGGATATATCTATAGTAACCCAGACTCGCATGAAGTTATCTCCCTCTGCTTCTGCTTCATCAATCCCTGTGTTCACCTTGCCGATAGCTTCACACAACTGTTCAGCAATTATTTTAGTCTGAAATCTGATTGGAAGATCGTGTACTTGCACTCAAAAAGTCACCTTACTAAACTCCATGTCACCTATGTCCATTTCCTTACTATATCGTTGCAAAACCATTAATCATTTGTCAAAGCTCCAAGGCTCTATTGCTATGACTTTCTCCATCTCACTCTTATCATCAAACGAAAATAGAACCACATGATCACTTTCCTTTTTGATCTCGAAGCCATTTTTCGATCTCCAAAGGGGAGTGAAAGTCTTGGCTATAGCATCTATGTTGAGAGCTCTTTGGTCAAGAACTTAGCTGCTAAAATAAACTCTGTCTTCGCATGTTCCTCCTTGATGTGAAAGTTTGATCCTTCACATTCCGAGAGGGTTAGGTTGTTCCAATTTTTTGTGAGTTCCTCCATCCTAATCTACTATCTGTTTCCCAAAATCCCCTGAAAAAAAAAAAAAAACCAACAAAGCCTCAAGATAAACCTGTTACCTTAAGGGACAATAACACCTTCAAGTGAAGGGACACCTATTTTACTCTCTAGGAGAGAATGGAAAAACCACCTTTCACTAGCAGAGAGAAATAGTAAAACAAAATTTATTAGATGCTCCCTTCCTTTGTGTTAATAATGCCACCTTTTGTATTTATAGTAGTAATTAATGGTAATTAGAGACCCAATCGAACATTCTTTGCTATAAACAAACTTGCTTTTCGTGATTTGTTATATCTGTACCGCATCTTTTCACCTCTTCACAAGGTTTTTGCAATTGTGAAGATTCCTTTTGCTTAATAAACAATGATTATACTAGAGTTCACATCCTATGTCACCCTACTCTTTCTCTTGGCTCTGCTATTATTCACTATCATAAATCAAACATGGTTTAGCAAGCTGCGCCTTCCTCCAAGCCCATGAGCCTTACCAATCATCGGTCATCTCCACCTGCTTGGGCCTCTCCTTTATCACTCCTTTCATGACCTATACTCTAAACATGGTCTTTTACTATACCTTCGGCTTGGTTCAGTCCCATGTATTGTGGCCTCCACTCCAGAGCTTGCAAAAGAACTTCTCAAAGCAAATGACCTCGCATTCTCTGCCCGTCCAAATTCTCTTGCCATTGATCACCTTACTTACAACTTTGTGTTTGCATCTGCACCCAATGGACCTTATTGGAAATTCATCAAAAGGTTGATCACAACTAAGCACTTAGGGAACCGAACACTTAACCAATTCCTTCCTATTCGAACCAAGGAATTGCACCAGTTTATTCGATATCTAGTAAACAAGGCTATAGCTGGTGAGAGAGTTGATGTCAGTGACGAATTGTTAAAACTAACAAGCAACATTATATCCCAAATGATGTTGAGTATTAGGTGTTCGGGGATAGAAAGCTCAGCTGAGAATGCTAGGGGTTTGGCTCGTGAGGTGACAAAGATTTTCGGACAATTTAATGTCTCGGATTTTATATGGTTTTGCAGGAACTTAGACTTGCAGGGATTTAGAAAGAGAATTGAGGATGTGCACAAGAGGTATGATGCATTGATTGAGAAGATTATCACAGATCATGAAGAATTAAGAAAGAGAAAGGAAACAAGGAAAATGAATTGTTACAGAGGGGAACATGATGTGAAGGATATCCTTGACATTCTGCTTGATGCTTTGAAGAATGTGAATTTATTTGGAGATTACGTTAACTAGAAATCACATCAAAGACTTGGTTTTGGTATGTATAAACCACTTAACTTGAAAATGCCTCCACAGACACACACAAGTAACACTACAAAAAATCTGGGTTTAGGCAACATTTGTAAAATGTCACTAAAAGCCCAAAAAACATTGCTATAGACACAAATGGTTTACTGTGATGTTTTTTGGACGTCGTTAAATGTTACTCTTTAGTGGCGTTCAAAAAATTTTAGTGACATTTTATAAAACGTCACTAAATAATATAACATTTTCATAAATAATGTAGGAAAATACATTTAGCAACATTTATAAAACGCCGCAAATAATCACACCAATAGTGATGTTTCAGAAACGTCGCAAAACCTGCTCATTATTTTTCTTTTAAAATATTAAAAATGCTATATAAACCTATTGAAAATTCAACAATAACTAACATAAGCTTTTAATAGATCAAATATACCTATCATCAATATTCCACAATATCAAATGTCCAAACTAATACACTCACTACTTGCAATAAGCTTTGAATGAGTCATGGTGCATGAAAATTTAGTAATAATATATATATATATATATATAAAGAGCATTTAGTTGAGATTATTTTCACATTAGTGGGTAGTGAGCTTTTAAAAAAGATTAATTTCGAGCTAGCTAAACCACAAAACTAATAACAAAAAAATTCAAAATCTACACACTATAGAAAAATTGTAGAAAAAAAAATACAAGATTTACAAACTTGTACATAAACTTACAATGATTCAGCCATTAATGCTCAGGTCTTTTTGCTCAAAAATCCAAATTTGAATAAGAGTTTTCTGTACCAAAATCCAACCAAAACAAGCAAACAACAAAAATTAGCACAAAAGTTCCATGACCCATTAAAGAAAAATTAAATCAAAACAAAGACTCCATGACTCATTAAAGAAAAACCAAATCAAAGCAAACTCATAAACCAAAACACAAAGACTGCATGACCCATTAAAGAAAAACCAAATCAAAACAAACCCATAAGCTAAAACACAAAGACTTACACTTTAAAGAAATTTGAACACCAAAAAAGAGGGAAAAAAGAATGGTGGTGGCAAGGGCGGCGGCAGCTAGTTGCGGCAAGGGTGGCGACAGTGGCTAAGTGTGAAGAATTGATAAGGGTGGGGGGGGGGGGGGGGAGGGAGAATATAGAAGTGGGAAGGGAAGTTTGTCTGGGAGAACAAAAAAAAGAAAAAAAAAGAAAGAATGATAAGAAAGAAAAAGGAATGAAAAAACTTGTAGGGAAAGCAGACAAAAAAAAAAAAAAAAAGGACAAAACGGTGGGAATTTTCCCACTTAGTGAAACTTTGAGTGGGAAAATGACAAAAATTTTGGGGAAACATATAGCGACGTTTTTCACTGAGTGGGAAAAGGACAAAAATTTTGGGAAAACATATAGCGACGTTTTAAAAACGTCGCTATATGTTTCCCCAAAACATTACTATATGACTATACGTTGGGTGGTGGGAACTTTCCCACTCAGTGAAATTTTGAGTGGGTAAAGGACAAAAATTTTGGGGGAACATATAACGATGTTTTCAAAACGTAATGATGCTATATGTTTCTCCAAAATGTTGCTATATGTTTCCCCAAAATTTTATGGACTTTATGCTGCGTGTTCTTTAATAAATATAGCGACGTTTTCCAAAAACGTCGCTATAAACAAAAAATACGCCACTAAAATTATACTTTTTGTGACGTTTTAAGAAACACTGCTATTGTTTTGGGTTACAGCGACGTTTTTTAAAAAATGTCGCAAATGCTCACTCTTTAGCAGCATTTTTTAGAAACGTCACACTATACTACTTATAGCGGCAGATTTTAAAATGTTGCTAAAAAAAAAGGCCACCTATACCCAGATTTCTTGTAGTGTAAATATATTCATGCATACATATGGCTATGGCTTATTTTAGGGAATTAAAGTACAGTTATTTTGGTGTTAAAAATGCATGCCCAAGCAAAACAAGTTACAACTACATGATTGAATTTAATAAAAAAAAAATAACTTACAATACCTAAGAGAGTGCATGTAAATTTTATCCTATTTTAAGTACACAAATACATATTTGTAGCAAAAACGACAAGTTATGTGTTTAAATTTGGTGGACAAATATAAGGACAAGATGAGTGTGCGTATGGAACATATAAATCTGGGGCTCTGCCTAGAGTAGAATTCTAGATGGGAGTAATAAGTTTCTCTGGTGCAATAGGAACATGCTTCCTAGAGCTCAGTAGAAGTCATGTCCCTTCTTTTGGAAGGAGTTGTGTGTTCGTGTCCCTTCTTTTGGAAGGAGTTGTGTGTTTCCTTGGAATAACAAGTTATTCCAAGGCTAGTGGGTTTTGTTTTTTCTGGGGTTTGGGAAACAAATATCAATTAGAGCTTCACCTTTTGTTCCTTCAAGAAAAGCAATGCTTTCCGTTCCAAGTTTTTACAAGACAAAGTTGGGAGTATCTTCGAAGTCAGGTGTTCATGAAGTTGGGAGTATCTTTGAAGTTAGGTGTTTATGAAGATGGGAGTAGAACTGAATCGGTGAAGGTGAACCACAAAGCTCAGGTAATGGCGCACGGTCCAGCGGCAGCGCTCAACACTGTGAATCCAAGGGACACTATGAGTGAGCAATTAATAGATGAAGCCGTTAATTTGGATGCTCCAGAAGTAACGCATACAGTAGGGAAACGTACAAAGGGTGTAATTAATGTCTCATTATCAACCCCACAATTTTCGGGTAATCATAATATCGAGAATCAAGGGGCAGTTTTTTCAGCCAAAGAATTTAATGCCAGAATAAATGAGATTGATTCAGAGATGGGAAAATTTGATCACATTAACTGCATGACCCAACCAAGCAATATTTCCCAAGATATCTTAAGTGAGGCACGTGAGAAGCATGTGTTAGCCAAACCACAATCCCAACGGCAAGTGTTTAATATGGTCAATATTCCAGACAAGGAAAAAAGCACAACAACAACAATGAAGGGTAATGAGCCAAATCAGTCCAATCAGCCTCCCCATCGTGCCATTTGGAAACCACCTCCATGGCCGATCCTAAAGGTAAACTCTGATGATGCAATTTTTCAGGAACAAAATTCTGTGGATGTTGTTTTGGATATGGGAGGTGGATTAGTGTTGTTTTGGAGATCGACTATTGATGTAATTGTGGAGGGTTTGGGCACAAATTATATCGATACAATGTTTCAAGAAGAAGATAGGGCAGGGATTGGAGTGATCATCCGAGAATGCCAGGGAAAAGGCTTGGCACACATGGTCGGAATCATCCCTCTCCCCCTAACTGTCATAGAGCTTGAAACTTTGTCTATATTGAAGACTTTACAGTTTGATGCTGATCTGAGTTTGGAAGATGTCACCCCAGAGGGAGTTTTAGAGATTGCAATGAACGCTTTGAATGCAAATTCCCAGTGTTTGGAATCCTTTGGTTTACTTAGTTGTGATGTTAAATGTTTTGCAAGTTTATTTCATCGTATTAGGTTTTCACATGTTTGTAGAGAAGGATTTTTGTATTCTCACATTAAGAGAAACGACAATGGGGTTGCTCATAGTCTGGCTAAAAATGCATTATGCATATCAGATTTTCAAGTATGGATGGAAGATGTCCTATCTCATATTGGTTCGATTTTACAATTGGATGTAGTTGAATTTTATTAATAAAATCCATCAGTTTCTTTCTCAAAAAAAACTCTTCTACTAAATTGAAGGTAAGACTACATACCATAATTTTTCCTAGACCAGGCGGATGTGGGAGTTTTACATTAAGTATAACCTATTAAGTACACAAATACATACTGACATTTACACTTGTTGCAAGCTTGTAAATAGATTTTTGTTACGGTAAAATTTAATATATTTAGAAAAAACCTATTGGTTTTTGTTAATCTAAATTTAATAACAAGCATTCAAACCTACCTCTAAGGTGATTGCAACTTCATGGAGGAGTGATGTTAATGATTATGGAATTAGGATAGAGGCGTTAAGGAAGTATAACCTATTAAGTACACAAATATATACTGACATTTACACTAGTTGCTAGTTTGTAAATAGATTTTTGTTACGGTAAAATTTACTATATTCAGAAAAAACCTATTGGTTTTTGTTAATCTAAATTTAATAACAAGCATTCAAACATACCTCTAAGGTGATTGCAACTTCGTGGAGGAGTGATGTTAATGATTATGGAATTAGGATAGAGGCGTTAAGGATATATTCTCATAAAAAAAAGGCGTTAAGGATATATAATGTTTTTCCTTAATAAATTTCACAGCTTATTGAATTAGTAAATTGTGATTGGGGTAACATTAGTATGTTAGAGAAAATATTTTCTTGCACTCATTTTACATCAATTATTTTATATAATATCCATGATCAATGCGCTAATGTAAACATTTTAAAATATGAAAAAGTAATGTCTACATTTAAAATATGAAAGTGGATGATAGAAGAAAAGCTCCACTATTTTATAGCCCTACTATTAACACAATTTTTATTATATACCACACAATAAAGTAATTATGAAAAACTTTTTTAGAATTTTTTTTACTAGACTTAACAATTGAGATATAACTGGTATGCTAAAAAGAACAACTACCGATAAAACTGAATAACAACGTTTTCATATGAGTGCCACACTCTTAACTATATTGTTTTACTTTGTGTTAGATAGAACTAACCATTAGGCTTCGAAGGGTTTTGGAGATCAATATATAATGGTTAGAAGAACCCAATATTATCATTATAAACATAATTTCTTAATTCTGCAATTTAACTCATAGTGGTTTCTCAAAACAAAAAAAACAAAAAAAAAAAAAAAAAATCATAGCTCAAATTTTGGTGCACAACTTATAATAACTTTATTAAACTATTTTTTTTTCTAAATAAATACTTTATTGAAGCACAAAATGATTACAAAAGGGGAGGGCATATTTCCATCTTTGTCTACAACCAATGTTACCAAGAAAGGGGAGACTAGATATGTGAATTAGTCCCAACCAATTTAAGAGCATTCACATTAAAGGTGTTAAAAAAATTTAGTTTTTAACTACTTAAAAAATTACTTTATTTATTTTAATATTTCATTTTAAAATACATTCAATATCAAAAAATCTATTCCTTTACCACTTGATTTAAATATTCTTTTGATGTTTTTTTTTAGTGATTTTTTTAATGTTTTGGGTTCATTTCTGGAGTGAATACTCTAATGCCCGTTGGACTAAAAAATAGTTGAAACATTGCCATATTTGTACACAAATATATATATATATATATATATATATATATATATATATATATATATATTTATAAGATTTCGTTGAACTCCAAAAGATTCGATGAACTTTATTAAAGTACTTAGTACTTAGTACTTACTCTCTACATTCGGCACAAAATAAATAAATAAATAAATAAATAAAAGGGTACATGCTCTCTACTATAAATAGCTAGGGTAACTGCTGACAGTGAGAGCAATTACATCAGCTCGTGCATAAGATTCCGTCTATTTTACACTTAAAACCTACTTTTTCTATTTTGCACCATCATTTTTACAAAACACTCACATCAGTTTATCTATTTTACAAGATATTTCAATAAAATATTCATTATTCATCAATTTTTTATTATTTTCCATAATGGTCATACTTTTTTAATTTAAACTTATATATTAAGTAAACAACCAACACCGGCGGCTCGCCCAATGGAGCTGCTTGTGGTGGAGGTCCAATGGCCGAACCGCCGAAATAGTGGCTCCGACAAACGCCGCCGGATTGGTCTTGCCGCCCACCATACCACCGCCGCCAAATTGATGTCTCCGACCACCACTAGAATCAGTGACCAAACCGTCGGAATAGTGGCTCCGATGACCGCCGAAATAGTAGTTCCGACGAACACCGCCGGATTGGTCTTGCTGCCCACGGTACCGCCGCCGCCAAATCGATGTCTCCGACCACCATACTACTAGAATTGGTGACCAAACCGTCGGAATAGTGGCTCCGACGAACGTCGCCAGATTGGTCTCACCGCCCACCATACCGCCGCTGCCAAATCGATGTCTCCGACCACCGTACTACTAAAATCGGCGACCGAATTGTTGGAATAGTGGCTCTGATGACCACTGTCTGATTGGTGTCAAGTAACCCAACAGTAATTTTTTTTTTTTTTTGACCCAACGGTCATAATTTTTAAATTTATATCTACCGGTCATAATTTTGAAATTCAAACAGTAAATTTAATCCTAATTGTCATATTTTATTTTTTTTAATTTTGACCCAATGATTATAATTTTGAAATTTATATTCACCGGTCATAATTGAGAAATTCAAACTTAAATGTCATATTTTTTAACTTTAAACCCAATAGTAAATTCAAACCTAATGGTCAAATTTTTGAAATTTAAACCCAATGGTAAATTCAAACCTAAAGGTCATATTTTTTTAACTTTATACCCAATGGTAAATTCAAACCTAAAGATCATATTTTTTATACTTTAAACCCAACGGTAAATTCAAACCTAAATGTCATATTTTTTTAACTTAAAACCCAATGGTAAATTCAAACCTAATGGTCAAATTTTTGAAATTTAAACCCATTGGTAAATTCAAACCTAAAGGTCATATTTTTTTAACTTTAAACCCAATGGTAAATTCAAACCTAAATGTCATATTTTTTTAACTTTAAACCCAATGGTAAATTCAAACCTAATGGTCAAATTTTTGAAATTTAAACCCATTGGTAAATTCAAACCTAAAGGTCATATTTTTTTAACTTTAAACCCAATGGTAAATTCAAACCTAAAGGTCATATTTTTTATATTTTAAAACCAACGGTAAATTCAAACCTAAATGTCACATTTTTTAACTTTAAACCCAATGGTAAATTCAAACCTAAAGGTCAAATTTTTGAAATTCAAATTCAAGTCACATTCTTGCTCTATAAATATGACAATTTTCTCTCTAATTTCCATCCACTTCTACAAAATTATCTCTTCCATTTGGTTTTTGTTCTCTTTTAATGGATTCCTATTATGACATTGATTTTATTTTTCCAAATGATGAGCCTCCATTTGACTCATCTTCTTCTGAGGATGAGTTGGAACTTACTCTAGCCATTGCCACAGAAGAATTAAACAATGAAGGAGCATCAACATCACGCCGTCGTTCTATTCAACCTCGCAGGTTTATCTGGCGTAATCCTTTGCAAGGTCATAACAGGCTTTTCCATGATTATTTTGCTGAAACAGCAGTGTATCCTCCTAATGTATTTCGAAGGAGGTTTCGAATGAGTCGTTCTCTTTTTCTACGTATTCATTCAAGAGTTGAAGCTACTGAACCATATTTTGTTCAAAAAAGAAATGCAGCTAACACACTCGGGTTGTCTTCCCTTCAGAAGATGACCGCCGCAATCAGAATGCTTGCTTATGGAGTGTCGGCTGATTTCATGGATGAATACTTGAGGATTGGAGTCACCACTGCAATAAAAAGCTTAAAAAAATTTGTCAAAGCGGTAGTTTCAATCTTTTCTGAAGAGTACTTGAGGTCACCAAACGACAATGACATTGCTAGATTGTTAGCGGTTGGCCAACACCGTGGATTTCCAGGAATGCTGGGGAGCATCGACTGCATGCATTGGACATGGAAGAATTGTCCAAGTAAGTGGAAAGGTCAATATGTTGGTCATACTCGTGATCCAACAATAATTTTGGAAATCGTGGCATCGTATGACCTTTGGATATGGCATGCATTTTTTGGGTTACCGGGGTCTCACAATGACATCAATGTCCTAGAGCGGTCTTCTGTATTTTCTGAGCTTGCTGAAGGGCGTGCTCCTCCAGTTAATTACTCGATAAATGGTAATGACTATTCGATGGGGTACTATCTTGCAGATGGTATATATCCATCATGGGCAACATTTGTCAAAACAATTCCAGCACCACAAGACCGTAAAAGACAACATTTTGCTTCCGCACAAGAGGCGGCTAGGAAGGATGTCGAACGTGCATTTGGAGTGCTTCAAGCGCGATTTGCAATTGTGCGCGGGCCTGCACGTTTTTTCCACCTTGAAACGCTTAAGGACATTATGATGGCATGTATAATATTGCATAATATGATCGTTGAAGATGAGCGACATACTTACCTTGGAGCAAATGACTTTGATTATGATCAAATTGATAGTAGTGGACCCGAACCGGTGTCACATAATCCCACTTGTAACCTTATGCAGTTCATTGAACGTCATAATTCCATTAGAGATAGAGGAATTCATTCTCAACTTCAAGCAGATCTCGTCGAGCATCTATGGCAACTACAAGGCCAGTCGTAGGAATTTGAAATTCTAAATTTCTAAGTATTACTACTTTTATTTAATGTGAACCTTCATTGGACTTTGAAATTTTCTCTCTAATATTAAAATAAAATTTTGTTTGTTGAGATATTTTTGTCTATGTGGTAACAAAAGGTTTGTTTGTTGAGATATTTTTGTCTATGTGGTAATCTTCTCTTCTTTTGGAAAACTTCACAATTTTCTTATTTTTTGGCAATCCGGCATGTAGTTTTTTTTCTTTTTTTTTTTTTTTTCTTTTTTTAAAATCAGAAGTAAAACGAAAGGTAATGATAAATATGCGCAAAGTGCAAGACAATTTGGCTATGCAATCCGTCAGTGGTGAAGCAGTGGGATGGCTGTAATGGTTTATCAATATGTAGATATTATTGTTTCCTATATGCATATACAAAAACACTTGAGCAATACATGCATGGTCATACATGCATGGTCATACATGGTTTTATTTTTTTAACTTTAATGTCTTGGCAGTCCCATTTACTCCATAACTCCTTAATGGAAATGAGATACCACTTACCACACCCATTTTCATCATACATTTCCTGCCAAACTTGCTGCAGCTGGAGAAGTACAAAGGCTGACTCAAAAGTGCAAGAAGCAAACCAAAAATTTTAGTTACTGAACCATGTATTACGGCAGAGACTGTCTGCTTCAATGTAACAAATCACACTATTTCTCAGCAAGCAAAAAATTGTAACAAATTACTCCCAAAACAGCGACATTGCTTCACCCAAAACATAATGACAATAACATAATCACAAATTAAATTGATTAATCAAGTGCTATTGTCCATGCACAATACAAAATTTACAACATTGCATCTATTCTCTTGCACAAGTGAAGACTACAAAAATATATCTAACATGATTAGAAATTGAATAATCATGTTCCTTGCACAAGTAAATACTACAAAAGAGATGTCTATGTCAACTATGTGCTAGTATCTTTGCACTATACAAAATATTGCTTGATTAGATATTATCCATAATCATATTCAAATTATGATGGAAATTTAGACCTTAACCTCTCCAAGATTTCCAAACGACGTAGACGAATATATTCTTTTTGCTCAGGATCCATGGTTCTTGTATCTTTCATCATAATTTCATCTTCCGCTTTCCTCTTTTCTACTTCATTCTTGTCTTCCTTGATTCGAATCAACTCTCTTCGTTCTTCGGATGCAATACGCATGAACTCTCTTCGTTCTTCTAATGCAATGCGCATACTTTCCTTTTTCTCCTCATGCATTCTCCTCTTCTCTTCCTTGATTTCGTCCAATTGGGAGGAAAGTATTGGAACCACGTCATCACAATTCTTTCTTTTCTTTAATTTCTCCTTTTCGGCCTTTTTGCCTATGGGTCTCTCCAAGGTTTCGCCAAAGTTCATCTCATCATTATCTTCATCTAGATTTATTGAGCTTGCAAAAGTACGAGAAGATTGTGAGGCTGGCTGTCTAGTGCGGACCTTCAAATTATCTCTTTGAATCAACCACTTCGCTTCATTCCTCAAAATTCTCCAACAATGTTCCAATTGAAATGCACTTTTGCAACTTTCTGTATACATAGTTTTTGCATCTTCAATCTACAAAAGTAAAAAAATTTAACTACAATGCATTTTTTATTGATGCATTTCTGTATACATAAGAAATGGGCTTATTATGATAGATAAGTCCTTAAGAAATCTATTTAACATTAATTTTTTCTATCCCACCGAAGAAGCTAATTAACTAAGGCAAATAATCCTTAAAAGTCAAATGAATTAAAAAAAAAATCAGGATTAATTACTACAGTGCAAGAATTAAATAGTTGCCATGTACCGTTACCATAAGGATAGAAGAAACACCATAAAAGTGATGCTCATGCAACTTCATAAAAGAAACTAATCCTGTAGTCCACTAGAAAGTGATGCTCATGCAACTTCACTAGAAAATTTCTTCAAATCAAAATTAAAATAGTGGAAGTTTTGAATGGGAAACGGTCAAATTTGGACACTGTTTCAACTTGCTGAAGTCCTAGAAAAAACCCCAACTTTGGCAAGATGCACATAGTCATTGGTTCTTGAATCAACGATGAAAGTAAGACAATCTTACTATGAGCTATCAAGTAAGATGCAGGGTGGTCATTTCGGTTTTCTCAATTCTGCCTACACCCCTATCATGAGCTATCAAGAACTTCTAATCACATAACTTAAAGTCTAGGGTCATGCCAACAATATAACCTAAATTGATGCATTTGTCTTTTCTAAAAAAATGCATTTTTTTTTATTGATCTAACTACAATGAAATATAATTTTCACTCAAGAAACAAAATCTTAAAACCTCATAGTAGTCATCAGCAACTAAGTTAGTCGAAATACCTTGTCATGCTCAGTTTTACCACTTTCATTCCGGTTCTCCATTTGGGCCAAGTATCCACAGAACTTGTTGGTCTCCCTTTGAATTGTTGACCACCGACTACATAAAGAATCCTTGGAGCGGTTGAATTTCTTGTCATCGTGGAAGGTAGACCAAATTCTATCCCAAAAGGTTGTGTGTTTTTGGTCCGTCGATGTCACGGCATCTAAGCTAACATTGAGCCACGCCGACACTAACTTAATGTCTTCATCTACGGTGAAGTTGGCTCCCCGTTGACTTCTCTTAGTAGTTGATTTTTTTGCAATGTGGGGGGTAGATTGTCCCATTTCAACTTCAGGTGGAGATTGATGGACATTCACGTCTAAATGCGGAGTGGACATCAAAGACTCAAAACCTTGTTCCTTGTCTTGTAAAATGTCAAGGAAGAAGGGATTTTGCGAGTCCATCACCTAACAAACACCAAACTAATTCAGAAGGAGCACTAATAAGCAACACCAAAGTAATTATCAAGCACCAAAAAATCCACATGTGCAAAAAGTATATGTCACTAAGGGCAGCTAGCCAATCAAGCATGGTAGGTGAAAGATGCAATTTTAGTTCCATAGTAAGTATGTGTCCCCAAGCTGTTGTCCATGAGAAAAAAGCTACCTTAGAGGAAATTTTAGCCTTCCAAATGCTTTTCCATGGAAAGTAATTGGAGAGCTTGCACTAAGAACCCGATAGTAAGACTTTACCACAAACATACCACTCTAGCAGGGGGTCCAAATCAACCATTCCTCCCCATCCCGATTAACTTTAATGGTATAAAGAATACCAATAAACGACCACAAACTCCCCACCTTTCAATCATTGATAGATCTAGCAACCAAAACATCCTAGTTAAGAACCCCATCATGCCAATTCATATTAGAGCGACTTTATGACCAATTTGAATGAGATCAAGAATTTCCATAATAAACTAAAACCTAAGACCTGAACCCCCTGTTCTGACTAATAAGTAATGATTCCAATAATCCCAAATTAACATTGAACGAATTTTAATAGTTAACACTAGTACCTGGCAACAACATTAAGAAACAGATTACTTAGGATTGCCTGTATAGATCCTAAAATTGGCCAATAAGCTAGCGAAAGCATCAGTATTTTAAATTTTCAATACAACTAAATTAAAGCTTTTAGTAAACAAATGAGCAAAGATTCCTATATATAATTGGACATACACTCATACATAATGTGTAAGTTCCAGTGACAGGCTACTAATTAAAAAAAAAAAAACTTGCAATTTTAATTAGCAATTTATTAATAAAACCGAAACAAAAAAAAAAAAAAAAAAACCTGTTGGTGATGTTCATGAAAATTGGAAGAACTGCTACGTTGCATATTAACTTTGACAAACTGAAAACCAACAACGATCTGTCATAGAAAAAAAATGCCTCAATGCACAAACCCACCATGAAATAATGCATAAAAAAATTATATCCCAGCGGTCTAAGTTTCCTCAAGAACATATATAACCTGTTCAAGCCGTTTGAAAACAGGGGAGAAATAGGAATTTCGGTGTGTTCCGAATAATCCCTAAAAAAAACCCCAAACTAGAAAAAATTTAAAACAAGAAACCCTAAAATTCAAACTAGTTTAGAGAAACTCCCAAGAATCTTGCTTGAAACCAAAAAACAAAAAAGACCCGAAAATCTCAAATGAGAAAAACTCATACCTTTTTTAGAGGAAAATGCCCCAAACCCTGATAGAGATACCTCCAAGTTCAGTGACCTTCCTCACGGGGCTACAAAAACCCCAACCCGATCACATAATTTTTGGTGGTGATGACAATGAGCAATGATCAGACGAAGAGAGAAGATGAGAGGAAGCCCAGGAATGAAATAGGGAGAGAGCTGAGGCGTGCGGCTTGCCAGTGAAAACAGAGACAAAAAATGTGTTAAATGTTTGCTTTTTATACCATACAAATAAAACATTAAAATAATGAATTAAAACATTAAAATATTAAATGGAAGCTCTACAGTGCCAGTGCATATATGCACCGGCACTGTAGCAATTGTGCATTTATGCACAATTATGCATAAGCTGATGTGTGTCTTTTTTTCTTCAAATTGTGTAAAATCAACCACTTTTTCCATTTTGCACAATTTTAGCCGAGCTGATGTAATTGCTCTGAGTGGAGTAACAATGGGGGTCCCGGTGGACCAGGTGGTCACTCTCATCGCATCTAGTGTATTGGACCTAGGTGGGTCTAGAGTCATTAACTAGGCCTGAGGGAGGCCTGAGTATTTTATATTTTGTAAGACTTTTTTTATCTTGGATCCAACATCTTTGGGTGCATCTATCTTACTATCATGATAAAAGACTTATATTTTTACCTCATTAGGTTGTGCTTGAAAAGTTTATTTTTTGTTAATTTATTTTACTATTTAACTTATTTTTATAATTATTAATAGGCTCCACTGTACTTTTTGGTACTATTTATGAGTTTCACTGTACTATTTCAGCTAACTTTTATCTTTATCTATAGTACTTTTAGCAAAAAATTTTAGTTTCAGTAAAATAAGCGGATCCCAAATAGACCATAAATTCACTAACTTAATTATAGAGTAATGCATAAAATAAATAAAAATAAAAAATAAAAACTCAAAGTAATTAAATCTTAAACAGATTGTCCCTCTCTCCCCTCTCGCACCGCAAAATTTGAGAATCAATTTTTTTTGGATCAAACTTGGACTTGATTCAACCCAAAATTTGCAACTTTTTCTCCACTACATGCACTCACATCACTCAAAAAAAGTAACTATGTGTTTTTACAATATTTATGAATATCCTACTGTATTTGTATTCATAGAGAACGAAAACGCTGAAAAGTTGTTCTCATTTTTTTGTATTCAAATCCAACTTTTGGGATAATGAAAATGAAAATTGAGTACAAATGCTAAAACCAAACTAGTTTTTCAGTGGTGAGCTCACAGAAAACTAAAAATTAATACATAATATTGCACTTTTTTCAACTAATCAAACAACCTCTTAGACTTTAGAGTCAATAGCTTCATATTGATTTACACCTTGTTAAAACTCTCAAACTAGGGAACAGTCTTTCTAAAAAAAATTTTAATTTTTGTTGAATCTATTTGATGTTCTTACTATGGACTTTTTTTTTTTTTTTTTTTTAATGTTATAAGATTGAGAAATATTTGTATTTTTTTTATTAATTTAAAAAAAAATACTCAAACCTTTCAGAAAACATCAAGCTTCATACTTAAAATTTGCAATCCCAATATAAAATTCCTAATAAAGATTTCCAAAAAATCAACTACATATTCAACCAATTTTTTATTTATTTATTTTTATTTTATAAAAGTATAAAATTTCTATATACACAATTTTCATTCTACACCCATAGACATGTCAAAATCAACCAAATCTGGATGACCCACAAAATTTCTATACTAAAATTTCCAAAAAAATCAACTAAACAAGACCAGCACTCCTCTTAGAACACTATACAATATAACATATTCAACTAAAATCTAGGAAGCATGGGTGCAGATTTAGGTTCGGGTGTGGGTGCGATATGACGACATGACAATTTTTGAAAAAATAGGACACAGGTGCAGCGGGATATGTTTATTAATTGATTATTAAATATATATTTTTATTTATATTTTCTATATATTTCTAAGCATTATATATATATATATATATAATGGTAAACATATACCCAATTTAAGAGTAATAGTAGATAATAAAAAGAATTGAGATGATTTTAGGGGTTTTTTTTTAAAGCCTGCCGACAAAATGGTGTGTTTTGATCTAATATTTTACTTTCTTTTTGTTTAACAAGAATTTCAGCCCATATCAGACCGATTTTGGTCCTGTTTAGGACCGAATTGGGCTGAATAGGAAAAAATAAATAAATTTGTCCACAGACACGAGTGCAACTGTGTCCATGCAAATTCAACTCGGGTATGCCAGCCAAATCAGCATAGTCATGCTTCCCAGTCTAAAACCCTATTAAGTGTAAACCATTAATGATTAATTTTTATATGCCAAGTCATGCATGTTCTTATATCTCAAAATTATGATTCACAACATTATTATCACTTTCTAGGATTTCTTCACGGTAGGCACAAATACATCAGCCTCTGCAATTGAATGGTCACTAGCAAAGCTCATAAACCATCCAACGGTGCTAGAGAAAGCAAGGATGGAGATTGATAAAGTTGTGGGCTGTTAGAGATATATTAGCCCATTAGTATAGGCCCAAGCCTAATTCTACTTTGTGTGCAAGTCAAGTCTTCTACTTGTACTAGAAGTCTATTAGTCTAGGGTTTAGTCTACTATATATACACATGTTATGATTCATTGTAACACAGGATTTGTACTACACTCTAATAGATTATTGATGTAGTCCTTTAGGGTTTCCTCCGTGGATGTAGGTCGTTGGGCTGAACCACGTAACCCTCGTGTGTTATTGTGTTCTATATTTTATGCTTTCGCTTCCGCATCTATACTAGCATATTCAACATGGTGTATCAATGCTAATATTTAACATGGTATCAGAGCCACCTTCCTATGACCATGGTTTTCTGTCCTTACGGTATATTTAAGAACAATCTTTGTCTTCTTCGGTGTTTTTTTCGCTGCGTTCATCTTCTTTGGCTTCCTACTGCTGCCGTCAAAACTCTCCGGTATAGTCAAGCCACCGTTAGAAGTCGCATCAACACTGCAAGACCATTGCCTTCCTCAAACTACCGTCACAGAGCCAAACTTCATTCAAGGGATCTTCTCAATCTTATCAAATCTCAAGATTTCATCAAACTTCCATCTTGAGTTTGAGAGGGGGTGTTAGAGATATATTAGCCCATTAGTATAGGCCCAAGCCTAATTCTACTTTGTGTGCAAGTCAAGTCTTCTACTTGTACTAGAAGTCTATTAGTCTAGGGTTTAGTCTACTATATATACACATGTTATGATTCATTGTAACACAGGATTTGTACTACACTCTAATATATTATTGATGTAGCCCTTTAGGGTTTCCTCCGTGGATGTAGGTCGTTGGGCTGAACCACCTAACCCTCATGTGTTATTGTGTTTTATACTTTATGCTTTCGCTTCCGCATCTATACTAGCATATTCAACATGGTGTATCAATACAAGAATTGAGATGATTTTAGGGGTTTTCCTTTAAAGCCTGCCGACAAAATGGTGTGTTTTGATCTAATATTTTACTTTCTTTTTGTTTAACAAGAATTTCAGCCCATATCAGACCGATTTTGGTCCTGTTTAGGACCGAATCGGGCTGAATAGGAAAAAATAAATAAATTTGTCCACAGACACGAGTGCAACTGTGTCCATGCAAATTCAACTCGGGTATGCCAGCCAAATCAGCATAGTCATGCTTCCCAGTCTAAAACCCTATTAAGTGTAAACCATTAATGATTAATTTTTATATGCCAAGTCATGCATGTTCTTATATCTCAAAATTATGATTCACAACATTATTATCACTTTCTAGGATTTCTTCACGGTAGGCACAAATACATCAGCCTCTGCAATTGAATGGTCACTAGCAAAGCTCATAAACCATCCAACGGTGCTAGAGAAAGCAAGGATGGAGATTGATAAAGTTGTGGGCAATAATAGGTTGGTTGTAGAATCCAACTATCCAAGACTTCCATACATCCAAGCAATCATAAAGGAAACACTACGACTTCACCCACCAATCTCATTGATTTCTAGAAAATCAATGAAAGAATGCAACATCAATGAAAGAATGCATGGTCCATTGGAAGGGACCCCAAGTCTTGGGAAAATCCAATGGAATTCAAGCCTAAGTGATTCTTACAATCCAATGAACTTGATGGGCCAGGTGTCATAGATGTTAAGGGACAACATTTTCAACTACTACCATTTGGTACTGGGAGGAGGGGTTGCCCTAGCTTGTCATTAGCCATGCAAGAAGTGCCCTCAATATTAGCAGTTATGATTCAGTGTTTTAATTGGAGGGTGATTAGTCCGAGTGGAATGGAAACCAATGTTGTTGATATGACTGAAAGTCCTGGGTTAACAATTCCAAGGGCCGATGATCTTGTTTGTGTTATGGTACCACGATTTAGTATGAATAATGTACTTAATCCTTAGGTCACAGTTAGTTTCACTCACTGTTCTTTTCAAGCCCATGTTTTAGCTAGTTGGTCCTTCTATAATTCGTTTGTAGAACCTTCCATTGTTGTTAATCCTTTATTGCATGGCATTAGTTTTCTTTTGTTCAATAAAGATTTCTTCTTATAAAAAGAAAAAAACAAAAAGTTGCAGAAGAATGGGAAAACCACCGAACCATCTAGGTCCCTCAAAAATTCTTGAACTAAAAAATTGACAATAGTAATAATAAGGGAAATTACATTTTACCATTTTAAATTATGCCTCAAATTACACGTTGCACCCTAAATTTTTAGAATGCACAGTTTGCACCTTAAATTATAACTCATGTTACATTCTGCACCCTACCGTTAATTTTATCGTTATATTGGATGACATTACGTAAAAAGACTCAATTGCTTATATTCTCAATCCCTTAAAAAAAAGGAGAAATAACACGTAGCCACCCTAAACTATAAATTATACTTTGTCATCCTAAACTATACTTTCAATCACACTTTGCACCCTAAATTTTGGTTTTCAATCTAAGATTACAGCAGAATTGGCAGCAGAGTGCAAAGCATAACATGGGTTATATTTTAGGGAGCTAAATGTGAATTCCAAAAGTTTATGATGCAAAGTGTAATTTAGGGTATAGTTTAGGGTGATAAAGTGTAATCACTCCTAATAATAATAGAAATTATTGGTTCAAAATGTAATAACTAATAATTAACATTTTTTTCCTAATAATTACATTGGGTGATTAGATATTTGAACACTGAATATTTTATGAAACACCAAGATGTGCTAGTTGAGTTACAAGACTCTTACCTATAAGAAACCCTAACAAGTTAAACATAAATATAATATATTATTATGTTTATGTTTATAGCTAATATATTTATTGTGATAAAAAAAAAAAAAAGAAGAGATATTTTAATTGAAACATTAAAACACAAATCCTCTTCTTGCACATAGAATGTGTGTGAAGAGGAAAGGGGAAAACATATTTATATTAACAGTCCTAATTTGATAAGAATGGGGTGTAAAACTCATTTTTTACACCATCCTAAAGAGATTGTCACATCAACTTTTTACTTAAAACTCAATACGTTCTACCACACCTAATAACATCTCAATAAATCATAATTAAGTTGGATTTTTAGATGAGTATTAGAATTGATTGGGTCTGGTTGCGTTTATTTTTTAATATGTAATAAGATGATGTGGCATATTGGGATTGGAATGTGTAAAAGTTGGGTTTTACACCACATCCTTATAAAATTGAATTAATCTCTTATATTAAACTTACTATCTTAAAAACACTAACCAATTAAACATATCACAAATATATATGTTAATAATTAAACCATTAAACATAAATCTCATTTTTCATGTTCATTATGTTATGAATTTGTCAAGTCTAACTCTAACCCTAAATCTTCATTTATTTTAAGATATTTGAAAATATCTCGTGAAAAAAGTAGTAAATGACATTAAAATAAAATGTGTCATTTACTACTATGGTTCTACAATGCATTTCATTTTATATGAATATAATCTGTTCCTAATATTGTAAAACATATATATATATATATATATATCCCTAATATCATAAAACAAGAAAATATATCCATTTCAGCTTTTAGGAACTAGGGCAGGAATAGGATCATCTGTTGCTTTTACGAAAATTTTAATTGCAAACTTGTATATACCTACAATACATTGGTGGGTTGACCTCCAGGACCAAAATTATATTTTATGAAATTCAAATAGAATGTATTATAAGAAACAATGACTAGTTAAATATAAATAGAATGTGTTATAAGAACCCCTAAATAGTTAAACATAAATCTTATATTTATGTCTATAGTTATATTATTTATCGTAATCACTACATATTTATTATAAGAAACCCTAAGTAGTTAAAAATAAAAATATTTGCACATGATTATCATGGGTATATGTTTAATTGATTAGGATTCTTAAGATAATGAATTTAATATAAATATAAATATGTTAATCATAAAATATTAAAAGACTTTCTGATTATCACAATAAATCTAAAGTTAAATCAAGTGACAAAATCAACAAAAAGATTTAATAAAAAATTTTAATTGAAAAAATTGTATCAAAATTTCTCTATGCACATGCAAAACATGTGTGAAAAGGCTATAGGATTAAAATAAATATATTTTATATTAAACTTATAATCTTTCCATTAAATTAAAAATAAAAATCATAAACTTAAAAACCCTAACTAGTTAAATATATCAAAATAAATATGTTAGTCATAAACACAATGTTGCTCTAAATATAGATCTCATATCCTCAGATTTATATTCAAATTAGTCAACTGATTATGGTATATTTAAAATAAACATATTTTTATAATATCTTCACCATTTATATAAAACTATATTATAATTATGTAATTTAATTCTTTTTATTAAATTACGTTTTTCATATATATATATATATATATATACACATCACTATGTATTGTTGTTAAATGCAAATATAATATGTAGGGATGATAGGCCCAATAGTGTAAATTGGGCCAGGGCCCGATCTGAGGATGCCTAGTAGTCTGAGGACGGTTAAACGGCATCATGGAAGTCCGCATTTGTAAATGAAAGGATGAGGTTTGGTCATAAGAGTCCAAGAAGGTGGTCCGAGGAGGATTACCTCCTTGGCTGGGTAAAGTAGAGGTCCAAAGGTATGGTCTGTCATCTAAGGCAACATTTCAAGAAATTCTAATGATAAAGATATGCATCATGAATGTACAGGACAAATGGGAGCTATGAAATATCTAAGGGAAGCTGCTATCATCGCATTGAATGCTCTGCAGCTAACTCTCTGGTCGCATTAATGAGGAAGCGATACCTGAACAGTAGTTTTCAGCCTTACAACTACTCCCCAAAGACTTCATGAAAATGTTGATATGACAAGGATCAAGACCAACAACCTAAGCTACATGTGGAGGGCAGAGATGTAACGGAAAAGATAGTATAAAATAGGAGGGAGGTCCTAAGAGAAAGGGATTGGAAAATTGAGAGAAGAATACTATAACCCTAAGAACTGTACTTGTAATCAAATTCAAGAAATATATACAAAAACCGATCTCCTCGAATTGTGCTGAGAACGTTTTTTCTTTAAGATAAACCTAGTCTATCTTCACTTTCTTGCCATTTGGATCCACTATATTTATTACCTTTTTTCTTTAGAGCCTAGTTTTCCAACTCACTCTCTATAAATTCATTGTATTAGGCTCTTTAGGCCTAAATCCTTTTCACTTTTGGGCTTAGGACTCAAATTTCGTCCTTGCAATTGGCACCGTCTGTGGGAAATTTTGGTGTTGCAGTAAGTGTAACGTTCAATTATGGTTGGTTTAGGTTCGAATCGAGAGGAATTTGTGGGGTCCCAACATTAAGATCATTTTGTTAATTTTGAGCGAAGAAGGGATCGGGAGGTTAGTGTGCATACTACCCATACTAGCAGGAGTCAGCCTCGAAGTGAGAGCCACCTTTCTCATGAGGAGAATACCAAAGCCATGCAACTGGAGATTGATCATTCGAGGAGGACCAATAACAGGGGAAAGGGAAGGCTAAGGTTATCCCTCAAGAGAGAAGGGATTTCAAGTCGGACTAATACAACAATAACCGGCCCCAGAGAGACTTTGCTGGGCAATTGGGGTCTACCGCTACTCAAATGGTTAACGCAATGTTCTGAGAACCAATACACCAAGTTTTGGAGAAAATCAAGAACGAGCCATTCTTCAAATGGCCAAATAAGATGGGAGGAGATCCCATAAAGTGTAACTAAAGCTTTCATTGCTAATACCACCAGGACTAAGGGCACACCATAGAGGATTGTAAAACTTTGTGGAATCACCTAAAGCAGCTGGTTCGAGAAGGGAGGTTAAAACAATTTTTGTATCATTTTGGTGGGCAAGGAGGCCAAGTAGGATTGGAATCTCGAAGAGATGCTTCTTCGAGAGCCTATTTGGGCATAATTAATGTCATCTTCGCTGCTCCAGGGACGATTGGTTCTCATCCTTCCAGGGTGATGTCTGTAGTTCGGCCTCCTGCTGAGGACTCTAACCACGAGCCGAAGAGGGCTAAGATGGAGATCCAACCAGCACTAACCTTCTCAAATGAGGATAATGTAGGAACCATACAGTCACATGATGACACCTTAGTGGTCACTGTTAGGATAGGCGGGGTATGATGTGAAGAGGGTGTTAGTGGATCAAGGCAGCGAGGTGGAGATTATGTACCCTAATCTGTATAAAGGGCTAAACTTAAAACTTAAATATCTAACAACTTATGATTCACCTTTGCTAGGCTTCGACGGGAAGGTTGTTCTCCCAAGGGGCTAGATCAGACTACTCGTGCAAGCAAGCTCAGTGTGGCAAGGCCCTAGCTTCACGCCCTGGGAGTCGTTTCCTCTACTCTACATTTGAAGGTGAAATACCGTCAGGGGACCAGATTGAGGAGTTGGTTAGGAGCCAGTCCATGGCAAGATAGTGCTTGGTGGCTGCAATTTTGCATCAGCCTGGAAATAAGTCCTCGGCCTTTACTTACGTGGGCCTATAGCAATCAAAGATCCCAGTGCAATCCCTGGACACGGTGTTGGAAGGGGCTAGCTATGAGGGACTAGAAAGGGTGGTTATAAATGATGATAAGGAGAACTTTTTTCAGGTTGGAGCTCAGTTGCCTCCTCAAGAGAAGGAAGAGCTAATGGTGTTCCTTAAGAGGAATATTGATGTATTTGTATGGAATGCTTATGAAGCCCCCAAGGTGGACCCATACCTTATTTGTCATCATCTAAATGTCAACCCGGCAGTTATCCCCAATAAGCAATCACCTCGGCGCTCATCTAAAAAGCATTCCGAAGTTGTCAAGGAAGAGATGCTCAAGCTCAAGTAGGCTGGGGCTATTAAGGAGGTATTTTACCCTAAGTGGCTAGCCAATACTGTAGTGGTAAAGAAGAAGAATGGAAAGTGGCGATTGTGGCCTACCCAAAAGACCCATTTCCCATGCCTCGAATAGATCAGTTAGTGGATGCACTGTAGGCCATCCTCAGATGAGGTTTTTGGATGCCTTCCAAGGATACCACCAAATACCACTAGCTCTAGAGGATTAGGAGAAGATAGCTTTTGTCACCCCTATAGGAAATTACCACTAAAAGGTAATGCCTTTTGGGTTGAAGAATGCAAGGTCTACCTATTAAAGGATGATGACTAGGATGTTTGAGCCATAATTGGGCAAGAACATTGAGGTTTATATAGATGATATGGGGGGGAAGAGTAAGGTGGTGTCCAAGCATGTGAGAGACCTCGGGGATATTTTTGAAATACTGAGGAAACACAAGTTGCGCCTTAATGCTTCCAAGTGCTCTTTTGGCATGGGATCGGGCAAATTTTGGGCTATATGGTCACTCATCGTGGGATTGAGGTCAACCTTGATCAAGTCAAGGAAATTAATAGTTAACTGCACCTTGAATCGATTTATATCTCGGTCAGTGGACTAGTGTCGACCTTTCTTCATATTGTTGAATAAATGGAAGGGATTTGAATGAACCCAGGAGTGTGCCTCAGCCTTCCAGTAGCTTAGGAATACCTTTCTCAGCCTCCTATTATGTCCAAGCTCGAGGTGGATGAGGTCTTGTTTGCGTACATTGCTGTAGTTCTTCACACTGTGAGCTTGGTACTGATACGGGTTGACAATGGTGTACAAAGGTTAGTTTACTATGTGAGAAAATCTTTGCATGAAGCAGAAGTTCATTACTTACCACTAGAGAATGCCATTTTGGCAGTAGTACATGCTACATGTAAACTCTCTCACTACTTCCAATCTCACACAGTTGTTGTTTTGACCCAACTTCCATTTCGATCACTATTTCAGAGTGTTGATTTCATAGGGAGGGTTGCCAAATGGGGTACGATCCTAAAGGCTTTTGATATCAAGTATATGCCTCGCATCTCTATCAAGGGTCAGGTCCTTGTAGATTTGGTGGTTAAGTTTGTTGAATCCCCATTGGAGGAGGAGGCTGAGAAACAGGACATGGATGGAAAATTAGTTGGCATTATTTCCTTGCAAGAACCCTTATCCTGGAGGGTATATGTTGATGGTGCGGCAAATAAAAGAGGATCTGGAGTGGGGCTGGTTTTAATATCTTTAGAAAAGATCACTATTAAGAAATCCTTAAGGTTGGGCTTCTCAGCTAATAACAATTAGGCTGAATATGAGGCTCTATTGGTAGGGATGACCATGGTTCAAAAAATGGGAGGAAAAGCCGTGGAGATATTCTCGGGTTCAAGGTTGGTGGTATGCCAGGTAAAAGGAGAGTTAGAGGACAGGGATGTGGGAATGCAAGGATATTTAAGTCAGGTTAGGCACTTGTAATCAGGGTTTAAGTCTTTTAACTTGTTGCAAATCCCTAGAAGTGGAAACACACATGCTGATTCCCTGGCCACTCTTGCAACCTCCTCGATATAGGACTTACCTCGAGTTATCCTTATTGAAGACTTGTGCAAGCCTACTGAGATGAAGAAGTAGATGGTTCAAATTCATCAAATTAGGGTAGGACCTAGCTGGATGGACCTTATAGTGCTATTCCTGAAGGAGGATATCTTGCCCGAGGGGAAATCTGAGGCTAACAAAGTACGAAGGAAGGCTCTTCGGTTTTAGCTATCCGAGGATCAAAAGTTTTACAAGCGTTCTTTTTTCTGGGCCATACTTGCTTTGCATACACCCTGAGGCATCAGAGCTATTCCTTGAGTTACATGAAGGGATTTGTGGAAGCCACATAGGAGGTAGGTCTTTGTCTCATAGGGCTCTCACTCAGGGATACTAGTAGCTGAACATGCAGAAAGAAGCGCAAGAGTATGTGAAGAAGTGTGACCAATGCCAAAGATTCACACCAAAGATTCACACCAAACATTCACCAACCAAGGGGAGTCCTTAATCCTCTGCTTAGCCCTTGGCCATTTGCTCAATGGGACTTGGATATCGTAGGACCTTTCCCTAAGGCAACAGAGAATAAGAGATGGTTATTGGTCGGCATAGATTACTTCAAGTGGGTTGAAGTTAAACGATTGGCAAATATCAAGGACGTGGATGCCAAGAGATTTGTTTGGAAAAATATTGTCACTCGGTTTAGGATCCCCCATACCTTCATCTCGGACAATGGTCTTTAGTTTGATAGCAAAGTCTTCAAGAGGTACTGTTGTGACCTAGGATTTACGAATAGGTATTCCACCCAACTTATCCATAGGGGAATGGATAGGCCGAGGCTGTCAACAAGGTCATAGTGAATGGACTCAAGAAGAGATTGGATGATGCGAAGGAAAAATGGGTGGAAGAGCTGTCACATGTCCTTTGGACATATCGAACCACACCTTGTAGGTTAATAGGGGAGACACCCTTTTCAATAACTTATGGAGCCAAAGTTGTTATTCATCTGGAGACTGGATTCCCAACACTAAAAACAAGTTGTTTCACTCCGAGTAACAATGATGGGCTATTAGGGGTAAGCTTTGACTTAGTTGAAGAGCGAAGAGAAAATGCCATGGTCCAATTAGTGTATTATCAATACAAGCTCAAGCAAGGGTATGATGCCAACGTGAAGTTAAGGCCATTAGCGCTTGAAGACTTGGTATTAAGAAAGGTTTTGGGAACTGCAAAGAACCCAGTGTGGGGAAAGTTAAGGCCCAACTGGGAAGGGCCATATCGCATCACCTCGGTTGCTAGAATAGGTTCATATTATCTTGAAGATCTAGATGAAAATGTTGTACCATGACCCTGGAATATAAATAACCTGCAAATGTATTATTGTTAATGAATTTTTTTTCTGCTATGTATTTGTTTATTACATTATGTGTTACACTTCTCATTTTTACTAAGTATCAAACAAAACCTTGGTCATGCTTGGCTCCTCAGACCACATACCTTGGGTAAATTGATATTTTCATATCATTCTGCTAAGTATTAAACAGAACCTTAGTTATGCCTGGCTCCTCAGACCACATTCTCTAGGTAAATTAATACTTCACATCATTTTTCTAAGTGTTAAACAGAACCTTAGTCATGTCTGGTTCCTCGAATCACATACTTTAGGTAAATTAATACTTCTTATCATTTTTCTAAGTATTAAACAGAACCTTAGTTATGACTGGTTCCTTGGACCACATATTTTGGGTAAATTAATACTTTACATCATTTTTTTAAGTGTTAAATAAAACCTTAGTTATGCCTGGTTCCTCGGACCACATACTTTGAGTAAATTAATACTTCCCATTATATCTTTAAGTATTAAACTGGCCAAGGTAAAGTGATACCTCTCTTTATTTCTCTAAGTGTTATGTTTCTCTTTAAAAATTTAGACCCCCCTTTGTGGGTTACAAAGTTTTTAGTGCTGGCACATAGGCATTTTTCCTCATTGTTTATATGCATTTAATTCATGTGAATAAGCAACGGTTTATTACTGTTAGCTTTATTAAAATCTGGATATTCACTTTTAGAAACATCATCATTCTCAAGTTTCATCAGAGGACAAATGATAACTTCACAAACTACAAATAAATATTGCAAAGAAAATAAAGATTCATGAAGCAAGAAGTGATGTCTTTTCATTAAACAAAAGAAGAGGGGTACATTATAAACAGTGGCAAACTGCCACAAAAAAAGTACAAAGAAAAAGAAGAGAAAAAGATCCTAAAACTAAGCCTTGGCCTTAGGAGGAGGGTCTTCCTTACTACCCTGCTTGGAGGAAGGTTGATCAATCTCCTTGGATTTGGTCTCAGCCTTCCTCGCCTCGGAAGTAGCATCCTTGACCTTGGGAATGGTATCCTTGGTCTCAGCCTCCTTGCCCTTACCCTTATCCTTGGCCACCTCTGCCCCCTAACTTTGGTCTCCAGCTTGGCCAGGCCCTTTGGGTATCTCAGGAGGGGGAAGAGAGGCCTGGGTGATAAGAGGCTGCTTGGAAGAGACTAATGGAAGAGCATTGGGAGGTGGGAGGTCAGTTAGGACTTCATGAATGTTCGGAGGATAGTAAACATTCCCAGCCTGCCTCTACTTCGAGGTAGCAAGGACGCGTGCAAGGTTGAGGGCCTCTATCCACACCTCCTTGCAGTAGTCCTTGCAAACCTCGGCTAGCTCTTCCACCAGTCGGGCCTCGGTTTCTTGTGCCCCAAAGTCATAGGCTGCCTACTTCGAAGCCTTCACCGCCTCCTCGACTGTCCGAGCTACTTCCTTGACCCTCTGCAGATCTGTCTTCAGCTTCAGGACCAGCTGTTTCTATATGGCCGGCTCTATCTCAGTGTGATAGAGCTTTTTGCACCGATCCTTAACCTGGTCCTGGACATTTTTCAGACCGGCCTCAGTGCTCCTCCACGATCAACTTAGCGATGAGCTCTTGGTTTTCTTGCTTAGCGGCTCCTAAGGCCTTGTCGGCCTTGGTGCAGAGGTTGGCTTCAACCCTAGTCTCGTTCTTGGCATCCTTAACCCATTCCTAGGCCATAAAAACCTCCTAGGTAGCCTACATGCAAACAACAGATGCGTGCGTTAAAAATAAAAAAAAAATTAAAAAAAAAAAGTAGAAAGAAAAAAGGGGAATGCCCTTTGTTAGGACATATGTGATTCACTTGTTAGGAACATATGTCACTATTTTATGTAATTGGCTTATCCTTTAACAAAACGCATTTTACTTGTATTTTGGTAGATCTAGGATGTGTTTAATACTTCAAGAAACTGTGTTTTAAGATCAAGTGTTGAAGACATGCAAGTCTATCCAAGATTCAAGTTGAAGAAGTGTTGTTCATTAAATCACGACAGCTACTCGACAGCACCTCGATAGACAGCTATCTGTCAAGCTTTATGAAAAATAGAATTCCAGTTTTGTTTTTACTCCAATCCAGTTTTATGTGTTTGGGCTTTCTTTTCTTCTAACCCTAGACATATAAAAGGATTATTTTAAGGGCTATCAAAGGGTAAACAAGTTGCACAAGTATTGAGCAAAGTTTGGTTAAGCAATTTGTAACCGGAGAAAAAGTTTTGCCTTAGTTCATCATTCTTGTGAAGAAGTTGTTATGTATGTGCATCGTAGGGTTTTGTGACCAAGCATCTTCTTGATCTTCATCATTGGGCTGAACTGAAGAACTTTGCAGCCAACAACCTTCTCTAGTTGGTAATTGAAGTCACGTACTGGGATTTGCGCAATTGGTTAGTCACGTATTGGGGAGCCGTGCATCAAAAGGGGAAATTGTCACTACAGAACAAGTCCAATTGGGTATTGGGGTAAGAGTTTAACTGTAAGTTGGTATAAGGTACTAGAATTCCTTTACTTGTAACCACTTGTTGTGATAATAATGGAATTTCGAAAGTGGTGACCTGAAAATCACCCGGTGGGGTTTTTGCCGTTAGGTTTTCCCCATTCGTAAATAAATCACTGTATTATTTATTTTCCGCTGCATAATTAGTTATTGGTGATTTTTTTGTGCTACCACACGTTTACTTGTTAATTAACTTAATTAATTCACTTGGCTAAAATAATTGGGTAATTTATCACATGGGGTTAATACGTTTTTGGCCTATCACCCTTAGTAAGGCAAGTCAAGGAACTTACCAGGGCTAAATCCCTCTTAAGGGATAAGAAGAGTTTCGATTGCCTCATGTGTTTCAAGGCAGCCATGTCTTTCGGAAGGAGGAGGGGCTGTTGTAGGGCCTCAGCTAGATAGTAGGCATGCTCCTTCTAAAACACCCTAATGAAGGAGTTCTGTGGAATGGCCACAACGTCCAATTCCAATTAGGGGCCTCACACGGGGCTTTGGTGGCGCACCTCGGCCACATGCTGGTCCTCCCTACTTTCCACCGAGGAGGCCCGCTTTTGGTCCTTAGCCATTTTTTTTCCGCTTTGGCTCCTTTTGGCTGATCACCT
The DNA here is from genome assembly GCA_023055345.1 of Quercus wislizeni. Taxonomy (NCBI): domain Eukaryota; kingdom Viridiplantae; phylum Streptophyta; class Magnoliopsida; order Fagales; family Fagaceae; genus Quercus; species Quercus wislizeni. The sequence continues at coordinate 30,554,003 of JALGQJ010000004.1, forward strand.
CCCCCTCCTCGGCCACCTCCTTCTCCTTCCTCATTTTTTTTTTAGGTTTGGCAGGGGGTAGGTTCAAGGCCAAGATTACGGCGATTGAGGAATTAAAGGACATTGACAAGATTCCTTTAACAGAGCTGGTTGGTAATTTGCAGACTTACGAGCTAGGGCTAACAAGGATTGGTAAGTCAGGCAAGAGCAAGAGCATGGCTTTGAAGGCCAAGAGCAGTAACACAGATGAGTCTTTAGACGATGAAGATTATAAGATGAAGTCCTACATCACCAGGCAATTCAAGAAGTTCATGAAGAATGCTAATGGGTAGGGTTTCGACAAGGACCATAGGCAATCCAATTCTTCTCAGTTCAAGAGTCAAGACAAAGGGAAGAAGGATGCAAGGGATGGCGGTTAGTACACTGTTCTCGCAGGACCTAAGTGCTTTGGGTGTCAAGGTTTCGGTCACATGAAACAAGAGTGTCCTACATATCTCAAGAGCATTGGGAAGAGTAATGAGGATGATTCCATCAATGAGGATGATGGAATCTTGAATGCCTTCACTGCCACTGTCAATCCTACTGATGGGATTGTTGAAGATGTGGTTGAAGAAAAGGAATTGGTGGAGTCCAAGTTTGAGAAGATGGATGATCAAGATGATATCCATATAGCCTAAGAGAAATTATATAAGCTTTCTGAGAAATATGAGAAACTTTATAGGCTGACCATCAAGAAGCTTAGTGATGTGGAACTTGATCATGAAGAGCTTTCCACAAAGTTTGATGAGGCTAATTAGACTATTGGAGCACTGAAGTTCGAGAACAATTTCTTGGCTGAGAAAACTAAGAAGCTTGGCGCGGAGCTGTTTCAAGTCAGAGCTCAATTGGAGAGGACTTCAAGTGCAAAGCTTGATGAGAGGCTTAGTCTTTAGAAATCTGCTTTTGATCAAACAGGTTTAGGGTATGGTTTCTCTTCCTCTAATATTGCTTCAACCAGTAATACTGTTTTTGTTCCTCCTCCTAATAATGTTGAAATTGAGAACAATGATGTTAAAATTGATTTAGCTAGTGAGAACTTAGACAAAGGTAAGTCTATCTTAGAAGCACCCTCTAAGCAAGATAAGAAGGAAGCTAAAAACCCTAGGGCTAAGAAGGCTAACTCTCAAAAGCCTAAACAAAAGAAGCAGCATCTCTGTCATCATTGTGGAGTTGCCGGTCATACTCGACCAAATTGCTATAAGTGGTTAGCCATTCAATAGAGTAATGGCATGATAGCATTTGGAAGCCAGAATTAGCTTCAATCCTCTCTTGCTCCCTTTGAGATCTTCTCAAAGCTCTCATGTTCATTTCAAACTTGAATAGTTTTAATTCTTCCCTCTCACCGTCGGTTCAAGGGCTTAATCAAAGGAATGGTTCTTCCAGTGTGTGGGAGGAAAAGGGCTCCAAGTGATTCTATCACTTTTCTCTTTCTTTCTTCTTGTTTTTATGTGTGCATTACTTGTGTGTTTTGCTTTCAAATTTTGAGTCAGTCTAGTTTTTATGCTTTGTTTTGTTTAACATGTTTTTGTTTAGTTATTTTTCAGTTTTTCTTTGTTTTGTTTTTGATATAAAAAAATAATAATAAAATAAAAAATCAGAAAAATACAAAAACAGTGTGTGTTTTATGTACATTGGTACTTATGTAGCTTGGATGACCATTAAAACAAAGTTTTCTAAACTTTGTATCTCTTGTAGCTTAGATGAGCATCTCTATGCACAACTAAGTAAGTGAGTTTTGTGGCTCTTGTTTGTGATGAGTAAGATTAAGTTCTCTCTTGTACTTAACACTCGTATCACTCTTTTTGACGAGAAGGACTAGAAAATCATAACAGAAATGCATAAATAACCATCTCACCATTGTTGCCCGCCAATCATAATATGATATCTGTATGCTTTGGCATAGCAAAAGTGCAATGTCAATGACATTTGGGTGCTTTGGCATAGCAAAATTGGAATGTCAAATGCTTACCATCATTGGGTATTTTCTTTTCTCTCTCTTATATGCCCATGCATGATTTGCTTAAATAAAAATATGTAAAGAAAATGAAAAGCAAAAAGATAAAAAATGCTTTAAATATGATTGCAAGCGTGTATTCTAGGAGATGTGGGAGTTATAGGATGTACCTCGAAAGTGATAGTCCCCATCAAACAGTTACGATTGTGTGTGAGTTAAAGTGATTTTCTCATATCTCAAATCATCATAATATGTATACACTTATGCAATCTTGCAATGTTTTTCACATATAACACGCAATATTCTTTTCTACTCTTGATATATGTGCAGGTACAATGTGATTTGGTCATCACAAGGTTTTACATATGTTAATGTATGCTCACTAAATTGTCTTGATTTGTTTTTGAAATATAAAATTGGTTAGACTTGTTTAGTGTGTGTGTGTGTGTGTTTTTCGGATCATTGTGCTTAAAATTGTTGTTGAGCGATGGTTTTGAGAGTTTAAATTGTTGATTGGATTCTTGGTTGAGTTACGTGCTTGATTGCATTCATGTTTGTGTTTTTCTCTTCTCGATAAATTGTTTTTTAAAAGCTAGCTTGACACCTCCTCGACACCTGGCTATCTGTCGAGCTTCCAAGCATTTTTTCTTATCGTAATCTCGACAGATCCTCAATAGCTAGTGGATCGATCAAGAAAGTTCTTGGACCCTCGATAACTTCTCGATAGCTGATGGATTGATCGAGCTTCTCTTCTCATGTCTTTGCTTCGTTCCTCGACACTTCCTCGACAGCTGCATCTGTCGATGTTGTTTTTCTTAACACCTTCTTCGACAGATGGCTCGACACCTTTAGATACCTCTATCTGTCGAGAATTACTGAGGATCTATAAATTCTTTCTTCACGATCCGATTCTCATTTCTTCGATCTCTCTCGACCTGTCTGCACCTGTTCCTCTCCCAAACACCATCTCTCTCACTCCAAACCTCTTCCCAAGTGATTTTTCAAGCTTTTCCAAGTTTTCCTTCACTTGGTAAGCTTCTGATCTCTTTCATTTACATGCATTCATGTTTTGAAACCTAGGTTTTGGGGTTTTTCAAAATTGATGAATTATTGTTGAAATTTTGGGATGGGTTTTTACTTAAACGAGTTTCAAATCTCATGCATTGCATCACACTAGCATAATAACTATATTTTCATGCATTTAGATGTGTGTTATATATGTTAAACTTATGTGTGCTGGTAGAATTGGATTGGGATGAGCCCATGATGCAATTTCTTTTACATATCACATATTCATGCATTCCCCATGCATACATACTTTCTTTTCAATATACTTGTTATATTTAAATTTCTTTTCTAATTGTCTTTCTTTCTCTCCCTCTCCTTCTGTTTACATTGGTCGTGTCTATGACACCTAAACGTAAGTTAGCTCCGTCCTAAAACCCTTTGCGTTCTAAGACATCATCTTCTTTTGATCCTACTACTTCTCATCTTCGGTTCCATGATGAGGATGCCTGAAAGGACTTCTCTGTGAACTTTTCTCGATGAGGTGTTCATTTGGAATGTCGAGTTATTTTGGCGGACTTCGTCAACACTGACCTTCCCACTGTCATTCACAGTCGGGGATGGAAGTCACTATGTGACGTCTCGGTCACTTATCCAACTGTGTTGATCCAGAAGTTTCACTCCAACATGAATGGTTTCGATTTTTCAGTACCTCTCTTTTCTACTCGCGTTCAAGGTATGCGCATTATAGTCACACTGTAGCTTATTACGGATGTGCTTTATGTTCCGAGGGTAGAGCATCTTGACTACTCCGGTTGTAAGCATTTGAGGACTGTGTCCAAAGACGAGATGATTTCCGCTTTCTGTGAGCGTCTTGTAGATTGGGGTGATCTTCAGTTTACACCATGTAAGGCCTTTGCTAAAGGTCCTAGATTCATGAACATGGTGATGACTTTTGTTTTGCACCCACTCTCTCACTATAAATCTAGCACAGAGCCTCATGCTTTATTTTTGTTTTCTTTATTAGAGCACCTCACTATAGATTTTCCTTCACATTTTATTCTTTCTATCTTAGATGTGTATAGGGATATGGATACCCGTGATAAGTTCATTTTTCCCTTCGGCTATCACGCAGATTCTATGCCATTTCTCTGTTCCTTTTCCCTCTTCTGACCATTTTTCTATCATGTGTGTCATAGACTATGCTACCGTTAAATGTAGCGAAGCACAGTTTCGGTCTCGACAGTCAGATTTAGCAACTCCTCCCTCCCGTTCTACTCCGTCTCGTTCTGCTCCATCCACATCCGCTCCCTCCTCTTCTTCGGGCGATGTGACTCTAGGAGACGTCATGGCGCAGCTGCAGCGCATGGATGCTCGCCTAGATACACTTTCTACAGAGTTGTATTAGGTGAACGTTTGTGTCGGTCGTATTGCACGGCGACCGGCGACCATGGGTGGTTATGCTCCTGAGGTTTCTCCTCCACCACCTCCTCTAGTGGCTTCTGATTCTAAGGATGGGGATGATGATGATGATGATGGTGATGACAATGATGATTCGAATGATGATGATGGAGATGCTAGCTCTATCAATGAGATGTCTACTTGACACTCTTACCCTTTATCACTCGTCACAAAAAAGGGGAGTAGTTTTGGATATTAGAGTATTCATTCTTAGGGGGAGAGTTAGTATAGGACATTTTGTTAGGGGGAGTGTTGATATCTGAGGGATGTAGTGAGGATTAAATGTATCTTTTTTCTTTTCTCTATTTTAGATGCATTTGTTCTTGTACATGGGTCTTGTGACCATTTTTGACATACATTGTACTTATCTTCTTTATATATGTTGATGTATGTTTCTTTCACCTACCCTTTACATGTGTTGTTTCTTTTTTCTCTTTATGCACATGCTTCTTATTACTTGTATGCAATCTATTATTTCTGTTTCACACAAAGATGTCTTGATGAGTTTTGTTTAAAGTGTTTTAGAAATACAGGTTGTCAAAGTCTACTTGCCATAAACTCTCTTCTTGCAAAGTTTTTTAAGAGTTTGTGTTAGGATAGATTTTATTGTATTCAACAAATGAATATGAGTTGAGTGATTTATGACTTCTCTCATATGCTCAATTGTTTGTTGTGGTTTTGTCACGGATTGCCAAAGGAGGAGATTGTTAGGACATATGTGATTCACTTGTTAGGAACATATGTCACTATTTTATGTAATTGGTTTATCCTTTGATAAAACGCATTTTACTTGTATTTTGATAGATCTAGGATGTGTTTAATACTTCAAGAAACTATGTTTCAAGATCAAGTGTTGAAGACATGCAAGTCTGTCCAAGATTCAAGTGTCGAGCTTTATGAAAAACAGAATTCCAATTTTGTTTTGACTCCAATCCGGTTTTATGTGTTTGGGCTTTCTTTTCTTCTAACCCTAGACATATAAAAGGATTATTTTAAGGGCCGTCAAAGGGTACATAAGTTGCACAAGTGTTGAGCAAAGTTTGTTTAATCAATTTGTAACCGGAGACAAAGTTTTGCCCTAGTTCATCATTCTTGTGAAGAAGTTACTGTCTATGTGCATCATAGGGTTTTGTGATCAAGCGTCTTCTTGATCTTCATCGTCGAGATGAACTGAAGAACTTTGCAGCCAACAACCTTCTCTAGTTGGTGATTGAAGTCGCGTACAGGGATCTGCGCAATTGGTTAGTCACGTACTTGGGAGCCATGCATCAAAAGAGGAAATTATCACTACAGAACAAGTCTAATTGGGTATTGGGGTAAGGGTTCAACTGTAGGTTGGTATAAGGTACTGGGATTCCTTTACTTGTAACCGTTTGTTATGATAATAATGGAATTTCAAGAGTGGTGACTTGAAAATCACTCGGTGGTGTTTTGCCATTAGGTTTTTTTCATTCGTAAACAAATCGTCGTGTTATTTATTTTCTGCTGCATAATTAGTTATTGGTGATTTTTTTGTTCTACCACATGTTTGCATGTTAATTAACTTAATTAATTCACTTGGCTAAATTAGTTGGTTAATTTATCACAAGGGGTCAATACGTTTTTGGCCTATCATCCTTAGTAAGGCAGGTCGAGGAACTTACTAGGGCTAAATCCCTCTTAAGGGACAAGAAGAGTTCTGGCTGCCTCATGTGTTTCAAGGCAGCCATGTCTTTCAGAAGGAGGAGGGGTTGCTGTAGGGCCTCAGCTAGATAGTAGGCGTGCTCTTTCTGGAACACCCTAATGAAAGAGTTTCATGGAATGCCTGCGGCGTCCAATTCCAACCAGGGGCCCCATGTAGGGCTTTGGTGGCGCACCTCGGCCACATGCTAGTCCTCCCTACTCTCTAGTGAGGAGGCCCACTTTTGGCCCTTAGCCATTTTTTGCTGCTTTGGCTCCTTTTGGTGGACCACCTCCCCCTCATTGGCCACCTTCTTCTCCTTCCTCTTCTTTTTCAAGTTTGGCAAGGGGAGCAGGTTCATGGTAGAAGGAGGAGGGGAGAGGGAGGGGGGAGGGGGGGGGGGGAGCAAGAAGGGTCTAAGACTTGGAGGCATCCTTAGATGACGACCCCTTATTTCTCCTTACAAGGAGGTCCTTTAAGCCTTTCCTTGGATTCAAGGCCATCTCGTCTTCTTCCTTAGAGATATTATCCATAAGGGCAACTACGAGTTTGGAGGAGCGAACTATGAAGAACCTGTCAAGCTCACCCTCAGAGTCCAAGATCTCTACAGGCTCTTATGGTGCCTTTCTTTCCTCCTCGAGGTGAAATTGGTCTATCTCAGCCTCAAGTGATAGGCGTGAGAAGACGGAAGGGCAACTCAACTAGTGGGAGATCTTCTCGAGCCAGAAAACCGGGCATTATTAAGATGTCGATCTGGGCTATTCGAGGGTTGCCTGCTCTTATCGCGTTGCCCACGTCCTAGAACTTGTTCGATACGGGTTCGAAATCAAGAATGAGGTGGACAGCTCTCAATTTCCTGTCTTCACTCACGAAGATTTGGGACCTCAGCACCTTGTTAAGGTCGGCGAAGTTGACGAGGTTACAGTTGGGAGCTACATGTCTTTTTTCTGCAAAAACATTTGAGGAGTAAAAACATGGTTAGGATAACAAAGACCTCCACCAATAGTAAACAGAATACCAAAACAAAGAAGATAACGGCGATATCGCAAAACTAATGCCCATGTAAAAAAAAGGGGGGGTGGTGGGGGAGGAAACCTAAGCCTAAGGCACCCCACCTGGCTCTCCCTCCTAGACTAGGTAGTGAAGACCGTCGTGCCATGCCCCTGAGGCTATCAGGAAGTCATCCTTTATACCCTTATTGGATTTAGGGAGGCACGAGATAAGTTTGACCACTGAGGATCTAGACTTAAGATAGTACCCTGCGTCTCCGAGTAGGTGGCACTCGTACATCTAGATGACATCGTGCCAAGTGAGGTTTGGCCCCATTTGCTCATTGAGAGCATCTACACTACCCAGAATCCTAAAGAGATTGGGTGCACATTGGTGAGGGCACAGCCTATAGGTGATCAAATAGTCTCGGGTTACCCTACCTATAGGAAGTGTCATCCCCCCTTCTATGAAGACAATCATGGGAATGACCACTCCCCCTCATTCCTATGGGTAAGCACTTGATCTAGAACATAGTACCGCAGGCTACTCCCTGTAACATGTGGTATTTGTCCCCAAATCCCTCCATACCGGCGGGAGAATCTACAAGGGGAGCGATTCTACCTATCTAAGCAGACTGAGGTGAAAGTGAAAAGAAATTTTTGAGGAAAGGAAAAAAAGAACATGAGGCCGAGAAGACTGGCCGAGGAGAAAATAACCTAGAAGATGAAGAACTTATAAGAATAAGCATAGGGGTAGCTTCCTGAACTTCACAAAAGGTTTAGAATTTTTTTTTTTTTTTTTATAGATTTGGAGGACTTGGAAGTTTGGAAAGCCTTGAAGGTTTGAGAATTTGAAAGTCTGAAAAGCTTGAAGATTCACAAAGTGGGGAAAATTACTCCCCTAGTTGCCTTATATAGGGGGCGGAATTGAGTGGGAGTTATCCTACTCAAAATTTGAGGAGAAACGCCAGCTGTAGGATCTACATCTCACCGTAGGATGTGGGGAACAAAGCGCTGCCTAGAGTATTTAATGAAACATTGCGGACTCTGAAGTGCCAAAATGGCTACGGGACACACGAAGTGGCACTTTCATGTGTGGAAGTCAAAGAAATGTGTGGGGTTAGCAGGACAAAGTCAAAACCCAATTTTCTCTCCTCGAATAAGAGAAAAACTGGAGTTTTGAGGGGCTATTGTAGAGATGATAGGCCCAGTAGTATAAAATGGGCCGGGGCCCAGTCCGGGGACGCCTAGTAGTCCGAGAATGGTTAAACGACGTCATGGAAGTTCGCATTTGTAAATGAAGGGTTAAGGTTTGGTCATAAGGGTTCAAGAAGGTGGTCTGAGGAGGATTACCTCCTTGGCTAGACAAAGCAGAGGTCCAAAGGTATGGTCTGTCATCTAGGGCAACATTCCAGGAAATTCTATTGATAAGGATTTGCATTATGAATGTATAGGACAAATGGGAGCTATGAAATATCTAAGGGAAAGCTGCTACCACCGCATTGAATACTCTACAGCTAACTCTTTGGCTGCATTAATGAGGAAGTGATACCTGAATAGTAGTTCTCAGCCTTACAACTACTTCTCAAAGACTTCATGAAGGTGCTGATGTGACAAAGATCAAGACTAACAACCTAAGCTACATGTGGAGGGTAGAGATGAAAGGGAAAAGATAGTATAAAATAGGAGGGAGGTCCTAAAAGAAAGGGATTGGAAAATTGAGAGAAGAATATTGTAAACTTAAGAACTGTACTTGTAATCAAATTCAAGAAATATATACAAGAACCGATCTCCTCGGACTGTGCTAATGACGTTTTTTCTTTAAGATAGACCTAGTCTATCTTTACTTTCTTGCCATTTGGATTCACTATACTTATTACCCAACTCGTTAGAGCTTAGTTTTCCAACTTACTCTCTACAAATTCATTGTATTGGGCTCTTTAGCTAGATCCTTTTCACTTTTGGGCTTAGGACTCAAATTGCGTCCTTACATATTATATATTTTTCATTACATAAAACTTATAATTAAATATAGAAAACATTTTTAAATAAAAAATGCACTATTTAATTTTGAAAATTTAAATTATACTCTTATAAAATAATTATATGTTTGGGTTTGCGACTAGTATCTCAATAATAAATGAGAAGAAAACACCAAGCCTTTCTCAAAATAAGTAAAAAAATAAAATCAAACATCAAAAAAATATTGATACTCGCATATAGGATTGTTACATGTTGCTACCAAACATTAACATGAAAAGAAAATATTTAAATATATCTATTTAATTAAAAATTTTGTAACTTAATTGATACTTATTTTTCATCATTATTCAATATGAGGTTTCACTTACACACCCAACACATTTCTCTTGCAGATATTTTATTTTTCATGATTCTTTATACTGCTTTCTAAACTTTTCCCTCTCTTGATATCATCGAAATAGCCTACGTTCTCTGAACATTAAAACTGCGGGTTATAACGTGAGGAAAGGTTTTTCCCAATCTATTGTTTGATGTATGCTTGATAGGACACATGCGATGGGTCAACATTGACTTCTAGACTTCTAGAGGTAACAAAGACATATACATCTTTGTTTAATTCGTTTGAAATTAGGACGTTACATTCCCTGGATCATCAACTTGGCCATTTTATTTTTCTAAAGCAGGCAGAAAACAATGAAAATCATCTCAAAACAAAACTGGAGACTAGTAGTTGATAAAATCAAGTCATTATCAGCTTTTAATTTAGCTTGTCGCTCCATAATTTTGGATTTTGTTACCAAAATTTGAGGATAGATTTGATTCTCATGATGCCTCATAATGGATTGTTTGATGCATGTTAAATATTTAGAGGACACAAACTCAAAGGGTATAAGTCTTTCTTCAATTTAAAGGGATAATTGGATTGAATTTTATAGATTTAAAATTGTATCACTTTCGTATAAAATGTCAATAATGTTAAATACAAGAAGTAAAATCTAATCCGTTAAATAGTTGGAAATTAGGGAATGTTGGTCATTCATACGGGATCAATTTTCAACTAATTAATTATCACAGCCTCGGAGGTGATTAATAATGGCTTCTAGATATCTGTAGCAATTTAATTTATATTGACTTTGGCCTAGCAACTTGCAAAGAATTATTTAAGAACAGCAACATCGTAATGTAAGAGTGAAAAGCAATATTATTGTCAATGAAGGTTAAGGTGACAATGATATCATTATAAATAAATATCATTTTCCATCACTTACAAAGGGCACGTGGTAAAAGTTCTATCCACAGACTTATCGATATATCTATCGTACCTAATTCATAGACTTATATATGTTATGTACGTAATTAATGCAATCTTGTTTTTAGTGACGGTTGGGGTGAGAAGAGATTATGATGAATGCAATAGAGTGATTGAGGACTAGAGTCTGGAAAGTAAAAAAAGAGGTCTCGGATCATAATAATAAGGGATAGTAAACCATATTAAGATTGAAATTTTTGTACTTATTATATATTCAGTGTATTGGCTAATTAAGAAATATATTTAGAAAATATTTATAGAAAAATTAAAAAAAAAAATTGATTTTTTTAATGGTTTTTTATATCATATCATATACTATACTATACTGTATAATAAAATGTGGGATCCACTTAATGCAACTAGTAAAATCTCGTTTCTCCAAAAAAAAAAAAAAAATACGGGATCAATTTTCAACTAATTAATTATAACAGCCTTAGAGGTGATCAGGGACGTAGCTAGCTTTGGACTAGGGGGGACAATGGCCTCCCCTAAATTTAAAAAAAATATATTATATATATATATGTGTGTACTAATTTTAGCAATTTTGTTATATAAAACTACATTTTTTTCCCTTAAACAATATAATTGATCTTTTAAGAGTAATGCTATACTCATAAACTTTTTACAGCATTTTTAAAAACTGTTTTGGTAGCAAATTCTTATTGGTTCGCACGGGGACCCACCACTCACATCATTTTTTTACTTACTAGTAACCACTTATTACATCAATAATTTATAAAAAAGTTTGTAGCACGTATTTTCCTCATTTTAATAACTATAAAAAAATTTATAGATCTAAAATCTAAAACAAAATATACAAGCCCCAAAAAAAATAGCTCAACAACAAAAATTACCAATAGTAAAACTTAAAAAAAAAATTAAGCTCAATTAACCAATTTTATTTAAAATAAACAACCCTGCCATTTAAAAAATTCTAAACAAAAATAATTTTGTTCTTACCAACACAAAAAAAATAAATAAATAAATAAAAAAATAAAAAACTCAGCAGCTAAGTAGTGGCAGAGTCAAAGGTTGAAACAATTGCACACAGCCAACAGTAAAGCCACCCCCTTAATTCAAAGCTCTGGCTCCGTCCCTGGAGGTGATCAATAATGGCTTCTAGATTTCTGTAGCAATTTAATTTATATTAACTTTGGCCTAGCAACCTGCAAAGAATTATTTAAGAACAGCAACATCGTAATGTAAGAGTGAAAAGCAATATTGTTGTCAACGAAGGTTAAGGTGACAATGATATCACTATAAATAAATATAATTTTCCATCACTTACAAAGTGCACGTGGTAAAAGTTAGTTCTATCCGCAGACTTATCGATATATCTATTGTACCTAATTCATAGACTTATATATGTTATGTACGTAATTAATGCAATCTCGTTTTTAGTGACTGTTGGGGTGAGAAGAGATTATGATGAATGCGATAGAGTGATTGAGGCCTTAAGGACTGGAGTTTGGAAATTAAAAAAAGAGGTCTCAGATCATAATAATAAGGGATAGTAAACTATGTTAAGATTGTAATTTTTGTACTTATTATATATTTAGTGTATTGGCTAATTAAGAAATATATTTAGAAAATTTTTGTAGAAAAATAAAAAAAACAATTAATTTTTTATGGTTTTTTATTTCATATCATATCATATACTATATTGTATAATAAAATGTGGGATCCACTTAACTCAACTGGTAAAACCTCGTTTCTCATAAAAAAAAAAAAATTACGGAATCAATTTTCAACTAATTAATTATCACAGCCTTGGAGGTGATCAACAATGGCTTCTAGATTTTTGTAGCAATTTAATTTATATTGACTTTGCCCTAGCAACCTGCAAAAAATTATTTAAGAACAGCAACATCGTAATGTAAGAGTGAAAAGCAATACTATTGTCAATGAAGGTTAAGGTGACAATGATATCATTATAAATAAATATCATTTTCCATCACTTACAAAGTCCACGCGGTAAAAGTTCTATCTACAGACTTATTGATATATCTATCGTACCTAATTCATAGACTTATTTATGTTATGTACAGAATTAATGCAATCTCGTTTTCAGTGTCGGTTGGGGTGAGAAGAGATTATGATGAATGCGATAGAGTGATTGAGGCCTTGAGGACTGTAGTCTGGAAAGTAAAAAAAGAGGTCTCGGATCATAATAATAAGGGATAGTAAACTATATTAGGATTGAAATTTTTGTACTTATTATATATTTAGTGTATTGGCTAATTAAGAAATATATTTAGAAAATTTTTGTAGAAAAATAAAAAGACAATTGATTTTTTTTTTTTTTTTGGTTTTTTATATCATATCATATTCTATACTATACTATACTGTATAATAAAATATGGGTTTGACTTAGTTCAACTGGTAAAGTCTCGTTTCTAAAAAAAAAACAAAAAAAAAAAAATGGTAAAGTCTCTAATGGTTGAATAAGAAAATATTTAAGATTCAATTTCCGTTTATGTCAAAAACTGATTTATGTTTTGGTCTGATAATAATGAGTAATTATTAGAAGTAGATGCTATAAGTTGAAACTCTTTTTCAAAAAAAAAAAAAAAAAAAAAAAAAAACTCTATAATAAAACTTGAGTTTAAAATTCAAATTTATGCCAAATAGCTGTATCAAATTACAAAAAAGAGCTTAGAAGTTGTGGTTGTGGTAAATGGTTACAACAAATTGTAGAAATTTTTAGGTGAAAACAACACTTTATTTGTTCTTATTAATTTCTTTGAATAAAATAATAACTATTGTTTAAAAAAAATATGCAACCTTCATAAAATTTAGATAAGATATTAAATTAATTAGTTGGTGCCATACTACTACATCCTACAATCGTGTCTATTTAAATATTATCAATAAGTGAATTCTAGTTAGTTTAACGGGTAAGTTTTTGATAATTGAATAAGAGATCTGAGGTTCAATCTTCACTTACACCAAAAATTGATTGGTGTCTTGATCCGATGATAAAAAACTTAAAATCAATAAGATAGAATTAAAAAAAAAAAATACTAAATACTAGTATAGAATTTTTTTTTTAAGTGATAAAAAAACGTAAAAGAAAATAATATAGATTTTTTTAAAAAGAAAAAAAAAAGCAAATAAGATAGAATTAAATACTATCATGTATCAAGCTAAATTTTTGTTATTTATTTAGACTACGGATTTTTTTTTTTTTTTAGGATAAACATGATCTCATGCTATCTATCTATACTATTTATGCTCCTCAAAAAATAAATATCTATACTATTTATAAGAGGATTTATCTCTATGAACTAAATTTTTATGTGGTTCAGAAATACCCTTAAACTTTTTGTTTAATAGGGAAAAAATTTGAGAATAATTTGGTAAAAATATATCTTAAACTTTACTTAAAATGCCTACAAAATAGAACACTTTTCTACTAATCCATGTTTTCAAAACAAAGTTATCAAATTTTTTTTAAAGGAAAATTATGACAATAGAATTAAAAAAAAAAAAAAAACCTCATTGCCCGCGCAAAGCACGTGTGATGAGGCTAGTTTCCTAATAATAAAGTAGCAAAACACATTATTTGATTCTCACCTAAATTCCTTTTTTTTTTATTCATATCAACTTCTACACAACTTAAAATTCTCTCTCTCTATGTAATTTTTTGGTTTATTCTTCTTTCTACTTCTTACCTTACAATTTTTGCAGTATTCTTTCATTCTCCTCTCTACCTTACAATCTTGTAGGTTTTTTTTTTCCATCAAATTGAATAGATTTTGTGTATTATACTATATGATTTTTATCTACAATTTTTATAGATAGGTTGAAATTCCATGTTTAATTTACGGTATGATTATATGGAATTAAAGGTGAACTGAGATGGCCACTAAAGTTTATTAAAGATGAACTTACACAGTTACATGGCCACTGAAAATATAAACTTCTGTTTCTCTTAATTTTATTAGAGATGACTTTTTTTCATATCTTATTAAAGTAACAAGTTGTGAATGGTGCATAAATGGATCTAGTTTTGACATCAATTTTATAACCCACTACTCATATGTTACTTTAATAAATTGTAAAAAAAGTTGTGTAAGTTGTGATTGGACTTTCTTAAGGGGAAGGCATTGATATAGAATAAAATTTGTCAAGACATGCTTCCAAGAATAAAAGAGAGCTACTTAATTTGACTCTATATCATAAGCCACAGAGAGCAAACAATAAAGTAAGAGGTGTGTTATGTGTAGCATTAGATTGATGCGGAGGGTGATGACAGTGGTGGGGACAACCTTGTAATTAAGCTCCGTCCTCCAATTCTAGATTGGATTTGAAGAATTTGGAAAGTATATATTCATGAATTGGATATTTCTTTCATTCTAGGGTTTTCAATCCCAAAATTCTCTCAAAATTGTTTTTTGATTTTTTTTATACACCGATATTTGAAGATGGGAGCATTTAAATAATTGATTTTTTTCATTAAAAACACTTAAAGATGTCAATTAGTTAAGTTACAAGGCTCTTGACATTTTTTTTTTTTTTTTAAAAGTTTGGTTTGACTGAATTTTATTTTTTTGCTTTAAATTTTGCTTAAGCCCCATTCAAAATAATATGCACTTTCATGCAAGAAATTCAAAATTGTTAAATAAAGCATGTTACAGAAGCGGTCATGATCACTCATGACTCATCGAACAACAAAATCATGAAAATAGAGATAGTGGTAGACTTTTTGAAGGAAACTATTTTTTTTTTTTTTTTTTTATCAGCAATAAAACTGAGCACTTCATTAACAAAGAAAGATGAGTACAACAAAGCAACCAGAGACATTCACTAACACAACCAGAGAAAACAGCAACAATTACATCTCTTCTTCTTGAATGACTTGCGCCAGCATTGGAGGACAAACTCCCTCCCAAACATAAGATTCTTCCTTCTGCCTAGCATATTGCGCAAGTAAATGTGCTGCCTTGTTGTAATCTCTTCTCACATGCTTGACACTCCAACTGCTAAACGAAGACAAAAGACCAAGAATGCCATGATATACATGGCCAAGGCAGCCACTGAAATTAGTTGGTGTGATATTTGAAACAACATTCAGAGCATCTGATTCCAAAATAATATGGGGAAGCTTTAAATATTTTGCAAGAAGAACACCCCTCTCCATGTCCATAGCTTCAACTTCCTCAACAGAATATTGACCCTGTAGATAGCTGCAATAAGCGGCTAGAACTTTTCCATTTACATCCCTTATAACTACTCCCACACTTGAGTTCTTTCATTTTCTGATGTGGCACCGTCTACATTGATCTTAAAGAAACCACGAGGCGGATCCATTTACATCCCTTATAACTACTCCCACACTTGAGTTTCTTTCATTTTCTGATGTGGCACCGTCTACATTGATCTTAAAGAAACCACGAGGTGGAGCAGTCCATTTTCCTTCAGCCTTAGCTAAGCCTTGCCAGCATCTATTTGCCGCACCCTTGAACTCATGAATGTGTTTTTTTGCAAAAAACCAAATCTGGTCAGGAAGATGACTAAATGCCTCATGAACAATTTTATTTCTATTATGCCATATTGCCCAGGCAGCCCCAAAAAATACTTCCAAATCACTAGAGGTACCCAACTCAACAAGTTCCATGGCAATATCAATAATATCCATATTTACATTCAACATATTAATAGGACTATTTACCCAACAACTCCATACTCTTCTAGCTATTTCACATTTAACAAAAATATGTAAATTTGATTTAGGCTCCTTCCCACAAGCCGGACAAATATCATAGGTATTAATACCCCTCCTTTGCAAGTTCTCTAAATTAGGGAGAGCATTCATACACATTTTCCAAGCAAAAATACGTACCTTCGAAGGAATATTCAAGTTCCAAAGCTTCTTCCAAAGAGGACTCCAAGCATCACCCGATGAGCTTTCACCTTCTTCCTTTGTGTCAAGCACCTTTGTTGCAATATAATAGGCACTTTTTACACTAAATTCACCTTTTTTATTACCCACCCATATTATTTGGTCTTCCGGAAGGCTATGGCTGAGGGGAATATTGAAATACTTTTCCATCAAATGTTAATTACTTCAACTTCTTTCTAATTCCAAAGCTTGTAGTGTGGCAAACTTTTAACAAATAAACAAATAAACTAATAAGTTAACTGAAGAAAAAAATAAGTTAACCCAAAGGCACTAATGACTAATCTATATATAACTGAATTGTACAATTTATTGTTATAACGCTCATATTTTCACTTTGGTTCATTCAGTCTAATTTAGTCAACTTTAGTCTATTCAGTCCACTTTAGTCAAACTCAGTCTATTTGGTCCATTTTGATCCACTTTAGTTCACTTTGGTTAATTTTGTTTATTTCCGTCCAATTCTGTATACTTGGTCCATTTTGGACTAATTGGATTTTAAATTAGTTATTGTTGTAGGTTGCCTTCTCAGTTTTCTATTTAGTTTTTTGCAAAAAAATACAAATAAAATAAACATTTGAAATAAGATATATGGGCTATAAAAAAGTAATAAAATGATAAATATTAAAAAAAAATTACCTTAAAATTCAAGTTTCAATAATATAGGCATTATACTTATATTTGAAAGAAAACAAAAAAATACAATTCTAAACTTATGTAATGATATAAACTTAATATAACATGTTATATGTATTCCATGAAATGGGGGTATACATTTTTTTTAATATTCTTGGATATATTAAAATTAGTCAACCAATTATGGTATATTTAAATTAAACATATTTTTTTAAAACATCTTCTCCATTTATATAAAACAATATTATAATTATGTAATTTTATTCTTTTTATTAATTACATTTTTCATATATATATATATATATATATATATATATATATCACTATATATAGTTGTTGAATGCAAATATATTATATGTTTCTGTGGGGGAGCAAAACCTGGGCCCTTGCAGTGGGCTTAAGTACCACGTTTCATCAACAATACGTCCGAGGAGAGGAAATCATAGGGAAACCTCGTAACTAACAGTAGAGCGCGTAAGTGTCCAGGAATGTTGATCCGAGAGGAATACCCTCCTCGGGTCTGGTATATGTCGGTGAGAGGGGCCTCGGCTTCTCCTTAGTCCACCCTCCAGGAAGTTCAGAGGTGAAAATAGATTACCAATGCACATGGAAGGGATAAGGATGCAGAAATATCTTGGGAAAAAGCTGCTACCACCGCATTAAATGCATTACAGCAGCTTTCCTGGCCGCATTTATGTGGAGAAGACCCCTGAACAGTGTTTTAAATCACCTTTATCCCCAGAAAATCAAAAAGCTGTGAGAGAGGAAACGGAAACTCAAGTACCAGGCTAGATGGCAGACAAGTGGACGATAAGATCGAAAAATGAAGGACTATATAATGGAGTAAAACCTCCAGAAGAAAGGATCAGGAGAGAAAAAGAAAGAACATCAAGGAAGAGTTACTGTAGCATCTTGAAGAACACAACCTAAAGAAAAACATTTTATCTAAGATCCTACCCCTCGGACCTTACTTGAATCCACCAATTAATCCAAAACTTGCTCCTCGGACCTGAGATCTTAACTCATTTGTGCGTTTTTGCCTCCTCGGCCAAACTCCTAACCTTCATTAACTGTTGTAAGACCTGTTATTAGCCCAATTCTTTCGCCCACTCTCTTACAAATTTATTGTATTGGGCTTATTGGGCCCATCTCCTGTCTCCATCTGGGTGTGGGCTACAATTTGTGACCCTACAATTGGCGCCGTCTGTGGGAAAGAGTTAGCGCTAGTAGAGGTTCACGACAGTTATGGCAGGTTCGGGACCACAACAGGCCAATCCACCTTATGCAGAATCAGTAAACGTCAGTCAACGAGATGAACTCCATAATCTTGAACGGGAAAACCACGTAGATAACCAACGTGAGGGCAGCTCGCGGACGACCCATGCTGGGAAAAGCGGCTATCGACGAAAGAGCCATCTGGTGCAAGAGCACGCTGATGAAAAGGACTTGCAACGTGAAATAGAAGATTTGAAAAAGAAGCTTCGTCGAGCACAACGAAATCACGCCCCTTCGGGTTCTGATGTCTCCTCCAATGATGAAAGAGAGGACAGTTACAGGGATTCTTCAGAAACTCCCCCTAGTGAATCCATTCCTATGAAGAGGAACATTCTCACAAAAGAAGGAGAAAAAGTTCGTCTAGAAGGGGAGTGGGAACTAAAGACATGAAGAAGGCTCTGACCCAAATTTCTAAGTCCCCCTTTACTCGGGGAATAGAAAAGGCAAAGCTTCCCAGACGTTTTCATCAGCCTACGTTCTCCGTGTACAACGGACGCACCGATCCTGTAGAACACGTAAGCCAATTCAAACAAAAGATGGCGGTCTACTCTCAGGACGAAGCTTTGTTGTGTAGAGTATTTCCCTCCAGCTTAGGACCGATGCCAATGAGATGGTTCGACGGGTTGAAGACTAACTCCATCGGTTCCTTTAAGAAGCTCACTCAATCATTCTGCTCCCGGTTTATCACATGCAGCAGAGTTCCTCAACCCCTAGATTCTCTGTTGTCAATGACAATGAGGGAAGGGGAGTCTGTGAGGTCATATGTCGAGAGGTATTGGGAGATGTTTAACAAGATTGACGGGGATTTTGATGAGGTCGCTGTCAGAACCTTCAAGGTCGGTCTTCCCTCCGAACATGGCCTGAGGAAGTCCCTGACAGGGAAACCGGTCACCACCTTGCAACAATTAACGGATAGAGTGGATAAATACAAAAGGATAGAAGATGATCAACAACAGCAGCAACAAGGAAAAGGGAAAGCTAAGCTTGTCCCTCAAGAAAGGAGAGAGTTTAGGCCGGACAGGTACAATAATAACCGACCGAGAAGGGATTATGCCGAGCAGCAGATATCCAGTAACAGCCAAGTAGTCGGAGCAGTATTCCGAGAGCCTGTGCACCAAGTCCTGGAAAAGGTAAAAAACGAGCCCTTCTTCAAGTGGCCCAATAAGATGATGGGAAACCCTGAAAAGAGAAACCGAAATCTCTATTGTCAATATCATAGAGACCACGGTCACACCACCGAGGACTGTAGAAGCTTATGGGATCACCTTGACCAACTTGTCCGAAAAGGTAAATTGAAACAGTTGTTGCATCATTCCAACAATTTGGGCAGTCAGCCTGATACCCGACCAGAAAGGGAGAATCCTCCAAGACCTCCTCTTGGAACTATTAACGTTATCTTTGCAGCACCTGGCAGAACAGGGTCATGCCCCTCCAGAGTAATGTCTGTGGCTCATCTGTACCCTGAGGATGACCTCCACGAGCCGAAGAGAGCTAAGTTAAACCAATCCCTGGTCATGGGATTCTCGGACGAAGACAAGATCGAAACTGTTCAACCTCATGATGATGCTCTAGTGATTACCCTCCAAATCGGAGGCTATGATGTAAAGAGAGTGATGGTAAATCAAGGCAGTGCAGCCGAAATCATGTATCCTGACCTCTTCAAGGGGCTGAATTTAAGAACTGAAGACCTGACGCCTTATAATTCCCCTTTATTAAGTTTTGAAGGGAAGATTATTATCCCGAAGGGACAAGTCAGACTGCCAGTGCAAGCCGGAGCGGAGATAGTGGAGGTCGATTTTATAGTGGTGGATGCCTACTCCCCTTATACGGCAATTGTTGCTAGGCCTTGGCTTCATACTTTAGGAGCGGTCTCTTCCACCCTGCATCCGAAGATCAAATACCCATCCGGAGGCCAGATAGAAGAAATACTGGGTGATCAAGCCATGGCGCGACAGTGCATGATAGCAGCCATCCGACACAAGCCTGAAGCAGAATCTGAGACTTGTAAAGAAGAGTTATAGCAATTAAAACCCCCAATGCTGTCCAATGATGGGTTATCCGAGGAAGTGAAGTATGAAGACCTTATAAAAGTCACAATAGGAGATGACCCTGAGAAATTCTTTCAAGTCGGATCTCAACTACCCCAGTCAGAGAAGGAGGAATTGGTAGAGTTCCTTAAACGAAACATCGATGTCTTTGCATGGAGTGCTTATGAGGCTCCAGGGGTGGACCCAAACTTCATTTGTCACCATTTGAATGTTAATCCGGTGATGACCCCCAAGAAGCAGCTCCCTCGTCGGCCATCTAAAGAGCATGCAGAAGCAGTACGTCAGGAAGTGACGAAGCTCAAACAGGCAGGGGCTATCAAGGAGGTCTTCTATCCCGAGTGGCTGGCGAACACTGTAGTGGTCAAGAAAAAGACTGGGAAGTGGCGAGTATGTGTTGATTTCACAGATCTAAATAAAGCCTGCCCTAAAGATCCATTCCCCATGCCCAAAATCGATCAGCTGGTAGACGCCACAGTCGGTCATCCTCGGATGAGTTTCTTGGACGCGTTTCAGGGTTATCATCAGATACCTTTAGCATTGGACGATCAAGAAAAAACTGCCTTTGTTACGCCAGTAGGGAACTACCACTACAAGGTGATGCCTTTTGGTTTGAAGAACGCGGGTTCCACTTATCAGAGAATGATGACGAGGATGTTCGAATCGTTATTAGGAAAAAATATGGAGATTTACATAGATGACATGGTGGTGAAAAGCAAAAAGGCATCCGAACACCTAGAAGATCTTCAAGTTGTCTTCGAAATTCTCAGAAGCCATAAACTACGTTTGAACGCCTCCAAATGTTCATTTGGTGTGGGGTCGGGCAAATTCTTGGGTTACATGGTTACTCATAGGGGAATTGAAGTCAATCCCGACCAGATTAAGGCCATCACCAATATGCGAACTCCTCGGAACCCAAAAGAGGTGCAAAAATGAACCGGAATGGCCGCTGCTCTGAATAGATTCATATCTCGATCGGCAGACAGGTGCCGACCTTTTTTCCTGTTGATCAATAAATGGAAAGGCTTTGAATGGTCGACGGAATGTGACGCAGCCTTTCAACAACTCAAAGACTATCTTGCTCGGCCGCCGGTCATGTCAAGTCCTGAACTAGATGAGGTTCTTTTTGCTTATATTGCAGTGGCCTCCTACGCAGTAAGTTTAGTGTTGATAAGAGTTGATAACGGCGTACAGCGGCCAGTGTACTACGTGAGTAAATCGTTGCACGAGGCAGAGGTGCGCTACCTTCCACTGGAAAAGGCCATCCTAGCAGTGGTGCTTGGCACACGCAAGCTGCCTCACTATTTCCAAGCACACATGGTGATTGTTCTCACACAACTCCCACTAAAGGCCGTACTTAGAAGTGCAGATTACACGGGAAGGGTAGCCAAGTGGGGTACAATTCTGGGAGCTTTCGATATCAAGTACATGCCTCGCACCTCAGTAAAGGGACAGGTACTCGCCGATTTGGTGGCAGAATTCACCGAACCTGAAGCGGATGGATTACTAGCACAAGGGGAAAAGGATAAAAAACTGGTCGGTAATATCTCCCAATGTTTCCCTCCGACGTGGGAAGTGCATGTAGATGGGGCATCAAATCAAAAAGGCGTGGGGGTTGGATTAGTGTTGACATCTTCCGAGATGGTTACCATTGAAAAGTCTCTGAGGTTAGGCTTTCCTGCCACGAATAACGAAGCAGAGTACGAAGCATTACTAGAAGGAATGGCTATGGTCCTAAGGATGGGAGGAAAGTCCATCAAACTCTTCTCGGATTCAAGGCTAGTTGTTGGTCAAGTCCAAGGTGAATTCGAAGCCAAGGACGAGAGAATGCGAGGTTATCTTAGCCGAGTAAAAATTATGCAGATGGAATTCAAATTCTTTAGCTTGCTACATGTCCCTAAAAGCGGCAACACGCATGCGGACTCTTTGGCCACACTTGCAACTTCCTCGGCACAGAACTTGCCTCGCATAATCCTCGTTGAGGACCTGCATCGACCCTCGACAATAGCAAACGTAGTTCAGATCAATCAAGTTAGAATGGGGCCAAGTTGGATGGATCCGGTCATGCAGTTCTTAAAGGAAGATATTCTACCCGAAGAGAAAATTGAAGCTGACAAAATAAGAAAGAAAGCTACTAGTTATTGGCTGTCAGAGGATAGCAAGCTATATAGGCGTTCCTTTTCTGGGCCTTATTTACTATGTATTCATCCCGATCAAACTGAATTGCTCTTAGAAGAGATGCATGAAGGAATCTGTGGAAGCCATACTGGAGGCAGGTCCTTAGTGCATAGGGCCATTACTCAGGGTTACTGGTGGCCGAATATGCAAAGAGAAGCTTTGGAATATGTCAAGAAGTGTGATCAATGCCAACGGTATTCACCGAGTATACACCAGCCAGGGGGGGTCCTCAATCCATTATCTAGTCCATGGTCATTCGCTCAATGGGGCTTGGATATCGTCGGACCATTTCCTAAAGCTGTGGGAAACAAGAAATATCTCATAGTTGGCACTGATTATTTTACAAAGTGGGTTGAAGCAGAGCCTCTAGCCAATATCCGAGACGTGGATGCGAAAAGATTTGTCTGGAAAAGCATTGTTACTCGGTTCGGCGTCCCTCATACACTCATCTCAGATAATGGACTCCAGTTTGATAGTAAGATGTTCAGAAGTTATTGTGGCGAGCTGGGGATCACTAATAGATATTCCACTCCGGCTTACCCTCAAGGGAATGGACAAGCTGAAGCTGTGAATAAAGTCATATTGAGTGGATTGAAGAAGAGATTGGATGATGCAAAAGGCAGATGGGTGGAAGAGCTTCCGCACATACTCTGGACATACAGGACCACGCCTCGTAGGTCCACCGGAAAGACCCCTTTTTCAATGACTTATGGAGCTGAGGCAGTCATCCCCCTAGAATCTGGGTTCCCAACGACAAGAACAAGCTCATTCAATCCCAAAGACAACGACGAAAACTTGGCAAGGGGTCTAGACTTGATTGATGAAAAAAGGGAAAATGCAATGGTTCAATTGGCTCATTACCAACAGAAGCTGAAGCGAGGTTATAACGCCCATGTAAAGACCAGACCTTTGGGCCCAGGTGACCTGGTGCTGCGTAAAGTTGTGGGCTCGGCAAAGAACTCAGCATGGGGAAAACTAGGGCCAAATTGGTAAGGACCATATCGTATCACCTCCAACGCTGGTATTGGAGCATATTTCTTGGAAGACCTGGACGGACTTGTAGTACCCCGCCCTTGGAATGTCAATAACTTAAGAAGGTATTATTATTAATAAACGTGTGTTTGATCAATATTCGTTCTTTATGTTAAGTATGTATGCCTCTTTCTATATTTCTCACTGTTCTATAAGGTGTTTAAACTTAAATCCAATCATGCATGAGTCCTCGGACCAGATGACTTGGATTAGTTAGCACTCTCACTCTCACTGTTCTATGAGGTGTTTAAACTTAAATCCAATCATGCATGAGTCCTCAGACCAGATGACTTGGATTAGTTAGCACTCTCACTCTCACTGTTCTATGAGGTGTTTAAACTTAAATCCAATCATGCATGAGTCCTCGGACCAGATGACTTGGATTAGTTAGCACTCTCACTCTCACTGTTCTATGAGGTGTTTAAACTTAAATCCAATCATGCATGAGTCCTCGGACCAGATGACTTGGATTAGTTAGTACTCTCACTCTCATTATTCTATGAGGTGTTTGAACTTAGATCCAATCGTGACTGGAGACCTCTAACCAGATGATTCGGGTTAGTTAACACTTGTTACAATTTACTTTTAGGATTTTCAAACTTAGATATAAGGGTATTATTCGAACTTCCTGTTATGTTTGATTTATCTATCCGGTCCATATGTTAGCCTAATTTCCAGAACTTCTTAATCAAGTCAATCATTCATATAACACAAGAAAATGAAATGGAAGAAGAATAACTCGACATTACTTGCCATAACGCGTAAAACAAAATGAGCACATCTTCATTAATAATTAGAGCATAGTACAAGCCTCTAGGACGGTAAAAAAAAAAAAAAAAAAAAAAAAAAAACTATACTAAAGTAAACACCCTAAGTCTTTGTCTTGGGAGCTTGGGGGTTAGCGACTTGTTCTGACTGAGAAGGAGCAGCATCTGAAGTCTTATCCTGGGGAGCCTCAACCCTCTTTCCTTGACCAGCGTCTTGATGGGAGTCTGCTGGGACATCCACGGAAGCTGGAGGAGCCTGACTTGTTGTAGGGACTTCAGATGCTGAGGCTGGCTGCTCTGGAGGAGGAGAGTCGGAACCATCATAATATATGCTTTCAAGCCTCCTAAGGCTAGAATCAGCAGGAACTCCAGTGGCATCAAGGGCTTTCTCCCAAGTAATGTCGCAGTAGTCTCTGGCGACAGAAGAAAATTCTTCGGTCAGCCTGCTCTGAGTCTCTTGCACCCCCAGAGCATACGAGGCCTGTTTCTCGGCCTCGGCTGCCTCCTTCAGTAGTTGTGCAGCTTCCTTAGCCTTATGAAGCTCTTCGCGCAAATCTTTCACCATCTACCTATCTGTTGCTAGGTTGATTTCGCAGAGGTGTAATTCGCTACGAAGAGTCTCAGCCTGCTTTTCAGTCGTCTTTAAGCCAGCCTCAACACTGGCCTTGTCCTGAAGAGCTTTCTTCACCTGCTCGGCCATCTGCTTTTGTTGGTTTTTCAGCATATTCAGATGGTCCTCTGCAGTCTCTCGGGCCTCGTGGGCAGCCTGTGTCTCATCACGAAAGCTCTTCGCCCACTCCTCAGCCACGTAAACTTGTTGTGTGACCTGTTATGCACAAAAAAAAAAAAGGCTTAGATTTAAGAAATAATATGCGAGTAAAAAGAAGTTAAATTAAAGTTACTCACCATAGCCAAGTCCCTTTTTATGGAAAGGAATAGGTCAGGATGGTTGAAACTCCTGTAAGCTGCCAAGTCTGTAGGTAGGAGGAGGGGCTGTAGCAAAGCATCAGCCATTCGGCCTGCATGACCACCGCAAAAGTGCCTAAGTGAGGCATCCATCGAGATGGGAGCACCATCAACCTCCAGTACTGGCGACCAAGTTCGTGGTGGCTGACGAACCTGGGCCGCTGGTTGCTCCTCGCGGCTCTCCACGGAGTGGGCCCTCCTACCCCGACGTTCTTGTGTAGGTCTGGCCTGCTTATTGCCCCTTGATGGGCCTAACTCCCCCTCCTCAGTGGGCTCTACTGGCCTTTTCCTCCTCAAATCTGGGTTTGGTTTTAGCCCGAGGTCGGCAAGCACCTGGGGTGGAGGAGGGGGAGGGTTTGTAGTTTGTTTTGATTTGCCTTTGTCATGAGCAGATGGCACCTTGTTCCTGTTCCGCATCAGCTCCTTCAGAGTAGGACCAGTCTTAGGAGCCATGTCTTCCTCTTCGTCAGATGTATCGGCAATGTAAGTTATTGCCTGAGCCGGAGTTTGCACGCACGACTGCTCGTCCGCTCCCTCTTCGGCCTCTGATATAAGGACTGTTTCTTCTTCAAACCTGAACTTGTCAATCTCTTGTTCGAGGGAGGAAGAAGAAGTTGTACCTTCTCGGAGGATAGCTTCCCCAAGTGGTACTTAACACAATGGTTCAGCAGCAAGGGGAATCCCCTGTGGGATGGGATGGTCAACTGGAGGAAGATCGTAGTTGGCGAGGAAGTTTGGCCGAGACACGTCTATTCACGCCAAACGATGGTCTCCTGCTCGGATGGAGTTGCCGACTTCTAAATATGACCTCGAAATTGGCTCGAAGTCCAAAATAAGGTGAACCGCCCGTAGTTGCCTGTTGTCGTTCACAAAAATCTCTGATCTCAGCAGGTAGTTCAATGCTGGAACGTTGATCAGGCAGAGCTTGGGATTGGTAAAAAACTTATCTGTCAAGCAAGCAAATCACACAGTTAAGCCTCGGCTACAAAAAAATATATAGTAATAATAATATAAAACAACTAAATAGATAAATGTAACTAAATAGATGAATGCAAATGCATTAAAATACTCCTCAGTGCTAAAGTTAGAGATCCTAAGTCTAGGTTGCTCCACCTGGTTTCCCAGCCTTGGTTGGGTAGGCTAGGCCGTCACTCCAAGGCCCCGACAGGATTAAATAGTCGTCTTTCATCCCCTTATTAGACTTGGGGAGGCAGGATATCAGTTTGACCACATTGTTACGGGACTTAAGGTAAAAGCCTGCCCGAGTCTCTATATGGCCTTCATATAGGTGGGCGACGTCGTGCCAAGTCAATCCTAGCCCCAGATGCCGGTCCAAAGCGTCGATTGATCCTAGGACTCTAAAGAAGTTGGGGGCACACTGGTGAGGACAAAGCCTATGGGCACGAAGATAGTCCCGTGTAATCCTACCCATGGGGATGGTCATCCCCCCTTCTATGAAGGCAATCATGGGGATTACCACTTCTCCTACTTTCCGGTCAAACTCCACTCCCTCTGTGGTGCAGTGACGTACCACCACTTCTTGGGGAATGTGGTACTTTTCTTTGAATAACTCTATTAGGGCCGGAGTGCTTACTAAACGCTCGAATCTACCCATTGTTAGTCTCCGGAAGGTGGAGTGGTTAGCCGAGGAGGTTAGCCGAGGATACAGTGGAGGTTCGGAGTGCGAAACTTACGTGAGAGTGAGTACGGATGGTTCCTCCTGTCTCTGGAAGATCGTTAAGCTCTCTTTCTTGTGAAGGAATGATGGAGGCCTGAATATGAACGCTCTGAATTTGCAAGCTCTGATAAGAAACAAAAAGTAACGTCTGAAGGTTTTTATAATGGGGACGGAAGAAGGAAAAGACACAATCCCGCCCAAATATTGAAAATAAGATCTGGACCGTTGGATTTGGATTCCACCGTCGGATGTCTGGATTGAAGCGCAGTTCTAAGTGTTTAATGATGATTGTGCGAGTTCCCAAGCGTCAGAAGCCCTCGCGAAATGGCAGAAATGACCCTTACACGCGCCTAAATTTAAATACTATTAAGGACTACATCGTAATTACGGATGTACATCAAAATCCTAATTTTCCTCCTCGGGTAAGAGAAAAAATTAGAATTTTGAGGGGCTATTGTGGGGGAGCAAAACCTGGGCCCTTGCAGTGGGCTTAAGTACCACGTTTCATCAACAATACGTCCGAGGAGAGGAAATCATAGGGAAACCTCGTAACTAACAGTAGAGTGCGTAAGTGTCCAGGAATGTTGATCCGAGAGGAATACCCTCCTCGGGTCTGGCATATGTCGGTGAGAGGGGCCTTGGCTTCTCCTTAGTCCACCCTCCAGGAAGTTCCAGAGGTGAAGATAGATTACCAATGCACATGGAAGGGATAAGGATGCAGAAATATCTTGGGAAAAAGCTACTACCACCGCATTAAATGCATTACAGCAGCTTTCCTGGCCGCATTTATGTGGAGAAGACCCTTGAACAGTTTTTTAAATCACCTTTATCCCCAGAAAATCAAAAAGCTGTGAGAGAGGAAACGGAAACTCAAGTACCAGGCTAGATGGCAGACAAGTGGACAATAAGATCGAACAATAAAGGACTATATAATGGAGTAAAACCTCCAGAAGAAAGGATCAGGAGAGAAAAAGAAAGAACATCAAGGAAGAGTTACTGTAGCATCTGGAAGAACACAACCTAAAGAAAAACATTTTATCTAAGATCCTACCCCTCGGACCTTACTTTAATCCACCAATTAATCCAAAACTTGCTCCTCGGACCTGAGATCTTAACTCGTTTGTGCGTTTTTGCCTCCTCGGCCAAACTCCTAACCTTCATTAACTGTTGTAAGACCCGTTATTAGCCCAATTCTTTCGCCCACTCTCTTACAAATTTATTTTATTGGGCTTATTGGGCCCATCTCCTGTCTCCATCTAGGTGTGGGCTACAATTTGTGACCCTACAGTTTCATTACATAAAACTTATAAATATAAAAAATACTTTTAAATAACAAATGCGTTATTTAATTTCAAAATTTTAAATTATATATATACTCTTATAAAATAATTATATGTTTGGGTTTGCGAGTAGTATCTCATTAATAAATGAGGTAGAAAACACCAAGCCTTTCTCAAAATAAGTAAAACAAAAAAAATCAAACATCAACAAAATATTGATAGTCTTATATAGGATCATTACATGTTGCTACCAAACCATTAACATGATAAGAAAATATTTAAATATATCTATTTAATTAAAAAATTTACAACACAATTCATACTTATTTGTTATTTTTTATCATTATTTAATATAAGACTTCTCTTATATGTGTTTCCTGTACTCTCTACACAAATCCCACATTTCTCTTGCAGATATTTTATTTTTCATGATTCTTTATACTGCTTTTTAAACTTTTCCCTCTCTCAATATCATCAAAATAGCCCACGTTCTCTAAACTTTAAAACTGCTGGTTATATCGTGAGGAAAGGTTTATCCCAATTGATTGTTTGATGTATGCTTGAAAGGACACATGTGATGGGTCAACAATGACATATACATCTTTGTTTAATTCATTTGAAATTAGGACGTTACATTCCCTAGCCTGGATCATCAACTTGGCCATTTTACTTTTCTAAAGCAAGCAGAAAATCAACGAAAATCATCTCAAAACAAAACTGGAGACTAGCTAGTTGATAAAATCAAGTCATTTATCAACTTTTAATTTAGCTTGTCGCTTCATAATTTTGGATTTCGTTACCAAATTTTGAGGATAGATTTGATCCTCATGATGCCTCATATATAATGGATTGTTTGATGCATGTTAAAGATTTAGCCACAAAGTAAGAGGGGACTAACCGACTAAGACGTTCTTCAATTTAAGGGGATATTTAGATTGAATATAATTTATTTAAAATTGTATATAACACTGTTTCATTTAAAATTTTAAATAAAATGTCAATAATGTTAAATACAAGAAGTAAAATCTAATCTGTTAAATAGTTGGAAATCAGGGGATGTTGGTCATTCACACGGGATCAATTTTCAACTAATTAATTATTACAGCCTTGGAGTTGATCAATAATGGCTTCTAGATTTCTGCAGCAATTTAATGTATATTGACTTTGGCCTAGCAACCTGCAAAGAAATATTTAAGAACAGACGTCGAAATGTACTAGAGAAAAGCAATATTATTGTCAATGAAGGTTAAGGTGACAATGATGTCATTTTAAATATCATTTTCCATCCCTCATAGAGTCTATTGTGCGAGAAATTATATAGTCCAATAGTGAACCACGTCACTTGTCTATCATTCTTCCAAAAAAGTTTCATTTGTTTAAAATTGCTGAGTCAGTAATTAGTTTCTATTTAAAAAAAAAAATTATAACTAACCAATTTTAAACAGGTTAGAATCTTTTAGTGGAATGGTGGATCACGTCACTTGTCTACCATGAAAACCTTATAATTTCTCCTATTGTGCACAAAATCAAGGTAAAAGTTGTGTTTGTACAATTATCGATATATCTTATGTACCTAACCAATAGATTTAACATTTACCAAAAAAAAAAAAAAAAAACACTTAACGACATATCTTATGTAAGTAATATTATTGTCAATGAAGAGATTATGATGAATGTGATAGAGTGGTTAGGTCGAGGGGAATGGTGGAGAAGAGAGTTGACCGGTTGAAGCCTTGAGGGATGGAATCTTTCTCCTTCGCTATTATTTCCCTCTTAAAAACGTGCTAACGAGTGCCCTTAAGGTGTGTTTTTTTGAGGCGAAATAGGGTGAATGGAAAACTTTGGAGATAAAATGGGAAGAAAATTTTTTTTTTTAGTGTGTTTGGTTGGGTGGGAAGGAAGAAAAGTAAATAGTAGGACTCAGGTGTTTTCTCCCTGGACCCAAAAGTTTTCTCCCCAAAATGGAGAGAAAAATGTAGGGAGAAAATGAGGCTACTTAATGGACAAAAATGCCCATATCCACTTCATATATTTTTTTTACCTTTTTTTTTGGAGCTGGGCATGTTGCCTCTTTCCCTTTTTTTCCTTTTTTTTTTTTTTTCCTTTTCCTTCCTGACATTGGTATTTTGTTTTTTGTTTTCTCATTTTTTGATTTCCTAAGTTGTGGTGGGCACGTTGCCTTTATTTTTTGGGGGACGATGGGTGTGATAGTTGTTTTGTTTTGTTTTGTTTTTTTTTTAATGTTTAACTAAACATTTTTTTTTACATGATTTTTATTTTTTAGTAAATTTGGTGATTGCTTTTTTTTTTTTTTGGGTTGTTTGTCACTTTTTTATATTAATTAGCCATCATTTTTTTTTACAATGGTGTATGAGTAAATTTATACAAACTCACTTTTTCCATCCCTTCACTTTTCCACTCCCAACCAAACAAAAAGGAGAGAAATTAAAATATTTTCTATCCTCCCACCATTTTCTATCCCCCACTTTTCCACCCTTCCAACCAAACAAACCCTTCGGGTAATGGTTAACAATCCATTTTAAAAAATTTTGACACCACTTTTATGAGAAATGAAAAAGGCTGTTAAAACATTAATTACTTTTTCTCTTTTCCCATAAAAATTTTATTTAAATGGATTATTCACTATTACCCTAAGAGCACCCATTAGCATTTCCCTTTGAAAAATAATAAAATAAATCGCAACTCCACTTTCCAAAACCCATGATTTCCAAATCAAAGTCCCTCAAAACAAAACCTTTTATTTCTCCATTTCATATGGCGCTATCCACGTAATGTTACATTCCTAGATCATCAACTTGGCAATTTTATTTGCACACCAGTCTAACTTGATGTGCAAAGCAAACCTTATAATTGAACTATAAGTCTATTAATCATAGTATATGTATGTATATGATTAGTCTAGAGTTTAACCTCTGAGAAATACTCCTATTGGGTTCAATTTAACATAAAAGTTGTCCTCCACTCATTTCCTCCATAGATTTAGGTCATTAAATCGAACCACGTAAATCTCATGTATTTCTTGTATTACTTTTTTATACTTCCACATCTGTGATATTTGCTATATGCCATCCAATTTATTTGGCATTATTTTTGTAAAGATAGTAGAAAATCAATGGAAATCATCTCAAAATGAAATTAAATACTAGCTAGTTCAGAAAATTAATTGGTTCGTATCTCCTGGTGTGTCAATCACATTTAGGGGAAAAGTCAAGGTAAAAGTTGTGTCCGTACACTTATCGATATATCTTATGTACCTAATCAATATATTTAACATTTACCAAAAAAAAAAAAAAAAACAATTAACGACATATCTTATGTAAGTAATATTATTGTCAATGAAGAGATTATGATGAATGTGATAGAGTGGTTAGGTGGAGGGGAATGGTGGAGAAGAGAGTTGACCGGTTGAAGCCTTAAGGGATGGAATCTTTCTCCTTTGCTATTATTTCCCTCTTAAAAACGTGCTAACGAGTGCCCTTAAGGTGTGTTTGTTTGGAGGCGAAATAGGGTGGATGGAAAACTTTGGAGATAAAATGGGAAGGAAATTTTTTTTGAGTGTGTTTGGTTGGGTGGGGAGGAAGCAAAATAATTAGTAGGGCTCGGGTGTTTTCTCCCCAGACCCACCCAAAAATTTTCTCCCCAAAATGGAGAGAAAACTGTAGGGAGAAAATGAGGCTACTTAATGGACAAAAATGCCCATATCCACTTCATATATATTTTTTACCTTTTTTTTTGGAGCTGGGCATGTTGCCTCTATCCCTTTTTTTCCTTTTTTTTTTTTTCTTTTCTTTCCTGACATTGCTTTTTTGTTTTTTTGTTTTTTCATGTTTTGATTTCCTAAGTTGTTGTGGGCACGTTGCCATTTTTTTTTTTTTTTTGGGACTGTGGGTGTGATATTTGTTGTTGTTGTTGTTGTTTTTTTATTTTATTTTATTTTATTTTATTTTATTTTATTTTATTTTATTTTATTTTATTTTATTTTGTTTAACTAAACATTTTTTTTTACATGATTTTTATTTTTTAATAAATTGGGTGATCGGTTTTTTTTTTGGTTGTTTGTCACTTTTTTTGTTTTAATTGGCTATCATTTTTTTACAATGGTGTATTAGTAAATTTATACAAATTCACTTTTTTCATCCCTTCACTTTTCCACTCCCAACCAAACAAAAAGGAGAGAAATTAAAATATTTTCTATCCTCCCACTTTTTTATCCTCCCACCATTTTCTATCCTCCAACTTTCCCACCATTCCAACCAAACGGACCCTAAGTGTTAGGACATATGTGTTTCACATGTTAGGATCATATGTCGCTATTTTATGTAATTGGCTAATCCTTTGACAAAATGCACTTTATTTGTAATTTGGTAGTTCTAGGATGTGTTTAAATATTTCAAGAAACAAGGTTTCAAGATTAAGTATTGAAGTCATCAAGTTTGTCCAAGAAACAAGCTGAGACGTGCAAATTCATTAAATCTCGTCAGCTGGCTCGACAACTGCATCTATCGAGGTTTAAGAAAGCTGCTCAAGCCCGTTTGTTCAACAGCTACTCGATAGCTTATCTATGATGATTTAAGATATTCAGATTTCTGATATGATTTCTTGGAATCCGTGATTATGTGTTTAGGTCTTCTTTTCTCCTAACCCTAAACATATAAAATGATTATTTTAAAGGTCATCAAGTAGTTCACAAGTTGCACAAGCATTGAGCAAACTTTGTTCAAGCAAATTGTGAATAGAGACGAAGTTCTTGCCCTAGTTCATCTCTTTTTCTTGAAGAAGTTGCTGTGTATGTGCACTGTAGGGTTTTGTGACCAAGCATCTTCTTGATCTTCATCGTGTGGATGAACTGAAGAACTTTGTAGTCAACAACCTTTTTAGTTGGTAATTGAAGTTGCGTACTGGGATCCGCGCAATTGATTAGTCACGTACTTGGGAGCCATGCATCAAAAAAGGGAACTGTCACTATAGAACAAGCCCAATTGGATATTGGGGTAAGGGTTCAACTGTAGGTTGGTAAAGTACTTGAGATTCCTTTACTTGTAACAGCTAGTTGTGATAATAGTGGAATTTTAAGAGTGGTGACCTGAAAATCACCTGGTGGGGTTTTTGCCGTTAGGTTTTTCCCATTTGTAAACAAATCACCATGTCATTAATTTTCCGCTACATTTTTAGTTGTTTGGTGATTTGTTTGTGCTACCACGCGCTTTGCATGTTAATTTGATTAATTAATAACCTTGGTTAATTGATTAATTAATTTGTCACAAGGGGTCAATTTGTTTTTGGCCTATCAAGTGGTATCAGAGCGGGCACACTCTGATTAGGGTTTAATCTTTGCTGTGTTAATCCATTGACCCCTGTTGTCATGGCTATAACCGGCTTGAAGAGATCTTTGTTTTCAAATACATCTTGTTTTTCTAATCTCTATTTGGTTGAGTGTCTCAGAAAATACAAGTCTAAAAGTTATTTGAATTCTCTTATGATGACTATTGAAAAAGATCTTAGTTTGGCTAAGAAGAAACTAGACTGTCTCAGAATGAAAATGTGCAAAGGAGTTCGTCTGAGAGGAGTGAAAGTTAAAGGCTTAGCTCGAAAAAGGTAGATGAGAGAAAGCACCATTCCCACTGATCTGTCATCTAAACATGAAGTGTGTTTTATGATGAAGTCCGCATTTAAAGCCGAGTTCGAGATAAGCATGATTAAAGAGATAACTCACTTCCTTGGGATGCAGATTCGTCAACAAGATTCAGGTATATTCATATCTCAATCTAAATATGCTAAGAATCTTGTGAAAAAGTTTGGTTTAGAATCTGCTAGTTCTGTCAGAACACCTATGAGCTCAAATGTTAAACTCATTGTTGACTTGTTAGGTAAAAGTGTTGATCCATCTCTATAGAAGTATGATAGGTAGTCTTCTTTACCTTACTACTAGTAGACTTGACATTAGTCACAGTGTTGGAGTGTGTGCTAGATATCAGGCTAATCCCAAAGAGTCCCATATGACTGCTTTAAAAAGAATCATAAAGTATGTTAAAACCACTGCTGAGTTTGGTGTGTGGTATAGTAAGGACACAAGTGTTGTCTTAGCTGGGTACTTTGACGCTGATTAGGCTGGGAATGCTGATGATAGAAAGAGTACTTCAGGGGGTTTTTTCTATGTGGGTAATAATCTTGTCTCTTGGACGAGTAAAAAGCAAAACTCCGTCTCATTATCCACTGCAGAAGCTGAGTACATTGTTGCCGGTAGCCGTTGCACCCAACTCTTATGGATGCAAAAATTCCTCCATGATTATGGTATTTGTCAAGAACATCTCACTATCTATTGTGACAATACTAGTTTCATTAACATCTCTAAGAATCCGGTTCAACATTCTAGAACCAAACACATAGAGATTCGACATCACTTCATTAGGGAGCATGTCGAAGATGGTACTCTCACACTTGAGTTTATTCACACCGATGATTAGAAGGCTGACCTGTTTACCAAACCTCTTGAGAGTAAATGCTTCGAATTCCTTTGTCAAAACATTGGTGTTATCTCCATGGGATGATCTTCTTCTCTTTTCTTCCTTCTTCGTGCATTTGCATCTAGTTTTGTCGCTTTGCTTAACATGTTTTTGTTGTTTATTTTCAGTGTTGTTTATTTTGTTTTTCATATAAAAAAAAATTGAAAAATCATAAAAATATAAAAACAGTGTGTGTTTTGTGTACATTGGTACTTGTGTACATTGGATGGCCATTGAAACAAAGTTTTCTAAACTTTGTATCTTTTGTGGATTAAATGAGCATCTCTATGCACAACTAAGCAAGTGAGCTTTGTGGCTCTTTGTTTGTGATGAGTAAGATTAAGTTGTCTCTTGTACTTAACACTCGTATCACTTTTTTTAACGGGAAGGACTAGAAAATCCTAAGAGAAAGACATAAATAACTATCTCACCACTGTTGCCCGCCAATCATAATATGACACCTGTATGCTTCGACATAGCAAAAGTGCAGTGTCAATGACATTTGTGTGCTTTGGCATAGCAAAATTAGAATGTCAAATTCTTACCATCATTGGGTATTTCTTCTCTATCTCTAATATGCCCATGCATGATTTGCTTAAAAAGAAAATATGCAAAGAAAAATTAGAAGCAAAAAGATCAAAAATGCTTTTAAATATGATTGTAAGCGTGTATTCTAGGAGATGTTGGAGTTATAGGATGTACCTCGGAGGTGATAGTCCTCATCAAACAGTTATGATTATGTGTAAGTTAAAGTGATTTTTCTCATATCTCAAATCGTCATAACATGTTGACGCATTTGCAATCTTGCGATGTTTTTCACACACTACACGCAATAATCTTTGCTACTCTTGATACATGTGTAGGTACAATGTGATTTGGCCATCACAAGGTTTTACATGTGTTAATGTATGCTCACTAAATTGTCTTGACTTGTTTTTTAAATATAAAATTGGTTAGACTTGTTTAGTGTGTGCGTGTGTTTTTGAGATCCATGTGCTTAAAAAAATTCTTTGTTGAGAAATGTTTTTGAGAGCTTAATATGTTGTTTGGATCATTAGTTGAGTTGCATGCTTGATTGCATTCATGTCTGTGTTTTTCTCCTCTCGAAAAACTATTTTGAAAAGCTGGCTCGACAGTTAGCTATCTGTTGAGCTTCCTAAGTTTTTTCTTATCACAATCTCGTCAACACCTCGATACCATGTGGATCGATCGAGAAAGTTTCTAACCCCTCGATAGCTTCTCGATACCTGGTGGATCATTAGTTGTTTGGATCATTAGTTGAGTTGCATGCTTGATTGCATTCATGTCTGTGTTTTTCTCCTCTCGAAAAACTGTTTTGAAAAGCTGGCTCGACAGCTAGCTATCTGTTGAGCTTCCTAAGTTTTTTCTTATCACAATCTCGTCAACACCTCGATACCATGTGGATCGATCAAGAAAGTTTCTGACCCCTCGATAGCTTCTCGATACCTGGTGGATCGATCAAGCCTCATCTCTTGCTTCTGGTGTTTCTATTCCTCGACAGCTTCTCGACACATGATCTGTCGATGTTGTTTTTTCTTGACACCTACTCAACAGATGTCTCGACATCACCTCGACACCTCATCTGTCAAGATTCACTAAGGGTTCTATTTAAGCTCCTCGTGCAATCCACCTATCATTTTCTCAATATCTTTCTCGATTGATCTTTGTTTTCTCTCCCAAACACTCTCTTCTCTCCCTCAAATCTGTTCTACAAGGTTTCTTCAAGCTTCACCAAGCTTTTCTTTACTTGGTAATCTTTTATTCTCTTGCATTACTAGCATTCATGTTTTTGAAACCTAGGTTTTGGGATTTTTTTAAAAAAATTTGGGGTTTTTCAAAATTGATGAGATATTGTTGAAATTTTGGGTTAGTTTTTGAAGATTTGATCTTAAAAACTTCATGCATTGCATTACATTTGCATTATAATAGTATTATCATGCATTTAGATGTGTGCAATCTCTTTGTGTGCTGGTAGGATTGGATTGAGTTGAGCCCATGATGTATTTACTTTGCATGTCATATGTTCATGCATTCTCCATGCATATGTACTTCTTTTCACATATTCTTACTATGGTGAACTGTTTTGGGACTTTTCTGATTGTCTCTTTCTCACTCCCTCTACTGTTGGTCACGTTAGTAGTGCCTATGGCACCTAAACGTAAATCCACTCTGGCCTGAAATCTTCTTAGTTTCGGTGCCTTTTCCTCTTCTAATCATGCACCTCTCTCTCTCTAGTTCCGTAATGATGATGCCCACAAGGCATTTTTGGAGAACTTTTCCCGATGAGGCATTCATTTGGAGTGCCAATTCGTTTTAAGTTATTTCCCTAACACTGACCTTCCCACTTTCATTCATAGTCGGGAACGGGAGTCTTTTTGTGACGAGCCCATCGCTTGTCCTTTCGTGTTGATTCAGGAGTTCTACTTCAACATGCATGGGATTGACCATTCCATACCTCATTTCATTACTCATGGTGGACGTATTTCTATTCCTGTCACACCGTAGCTTGTTGCGGATGTGCTTAGGGTTCCTAGGATAGAGTTTCCCGACTATCATTCCTGTGAGTGTCTGAGGACTGTGTCCAAGGATGAGCTCATGTCCGCTTTTTTGTGAGCGTCCTTCGGAGTGGGGTGAGCACCAGTTCACTTACTACTCGAGCTTTGCAAAAGGCCCGCGATTTTTGAACATGGTGATGACCTTTGTACTCTATCCTCTCTCGCACTACAACTCCATTACGGGGCCTCGTGCTCGTTTCTTGTTATCCATTCTTGAGCATCTTACCATAGACTTCCCTTCCCACTTTATTTTGTCTTTGATAGATGTTTTTCAAGATTTGACGTCCTGTGATAAGCTCATCTTTCCTTCTTCTATCACGAGGATTTTTCACCACTTTTCCGTCCCTTCTCCCGCGTATGACCCCTTCACTTCTATAGGTGCCATAGATGCTGCTACCATAAAACGTAGTGAGGCACAGTTTAGGTCGCGATAGCAGGATTCTACACCTCCCTCCCATCCGACTCCCTCTCATTCTACTCGACCCACATCTGCTCCCTCTTCTTCTACGAGTGATGTGTCTTTGGGAGACATCATGGCGCAGCTTCAGCGCATGTACTCTCTCCACAAAGTTGTATCAGGTGAATGTCCATGTTAGCCGCATTACTAGACGACAGGCGACCATGGGCAGTTTTGCTCCTGAGGCTACTCCTTCACCACCTCCTTCCGTGGCTTTTGATTCTAAGGATGAGGATGCTGTTGATGGTGATGACGATGATGCTTCGGATGATGATGTTGGAGATGCTAGCTCTACTGATGAGATGTCTACTTGACACTCTTACTCTTTGTCATTTGTGACAAAAAATGGGAGTAGTTTTGGATATGAGAGTAGTCATTCTTTAGGGGAGAGTTAGTATAGGACATTTTTATTAGGAGGAGCATTGTTATTATTGAGGGATGTAGTGACGATGCTATGTATCTTTTCTTTTCTTTCTTTTTTTAGATACATTGTTCTTGTACATGAGGTCTTGTGACCATTTATAGACATGCATTGTACTTATCTCTTTCTTTATGTTGATGTATGTTTTTCTTTCACCTATCCTTTTATGTGTTGTTTCTTTTCTCCCTTTATACACATGCTTCTTATTACTTGTATGCAATCTATCTATTTCTATTTCACATAAATATGCTTTGATGAGTTTTGTTTAAAGTGTTTTAGAAATATAGGTTGTCAAAGTCTACTTGCCATAAACTCTCTTTGTGCAAAGTTTTTCAAGAGTTTGTGTTAGGATAGATTTTATTGTATTCAACAAGTGAATATGAGTTGAGTGATTTATGACTTTTCTCATATGCTCATTTGTTTGTTGTGGTTTTATCACGGATTTCTAAAGGGGGAGATTGTTAGGAAATATGTGTTTCACATGTTAGGATCATATGTCACTATTTTATGTAATTGGCTAATCCTATGACAAAACACATTTTACTTGTAATTGGGTAGTTCTAGGATATGTTTAAATACTTCAAAAAATAAGGTTTCAAGATCAAGTGTTAAAGTCATCAAGTCTGTCCAAGAAACAAATTGAGAAGTGTAAATTCATTAAATCTCGTCAGCCGGCTCGACAGCTACATCTATTGAGGTTTAAGAAAGCTGCTCAAGCCCGTTTACTCGACAGCTTATCTGTCGATATTTAAGAAATTCAAATTTCTGATCTAATTTCTAGAATCAGTGATTATGTGTTTAGGTCTTCTTTTCTCCAAACCCTAAACATATAAATGGATTATTTTAAAGGCCATCAAGTAGTTCACAAGTTGTACAAGCATTGAGCAAACTCTGTTCAAGCAAATTATGACCGGAGACAAAGTTCTTGCCCTAATTCATCTCTTTCTCTTGAAGAAGTTGTTGTGTATATGCTCCGTAGGGTTTTGTGACCAAGCATCTTCTTGATCTTCATTGTGTGGATGAACTAAAGAACTTTGCAGCCAACAACCTTCTTAGTTGGTAATTGAAGTCGCGTACTGGGATCCGTGCAATTGGTTAGTCACGTACTTCGGAGCCGTGCATAAAAAAGGGAACTGTCATTACAGAACAAGTCCAATTGGGTATTGGGGTATGGGTTCAACTGTAGGTTGGTAAGGTACTTGGGATTCCATTACTTGTAAACGCTTATTGTGATAATAGTGGAATTTTAAGAGTGTGACCTAAAAATCACCCGGTGGGGTTTTTGTCGTTAGGTTTTTCCCATTCGTAAACAAATCACCGTGTCAGTTATTTTTTGTTGGATTTTTAGTTGTTTGGTGATTTGCTTGTGCTACCACACACTTTGTATATTAATTTGATTAATTAATAAACTTGGTTAATTGATTAATTAATTTGTCACAATGGGTCAATTCGTTTTTGGCCTATCACTTAGGGTAATGGTTAACAACTCATTTTAGAAAAGTTTTGACACCACTTTTATGGGAAATGAAAAAAGTTGTCAAAACATTAATTACTTTTTTCTTTTCCTATAAAATTTTTTATTTAAATGGATTGTTCACTATTACCCTAAAAGCACCCATTAGTATTTTCCTTAGAAAAATAATAAAATAAATAGTGACTCCACTTTCCAAAACCCATGAATTCCAAATCAAACTTCGTCGAAACAAAACCTTTTATTTTTCCATTTCATATGGCGCTATCCACGTAATGTTACACTCCTAGAACATCAACTTGGCAATTTTATTTGAACACCAATCTAACTTGATGTTCAAAGCAAACCTTATAATGGAACGATAAGTCTATTAATCATAGTATATGTATGTATACGATTAGTCTAGAGTTTAATCTCTTAGAAATACTCCTATTGGGTTCGATGTAACACAAAAGTTGTCCTTCACTCGTTTCCTCCGTAGATTTAGGTCATTAAACCAAATCACGTAAATCTCGTGTATTTCTTTTATTACTTTTTTATACTTCCACATCTATAATATTTGCTATATCCCATCCAATTTATTTGGCATTATTTTTGTAAAGATAGTAGAAAATCAATGGAAATCATCTCAAAATGAAATTACACACTAGCTAGTTCAAAAAATTAATTGGTTGGTATCTCCTGGTGTGTCTATCACATTTAGGGGAAAAGTCAAGGTAAAAGTTGTGTCCGTACACTTATCGATATATCTTATGTACCTAACCAATAGACGTAACATTTAAAAAAAAAAAAAAAAACACTTAATGACATATCTTATGTAAGTAATATTATTGTCAATGAAGAGATTATGATGAATGTGATAGAGTGGTTAGGTGGAGGGGATTGGTGGAGAGGAGAGTTGACCGGTTGAAGCCTTGAGGGATGGAATCTTTCTCCTTCGCTATTATTTCCCTCTTAAAAACGTGCTAATGAGTGCCCTTAAGGTGTGTTTGTTTAGAGGCAAAATAGGGTGGATGGAAAACTTTGGAGATAAAATGGGAAGGAAATTTTTTTTGAGTATGTTTGGTTGAGTGGGGTGGAAGGAAAATAAATAGTAGGGCTCAGGTGTTTTCTCCCCAGACCCATCAAAAAGTTTTCTCTCCAAAATGGAGAGAAAACTGAAGGGAGAAAATGAGGCTACTTAATGGACAAAAATGCCCATATCCACTTCATATATATTTTTTTCCCTTTTTTTTTGGGCTGGGCATGTTGCCTCTTTCCCTTTTTTTTTTCCTTTTTTTTTTTTCTTTTCTTTCCTGACATTGCTTTTTTGTTTTTTGTTTTTTCATTTTTTGATTTCCTAAGTTGTGGTGGGCACGTTGCCTTTTTTTTTTTCTTGGGACTGTGGGTGTGATAGTTGTTTTGTTTTGTTTTTCGTTTTTATTTTTATTTTATTTTTTTAATTAACTAAACATTTTTTTTGTCATGATTTTTATTTTTTAATAAATTGGGTGATTGCTTTTTTTTTTTTTTTTGGTTGTTTGTCACTTTTTTTGTATTAATTGGCCATCATTTTTTTAATAATGGTGTATGAGTAAATTTATCCAAACTCACTTTTTCCATCCCTTCACTTTTCCACTTCTAACCAAACAAAAAGGAGAAAAATTAAAATATTTTCTATCCTCCCAGTTTTCCATCCTCCCACTTTTCCACCATTCTAACCAAATAGACCCTTAGGGTAATGGTTAACAATCCATTTTAGAAAAGTTTTGACACAACTTTTATGGGAAATGAAAAAAACTGTCAAAAAATTAATTACTTTTTTTCTTTTTCCATAAAATATTTTTTTAAATAGATTGTTAACTATTGCCCTAAGAACACCCATTAACATTTCCCTGTGAAAATAATAAAATAAATAGTGACTCCACTTTCCAAAACCCATGATTTCCAAATCAAAGTCCCTCAAAATAAAACCTTTTATTTTTTAAAAAATCCTTTCAGGGTGTCATATGGCGCTATCCACGTAATGTTACATTCCTAGATCATCAACTTGGCAATTTTATTTGAACACTAGTCTAACTTGGTGTTCAAAGCAAACCTTATAATTGAACTATAAGTCTATTAATCATAGTATGTGTATGTATATGATTAGTCTAGAGTTTAACTTCTTAGAAATTCTCCTATTTGGTTCGATGTAACACAAAAGTTGTCCTTCACTCATTTCCTCCGTAGATTTTGGTCATTAAAACGAAACACATAAATCTTGTGCATTTCTTGTATTACTTTTTTATACTTCTGCATCTATAATATTTGCTATATCCCATCCAATTTATTTGGCTTTATTTTTGTAAAGATAGTTGAAAATCAATGGAAATCATTTCAAAATGAAATTACACACTAGCTAGTTCAGAAAATTAATATATCAACTTTTAATTTATCGTGTCTCTTCGCAATTT
Organism: Quercus wislizeni; assembly: GCA_023055345.1. NCBI lineage: Eukaryota > Viridiplantae > Streptophyta > Magnoliopsida > Fagales > Fagaceae > Quercus > Quercus wislizeni. The sequence goes on from JALGQJ010000004.1 coordinate 30,596,025, forward strand.
TGGATTTTGTTATCAAATTTTGAGGATTAGTTTGATCCTCACGATACCTCCTAGTGGATCTTTTTTTATACATGTTAAGGATTTAGAAGACACACTAAAACGGGACTAGGATGTTCTTCATTCTAAATGGATATTATAGATTTAAAATTGTATTTAATACCGATTCATTTAAAATTTTTACTAAAATTTCAATAAGAGTCATGCTAATGGGTGCCCTTAGATTGAATATAATTTATTTAAAATTGTATATAATACTATTTCTTTTAAAATTTTAAATAAAATGTCAATAATGTTAAATACAAGAAGTAAAATCTAATCCGTTAAATAGTTGAAAATCAGGGAATGTTGGACATTCATACGAGATCAATTTTCAACTAATTAATTATCACAAAGCCTTGCAATTTAATTTATGTTGGCTAATCCTTTGACAAAATGCACTTCACTTGTATTTAGGTAGATCTAGGATGTGTTTAATACTTTAAGAAACCTTGTTTCAAGATCAAGTGTTAAAGCCATGCAAGTCTATCCAAGATTCAAGCTAAAAAGTGTCGATCATTAAAGCTTAACAGCTAGCATCTATTGAGCCTTTAAGAGCTGTTCCAGCCTCGTGGCTTGATAGCAGCTTGACAGATAGCTATCTGTTGAGGTTTATGAAAAATAGAGTTTCAGTTCTGTTTTGACTCTAATCCGTGATTATGTGTTTGGGCTTTCTTTTCTCACAACCTTAGACATGTAAAAGGATTATTTTAAAGGCTGTCAAAGGTGACACAAGTTGCACAAGTGTTGAGCAAAGTTTGTTCAAGTTAATTGTGATTGGAGATAGAATTTGCCCTAGTTCATCTCTCTTATGAAGAAGTTGCTGTGTTCGTACATCATAGGGTTTTATGACCAAGCATCTTCTCAATCTTCATCGTTTAGATGAACTGAAGAACTTTGCAACTAACAACCTTTTCTAGTTGGTGATTGAAGTCACATATTGGGATCCGCACAATTGGTTAGTCACGTACTGGGAGCAGTGCATCAAAATGAGAGATTGTCACTACAGAACAAGTCCAATTGGGTATTGGGGTAAGGGTTCAACTGTAGGTTGGTATAAGGTATCGCGATTCCTTTACTTGTAACCGCTTGTTTTGATAATAGTGGATTCTCGGGAGTGGTGATCTTAAAATCACCCGATGGGGTTTTGTTGTGTTGGTTTTCCTTATTCGTAAACAAATCACCTGCTTGATCCTTTAGCCAATAATGTCCTGTTGCATGTGCTTCCTCTACTATGTATGGTCCTTCCCATTTTTGAGAAAACTTATGCTTAACAGCTCCAACAATCCTTCGTACATGCGGGATAGTTTTCCAAATAAGTTTTCCCACTTGAAACATCATTTCTTTGACTTGGCCTTCATGTCTAGCCTTTATGTTAGCCTAATAAAGGCAGTTGTGAGAGGCAACGTTGTTGCTCATTTCCTCCAAAATTTCCAAAGTGTCTTCTTTGGGTATTCCTACAATCTCTGGCAGTTTCATCGCTGGCCTCACTAAATCTATTGGGATAACAGCCTCTATGCCATAGACTAAAGAAAAAGGTGAAGTTCTTGTAGCTTGTGATATGGTTGTTCTATGAGCCCACAGAGCTATAGGAATCTCCTCCTTCCACCATTTTCCATTCTCTTTAGTCATTTTTCCCAATATCTTCAACAATCTTTTGTTGAAGGCCTCAACTTGGCCATTTCCTTTGGGATAATAAGGTGTGGATGTCGTTTGAGAAATAGTACTATTCTGTTAAAAGGCACACATCCTTATTCAAGAATGGTGTACCTTTGTCAGAAATAATTTTGTTAGGTACCCCAAAACGACATATTATATTCTCCCTTTAAAAATTAGCCACTAAGCTACCTATTGCCTTCTTCAAAGCCATAGCTTCTACCCACTTGGTAAATAGCTTAGTAGCTACTAGTATCCATGTACATCCTTCAGCGAGAGGATTTATAGGTCCTATAAAATCCAACCCCTAGTTGTGGAATGGATATGGAGCCACAATTGGATGAAGACTCTAATGGATGGTGTGTATTTCATCTCCCTACCTTTGGCATTCTTAACACTTCCTTGCAAAATCTTGAGCACCTCTTTGCATTGTGGGCCAGTAATATCTCTAGTGCAAAGCCATTTGCTACAACATTAAGATCCATAGGTTTAACATTAGGATCCACCTTTAGCTTGTGCACTACCAAGTTCGGACTTAAACTTGGCATTTCTTGATAACTCTAAGCAAAGACATTGCTGTACTCTTTCAACAGAGCTACCGGCCTTCCTTTTTCCTTTTCAGATAGATTCTTGCTAATCTTTACCATTTTCTCATCTTCTTCACCATCACCCAGGTTGACCTCAATGAGCTCTTCTCATACATTCTTAACACCATTATTCATACACTCAGGGGCTTCCTTCACAAGCTCCTCAATTGTATGAACTTACTATGGCTATTGTGTTGGATTAAGGGAATTAGGCTCACCATCCTCCTCATCCCTTTCCTTTAACAGTCAAAATTCATATACCACTCGACCATTAGGCCCGGTGACCTTTCTTATCTTGGAAGGCCTTTTTGGTTCTACCACTTCGCTATCATCTTCCTCTTTTGCTTGCAAGGCAATAGGATTGAAAGGAAAAATCCTATTCTTGCCTTTAGGTTCGTACTCTTAATATAGAGCTGCTTCGGCAAAATGAAGCTTTGGTTTATTAAAAGGCATCTTGGTGGCCTCAATAACGACCTGTTTGTTCCTTCAGATGGCCTTCACACATTGATGATATGTGGAAGTCATTGCTTTATATGCCCTTAGCCATGGATGATATGTGGTAAGATGTATTCCCTTCTATTACGTGCATGAGAGTAGGTGCCCAAATTAGCCCAACCCTAAGGTCCAAAGACACATGCCCAAGAGTATTCAGCTGTAGAGCTCCTAGTCCTACCACCTGCATTAGCTCTGTGATGATTCTTTCCCTCGAGATTCCCAAAGCATTAAAAGTTGGGAGAGGTAGAATATTAGTGGATTCACCAATGTCCACCAATACCCTTTTGATTCGAGATGCTCCCATAAAGGTACTGACATACAAAGGTCTATCACCGTCAACAGTTTAATTGACTAGATCTTTATTAGAGAAAGTGACTGAATCCTTTGCTTCCTGGTATGCCACTTGCATCAAACTTCCTTCAACAGCAACCACTTCGTGGTTCCTTTCTATCACCCTGGTTAAGGCCTGGGTTGCTTCTTTTCTAGCTAACAGTCTAAGACCTATTCATTCGAGAAAGGAATGCATTTTATCTTCTTGCTGGATTCTTGCTATCATCTCTTCATCTATTAATGATGGCGATGCTGAGCTACTACTAGCCATGTTCTCTACTTCTTCCTCCATATGATCTTCACGACCCATGGAGAAAGTCATTGCCACCTTTGGCCTACGCATTCTTGAGTCAACTCTCTTCCCAGCTTTGATAACCAAATCTCTCTTGGCTACACTATCATGGAAGATATTTCTCAAAGTATAGCAATCCATAGTATGGTGGTCACATCTCTTGTGATGCCTACAATAAAAGGAAGGGGAGTACCACCTTTATCCTTCTTCTTTCCTTTGGCCATCTTTTTAGATTCTTCTATCACAGCAACCTCCACTTTCTTGTATTCTCTCCTCCACGGTTGTCTAGGAGCACTCACAATTTATGAAGCTAATCCCTTTAAAGGCTTTCTTACTGACATGCATGTTCTCCTTGCAGCCTCTACAAGTCTCTTAAAACTAGAGATCTGGAGATTCTCTAAGTAAGGCTGGTATTTGTACAACATTCCCACAATACAAACATCCACTAGCCTCCCTTCCTCCACAAGATCATAATACAGCAGAGAGAGATCTCTAAACTTGCGGATATATTCCAGTAATCCCTTAGACACCCTTTGCTTCTCGTGTTGTAGATCAAACAACGTAAGTTTTTCTTCCAAAGTAAAGAGCTTTTTCTTGAACTGTGTTGCTAAATCATTCAAGCTTAGCACTGACCCTGGTGTGAGACTAGTATACCAAGTAAAAGCTCGACCTTCTAAAGATTTAGAGAACTCTTTGAGCCTCAACTCGTGATCATGAAAGTGAGTTGTCAGCGCATCCATATACCGCCTAATATGCTCTCTAGCGTTCCTTATTATGCCATCATACTTAGGGAATATAGGAGGTGTATAGTTAGTAGGGTAAGGTTTCCTAGCTATTTCTTCAAGATAAGGAGGCCTGGTATCAACATAGACAACACTTTCCATCTTTTTGGCTTCAAACAGAATGACGTTTATATATCTTCCCTAGTCATGTAAGGAGACCCCTAAGGAACTTGAGGAGCTTGAGGTACAATTGTCTCCTGATGTAAGGACTGGAACTCTGCCCACATAGCAGCTATAGCATGTTGAAGGTCTTCAATGGTAGCCATTATCACCCTGCTCAAACAATAAGCAGTTACATCTGAAGACCTTGCGCCTTCAGAATGCATAGATATGTGATATGTACTTGGTTTTGACCAGTGGTTCTCATCCACACCAGCCAATGTCCCAATAACTACCTTCTTTCTCAAAGGCATAAAGAAAGTGATTGCAAACAGAGGTGTATAACCCAATGAAAACACCCTTAAAAAGGAAAATAGCTAGAGATCCCATTGGAGTTGCCAAAAATGTACGTGCAAGTTAGATTTGAGCTTGTTTATAGAAGTGAAACAAGTTGTCTAATAGTACATTTGCATGAGAAAGCTCGAATAGATGTAAGCTTTGACATGATGCTTAACACTCAAAATAAGAAAATAGAGAAAGTGATGGTAGGACATGAAAAATATGCACATTTAAACAAAAAAAAAAAAAAAGACGATTACCAAAATAACACAAGATGTACAAGGAAAACCCAATAGAAGGGATAAAAAACCACAGTTTAAGCAAGATTGTAACATACTTGCTCGACTCAGCTCGTATTATGTATCAAAAAGAGAAAAGTTTACAATAAAGTTGCCTTTCTTTCCTACCAACTCTCCACTTTCATCTCAAAATATCTGGTTAGGTTCTTGCCCTAGAAGTTCAGCTATATGTTCCTTCTAAGGAATATGGCTGAGTACAACGATAGATGTCAAGTCATCATATCCTATCTTTTAAGATCTTTTTACAGTTGTGATATTATCTACTGACTAAGGGATAAGAGCTGCACCAATGTGGCACTAGGACCCATGGGTGGGTAGCGTTGCTACTACATGGGAGACAAGTCTTGGACATTGAGAGGGACATCAAGAGTACTGTGATGGCTACACGTGTTCCCCAAGGTGACTCATGATGCACTCAAACAATAAGAGGTGTCCTCATAGTCTCTAACCTTAAAAGGTCACTATCTCCCTTTTGGTGAGTACTTGAGTACTATGTCAGGTGTAAACTTACTTTCTTCCCAAAGTAGTCATGCCTTTATCATTGGCCAAGACAAAATCTCTTAGCCAACACCTAGGATCCCTGTTACTATAACCAAAACAAGATTGAAGCTAAAATTGAATATGATGCCTTTACTTTCATTTCATTGTTAAATTAGTTCTAAGTTTAATTTTTGTCAATTTAGTTTCTCACTTTGCAAAAATGAGTTAATATCGTCATTCATCTAAATCTGTAAGCAAATGACACTATTTAAACATTATCTCTTTTTCTTTTTATTAAAAATATATTTATTTTTTAATTCAATTGCTACAATAACAATAATAAAAGAGGGAGGAGTTAAACCTTAGACATTTCCCTTGGAAACATTAGAAAGTGCTGATTAGAATGCAAGACTCTTAACATGCATAATTAATAAAATGCATGAGGTGTGTGATAGAATAGATCTTGTTGATAGATGTTTTTCGTAAAAGAAGAGAGTATTAATCTTGGAGTGTTAAATATAATTCTCTTTTTGCCATAATAACCCAACAACTTTCACAATGTGGTGAGGTTTGATTGTTTTTTGACGGTTAACAAGATGGATAATATAAGAATCCTCTCTATTTCACTGAAACGAAGAGAGTAATATGGAAAACACCCAAGGGTGCTAGCCATAGCCTAGGGAGTTCAAATGAACCTTCTGACTTGACAAAAATATATATTATATATAATATTTTTATTTTATTTTATTTTGACTCCTCTAAAATAAAAATTTGAACATTATAATCCCTAATTTTTTTAATCACAACTAAAATAACCTTGAATATAATCCTCTTACCAATATCTTGGCATTTTTAAACAAAGAAAAAAGTCCAATAACAAACAAATTTGATCTAATACCTTGAAAATAAAAATTAATTGTTGAATCTATATGTGCTTTTAATTTGTTATATGTTGTATTCTCAAAAAAAAAAAAAAAAAAATGTTATATGTTGAGTGGAGATTGGGGGTGTGGGATAGGCTGAGAGTGATTGAGTGAAGACAAAAGCAAATATTAACAAAACAAAAAATCTCTTAGTATCCATTTGGGAATAACTTATCTAACTTTTTGCTGAAACTATAAAATAAGTAGAGACTCAAATGGGAGCCACAAATAGTAGGAACAAAGAAGAAGTAATAAGCTGACTTATAATCAAGATCCAATGCACACTTAATGCAATTACAAAGAACAATAGTTGTCAAAGTGAAGTTAAATGGTTAAATAAAAGAAATGTAAAGAGTAAAGATAAGCTAATAGATAAAATAATTCTGGGCCATAATAATTAAATTTCACTTATCAACAATAATTAATATGTTTATTATATTTAGAAACAATAGATGATTTCCAAGATTTCAACTTAGCAACAATAATTAATATGTTAATTGTATTATGAAACAATATATCTAATGAATTGATAATTTATATTTTATTCTTTTGCTAGTATGGTAGATAAATTTGTAATAAAGAAACCTCGTAAACCACAAAATTTATCTTATATCCAAGATTCATCTTTTTATTGACCCCTAAGGAAAAATAAAAACCCTGGAACTATCACTAAAAGCACTTTGAAGCACTTTGTGCTAGGGGAGGTACCAACTCACTTAAACTATATATAGTAATTAATGCTAATTAGGAACCTAACCAAAACCTTCTTGGCTATAAATAAACTTACTTTTTGTGCTTTGTTATATCTATACATGTTGGAATGGCTTGAATTGGCTTGACATTAGCCAACAAACCATTAGAAAGTTGCATGATTTCTTACGTGAAGAAATGCAAGAAGTTGCATTAAATGTTATCTTGTATGAGCTGTCAAAGCAAACGACTAGGAAAAACACCAGTTGAATTATATTCATGCATAGCCAAAATGTATGACTCCATAGGCCATAAATGGATGCATGCCTATGTGTGAAAGTATGGCTTGATCAACAAAGTCAAAGATATGCAATTCAGCAAGGAAGCTTACGTGAAGAAACACAACACTCATGCATTAAATGTTGCATGGATTGCTTGGCCACTATTGTTGACTTACCTAAACAATAGAAGCCTCTCATGTGCTGAAATTTCTTCAATATCTAGCTATAAATAGATGTTAGTTTGAGAGAAAATGCAAGAGTAGCAAAAGTGAGTTCCTACGTGATAGCAAAATAACTTCTTCTGTGTGTGTGCACCAGAGCTAGGAAGTTTGTGTCTTGTAATTTTTTGTCTAAATACAATAGGATGTTCTCTATTTATTTGTGAGAGAACCAAGGGTGTATTTGGGGTTTGGGTTTGTGTGAGTGTTTTCAAGTCATTGTTGTAATCTCCACAGTTATAGTGAAAATATATTCTATCACCTTCAATAGATATAGGTATATTGCCGAACTACATAAATTCCTAGTGTCATATTTTCTTTTCTCTTCTTTACCCTTGTGTTAACATATTAATATCACCCAATACGAACAACAGTACAGCACCTCTTCACATTGTTTTTACAATTGTGGAGATCCCTTTTTCTTAATAAACCATGACTATACTGGGGCTCACATCCTATGCCACCCTACTCTTTCTCTTGGCCCTGCTATTAGTCTCTATCACAAATCAAACATGGTTCAGCAAGCTGCGCCTTCCACCAAGCCCACGAGCCTTACCAATCATAGGTCATCTCCACCTACTGGGTCCCCTCATTCATCATTCCTTTCATGACCTATCCTCTAAATATGGTCCTTTACTATACCTTCGACTTGGTTCAGTCCCATGTATTGTAGCCTCTACTCCAGAGCTCGCAAAAGAAATTCTTAGAGCACAAGAGCTCACATTCTCTTCCCGGAAACATTCTATTGCCATTGATCTTCTTACTTACAACTCTGCTTTTGCGTTTGCACCATATGGTCCTTACTGGAAATTCATCAAAAAGTTGATCACAACTGAGCTCTTAGGGAACCGAATCCTTAACCAATTCCTTCCTATTCGAACCAAAGAATTACACCACTTTATTCGATATCTAGCTAATAAGGCTGAGGCTAGTGAGAGAGTTAATGTCACTGAGGAATTATTAAAACTTACAAACAACATTATCTCTCAAATGATGTTAAGTATTAAGTGTTCGGGAACTGACAACCAGGCTGAGGAGACTAGGAGTTTGGTCCGTGAAGTGACAAAGATTTTTGGAGAATTTAATGTCTCAGATTTTATATGGGTTTCCAGGAATTTGGATTTGCAGGGATTTAGAAAGAGAATTGAGGACATACATAGGAGGTATGATGCCTTATTAGAGAAGATTATCTTAGATCGTGAAGAATTAAGGAAGAAAAAGGAGACACAGGAAATGACTTGTGACAGTGGAGACGATGATGTGAAGGATATTCTTGATCTTCTGCTTGATGCTATGGAGAATGAGAATTCTGAGATTACGTTAACTAGAAATCACATCAAGGCCCTGGTTTTGGTATGCATCAACTACTTTAAATTACTTGGAAACTCTTACACAATGCACACACACAAGAATACAAATCTATTCTTCCATAAGTTTACATATTCATAAAATTATATATTAACAGTATGTTTGCTCTATTAAAAAATTAGTATACTCGCGTGATGCATGCAAGGATTAATTATATAACATACATTTTTCTCAAAAAAAATTATATAACATATGTAAATTAAGGAAAATTTTTCATTAATTTATATTAGAGATATATTAGACATATTAGTAGATGTAACAACCAACCTCATCTTACTTTGTGTGCAAAACAAGTCTTCTACTTGTATTAGAAATTAAGATGTAGTCCTTTCTTTATATTTTTATGTTATATATTTTATACTTTTGCTTTCACATTATTTTACCCTAACATATTCAAAATGATATATCAAAACTAATATTTAAAGAATATATTAGAATGATGACATGGGAAAGTGTAAGTTTTCAAAAGTTGATATGCCAATATCTGAGTGTTTTCCTTTTATGTTTTATATAAATACACTAACAATTAACGTATAATTTATAGCTACAAATATATGTACATTTTTTGTTTTGTTTTTTTTTTTTTTTTTTTTTTTTTTTGTTGAAATTCAAAATAATTGGAAAGCAAATTATTCATTTATGTTGTTAAATTTATTAACTAAATTGCACTATTTTAAATGAGGGTGGACTTGGAGATGAGTGAAGGCTACTTCGGCTTTAAATGAGCGTAGACTTTTTTTTTTTTTAAGAATCAAATGAGCGTAGACTTGGAGATGAATAATGGCTTGAAAACCTATTTTATTATATTGAACTTAATTAATTCCATTATTAAGCAGTTTAACTGATAATCAAGAATTTTTTTAAGCATCTCGCAACTTGATCCCCATGTGCTGAACTGCTCATCAGATTTTTTGGATTTGGATCCAGAGCCCAAAGATTTTAACTACGTGTGGTTTGGTTTGGAAAAAAAAAGGTCCTATCTCTTTAGCTTGATGACGAGGGGGGACAATACTTCTCTTATGGACAGAAAGAAAGTATATCCATCCAGTCAATCTCATCTTAGAAATATATCACTCTATCCCAAATAATTGAATGGTACCCAAACTATAACAAGACCCATTTTTATTTTTACTCTGCTTTATTTATTTATTTATATAAAATCAAAGTATATAAATAAAAATAAGTTCATCCAATCCAAACACAGTCAACTACTTAGACTTTGTTTTAATACCGTATTCAACAATAAAATAGATTCGTATAAATTGCTATTAAATAAAAATGATGGTCCATGTTTATGCCCTGTTGGCATGTTCTTATCTCAAAAATAATTTTTAGTTTTACCATCACTTTTTAGGATTTCTTCACAGCTGCTACAGATACTTCAGCAATTGCAATTGAATGGTCGCTAGCTGAGCTCATCAACCATCCAATGGTGTTAGAGAAAGCAAGGAAGGAGATTGATAAAGTTGTGGGCAATAATAGGTTGATTGAGGAATCCGATTGCCCAAATCTTCCATACATTCAAGCAATCATAAAGGAAACACTACGGCTTCATCCTCCAATACCAATGGTTTCAAGAAAATCGATAAAAGAATGCAACATCCATGGGTACTTAATCCCCAAAGACACATTATTGTTTGTAAACATTTGGTCTATTGGAAGAGATCCTAAGTATTGGGAAAATCCAATGGACTTCAAGCCCGAGCGGTTTTTACAGTCCAATAAGGGTGATGAGCTTATAGACATTAAGGGCCAAGATTTTCAACTATTACCATTTGGTACTGGGAGAAGGGGTTGCCCAGGAATTTCATTAGCCATGCAAGAATTGCCAACAATTTTGGCAGTTATGATTCAATGTTTTAATTGGAGGGTGGTTAATCCAAGTGGAGTAGAAATGAATGTGGTCGATATGGATGAACGGCCTGGGTTAACAGCTCCAAGGGCTACTGATCTTGTCTGTGTTCCAATGGCACGATTAAATGCATATAAGATACTTGATTAGTCCTTAGGTTTGGTCAAAGAGATATGCTCCACGATGGTCTTGGAAGCACTTATTTTAGGTTTTGTAACGGTATTATGCAAGATTACATTATGACTTTGTCTATGATAATTGCCCATTTTTAACTTTTCCTCAAAGTTTCTTAATTATGTCTTCATGTTCCAATAATCATTTTAAGCTCACACTTTCACTATGGCTTACTATACCTTTAGATGGAAGTTCTCTTGGTAAACACTTATTTGTGATTGCTAATTTATTGGTTTAACTTGTGAGTTTAGTTTACAAACTTTCTAGGTATACAAGTAATTCTAGTGTGGATCATTGGAAAGCAATTGGAAGAGTTCTTGGTTATTTAAAGAAAACCATCATTTTAGGACTCTATTATAATAATTTTCCACATGTTTTGGAAGGATATTCAGATGCTAGTTGGATTGCAAGTGTGAGTGATAGTAAATCCATGTCAATTTGGATATTAAGAGCACTAGCATTTGGGTTTGTAAGCTGGTCTCTATTTTACCATTTAGAAAGTTACTTTATCTATTATACCAACCCACTTTATAATACACCTTACATCTTAGTTTTTATTTTTACATCTAACCCATTAAAATAATATTAACTATGCAATAAAATAATATTATAAAATAGTCTATCTCTTCTCTCTAATTTCAGTCTCTACCCTTTCCCCCAAAAAAAAATTGGTCTCTTCCCATTTCTTTCAGCCATCCACAACCAAATCCGAGCAACCTAACGCACCTCCCACCACCACCGCCGAGTAACCTAATCACACCACCCACCACCAAAGCCACCCATTCAAACCCAAACCCAAACCTAAACTGAAACCCAAAACCCAAACTACCCACCACCGCCGATCAACCTAGCGTCACCCACTATCGAGCAATCTAGCACCACCCATCACCAAGATTCAAACCCAAACTCAAACAAAACCCAATACCTATACTAAAACTCAAAATACCCAAATTGAAACTCAAAATACCCAAACAAAATCCAAAACCCAAATCATCTGCCGCTGCTACCACCTCTGTGAACAAAACCTAGCCACCACCGAAACTTAAACCCCGGAACACAAACTTAACAACCCAAGCAAAGCAACTTGCTCGGAAACCCAGCCACCACTACAAAGAAAATCCAACCTCCACCGGTCTCTTCAATAGTCCGGTTCTTAAGAACAACTTTGATTCCCTCCTTTAGGTTCGTCTTGGTTACTTATCAATCACAAATATCACTTCTCATAGATCGGTGTTTCTTTGCTCAATGGGTTTTGGGTTTTAGATAGAGAGAGAGGGATGAGAGAGGAGAAAGGAGAGAGGGGTCTGGGTGGGTATGGCAATGGGGGAGAGAGACTTTTGGGTGGGTATGGCAGAGAGAGAGAGAGAGAGATCTTGTGAGTTTACAAGAAAGTAGAGACAAATGAACAAAATAATGAAAAATAAGTTTACATCTCGTGTACAGTAGGTTTTATAAATAAGAACTGATTATTCACAATTGGTATAATTTTTTAGAAATACAGCCCAAGATGCAAGTGTGTTTAAGCTTATGAATTGCTAAAATAACAACTGGGGGGGGGGGGGGGGGTGTGTTTACACCCCTCAATGCTAGTGCTCTAACTCTTGGTAGAGGTGCTATTTCTTGGGCATCAAAGAAACAAACATGTATTTAACACTTCACTATGGAATCTGAGTTTATAGCCTTGGCAGTAGTAGGCAGAGAAGCGGAATGGCTAAGAAACATGTTGTCAGATATAGAGCTGTGGCCACAACCAATGCCAGCCATTTCATTGTACTATGATAGTGAAGCTACCATGGAAAATGCATACAATAAAATGTACAATGGAAAGTCTAGATATATAAGTCTAAGACATGGGTACATTAGACAATTGATAGGAAATGGAATTATACCAGTTGTGTTTGTTAAGTCAAGTAAGAACTTGGCAGACCATTTTGCCAAGGCACTGTATCGAGACTTGATAAGAGTAACATCCATTGGAATGAGACTAAATCCTTTTCTAATAGAATCACCAATAACAGGAACCCAACCTTGAATAGATTCAATCAAAAGAGATTTAATAGGTAATAACAAGCTATTGATTTGAGGTTAGTTGAACACTTAAATTTATGGTCTCATTTAGGATGGTGCAGATTGTAAAGTTTTAGAGGATGAGTTTTGTACTCTTAATGAAGTTCAAATACAAATAAATGTCTATATAACAGGGACATAATAAGGAACTTCACCTATGTGAGCATAAAAGTGGTGCCGCTTCTGAACAAGAGTGGGGTTTTCTCTTGTAAATGTTCACTAAACCAAGAAGTAGCACAAGGCTGAAATAGTGCTAACAAGGTGTGAATTTCTGGTGATTAAAGGATGTTTTCATGTGTTTGCATTCTCCAGCTCTAGGGAAAAGAATATTTTGGTTTAAGATTCGGCCACCTTAATTGCTTGGAGTATTTGAGAATATTGCACTAAAGGGAGGTTTATGTTGAAAGACACATTCTTTTATGCACGATAACATGTCAACCGAATGAAATATGGATATTACAATTTCATGGGGGATTATTGTATATATAGGTGTGTGTGTGTGTGTGTTGGAAAAACATGGTTTGTATCGCATACAAAATATACGCAGTGGAAAATTAACGGATCTACTTTATTCGCAATTGTTAACATGTACTATATAAATTTCAGAATTCAAGTACAAGATAGCATACCTTGGTGCGATTAAATTCAAAAAACAAAGATTAGAAGTACTTGGAAACACTTTTAATTTTCACTCCAGTTCTACTTATGCCCAAGAATTGTGGTCTTTCAATTAGTTTATATGTATGTGTTCAAGGGAGAATAAGAGAGTGGCTTACACTCACGTACACACCATTTCATTCTCTTATATAATTCTGTATGTTTCTCTCCTTATATATAACTAATTATCTAATTGGGCTAGCCTTTTGGGCCATTCCCATTGGGCTTTAGTATGTGGCTTGGAGTGGGACCAAAAGGGAACAAATAAGAAACTAACTCCAATGGATTTTGGGCCTTTCTGCCAACTCTTAACAAACCTAAAATTACCATTAATTATATTTAATACTACTATATAAATATAATTGCACTCTAGGCCTTATTAATAAATTATATCGCAAGACTTTATTAAACATTCAACCCCTTCATTAAAATATTCGTAGTAATACAAAGTCATGAATGTTGATTGTCACTTTGAAGATTATTACATCTTAATACTTGATTACTCGGTTTAATCCTCTACGTCATTCATCATATATTTATGAAATCCAATTTTATAAATATATACTTTAGTAACTCCTTACTGAAGTGGTTAGACCTAACACTCTGAATAACCAAACCCATTAAACTTATCTCAAGGGAATATTTTATATCTTCGTTAAGAGTTTATGAATTCCATCTTGAGAATATATATTCCCTTAACATTAAATGTGGTTATCCAACATACTGAGGTTTTGATTGTGACTTTAGATTTCACTCATGATATATCAAAGCAACCTACACTTCCTAATCAAGTTCATTATTCTCTCAGGATTAAGAGTTGATGTAAATAGAAGTTGTGAGATTTATTATTCATTTGACAGTCGTTAGTAGAATAATAAATCTTACAGCGGTCCAGTTCAATATGTCTTAACATTTAAAACATATCAATATATCAACTAGAAGTCTCCACTTCCATGATCAAGTCAAATCATCTTAGTTGATATGTTATAGTCTTTGCAGATGAGATGCCCAATTTCATCACCGACTACGAACTAAAATTCTGAGTTTACAAATAACTTGTGATTTATATCTTCTGTAACTAAATCACATACTATGTATCTCATGGATTATATGATAATGTCCAAATATTTATGTTACCATTATTTTAGATAATAATAAAACAACTTTATTAATTACAACGTAATGTCATACATAACATCATACAATAGGATGTAAAGGGCACATATCCTAACAGTGTGTGTGTGTGTGTGTGTGTGTGTGTGTGTGTGTAAATGGAAAGTATATCATTTGAATAAGATGATAAGTAAAAATCATGCTTAAGGATTTTGACAGGTTGAAAATCCTGTTCCACAAGTTGAATCGATGGTGGAGGCCTTCTGGCTAATCTGGTTATTTTGATTCCTATTCAATTCATGTTCGACCGGTCAAAAGTCGAAGAAGAATAGTTTATATATAATTCCTGGCAATAGTTTTGATAATTTCAAATAGTAATTCCTTGTGAATGTGCAATAGACTGTTGTGAACATGCAATGAACTGTTGTAACTTTTCAAAGGTGTTTATTGAAGGGACACAAGCTTTTGGTTATAAATAGTGATCCATATTCATTCTTACAATGTACTCTCCTCATCTTCCTATAGAAATTCATAAGAATTCTCTCAAGAATACTACTTGAAGAATTCTAGGCTTAGTTGTATCTTGGGAACAAGTTTGCAGTAACCCTTTAGTATCTTTCTGGAGTAGATATTGTTTAAAGATAAATTATTTTCCATGCTTCTAAGCCTATTTTATTGTCCTTTAATTTTTGTTATTCCTTCATTGTGATATATATTTTCCAACAAAAAATGAATGCATGAGCACAAACAAGTTACAACTACAAGTTTGAATTTAATTGGAAAAACTAACTTATAGTACCTAAGAGACTGCACGTAAATTTTATTCTATTTTAAGTACACAAATACATATTGACGTTACTTTCCACCAAAAATGACAAATCATGGGTTTGAGTTCAAAAATCAACCTCTCTAAGAAATTGGGAGTAAAGTTGCCTAACATAATCTTTCCTAAAATATATTAAGTACACAAATACATATTGACATTTACACTTGATGCAAGTTTGTATATAGATATTTGTTATGGTGAAATTTAATATATGTTTTGGAAAAAAAACCGATTGTTTTTGTTAATTCAAATTTAAAAACAAGCATTCAAACATACCTCTAAGGTGATTGCAACTTCATGGAGCAGTGATGTTCATGATTATGGAATTAATATAGAGATGTTAAGGATATATAATTTTTTTCCTCAATAATTTTCACAACTTGTCAAAGTGACAAATTGTGATTGGCGTAACATTAGTATTGATGATGCAAAAAATCAACAGTTGAGCTCCTCATCGTAGCGGATGGACGAAGCTGTGATTGAGGTCGTTTTTGTTGGAGAAAAGACCTGAAAAATGAACTAGGTGGAAAAGTTACATGCCGGTGTGGCGTTAGCCAAACTGCCTCCGATGCTTAAGTCAATAAGGGAGAAAGATTTTAGAGAGAAACAGATTAGAGAGTGATTTCGTAGAGTATTTTGTGTGTACCTTTAACTTCTATTACCTTCTCTTTTATAGTTGAGTGCCTAATCAATGGGTAATGAATTACTGCATTTATGTTCAACGGCTAGTGCATTACAAAATCTTTTTTTGAAGTTCACAGCTTATTCTGTGACCGTTACTCCGTCCGTTACATGTTGTCATCAATGAGTGTAATAAATGCCTAACATCGTCTCTTGGTTAATGACGGTATCATTTTAATGACGATCGCAGTTTCTAACTCATCAGCTACCCCTTTGTTCGAATCTTTATCTGTTAGAAGAGATAAGAACATCTTCGACTGACGCTTTGTATTGCATGTACTATGCATTTATGACGAGTTGATTTTTGAGCAGTTGAGTGCCACGTGTACGGTCAGGATGTGTTCGACATGTAGACGCTTCTCAGCCACTTATTTCACATTTTTTTCTCCTATTTCCTTTCTTCTACAATCTTTCCATGTTCAGTTTTTATTCTAGGGTTTGTCTTTCCTTCAAGCTTCCTTTCTCTGTCTTGCGTTCCCTGGTTTTCCTATTCTTCCATGGTAGATTACTCTATTGTTAGGGTTGATTGTCCTTCAATAGCTTTTCTTTTTGCCTACCTAGATAGTTTACTTGAGTGTGTAGAGAGAGAGTGCCTTAAGTGGGTTAGTCTCTTCATAGGGAAGGGCTGTCCATACAAATTTGTCCTCTCTTCATTATACCCTCTGGTTTTCTATTCTGCTAAGGTTGCTAGGTTGTTAAAGATGTCTGAGGTTAGGTCTAGTGACCTGGAGACGGGGTTATCCTCATCTGATGACCGTGTGATTTCAGAGGCTACTTCTCTTTCCACCCCTAATAAAGCTTGGACAATTTCGTGTTCCCTCATGGGAAAGGACGAACAATGGATTAGGGATAGGTTTCAGTTTCCTGATTCTGTAAAGATTAGGATCCCAAGTAACGAAGAGAGGGCCTGTCCCTCTTATGCTGAAAAGGTTTGTTTTTACGAGGCCGATTTTAGTAGTGGCCTTCGTTTCCCTGTTCATCCCTTTGTTAGAGAACTTTTTTCTTATTTGCATCTTTCTCTGACATAATTAGTGCCCAAATCTTGGCGGATTATCATCTCTTGCATGGTAGTGTGGATGTCTGCCAATGATGTTGATGTCATCAGGAAGAACAAATTCCTTCATTTTTATTGTCTAAGAAAGTCAAAGGACCCTGGCTATTATGAGTTTAAGTCGTGGGATAGGGCTTCTAGGTTGATACTCGATTACCCGTCATCTCTCCAAAATTGGAAGCCAATTCTTTTTTGTTTTTGGAAATGGTTGGGAGTTCGTCCCTGGTGAGGACCTAGACGAAGCTCCCAAGTTTTTTCGTAGTTGGGGAGTTCCCTTGTCTGGTGTGTCTTTCTCATCTTTCCGTTGTTTGTCTTTTCTTTTATGAGTGACGTTGGTATGTGACATACTTGTGTTTTCGTTTACAGTTGCCTAATGTCCTCGTCTGAAGATGAGGTATCAGCGTTGTGCTGAGAAAGTAAAGGAATATTTGGAGTTTGTCAAGGATTTTGACGAGCTCGTCTTTCCTCAATCTTTATTTCTTCATATTTTGGGTCTAGAACAGTCTATTAAGGTTCGAAAAAATTTGGAAGTTGTGAAAAAGAGTAAGTGCTTCTTTCCCTTTTTCTCTTGAAATCCTGAGCTTTTGTCTCCCCTTTTTAAAATTTTTTTTTTAATAATATTTTCTTCTTCCTTTCAAGAATGATGATTAGGTTTAGCAAGCAGAAGTTAGCTGAGGCTCAAGAGAAGAAGGCCAAGGGTGGCCTCGTTAGTGGTCTCTTGTCCAAGAAACGTTCAAAGACGGATGACGTTTCTAAGGAAGATCTTGTGATAACCCCTTCTTCTGCCCATTCGCTTGCCAAGCGCCTTGCTTCTCCCACTTTGTCTCTAGAGGTAATTGCCTCTGCTAGAGAGGAGGCTAGGAAGAAGAAGAAGGTTGGTGGTAAATCTTTTCTTCCTACCTTCTGGGACGATGCTGATGTGGCTGCTCTTAAGGCTCATGAGGCGTTCTCCGTGGATGACCTAAGTCCCCTGATGGAAAAGTCGTCCAGCGAGGTGATGTCGTCTCACATTCAAAAGCTTGGGCAAGTATGTGTGGTAGGTTGTATTTATTTATTCTTTTCCCTTGTTTCTTCAGCTAAAGGAGATTTTTTGTAGGCTTTGGGGGAGTCTTTGTTCATTTTCGGAAAACTCCTGGACTTGGAGAAGAGAGTGGCTATGTTCGAGCCTATGATCAAGTCCCTTTTTGTTGAAAATGAGATGTTCAAGAACAAGGTTTCCATTCTTACTATTGAGGTTGAGAAGGACAGAGAGCATGTGGCAGCCTTGGAAAAGAGCCTACAAGTGGAAAATGATTTTTGCAAGCTAAAGGACAAGTAGATCGATGACCTAGAGTTAAAATTGCAGATAGTTGGAGCCATGGTGAAAAAGGACTTCAAAGACTCTGACGAGTACTTTGATGAGTTGTGCGGGTACTACCTGGAAGGCTTTGACCTTCTCAGGAAGTGGATGGCAAAACATCACCCTGACTTGGACCTTTCTGGTTTGGTTATGGATGATGTTGAGAAAGAGCTCTTGACTAATCCTCCTTCCGAGGCAACATCAAAGAATGTGACGGAGCAAACCATAACCGTTGCTGATGTAATGGAAGAGGTCGCGCCTACAACCCTTGCAGATCCTATCCCTGATGAGTAGTAACTTATATGTTCTTCTTTTTTCCAGTTCTTCTTTCTTTTCTACCTTTTTTTTTTTTTTTGGTAAGGCAAGAACAATTTTTTTTGGGCCTGTTGTTTTGAGCAACTGAACAATCTCTTAGGGACCTTGTGCTTTTAGTCGTAGCAAACAACTCCTTTTACACTATGTTATGTTCGGAAAACCTTTTATGACAATGCTAGTTGTGTTGAAACAACTCTTTACTTAGCTTGTATTAGAACGACTCTTCTTCTTTAGTTGTGTTGGAACAGTCATGTTTGAATGGCAATTCTGGTTGTGTTTGGAACAACCTAGTATTTTAGTTGTGTTTGAACAACTTTTTATTGAGTCATGTTTGAATGACGATCTTACTTATGTTTGAACAACTGAGTATTTTTTAGCTGTGTTTGAACAGCTTTTTATTGAGTTATGTTTGAATGATGATCTTAGTTATGTTTGAAAAACTTAGTATTTTTTAGCTGTGTTTGAACAACTTTTTATTGAGTCATATTTGAATGACGATCTTAGTTATGTTTGAAAAACTTAGTGTTTTTAGCTGTGTTTGAACAACTTTTTATTGAGTCATATTTGAATGACGATCTTAGTTGTGTTTGAACAACTTAGTATTTTTTTTTAGCTATGTTTGAACAGCTTTTTATT
Source organism: Quercus wislizeni (assembly GCA_023055345.1). Lineage (NCBI taxonomy): Eukaryota > Viridiplantae > Streptophyta > Magnoliopsida > Fagales > Fagaceae > Quercus > Quercus wislizeni. The sequence goes on from JALGQJ010000004.1 coordinate 30,615,611, forward strand.
GAGTCATGTTTGAATAACGATCTTAGTTGTGTTTGAACAACTTAGTATTTTTTATCTGTGTTTGAACAGCTTTTTATTAAGTCATGTTTGAATGACGATCTTAATTGTGTTTGAACAACTTAGTATTTTTTTAGCTGTGTTTAAACAGATTTTTATTGAGTCATGTCTGAATGACGATATTGCACTATATTCGTGACTTAAAGTCATGGTATTGGAGCGTCTTTAGGTTAACCATTTTTTTTTAGTTTTGTTTATTTATGCTTGAATGACGATCGTATTAGTTGTGTTTAAACAACTTTGATTTAGTTGACTTTGGTAGTTGTTTATTAACAACGTTGATGGTTATGACATTGTTGGCTATGTGTGGACAACTTTTGATTTGAAATTTTAATGACGGAGATCCTTAGGACGTCTCCTAGGGATAACTTATAGGTGTTGTACACATTTTCATTGATAAATAACTCATGGATAATCAATAATAAATATGCATGGATAATGCTTTCATGTATTATTGATCTTATGAATGACGAAAGTAATAACTATCGTACATACTGATATAAAGAGTAGGCAACTTAAAATGTAAAGCATTCCTTACTAGTAGTATTTCTTCAAGTGTTCTCTGTTCCATGGTCGAGGCAATTCCTGGCCGTCTAAAGACTTTAGGTAGTAGGAGCCTTCTCTGGAGTGACAGATTACTTAGTAGGGGCCTTCCCAGGCTGGTCCTAATTTTCCTTGGGACAGATCCTTTGTTGCCTGTGATACGTTCCTAAGTACGAGGTCTCCTATGTTGAACCTTCTTACCTTAATCTTTCTGTTGTAGTATTTGGCCATTGCTTCCTTGTGTTTGGCCATTCGATTTATAGCTTCTTCTCTGACTTCATCAATTAGGTCTAGGTTGCTGTTGAGTTCTTCTGGTTTTCATAAGTTTTGACTTGGAAGCTTGTCAGTCCCACTTTCACTGGTATGACGGCCTTAGTGCCAAATGTCAGTCTGAATGGTGTTTCTCCTGTTGGAACTCTTATGGTCATCCTTTATGCCTAAAGGACATTTTGTAGTTCCTCAGGCCATGCCCCCTTTGCCCCCCTTAAGCCGAGTTTTGATAATTTTGAGCAAGCTTCTGTTTGTTACTTTTGTTTGGCCGTTGGCTTGAAGGTGTCTTGGAGAAGAATAGTGGTTCTTAACTCCTAAGTCTTGACAAATTTTTTGAAACTTGGGATTGTTAAACTACTTTCCATTGTCTGATATTATGACATGTGGGACTTCAAGCCTGCAAATGATGTTTTTCCATACAAAGCTTGTGAATTTAGCTTCCATTATCATCGTCACTGGTTCTGCTTCTACCCATTTTATGAAGTAATCAATTGTGACGATCAGAAATTTGAGTTGCTTCTTCCCTAGAGGGAATAGGCTCATAATGTCAATTCCCCATTAGGTGAAGGGCCATGGTGAAGATATGGGTGTTATCATCTTTCCTGGTCTCATCTGGACATTTGCAAAACGTTGATGCTTATCGCATGCTCTGACAATGTCATATGCGTCCTTCTATAAAGTTGGCCAGTAATATCCTGCTTTGAGTGCCTTTCCTACTAAAGATTTTACTCCAGCATGATTTCCATAGATTCCCCTGTGTATCTCGCGGAGCACATAATTTGCTTCTTCTGAGCTGGCACATCTTAAATGGGGGAGTGAATATTCTTGTCTGTACAGCACGTTGTCAATGATGACGAAGCGGGCTGCCCTGATCTGTATCTTCCTTGTTTCTGCCTTATCTTCAGGGAGCCATCCTTCTTTCAAGTAACGGATGATGGGAGTCATCCACTTGTCTTGTTCTTTTATCTTTAGAACTTGCTCACCTTTGTGCTTGGTTGCCCCTTTATCTCTATACATAGTTCAGAAGTCGCATTGTAGTCGTCTGACAAGGCCAATCTTGCTAGGAAGTCTACTTCTGCGTTTTTGGCTCGAGGGATTTACACAAAGTCTAGGTTGTCAAAATGTTGTGATAGTCGTTGGATGATCTTCAAGTATTTCTGCATTCTTTCTTCTTTGGCTTCGTAATCTCCCTTAACTTGTCCAATTATTAGCTAAGAATCAACTTGGACGATAAGACTCTTTGCTCCTAGAGCTTTTGCTAGACTTAGCCCTGTTAGTAGTGCTTCGTATTCTATCTCGTTATTCGTTGCTGGGAATTGCAATCTAGCTACATATTTCAACATTTCTCCTTCTGGAGATATGAGAACTACTCCTGCTCCTCCCACTTTCTTCGTGGCTAACCTATCCGTTTGGACCACCCATGTTTCCATAGGGGGTTCTTCTTCCTTACAGGGGTAAGTGAATTTTGTAATGAAGTTTGCTAGCACTTGGGCTTTGATTGCTACTCGAGATTGATATTCGATGTCAAATTGGCCTAATTCAATTGCCCATTGAATGAGTCGTTCTGCTACATCTATCTTGTTCATCATCTTTCTTATGCATTGGTCTGTCATGACAACAATGAGGAGTGCTTGGAAGTAAGGACATAGTTTTCTGAAGGTGACCAATAATGCGAAAGCTATCTATTCCATCCTTGGGCAGCTTGCTTCTGCTCCCTGGAATGCCTGGCTGGTATAATAGACCGGCTTTTGGACATTCCCTTCTTCTCTGATCAGTGCCGAACTTACTGCTGTGTTGGATACTGTTAAGTAGAGGTTGTTGGGAAATTTAGACCCCGGTTGATAGAATTAATAAGTTTTAAACCCAAGTTGTTAATTAGATTTATTATGAATAAACCTTGTTAAGACAAACTAATATCAATATCATGTAAATATCAAAGACAAGATATGATGACCTAAGAAAACCAATGAAACAAACTAATTTCATAGTAAAAACTTGGGGGGAAACCTTCTCGAAAAGCAATCCACTATAATCAAAAGAAATTTTAGATCTAGTATAAAACATTTTTCCCCAGACTCTACAATCCCCGTAGATGAACTTACAGTAGAAACCTTCTACCGCTTTAGAACCTTTGTACTCTTCAATATATAAACACCACCCTTTTTGCACGGATCACAATACGTGACTAATTAATGATGCACGGCTCCCAATACATGACTGACACACTAACTTGAGGAAGATTGTTGGTTGCAAAGTTCTTCACTTCATCAACAATGAAGATCAAGAAGCACTTGGTTACAAAACCCTAAGGCGTAAAGATGCAATAGTTTCTTTCAGAGAGAATAAGGCACTCGGTCACTTTTTGCATGTGTTCTCCTTTTATTCTCTGTGTGATGGCCTTTAAAATAAGCCTTATATATGTCTAAGGTTGTGAGAAAAGAAACCCTATACAAATACATAAGCATGGGTCGAAAATCAGATCTGAAAATCTAAATTTTGTAATTCTCTATAGATACAGCTGTTGAGTTATTTGTCGAGACCTTGATAGATATATATGTCAAGCTATCTATCGAGTTTCATTAAACCTCGATAGATATTATCTGTCAGCAGTTGTCGAGAATTTGTCCAGTTTTAATGAACAACTTTTCTTCACTTGTTTCTTGGTCCAATCTTCATGGTTTTAATACTTGGCTTGAACAATATGTTTCTTGAAGTATTAAACACATCCTAGATCTACCTAATTACAAGTAAAGTGTGTTTTGTCAAAGGATTAGCTAATTACATAAAATATGTCCTTAACAGAGGTACCACTTCTCTCCCATGATCAAGAGGCTTAATAGAGGTGGCTTTGTCAAATACTCCTTTAACTTGGCAAGGGCTTCCTCGCATTCGTCAGTCCATTGAAAGTATTTTTTCAATACCTTGAAGAATGGCATGCACTTTTTCATTACCTTAGAAACAAATCTGTTTAGGGCTACAACTTTTCCTATCAAGCTCTGCTCCTCCTTCATTGTTTTTGGTGATTTGACCTTAATTATTGCTTTCACTTTGTCTAGATTTGCCTTTATACCTCATTAGGACACTATGAATCCCAAGAACCTTCTTGAAGTAATAGCAAAAGCAAACTTTGCAGGATTTAATTTCATACTGTACTTACGTAGTGTGCTGAAGGTTTCTTTGAGATCGTCTAAATGGTTGGCTTCGTCCTTACTTTTCACCAGCATATCATCTACATACACCTCCACATTCCTTCCAATTTGGTGAGAGAACATATGATTCACCAATCTTTGGTAGGTGGCTCCTGTGTTCTTCAGTCCAAAGGGCATAACTTTGTAGCGGTACAAACCTTGGTTGGTAACGAACGAGGTCTTCTCTTGATCGTCTTCATCTATAAGAATCTGGTTGTATCTAGAAAATGCGTCCATGAAACTTAAGAGCTTATGTCTAGCAGTTGAGTCCACCAGCTAGTCAATCCTCAGCAAGGAGAAGCTATCTTTTGGGCAGGCCTTGTTTAGGTCTGTAAAGTCGACACACATTCTCCATTTGCCATTGCTCTTCTTTACCATTACCACTTTTGCTAGCCAATCTGGATAGAAGACCTCCTTGATGAAATCAGCTTTTAGTAGTTTCTCTACTTCTTTAGTCACAGCTTTGTTGTGTTCTGGTGCAAATATTCTTTGCTTCTGCTATACAAGTTTGCCTTCTAGGTTGATATTGAGATGATGCTGTATGATCTTCCTGTCAATCTCGGGCATATCCTCATGTTTCCAAGTGAAAACATCTTGGTTTACCTGTAAGAAGGAAACCATCTTCTCTTTCTCTGAAGTTGGGAGTGTTGTTCTGATCTTCAATACCTTCGTCGAATCTCCTGGGATGATCTCAACTTCTTGTGGTATTTTTGACGGTTTGGGAATGGGCTCTGATTCATTGATCACCCAGGTGTGATTCTTTCCAAATGCTAAGGCAGCTTGGTAGCCTTCTTTTGCCAATACTTGGTCTCCTCTGATTTCTCCTACCCAATAGGCTGTTGGAAACTTCACCTTCAAGTAATACATTGATGTTGCTGCTCTTAGTCTGTTGAGTGCAGGTCTTCCCAAGATGATGTTGTATGTTGAAAGGCAATTAACTATGAGGAAATCAATTTCCTTGGTGACCTTTGCTAGGTAAGTTCCTACAATTATGATTAGGTTGATGATGCCCCTAGGGAAGATTCTATCTCCTGTGAAGCTTACTAGAGGCGAGGTGAAAGGTTTGATCCTTTTCTTATCCAATTTTATCTGCTGAAACACGGGTAAGTAAATGATATCTATTGAGCTTCCATTGTCAATGAGCACCTTGTGGATGTTGAACTCTTCTACCCTGAGCATGATCACCAATGGATCGTCATTAAGTTACCTAATACCGCGACTATCTTTCTCTGAGAAGACAATATCAGGCTCTTCATTCTTTGGCATTTTCATTGGAGGGAGCCGCAAATGGACGCTATTTATTTCTCTCTCATATGCTTTTTTTAGGGACTTTAGTGTTTCGCCTGCCATTAGTCCTCTTGAGATCATCTTTATATCTCCTGCAAGGGGTTTGCTATCTCCTACCTTCGGAGTTCTGTCCTGATCGGCCTTTCATTGATACCTATAGGGATTCGTCTTTTTGACGTACTTCTGTAACTTCCCTTGCTAGATCAAAGTCTCCACTTGGTCTTTCAAATGCCTACACTCATCAGTATGATGCTCGTGGTCCTAGTGGAACCTACAGTATTTGCTCTTATCCTTTCTTTCCATTGGAGTGCTAATTGGCTTCGGCCATCGCAGGGAGGGATCATCTCTTATCTATATAAGGACCTGCTCAATTGGTATTATTAGAGGAGTGAAGTTAGTGAACTTAGGTTTCCTGTATGGAAGCTCCTTCTTTTTCCCTGTGGTTTGTCCAACACTTTATGTCTCCTTCTTCTTATCATGATTGCTGCTTGTTCCTCTGTCTCTATTCCTTTTTCCTTTCATTTCTTTTGCGAGCACCGCATCTTTTGCATTCATATGCTTCTGAGCTTTATGGAGCAACTCTGCGACTGTTTTTGGTGGATTTTTAGTGATTGAAAAGAAGAAATCTCCTAGTAGCAAGCCTACTTGGAATGTTATTAAGATCGCTTGACCTTCCGCTTCATCTACCTGCAGTAGCTCCTTATTAAATCAGGTGACGTACTGTTTTAGTGATTCTCCTTCTGCTTGTTGAATGTTAAGAAGATGGCCAATCGGCTTTTTGTGTCTTTGCCCCCCAATGAAATGATGAACAAAAACCTTGTTATGTTGTTTAAAATATGCAATAGTTCCTAGGAGTATCTTGTTGAACCATACCCTGGCTGCTCCTTTCAGTATTGTTAGGAATGCCCTCCACATCACCTCGTCTGGGCTCATTTGCAATAGTATCAACATCTTGAATGATTCGATGTGATCCAAGGGATCCTTGAAACTGTCATACAACTCCAACTGTGGGAGATGGAATTTTGGTGGGAGGGGACAGTTTAGTACTTCAACAGTGAATGGTGAGTCCGTCCTTCGAATCATCCCGTCCAGATTCTCTTCACCTTTGTCCTTTATAGCACTTTTTAGTTCGTCCATCTCCTTCCACATGTTGCAAAGCTCATTCTCCACCATGGTGGAATCTTCTCCTGATGTCCTGTCTCACTTGTTGGCTTGAGAGTTGGATTCTTCTTCATTTTGGTTTCACCTCTTCGCCGATGTTTTGGGTTTTGGGATTCCATTGTCTTTCATAGTTCTTCGTTCTAGTGAGTCAGCTCTTCCACATTAGCTAAGAGGGCTTGGATTTGTTGTTGTTGCACAGCATTTGGCTAAGGTTCAGTCTCTGTTTCCATCTTGTACTTTAAGGAACTCTTTTGTCATTGGGAAAGATGGCTTGAAAGATTAGCGTTCCCCACAAATGATGCCAAACTGATGATGCAAAAAATCAGCAACTTAGCTCCTCGTCGTAGCGGACGGACGAAGCTGTGATTGAGGTCATCTCTGTTAGAGAAAAAACCTGCAAAATGAACTAGGTGAAAGAGTAACATGCTAGTGTGGCGTTAGCCAAACCGCCTTCGATGCTTAAGTCAGTAAGGGAGAAATATTTTAGAGAGAAACAAACAGGAGAGTGATTTTGTAGAGTATTTTGTGTGTACCTTTAACTTCTGTTACCTTCTCTTTTATAGTTGAGTGCCTAATCAATGGGCAATGAATTGCTGTATTTATGTTCAACGACTAGTGTGTTACAGAATCTTTGTCTGAAGTTCACAGCTTATTCTGTGACCGTTGCTCTGTTTGTTACATGTTGTCATTAATGAACGTAATAGATGCCTGACATCGTCTCTTGGTTAATGACGGTATCATTTTAATGACGATCATAAGTTTCTGACTCATCAAGTATGTTAGATAAAATTGTTTCTCAAAAAAAAAAAAAAAAAAAAGTATGTTAGATAAAATATTTTCTTACACTCATTTCACATCCACTATTTTATATAAAATCCATGATTGATGCAATAATGTAGACATATTATAATGTAAAAAGGTTATGTCCACATTTAAAATATGAAAGTAGATGTGAGAGAAGAAAAGCCCTATTGTTTTATAGCCTTGCTATTAACCTCATTTTTATTATATACCAATCACAATAAACTAAGTATGAAAAACGTTTTTAGAAATTTTATTTTACTAAACTTATCAATATAAATATAATTTTTTTTAATTATGCAATTTAACTCATAGTTGTTTCTCAAAAAAAAAAAAAAAAAAAAATCATAATTCAAATTTTTGTGCTCATCTTATAATAACTTTAAATAATATTTTTGTGTTTGCCATCTAGCTATAGTAAATTGCCAAAAATAATATTTTAATGTAACTAGATGTTAAAAATATTGACTTTTGAGTTTTGACACTTTTGAGGTAGTGTGGTTTTTAGAGTTTTGAGTTCATTTTTTATGTGAATACTCTAACACTGGCTGGCTATTGGACAAAAAATAGTCGAAACATTGCCATATGTGTACACAAAAATTATAAAGATTTAAAAGATTTTGATAAACTCTAAAAGATTCTATGCACTTTATTAAATTACCTCTCTTTTTTTCTTTTTTCTTTTTTATTTTTTATTTTTTATTTTTATGAATCACTTTATTAAATTACTTAGTACTTACGCTAAAGTTTATTTTATTTTTTGATGAACAAAAGGGGGGCCGGGGGCGACCATTGTAACTCACTCCCTTAGACATGACCATAGGGACACCTCCCGTTAGGGAATGTTAGATTGAACCATAACTACTGTGGTCTAGGGTGACCATAGATTTCACCCTAGTACCTCGAGAGAGTTGATAATCAGGGGCTCTTTAGTAGGCATACCCACATTCCTCCCCAGGTACTCGCCCAGGCTCAAACGAGGGACCTCAAAGTTGATTCACAGATCCTAACCACCAGGTCACCACTCTCGTGGAGTTTATTTTATAACTCCAAAAGATTTGATGAACTTTATTAAACTACTTAGTAGTTACTACCTACTCTATAATTAGTACTTAAATTGCTAGGGCAACTGGACAGTGAGTGAACCAACAATGGTTGACTGTCATGGTGGTATCTCTTATCAAATGTATTGGATCTAGCTGGGGCTAAAGTCATTAACTAAGTCTTAGAGGTGAAATTATTTGGTACACTAATTAAGAGGATTGTTAAGTGGTTTTTTTATCCTTTTAACCAATAAAATATTGTTTATTTTAATGTAAATGTGATATTACTTAGTGATTTTTTATTTTTAATTCTTTTGTTAATTAGGCATTTGACTCACATATTTGCATAAGTGGCATTATATTATTAGTTGAGGGGACCATTTTAGCAGTCTTCCTAGTAGATCTAATAATTTCTCGCTTGAAGGAGCCAATGGAGTATTTTCTATTGAGTAATATACTAGAACCACATAAAATGACACAATTTATACACAACTCGGCATGTGGGACATACTTGGATTCGACACCCTTGGGTGCACCTTTGGATCCTACGACTTGTAACACATAAAACTTTAAAATATATATTTATATATATATATATATATATATATATATTTTTTTTTTTATTACATTCGTTTCCCTTCTTCCAATGGAGTGTTAGTGATCTTGAATAGTATACAATGTGTATTATGTTCGTTTTGGTGCTCCTAGCAAAAGATCACCATGCATGGAATTTAAATTCCTCAGACGTAAAAGTGAACTAACGGAGGCTTATTTTTTTTTTACGCTGTTAAAGTGTCAAAGTGATAATACGGTGCCGGAGATTGGCCATGGGGGTTGTTTCCCTCAATAATTTTGATTCCTTAAATTATTTTGGTTCATGGGAAAAGAGTAGAGTTTTTTTCTTTCTTTATAAGCATCATTTTATGGTCAAGTGGGTGTGTGTCTATATATATATATATATATATATATATATATATATATATTTTTTTTTTTTTTACATATTTTTATTTATGAGCTGGTCAAGTGGGTAAAGGGTAGTTTGATGGCGCAGTATTATCAACTTATCATTGTCTTTTATTATAAAAGAAATGTAAAGATTAAAGAACTATACTATGTTAGTAGCTAATAGCTAGAGAGATCCATTTATTTATTATAATTTATTTATATTTAATTTTTTTTATATTCTTTTAAAGGAAGGTACAACTAGAAGCTTAAAACGAAATATCAAAATATAATTCCAAATTTCAACTTGAATAGTTCAAATATTCCATCATAGTCCTAATGTTAAATTACAAATAATATATTACCATCTAACTTTTGCCAATTTAAAATTTTAATTTTTTTTTATTTCATTACTTTAATTTGTATTTATTTTCAATTCCATCTAATTCCGTTGGAGTTGTTGTTAAGTGTCCTAAAAAATGACGTTGTCTGGGGTTTTTTTTTATATTAAATTTTAAATTATAAAAATCCATATAGCTAATAAAAAAAATATCACCAATATTTTTATTTCTTTTCCCAACTTGAGAGAAAAAGAAAAGAAACAAATTAAAAATGTTTGTCTAAATTTTTAAAGATCTTATCTAAATAAAATTTGAATTTTTGTTGAATCTATTTGATGTTCTTATTATGGACTTTTTTTTATAAGATTGAGAAATATTTGTATTTTTTTATTAAAAAATTTATAATTAAAAAAAACCAAGCCTTTTTGAAAAACATCAAGCTTCATACTCAAAAATTGCTATCCCAATATAAAATTCTTAATAAGATTTCAAAAAAAAAAAAATCATCAACTACGTATTCAACCAATTTTTAAAATTTTTTTTTCTCAAAAAAAAAAACCAAAATTTTAATTTATATATCAAAATATAAAATTTCTCTATACACAAAATTTTCTTTCTACACCCATAGATGTCAAAATCAACCAAATTTGCATGACCATGGGGGTTGTTTCCCTCCTCAATAATTTTGATTCCTTAAATTATTTTGGTTCATGGGAAAAGAGTTGACTTTTTTTCTTTCTTTATAAGCATCATGTTATGGTCAAGTTGGTGTGTGTGTCTACATATATATATATATATATATATAGGAGATAGGTTCAAGTTACACCTAGTGTAACTCCACAAGAATTACACATTTTTTAAGCCGTAGATTTATGAGAGATCCAACAAATAAAAACAAAACATCATTATCCATTACAACATTAAATACTTACTTAATTAATAGTCTCCTCATTATCTCTCTCCTCATTAAATATTTTTTATGTCTCTTTTTCTCTTTCCTTATTAAGTCTTTCTTTCCATTTTCTTTGCAATTTCTCCTACGTTTCTACTTTCTTAGTTTTTTTTCTCCCTGAATATCAATTTCCTTATACCTGTTTTACAAAATGTTCAAGCAAAAATATTCATGGCAGGAGCTACAAAATACTATTGTCATGGTGGTCATGCAACCATCTTTCGTTAAGGCATGGTACATGGTAAGCTTTCAATTCAAAGCTTGCATACTAGAGCAACGTTGTCAAGGTTTTACTCTACGTTGTTATATATATTATACGGTACTAATTAATTATGAGTATAATTAATAATATGTAATTTGTGCAGAGTGTACCAGTTCCCTTTGCAGAGAAAATGTATATTAAAAATGGACAAGATGTGATGCTTAAAGTTGGTGATCAATCATGGGAGGTGTGGTTTTCAATTCCTAGGACTGGACGACGAGGTTCATTTTCTAATGGTTGGTCTATATTTGCAAATGAAAATAATTTTAAAGTGGGAGATGTTTGCGTCTTTGAGCTGATCAAGAGTGATGATGTTGTGCTGAAAGTTTTTATTTGTTTGTAATTCAAATTCATCCTAATGTTTACGCTCATCGTATGACAATAGTATGGCTAGAGGCCTATAAGTTCTTACAATCTTGCCATGAATATTTTTGCTTGAACATTTTGTAAAACAGGTATAAGGAAAGTGATATTCAAGGAGAAAAAAACCTAAGAAAGTAGAAACATAGGAGAAATTGCAAAGAAAATGGAAAGAAAGACTTAATAAGGAGAGAGAAAAAGAGACATAATAAATATTTAATGAGGAGACTATTAATTAGGTAAGTATTTAATATTGTAATGGATAATGATATTTTGTTTTTATCCATTGGATCTCCCATAAATCTACGACTTAAAAAAGTTGTAACTCCTGTGGAGTTACACTAGGTGTAACTTGAACCCATCTATATATATATATATATATATATATATATATTTTTTACATATTTTTATCTATGAGCTGGTCAAGTGGGTAGAGGGTAGTTTGATGGCACAGGATTATCAACTTGAGTAATGCTACAGACATAAACTATTTTACAATATTTTTATAAACTACTAATGTTACAAATTCTTACTAGTTTTAATATGAGCACATCATTAACATCACATTTTTACTTACAATAACTATTTGGAAAATGTTAAAGCCACATCAGCAGTTTGTAAAAACGTTGTAAAATAGTTTGTATCTATAGCATTACTCTTATCAACTTATCTTTTATTATAAAAGAAATGTAAAGATTAAAGAACTATACTATGTTAGTAGCTAATAGCTAGAGAGATCCATTTATTTATTATAATTTTTTTAATATTCTTTTAAAGGAAGGTACAACTAGAAACTTAAAACGAAATATCAAAATATAATTCCAATTTCAACTTGAATAGTTCAAATATTCCATCATAGTCCTAATGTTAAATTACAAATAATATATTACCATCTAACTTTTGCCAATTTAAAATTTTAATTTTTTTATTTCATTACTTTAATTATTTATTTTCAATTCCATCTAATTCCGTCAGAGTTGTTGTTAAGTGTCCTAAAAAATGACGTTGTCTAGGTTTTTTTTTTTTTTTATAATAATTTTAAATTATAAAAATCCAAACAGCTAATAAAAAAAATACCACCAATATTTTTATTTCTTTTCCCAACTTGAGAGAAAAAGAAAAGAAACAAATTAAAAATGTTTGTCTAAATTTTTAAAGATCTTATCTAAATAAAATTTGAATTTTTGTTGAATCTATTTGATGTTCTTATTATGGACTTTTTTTTTGATAAGATTGAGAAATATTTGTATTTTTTTATTAAAAAAATTATAATTAAAAAAAAAAACCAAACCTTTTTGGAAAACATCAAGCTTCATACTCAAAAATTGCTATCCCAATATAAAATTCTTAATAAGATTTCAAAAAAAATCATCAACTACGTATACAACCAGTTTTTTAAAATTTTTTTTCTCAAAAAAAAAAAAAAAACCAAAATTTTAATTTATATATCAAAATATAAAATTTCTCTATACACAAAATTTTCATTCTACACCCATAGATGTCAAGATCAACCAAATTTGCATGACCATGGGGGTTGTTTCCCTCCTCAATAATTTTGATTCCTTAAATTATTTTGGTTCATGGGAAAAGAGTTGACTTTTTTTCCTTCTTTATAAGCATCATTTTATGGTCAAGTTGGTGTGTGTGTCTATATATATATATTTTACATTTTTTTATTTATGAGCTGGTCAAGTGGGTAGAGGGTAGTTTGATGGCGCAGTATTATCAACTTATCATTGTCTTTTATTATAAAAGAAATGTAAAGATTAAAGAACTATACTATGTTAGTAGCTAATAGCTAGAGAGATCCATTTATTTATTATAATTTTTTTTATATTCGTTTAAAGGAAGGTACAACTAGAAACTTAAAACGAAATATCAAAATATAATTCCAATTTTCAACTTGAATAGTTCAAATATTCCATCATAGTCCTAATGTTAAATTACAAATAATATATTACCATCTAACTTTTGCCAATTTAAAATTTTAATTTTTTTTATTTCATTACTTTAATTTTTATTTATTTTCAATTCCATCTAATTCCGTCGGAGTTGTTGTTAAGTGTCCTAAAAAATGACGTTGTCTGGGTTTTTTTTTTTTTTTTTTTTATTTATAATAATTTTAAATTATAAAAATCAAAACGGTTAATAAAAAAAATATCACCAATATTTTTATTTCTTTCCCAACTTGAGAGAAAAAGAAAAGAAACAAATTAAAAATGTTTGTCTAAATTTTTAAAGATCTTATCTAAATAAAATTTGAATTTTTGTTGAATCTATTTGATGTTCTTATTATGGACTTTTTTTTGATAAGATTGAGAAATATTTGTATTTTTTTATTAAAAAATTTATAATTAAAATAAAAAAACCAAACCTTTTTGAAAAACATCAAGCTTCATACTCAAAAATTGCTATCCCAATATAAAATTCTTAGTAAGATTTCAAAAAAAATCATCGACTACGTATTCAACCAGTTTTTTTAAATTTTTTTTCTCACAAAAAAAAAATCCAAAATTTTAATTTATATATCAAAATATAAATTTTCTCTATACACAAAATTTTCATTCTACACCCATAGATATCAAGATCAACCAAATTTGCATGACCATGGGGGTTGTTTCCCTCAATAATTTTGATTCCTTAAATTATTTTGGTTCATGGGAAAAGAGTTGACTTTTTTTCTTTCTTTATAAGCATCATTTTATGGTCAAGTTGGTGTGTGTGTCTATATATATATATTTTACATTTTTTTATTTATGAGCTGGTCAAGTGGGTAGAGGGTAGTTTGATGGCGCAGTATTATCAACTTATCATTGTCTTTTATTATAAAAGAAATGTAAAGATTAAAGAACTATACTATGTTATTAGCTAATAGCTAGAGAGATCCATTTATTTATTGTAAATTTTTTTTTTTTATATTCGTTTAAAGGAAGGTACAACTAGAAACTTAAAACGAAATATCAAAATATAATTCCGATTTTCAACTTGAATAGTTCAAATATTCCATCATAGTCCTAATGTTAAATTATAAATAATATATTACCATCTAACTTTTGCCAATTTAAAATTTTAATTTTTTTTTATTTCATTACTTTAATTTTTATTTATTTTCAACTCCATCTAATTCCATCGGAGTTGTTGTTAAGTGTCCTAAAAAATGACGTTGTCTGGGTTTTTTTTTTTAATTTTAAATTATAAAAATTCAAATAGCTAATAAAAAAAATATATCACCAATATTTTTATTTCTTTTCCCAACTTGAGAGAAAAAGAAAAGAAACAATTTTAAAATGTTTGTCTAAATTTTTAAAGATCTTATCTAAATAAAATTTGAATTTTTGTTGAATCTATTTGATGTTCTTATTATGGACTTTTTTTTTTATAAGATTGAGAAATATTTGTATTTTTTATTAAAAAATTTATAATAAAAAAAAGAACCCAAAACTTTTTGAAAAACGTCAAGCTTCATACTCAAAAATTGCTATCCCAATATAAAATTCTTAATAAGATTTCCAAAAAAATCATCAACTACATATTCAACCAATTTTTTTAATTTTTTTTTTTCTCAAAAAAAAAAAAAAAAAACCAAAATTTTAATTTGTATATCAAAATATAATATTTCTCTATACACAAAATTTTCATTCTACACCCATAGATGTCAAAATCAACCAAATTTGCATGACCATGGGGGTTGTTTCCCTCCTCAATAATTTTGATTCCTTAAATTATTTTGGTTCATGGGAGAAGAGTTGACTTTTTTTCTTTCTTTACGAGCTTCATTAATTTTATGATCAAGTTGGTGCGTGTGTCTATATATATATATATATATATATATATATATATACTACATATTTTTATTTATGAGCTGGTCAAGTGGGTAGAGGGTAGTTTGATGGCACAGTATTATCAACTTATCTTTTATTATAAAAGAAATGTAAAGATTAAAGAACTATACTATGTTAGTAGCTAATAGCTAGAGAGATCCATTTGTTTATTATAATTTTTTTTTATATTCGTTTAAAGGAAGGCACAACTAGAAACTTAAAACGAAATATCAAAATATAATTCCAATTTTCAACTTGAATAGTTCAAATATTCCATCATAGTCCTAATGTTAAATTATAAATAATATATTACCATCTAACTTTTGCCAATTTAAATTTAAATTTTTTTTATTTCAATACTTTAATTTTTATTTATTTTCAATTCCATCTAATTCCGTCGGAGTTGTTGTTAAGTGTCCTAAAAAATGACGTTGTCTGGATTTTTTTTAAAATAATTTTAAATTATAAAAATCCAAATAGCTATTAAAAAAAATATCACCAATATTTTTATTTCTTTTCCCAACTTGAGAGAAAAAGAAAAGAAACAAATTAAAAATGTTTGTCTAAATTTTTAAAGATCTTATCTAAATAAAATTTGAATTTTTGTTGAATCTATTTGATGTTCTTATTATTGACTTTTTTTTATAAGATTGAGAAATATATTTTTTAATTAAAAATTTTATAATTAAAAAAAAAAACCAAACCTTTTTGAAAAACATCAAGCTTCATACTCAAAAATTGCTATCCCAATATAAAATTCTTAATAAGATTTCAAAAAAATCATCAACTACGTATTCAACCAATTTTTTTTCTCAAAAAAAAAAACCAAAATTTTAATTTATATATCAAAATATATAATTTCTCTATACACAAAATTTTCTTTCTACACCCATAGATGTCAAAATCAACCAAATTTGCATGACCCACAAAATTTTCCAAAAAAATCAACCACACGGATTCATCCCAGCAGGACCACCATTCCTCTTAGATTACTATCGAATATAATAACATATTCATCTAAGGAAAATTATTAGGTACTCCTGGAATACCGTAAATGCGTGCTCCATTCTCTCACATAAATGACAGATCCCACCTAAAATCTTATTAAGTGTTAACAATTAATAATTAATTTTATATGCCAAGTCATGCACGTTCTTATATCTCAAAAATATAATTGACAGCATTATTATCACTTTCTAAGATTTCTTCACGGCTGGCATAGATGCATTGGCCTCTGCAATCGTACGTGCAAGAGAAGGCATGGATGGAGATTGATAAAGTTGTGGGCAATAATAGGTTGGTTGAAGAATCCGACTATCCAAGACTTCCATATATACATTCAAGTAATCATAAAGGAAAACACTACGGCTTCACCACCCCAATCCCCTTGATTTCTAGAAAATCAATGAAATAATGCAACATCAATGGGTAAACAATCCCAGCAGAAACATTATTGTTCGTGAATGCTTGGTCCATTGGGAGGGACCCCAAATCTTGGGAAAATCCAATGGATTTCAAGCCTGTGCGATTCTTACAATCCAATAAAGGTGATGGGCCAGGTGTCATAGATGTTAAGGGCCCTTATTTTTGTTAGAAATTTGTGTGGTTTTGACCCAATCCATAAACCATGACCCATGGATCATCCACATGGGTTATCTGAAAAATAAATTTAAATTTAAATTTAAACTAACTGATATTGATATGAGTTGTCAGTAATAGAGTAATTTAAACTTAGTAGTTGAGTATTTTTAGGGATAACATATACTATCTAATAGTAGGTGAGTTCTACTAGTATTTAAAGTACTCTTACATCAGTCAGATGAAGAGTTACAGTAAGTAAACATACGTATAGTTTTTGAGTGCTCTCTCAAAATAAGTCATCTCTCTGGGACACCATCTACTGTTTCTTAGAATTTGGAGTGTAAAAATTAGGAGAGACTTTGGCAACCTCTCCGACAACTTGGAGATCGTGAGGAGTTAGTAAAGTAAGAGAAAAACATGATCCGACAATTTGGTGATCCGTTCCACCAAAGCAGTGGCGGAGGCAGGATTATTTCCTAGAGGGGCCAAGCTAAACATAAAAATATTCTTAAGAAAAAAAAACTTTTATGATCAAAAAATTGTATCTAAGGTTCTTTCATGGTACTAAAGTCATTTATAAATAATTTTAAATGAAATTTTTTAGCAGTGTTTTTTCTACATTCACAATTAAACAATCACATAAAATCTCATGTTTTATATTGTTGAAATCCAGGATCACATTTAAAGAAACAATATCTAATTGTCTAAGTTCACATTTTGGAGCATTTCTAAGGTGTTCAATATCTAAAGTTTCAGCATTAGGAATAGATTGTGGATTTTTTTTTTCACACATTTCTAAAATTTTAACTAATTTAAAAAGAATTTTTTTTTAATAATTAAGTATAAGCTACTAAATGCAATGAGATAAAACCAAACAATTAAAAAAATTCTTAAAACCAAATATAAATACAATAAACAGAACTGTTATATATAACATTCACTTTGAACTGACATCACTGTTATTCATTCACGTAACAGCATAGTAAAGGGTACTCAACAACACTGTAATATACTAATACTAATATATTATTATATAAAGTTATAAACAAAATGGTAAAGAAATTCACAGCCACCCAAAAAAAAAAAAAAAAATTACTGCCACAATTTTTTACATATTTTCTCCACAGTTTGAAACACAAGCAATTTTAAATTATTAAAATACAACAATACAGTGTATAGTACATAGTATCTCAAAACAAACAAAAGCAGTAAAACTAACAGTATATACTATATACACTACTTTGACTGAGTCATTCACAGCACTTAAACAAAGAGAGAAAAAAGAGGGGTTGCCCTGGCTTGTCATTAGCCATGCAAGAAGTGCACACAATGTAAGCAGTTATTATTTAGTGTTTTGATTGGAGGGTGATTAGTCCGAGGGGAGTAGAACCAATGTTGTCGATATGACGGAAAGTCAAGGGTTAACAATTCCAATGGCCAATGATCTTGTTTGTGTTTCAGTACCACGATTTAGTATGAATAATGTACTTAATCCTTAGGTCACAGTTAGTTGCACTCGCTGCTCTTTTCGCTGGATTAGTAGAGCTGCCAACATTGCAGCTCGAGTTTTAACTGGTTGGTCCTTTTATAATTCGTTTGTAGAACCTTCCATTTTTGTTAATGCTTTATGTTGGAAATAAAGGAGAGATAATATCTGAATTTCCCTTGGAAATTATACAATTTGATTTTACCAAAGAGATGGTAGAGATGAGGCGTGGATCAAGTCACTGTCTTGAGACAAATTGTGCTGTCTACGGTATATCCGATGTAGTTAGACAAATAGTTTCTACACGTTGTCCCCAGGATACAATAGCCCAGCCACCTTTGCTGATTATCCTTGCGAGCCTACATTGCTCGTAGGATATAAGCTCTCTATGGTACTTTCTTTTCCCAGAAATTTTTGTGAAAGATAGAATATTTTTGTGAGTAGTAAGAAACAATAGATGGTAAGTGTTTAAGACAATAAAAAATTGTTTTTGAAAAGTCTACAGCTTTTTAATTCAAAAAATAAAAATGTGTGTATATCTGAAACTTTTTTTTTTCTTGCCATATATATAGATAGCTGGACTTATAACTTATCTTTAGCCAAAGAATCAAAAGGATTTGATATCAATTAAATGGTCATAAAGTTATTGAAATTAATAATATAATCAATGGCTTTCTTAATATATATATTGTGGGGGGCAAAGACTTGAACTTTTATGTTGGGCCTCAAGCCACAATTACTAATAAGAATACGTTCGAGGAGGAGAAAACTTTTGGAAAGGCCCCATGTAGGTGGTCGAACAGAGAAATGTTCAAAGGCACTAGTCCGAGAGGGTTATCCTCCTCGGACCTGACGATTGTCAGTCAAAGCGAACTTCGCCTTGACTTGGGTAACCTTCCAGGAAATCTCAGCAATAAAGATATACTTCAGGTGCGCAAGGAAGGGATAAGAACACGGAAATATCTTGGGGAAAAGCTGCTACCACCGCATTAAATGCACTACAGCAGCTTTCCTAGCCGCATTAATGTGGAGAAGACCTCTGAACAGTGTTTTCAACCACTATCACCCATAGAAAACCAGAAAATCTGCTCAGTAGGACAGATACTTGAGTGCAGGGTTGGATGATAAACAAGTGGACGATGGTAATGAATTGGGAAGGACTATATAATGTGGGAGACCCTCCATAAGAGGGGGATTGGAAAAAATACAAGAGAGAAATAGTGAAAAAGAATTACTGTAGCACAGTGAATAACTAACTTTCAGGAATAACCAATTCATCTAAAAACTCACTCGTCGGACATATATTCGACCCTAAAGTATATGTCTTGTCCTCCTCGGACAGGTTTTAAACCTCAATTAACCGTTAGAAAACCTATTAACAGCTTAGTTCTTTCACTCACTCTCTTACAAATTTATTGTATTGGGTTTATTGGGCTTATTCCCCAATTCTTTTGGGTTTGGGCTACAATTTGTGACCCTACAATTGGCGCCGTCTGTGGGAAGAACTAGTGCTAGTGAGGATTATAACGGTTATGGCGGGTTCAGGACCACACCAGACTAGTCCACACCATGCAGAATCAGCTAACGTTCATCAATAGGGCGAGCTCTATGACCTTGAGCACAGAAATGATACGGATAACTAGCAAGAAGGTAGCTTGCAGATGCTCCACATAGGTGGAAGTGCTTATCGATGAAGAAGTCATTTAGTACATGAGCAAGCTAATGAAAAAGATTTGCAACGAGAAATTGATGATCTAAAAAAGAAACTTCGTCGAGCACAACGAAAACAAACCCCTTCCAGCTTTGATGTTTCTTCCAATGACGACGAAGATGCCAGTTTTAGAAAATGCTCAGAAACTCCACCTAGTGAGTCTTATTCCTGTGGAGAGGAACGTTCCCGCAAGAGGAGACGAAGAAGTCCATCTGGGAGGGGAGTAGGAACTAATGTCATGAAGAAAGCTCTAAGCTAGATTTCTAAATCACCCTTCACTCGGGGAATAGAAAAGGCAAAACTCCCCAGGCGTTTCCATCAGCCCACGTTCACCATGTATAACGGACGCACGGATCCTGTGGAGCATGTGAGCCAGTTCAAACAAAAGATGGCTGTCTATTCTCAAGACGAAGCCTTGTTGTGCAAAGTATTTCCCTCTAGTTTAGGACTAATGCCGATGAGATGGTTTGATGGACTAAGAACGAACTCCATAGTTCTTTCAAAAAGCTTACCCAATCATTCTACTCCCGGTTCATTACATGTAGTAGGGTTCCCCAGCCCTTAGATTCTCTGCTATCTATGACAATAAGCGAAAGGGAGTCTGTGAAGGCATATGCTGAAAGGTATTGGGAGATGTTCAATGAAATTGATGGCGATTTTGATGAAGTCGTTATTAGAACTTTCAAGGTCGGCCTCCCACCCGAGCGTGGTTTGAGAAAATCTCTGACAGGTAAGTCTGTCACTAGTTTGCGACAGTTAATGGATCGAGTTAACAAGTATAAGAGGATAGAAGACGATCAACAACAGGGAAAAGGGAAAGCTAAGGTTGTCCTACAAGAAAGAAGGGATTTTAGGTCGGACAGATACAATAACAACCGGCCGAGAAGGGATTATGCCGAGCAGCCAGGGTCAAATAACAGTCAAGTGGTCAGAGCTGTATTTCGAGAGCCAATGCATCAAGTGTTGGAAAAAGTCAAACATGAATCTTTCTTTAAATGGCCCAACAAGATGGTGGGAAATCCTGAAAAACAAAACCGCAACCTCTATTGCCAATATCATCGGGATCATGGCCATACAACAGAGGATTGCAGGAGTTTGTGGGACCACTTAGACCAATTTGTCCGAGAGGGCAAATTGAAGCAGCTGTTGCATCATTCTAGTGGGCTAGGTAGACAGGCCAATTCTCGGTCTGAAAGAGAGACACCTTCAGGACCCCCTCTGGGAACTATCAATGTTATCTTTACTGCACCTAGAAGGACGGGGTCATGCCCGTTTAGAGTAATGTCTGTGGCTCGCCTGTCTTCCGAGGACACTAGTCACGAACTGAAGAGAGCTAGATTAGACCGGCAACTAGTTATGGGGTTCTCGGACGAGGATAAGATTGGAACTATTCAGCCTCATGATGATGCCTTAGTAATCATCCTCTGAATTTGAGGCTATGACGTCAGGAGAGTAATGGTTGATCAAGGCAGCGCGACTGAGATAATGTATCCTGATCTTTATAAGGGGTTGGGTTTAAGAGCTGAGGATCTTATGCCTTACAGTTCTCCCTTGGTGAGTTTTGAAGGGAAGGTTATTATCCCAAAGGGTTAGATCAGATTGCCTGTGCAGACTGACTTAGTGACGGTGGAGGTTGATTTTATCGTGGTGGATGCATTTTCTCCTTATACAGCAACTGTTGCCAGACCTTGGCTTCATACTTTGGGAGCAGTTTCTTCTACTCTGCATCAGAAGGTCAAGTACCCATTCGAAGGACAAATTGAAGAGATATTGGGTGATCAAGCTATGGTGCGGCAGTGCATGGTTGCAGCCATCCGACATAAGCCCGAAGCTGGACCTGTGACTCTCAGCGAGAAAGAGTTATAGCAGTTAAAACCCCCGGTGTTATCCATTGATAGAGTAGCCGAGGAGGCAAAGTGCGAAAATCTTGTGAAGATTACAGTAGGAGATGATCCAGAGAAGTTTTTTCAAATCGGATCCCAGCTACCTCAACGAGAGAGAGAGGAGCTGATAGAGTTCCTTAAACACAACATTGATGTCTTTGCCAGGAATACATACGAGGCCCCAGGGGTGGATCCAGAATTCATTTTCCACCATTTAAATGTTAATCTATTAATAGCCCCCAAAAAGCAGCTCCCTCGGCGTCCATCCAAAGAGCATGCAGAAGCAGTCCGAGAGGAGGTAGCGAAACTCAAGCAGGCTGGGGCTATCAAGGAAGGCTTCTATCCCGAGTGGTTAGCAAACATGGTGGTGGTAAAGAAAAAGAGTGGGAAATGACGAGTGTGCGTTGATTTCACGAATTTAAACAAGGCTTGCCCGAAAGATCCATTCCCTATGCCCAAAATAGATCAGCTGGTAGACGCTACTGTCGGCCATCATCAGATGAGTTTCTTGGATGCTTTCCAGGGTTATCATCAGATACCTTTGGCCTTGGACGATCAAGAGAAGACAGCCTTTGTTACTCCTATTGGGAATTATCACTATAAAGTAATGCCATTCGGTTTGAAGAACGCAGGATCCATCTATCAAAGAATAATGATGAGGATGTTTAAGTTGCTATTGGGGAAAAATATCAAGGTTTATATAGATGACATGGTGATGAAAAAAAAAATGGTTTCAGAGCACCTGGGAGACCTTCGAGCTATCTTTGAAATCCTAATAAATTATAAATTGCGTTTGAATGCTTCCAAGTGCTCATTCGGTGTAGGGTCAGACAAATTCTTGGGTTACATGGTCACTCATAAGGGAATCGAAGTCAATCCAGACCAGATTAAAGCCATTAACAACTTGCGATCTCTTCGGAATCCTAAAGAGGTGCAGAAATTAACTGGGATGGCTGCTGCTTTGAACAGATTCATATCCCGATCAGCAGACAAACGTAGACCTTTCTTCTTGTTAATCAACGAATGGAAAGGTTTTGAGTGGACAGAAGAATGCGCCACAACATTCTAACAACTCAAAGATTATCTAGCTCGGCCACCGATCATGTCTAGTCCTGAGCCAGATGAAGTCCTTTTCGCCTACATTGTTGTAGCCCTGTATGCTGTAAGTTTGGTACTGATACGAGTTGATAATGGTGTACAACGGCCAGTTTATTACGTGAGCAAGTCATTGCATGAAGCCGAAGTGCGTTATCTACCATTAGAGAAAGCGATCCTGGCAGTAGTACTTGGCACACGTAAGCTACCTCATTACTTCCAAGCACATACACTCATCGTTCTTACATAGCTCCAGCTTAAAACCATACTTCGAAGTGCCGACTACATAGGAAGGATAGCCAAATGGGGTACAATTCTAGGGGCTTTCGACATCAAATATATGCCTCATACCTCCATAAAAGGACAAGTCCTCGCGGATTTGGTGGCCGAATTCACTGAACCTGAGATAGAAAAATTACCATCGAGTGGAAACATGGATGAAAAATTGGTTGGTACGATCTCCTAATATTGTCTTCCTACGGGGAAGTGTATGTAGACGGAGCATCGAATCAAAAAGGCTCAGGGGTTGGGTTAGTATTGGTGTCCCCTGAGAAGGTTGTCGTTGAAAAGTTTTTGAGATTAGATTTTCCAGCCACAAATAATGAAGCCAAGTATGAAAATTTGTTGGAAGGAATGGCTATGGTCCAAAGAATGGGTGGAAAGTACATAAGACTCTTCTCGGACTCAAGGCTTGTTGTCGGTCAAGTGAGAGGGGAATTCGAGGCAAAAGATGAGAGGATGCAGGGGTACCTTAGCCAAGTTAAATGTTTACAGTTAAAGTTTGACTCCTTTGATTTGCTACATGTCCCTAGAAGTGGCAATGCGCACGCTGACTCCTTAGCTATGCTTGCAACGTCCTCGGCACAGCATTTGCCTCGAATAAATCCATCAGATTAGGGTGGTGCCCACAGAGGCAAGAGAGGTTGTTTAAATCCATCAGATTAGGGTGGTGCCCAGTTGGATGGATTCTATCATATGATTCCTGAAGGAGGACATTTTGCCTGAAGAAAAAATAGAAGCTGATAAGATACGAAGAAAGGATACTAGTTATTGGTTGTCGGAGGACCATAAACTATATAAGTGCTTCTTTTCAGGACCTTATTTGTTATGTGTCCACCCCGAGTTAACCGAGTCACTTCTAGAAGAGTTGCATGATAAAATCTGTGGAAGCCACACTGGAGGCAGATCCTTAGCACACAGGGCCATTACCCAAGGTTACTGGTGGCCAAATATGCAGAGAGAGGCTCTAGCATACGTCAAAAAGTGTGACCAATGCCAGTGGTTTGCGCCGAGCATACACCAACCAGGTGGAATCCTTAATCCGCTATCTAGCCCATGGCCATTTGCTCAGTGGAGCTTAGATATCGTGGGACCATTTCCCAAAGCAATGGGAAACAAAAAATATCTCCTGGTCGGCACAGACTATTTTACGAAGTGGGTTGAAGCGGAGCCTTTAGCCAACATCAGAGATGTGGATGCGAAAAGATTCATTTGGAAGAACATCGTTACTCGGTTTGGAGTTCCTCACGTGCTCATCTCAGACAATGGCCTTCAGTTCGATAGTAAAATGTTCAGAAAATACTGTGGCAAGTTGGGGATCACTAATAGGTACTCTACCCTTACTTATCCTCAAGGGAATGGGCAGGCTGAAGCTATAAATAAGGTCATAGTAAGTGGGTTGAAGAAAAGATTAGATGATGCGAAAGGTAAATGGGTGGAGGAGTTACCACATGTACTCTGGACGTACAGGACCACGCCTCGCAGGTCTACTGGAAAGACCCCTTTCTCAATGACTTATGAAGCTGAGGCTGTTATCCCTTTAGAGACTGGTTTCCCGACAACAAGAACCAGTTCATTCAATCCAAAGGATAACGATGAGTAACTAAGAAGAAATTTGGACTTGATTGAAGAGAAGAGAGAAAATGCGATGGTCCAGTTGGCTTACTATCAGCAGAAACTGAAGCAAAGTTATGATGCCAACACAAGGTTAAGACCTTTAGCTCCTGGTGACCTGGTGTTATGTAAAGTTGTGGGCACTGCAAAGAATCCAGCTTGGGGGAAGTTAGGGCCAAATTGGGAGGGACCTTATCGCATCACCTCCAAAACTGGCATTGGAGCATATTTTTTAGAAGATCTGGACGAACATGTACTACCACGTCCTTAGAATGTAAACAACCTGAAGAGGTATTACTATTAATGAGTATTTATTTGATCAATTTATGTTCTTTATATAAGGTGTTTATCCTGTTCATCTTTCAGTTCTTTTAAGTGTTTAAACTTAAATTAAATCATGCCTGGAGTCCTCAGACCAAATGATTTGAGTTAGTTAACACTCGTTCTCAGTTCTTTTAAGTGTTTAAACTTAAATTCAATCATGTCTGGAGTTCTCGGACTAGATGATTTGAGTTAGTTAACACTCGTTCTCAGTTCTTTTAAGTGTTTAAACTTAAATTCAATCATGCCTAGAGTCCTCGGACCAGATGATTTGAGTTAGTTAACACTCGTTCTCAGTTCTTTTAAGTGTTTAAACTTAAATTCAATCATGCCTGGAGTTCTCGAACCAGATGATTTGGGTTAGTTAACACTCGTTCTCAGTTCTTTTAAGTGTTTAAACTTAAATTCAATCATGCTTGGAGTCCTCGGACCAGATGATTTGGGTTAGTTAACACTCGTTCTCAATTCTTTTAAGTGTTTAAACTTAAATTCAATCATGCCTGGAGTCCTCGGACCAGTGATTTGGGTTAGTTAACACTCGTTCTCAATTCTTTTAAGTGTTTAAACTTAAATTCAATCATTACTGGAGTCCTCGGACCAGATGACTTGAGTTAGTTAACACTCGTTCTCAATTCTTTTAAGTGTTTAAACTTAAATTCAATCATGATTGGAGTTCTCGGACCAGATGATTTGGGTTGGTTAACACTCGTTCTTAATTCTTTCACGTGCTTAAACTTAAATTCAATCATGACTGAAGTCTTCGGACCAGGTGATTTGGGTTAGTTAACATTCACTCTAAGTTTCTTTAGGTATTCAAATTTAAACCTAAGCGTATTACTTAAAATTCCAATTTGGGTTAATGATACATATTGTTACCCCACTACTTTTGAAGATACTTATTCAATTTATGCGTCGCGACCAAAGTCCTGAACCTTTTAGTTGTAACTTATAATATATTCTGTTTGTCTAATATAGCAATGCATACTATTGAAATTAAATGAAGATGGAATCAGATCAGTTTTCCACTATTTATCATGATTTATGAAGTAAAAGAAACATATCTTCATTGATAGCAAAAGTGTGGTACATTTCCTTAACAAAAGGATGGTACAAAAACAATAAACATAAAAAATAAATACATTACAAAAACTAAAATCCTAAGCTTATGCCTTGGGAGCCCCTGGATCAACAGCATGCTCGGGCTGAGAGATAGTGGTGTCGAGGTCTTCTCCTTGCCCTTGCCTTTATCTTTGTCCTTGCCTTTATCCTTGCCCAAGAGAGCTTCAACTTCTTTCCCTTTGCCAGCATCTTGGCGAGAATCCATTGAAGCTTCCACAGGGGTAGGAGGGACTTGGTCTGCTATGGGCACCTCAGACACTTGGGCAGGTTGCACTGGGGGAGAGGAGCTAGGACCTGAGAGCTTGCAGATATCTGGATCATAGTAGATGCTCTCAGGTCGCCTCAGGCTGGAATCAGTAGGAATCCCAGTGACATCAAGGGCTTTACCCCAAGAGATATCGCAGTAATCCCTGGCTACAGCGGAGAACTCCTCTGTGAGTTTGCTTTGAGTCTCTTGTACTCCCAGGGCGTATGCAACTTGTTTCTCGGCCTCGGCTGCCTCTTTGAATAGTTGGGCAGTCTCCCTGGCCTTACGAAGTTCTTCGCGAAGCTCTGTCACCATCTGTTTCTCTGTTGTCAGATTTATCTCAGCATAGTGCAGGTCCATGCGAACTTCTTCAAACTGTCTTTCTGTCGTCTTCAGGTCTGCCTCGACACTATCTCTTGCCCTAACAACTTCTTTCAGCTGCTCGGCCATCTTGGAGTGGTTTTCAAAAGGGTGCCTAGCTCCACCTCTGTTTCGGATCGAGCGTCCGTGCCAGCCCTGGCCTCGCTGTGAGCATTCTTTACTCACTCCTCAGCCACAAAAACTTGTTGTGTGACCTAGAAATTAAAAAAAAAAAAAAAACATAGACAAAACAAGAGGTATTTTACCTTTACAATAAAATGTAAGAAAGTGGAGAAGTATGAATGAAGAACAATGAATACAATCACTTACCATAGCCAGGTCCCTTTTAAGGGATAGAAAGAGTTCTGGATGGTTGAAGTTCCTGTAGGCCTCCATGTCCTTTGGGAGGAGGAGGGGCTGCTCTAGAGCTTCGGCTACAAGATTGGTGTGCCCTCCGCGATAATGCCTAAGGGAGGCATCATACGTAATCGGCACTCCGTCTACCTCCAGCTTGGGTAACCAAGTGCGGGTTGGTCGACGCACTTGAGCCACTAGAGGCTCCTCTCGGCTATCAATGGAGGTGGACCTCCTGCCCCTTTGGTCTTGAGACTTTTTGGGCTGCTTACTTCCTTTGGAAGGGGCCATCTCCCCTTCCTCAGGAGTCTTAATGTGCCTCTTCCTCCTTAAATCTGGATTGGGCTTTAGCCTGAGGTCAGCAGGAAGCTGAGGAGGATGAGGATTAACTGGCGGTTTGGACTTGTTTTTCTCTTGAGGTGAGGGCACCTTGTTCCTGTTTTTCATAAGGTCCCTTAAACTTGGACCAGTCTTGGGGGCCATTGCTTCCTCCTCATCTGAAGACTTACCAATGTAGGTTACTATCTGGGCAAGAGTCTGAACGCACGAATACTCGTCCGCTCCCTCTTCAGCCTTTGATATAACGATGGCTTCTTCTTCGAATTGGAGCTTGCCAATTTCCTCCTTAAGAGAAGAAGAGGAGGCAGCTCCTTCCTCAACAATAGCCAGTCCAAGTGGTACTTGTTGATGTGGTTGGGCGGCAAAAGGTATTCCTTGTGGAATAGGATGATCAACTGGTGGAAGATCGTGTGGAGCTAGGAAACCTGGCCGAGAGACGTCTATGCGAGCCAAACGATAGTCGTTTGCTTTGATAGAGTTGCCGACATCCAGGAAAGTCCTTGAAATTGGTTCGTAGTCCAAAATCAAGTGAACGGCACGAAGTTGTTCGTTGTCGTTCACAAAAATCTGAGACCTCAACAAGTAGTTAAGCGCTGGTACGTTGATTAAGCTGAGCTTGGGGTTGGTATACGTTTTATCTGTCAGATAAAAGAATCAAACAGTTAGAAACTCCAACTTAAATGTAAAAAAAAACGAATGAATGAAAATAAGACTCAGGTACAACAAAGCAGGGCCGAGGACAAATTCCTTAAATCTAATGTTAGAAAACCTAGAACTAAGTTACTCCACCTGGCTCTCCTAGCTTGGTTGGGCAAGGAAGGCCATCACTCCAAGGGCCTGATATGATGAAGAAGTCATCTTTCATCCCTTCGTTAGACTTGGAGAGACAAGAGATTAGCTTGACAACATTGGATCGGGACTTAAGGTAAAACCCTGCCTGAGCTTCTATGTGGCCTTCTTATAGATGAGCTACATCATACCAAGTCAACCCCAATCCTAAATGTCGGTCCAAAGCGTCAATTGCTCCTAAAACTCTAAAGAAGTTAGGTGCACATTGTTGGGGGTAGAGCCTATGGGCACGTAAGTAATCCCTCGTAATCCTACCCATGGGGATGGTCATGCCTCCTTCTATGAAGGCAATCATTGGGATTATGACTTCTCCTACTTCTCGGTCAAATGCCAATCCCTCTGTGGAATAGTATCATATCGATACTTCCTGGAGTATGTGGTACATTTCTTTGAACAATTCTATCAAGGCTGGAGTCTTCACTAAGCGTTCAAATCTACCCATTCTGAGTTTGTGGATGAGAGAATGAAGAGCCGAGGAGATTATCCGAGGAGATAAAGGGAGTTGTGAAAACAAAACTTATGTAGACTAGGACGTGAACTGATCTTCGTAGTTCTTGAGGATCTTTGAAGTCTCTTTTTGAAAATATGATGAACGATCTGATGGGTAATGAGTTTGGAGGTTTGAATGCTCTGAAGATTATGAACTGCGATGAAAAAAGAAGGAAATGGTGTTCAGGAGCCTTTATATAAGAAACTGAAAACGAGAGGGATTTTATCCCACCCAAATATTGAAGAAAAATCCGGATTGTTGGATTAAAACCCCACCGTTGGATGCCAGGAGCATAACGTCGCCCAAAGTACTTAATGATGTTTCGTGAGTTTCGAAGCGTCAGGAACAACTGTGAGGTGACGAAAATAACCCTTCCACGTGTGTAAGTTTGAATGTCTTTATGGTTTTAAATGTAATTATATTTACCAGTCAAAATTATACTTTTTATCCTCGGACAAGAGGGAAAAATTAAAATTTTGAGGGGCTATTGTGAGGGGCAAAGACTTGAACTTTTATGTTGGGCCTCAAACCCCAATTACTAATAAGAATACATCCGAGGATGAGAAAACGTTTGGAAAGGCCCCATAGTAGGTGGTCGAACAGAGAAATGTTCAAAGGCACTAGTCCGAGAGGGTTATCCTTCTCGGACCTGACAATTGTCAGTCAAAGCGAACTTCGCCTTAACTTGGGTAACCTTCCAAGAAATCCTAGCAATAAAGATATACTTTAGGTACGCAAGGAAGGGATAAGAGCACGGAAATATCTTGGGGAAAAGCTGCTACCACCGCATTAAATGCACTACAGCAGCTTTCCTGGCCGCATTAATGTGGAGAAGACCTCTGAACAGTGTTTTCAACCACTATCGCCCACAGAAAACCAGAAAAGCTGCTCAGTAGGACAGATACTTGAGTGCAGGGTTGGATGATAAACAAGTGGACGATGGGAATGAATTGGGAAGGACTATATAATGTGGGAGACCCTCCATAAAAGGGGGATCGGAAAAAATACAAGAGAGAAATAGTGAAAAAGAATTATTGTAGTACAGTGAAGAACTAACTTTCAGGAATAACCAATTCATCTAAAAACTCACTCCTCGGACATATATTTGACCCTAAAGTATGTGTCTTGTCCTCCTTGGACAGGTTTTAAACCTCAATTAACCGTTAGAAAACCTATTAACAGCCCAGTTCTTTCACCCACTCTCTTACAAATTTGTTGTATTGGGCTTATTCCCCAATTCTTTTGGGTTTGGGCTACAATTTGTGACCCTACATATATATATATATATATATATATATAATATTATATAGACTGGATACCAAGTCTTTGCCAGCCTTTTGTATGTTGAGAACAAGAAAAGAAAGAATCATGATCTATGCATTTAATGGCCCATTATTATAATACTTTTTCAAAAGTTTCTGAATATATGTTACAGAAAATTGATAGTTGTTTGACCACTTTCCATTAAACCAAATAGTAAACATTTGTGTATATATGGTAATTTATTATAACATAAAATAATTCAGAAATAGTTGTACATTTAAATGCTGAAAAATCTTCCATATATGATATTATTATGTCATATTTAAATAAGAACATTTGAATACAAAATATTTAGAATGGAAAGTATATATCTGTAATAAAACCAAATATGCTGACAATTATGGTATTAATATCACGTTAATGTTTATAAATTTCCTGATTAAAACCATTGACAAAAGCTATTCAAATTTTGAATTAAATTTGAATTTCAAAATTTAGCAATCAACGTATCTGACATTAAGGGATAATTGATACACATAAATGAGTATTAAAATAAATATAATATTTTTTATAAAAATATCCAACACTTTATCGCACGACATTAGTCACAGATAAATCGCACGACATAAGTCATGAGCTATTTGCTCGTCCCCATTTACAAATAAATCGTGACACTAGTCAAGTGACCCCCCTTCTAATTAAATTCCATTGACTAATTAATAAAAGAACAGCCACAAAATAATTCTTTTGATCTCATAATACATAGTCACAGAAATGGGATGCCTATTGCATTTATAAGATTCTGTTGACCAATTTTTAATTTTTAAGGGGCCCAAATATAATTATTTTGAAATTTAATTTTAAAATTTGAGTACAATATATAATATTTAAAAAAAAAATTTAAAGACCGGGGGGGGGGGGGGGGGGCATGCCCCTAGGCCATAATATAGCTACATCGCTGCATGAGATAATTCCTTGACAAAATGTTGTATTTCAACTATCAAATCTCAAGATAATTATCATCTCTTCAAAAGGGAAAAAAAAAAAAAAAAAAAAAGAGGGTAATTATATGTGATGTTATACTAGTGAAAATATGCCATTTGAAAACATATTTGCCTAAAATAATACTGCCAAATTTCATGGCTATTCCACGAGGCTGGTGAAGTCGGTATAGGAGTTGGCATTCATGATGCTAAAGGGTTCGTCATCATGAATGACCCTCCTTAAACTCTGTTACAAAAGTCGAACTATGATGATGTTATAATTAATTTAATAATTAATTAAAATAAAATAAAAGTATTAAATTTGTAAATATTAGCCAAATTGACTAAAATGTCTAAAAAGTTGAAACAAACTTTCAAATAAATTTTTGTGATGTTATAAGGTTAACATAGAATAGTACATTATAGGTTAATAGAAAATAGTATAGCATGAATAAATATTGTATAATAATCCTTCAAGTAGAAATAATTTTGATTAAATAAAAATAACTTCTAAAATAAATTCATAAATAGTAAATTCCTATAGCAATAAAAACAAATTTAGTAAATTTAATACATTAAGATAGAGGTGATATGGAAGTTCAGAAACTATAAATCATATAGAGAATGTGATAAAATAAAGAAAAAATGGCAAAGTTTCCATTTATCAAGATTTAATTCCGCTTCCACATTAAAAAAATAAAAATAAAGCATGAAAAACATGCTAAAATCATCACTGACTTTTACTTTTATTGTCATGGCTCATATCAATATTGCACTAAATAACCCTAAAAAATTGCAAAAGGACCTACAAATTATGAGTTCTAAAATATAATTAAAAAAGTAACTAATCTTATCAATAAACAATTAGAAAATTTCTTTCTATTTCTCTTTGGTTATAAAACAAAATACATTTTATGACTTTCCCACGCCAAACACCCAAAGCAATTACATGCTTTACAAAACCCACAATATCTAACTTCAACATCAAAACCATAATCTATCATCTATCATAAAAAGAAGCAAGCACTCTTCCTTTGTTATAACCCACTCATATGTATTAAGATTAACTAGAACGATGAAGTTGGAGTTAGGTAGGTGTCACTGAAAGGTTGAAGATAATTGATATTATTTTTGGTCTAGATATATTTGAGATGAGATGAGATGAAAGATTGTGGGCTATATATAAAGGAGTAGAAGTGCAAGAGGTTTATCTTGAAACATTGAACTAAAGAAAACAAAGAGTCTTACAAAGAATCTTTATTCTTTAATAGAAAAAGTCTTGACACATAAACCAAAGAAACAAAAATTTCATATTTTTTTTGTTCTTATCTTGTGGCTTAAGAGTATTTTAGGCTACGTTTGTTTATGCTGAAAATGAATTTGAGAAAATATTTTTCACCCTAATGTGTGTTTGGTTGCACACGTGAAATTTGGTCAAAATAAAAACCATTTCATTGACCGTAAAATTCAGCCCCCAGAACCATAAAATCAATTACACACTTGATTTACCTTCAAACTTAGTTTTACGGATTGAAAATCTAAAGAAAGACTAAGCACAAGAGAGAGCTCAAAGAGAAAACCTAAATAAGATTGGAAATCACTTACGCCAAGCCCAAGCCAAGCAAGGAGAGAATACTACCGATGATGCCTAGAACCAACCCTCAACACATGGCCCCGCCATTGCATGCAAGCCACTCTACCGACCCATCCCTTGTCCTCGTCCTCCGCCGACCCATCCCTTATCCTCACCTACCCTTCCTTTGTCCTCATCCTCACCAACCCACCTTCATCGACCCATCCCTCGTCCGAACCAACCCATACCTTCAAATCAAGTTTTACGGATTGAAAACCAAACATGAGAGAGAGAGAGAGAGAGAGAGAGAGAGCTTGAACCTAGGAGAATCTCATTGTTGCCGCCTGCTCATAATCGCTGCCTGAAGCTCGTTGTCACTGCCAAACACTGATCGAAGCCTTGTCATCTTGTTCTCATCGCTGCTGAAGCTCGTCGTCAACGCTAAACATAGATCAGAGCCTTGTATCTCGTTCTCATCGCCGCCTCTCTGTAGCTCGTCTCCTCCACCTCTATCAACCTTGTAGCCACCGCCCTCTAGATCGACCCACCCATGACTGATCTCGTCATCACCTCCAAAGATCGTCGTCACCACCTCTAGATTAACCCCCCCCTTGACTCAATTTCAACCAAGTTTCTTGATCTACCTCTCTCTTTCCCTCAATTTCTCACTCTTTCTTCCTCCCCCTCTCTGTTTGACCGAGTTTGAAAGTTAACGGTTTTGTTGTGATTTTTGTTTCTTTAAAAAGTTTATATCTTGCAATTTTCTATTATAAAATTTGTTTGGGAGAAAATGTGAGAAACTAGTAGAAAATTTGCATTTTCCAGAATATTATCAAACACTTGAAAATATTTTCTAATACAATTTTCAAAATGCAACTAAACACTAGAAAATATTTTACACTCGAAAAATAATTTACACGTTACCAAACACAGCCTTAATTCTCTTTTCAAAGAGTACAACATATGATAGAATCTTATACTCTCTTATATGAGGTCTCTACTTATATATATATACTCTCTCTCTCTCTCTCTCTCTCTCTCTCTCTCTCTGAGATGAGTCTAAGTCATTCTTTGGTCAAATATGCAAGCAAATGAAATGACATTTTGTGAAACATTATTTTATATATATATATATATATATATATATATTTCGATGGTTATAATAATGGGAAGGATGGGTTTGAATTTTAGATATCTTTATAAACATCGAAATGTTTCAGGTTATATGACTTTGGCAAATAATATAACTAAAAAAAATAGGTCAATTATTTTGATGTTTGATAAATATTTAAAGTGAGAGGAGGGTCTTAATTATAGACCCAATCGAACATTCTTTGCCATAAATAAACTTGCTTTTTGTGATTTATTATATCTGCACCGCATCTTTTCACCTCTTCACAAGGTTTTTGCAATTGTGAAGATTCCTTTTGCTTAACAAACAATGATTATACTAGAGCTCACATCCTATGTCACCCTACTCTTTCTCTTGGCTCTGCTGTTATTCACTATCACAAATCAAACATGGTTCAGCAAGCTGCGCCTTCCACCAAGCCCACGAGCCTTACCAATCATCGCTCCTCTCCACCTGCTTGGGCCTCTCCTTCATCACTCCTTTCATGACCTATCCTCTAAACATGGTCCTTTACTATACCTTCGACTTGGTTCAGTCCCATGTATTGTGGTCACTACTCCAGAGCTTGCAAAAGAACTTCTCAAAGCAAATGACCTCGCACTCTCTGCCCGTCCAAATTCTCTTGCCGTTGATCACCTTACTCACAACTCTGCGTTTGCATTTGCACCCAATGGGCCTTATTGGAAATTCATCAAAAGGTTGATCACAACTGAGCTCTTAGGGAACCGAACCCTTAACCAATTCCTTCCTATTCGAACCAAGGAATTGCACCAGTTTATTCGATATCTAGTAAACAAGGCTGAAGCTGGTGAGAGAGTTAATGTCAGTGACGAATTGTTAAAACTAACAAGCAACGTTATATCCCAAAAATGATGTTGAGTATTAGGTGTTCGGGGAGAGAGAGAGCCTGGCTGAGAATGCTAGGGGTTTGGCTCGTGAGGTGGCAAAGATTTTCGTACAATTTAATGTCTCGGATTTTATATGGTTTTGCAGGAACTTAGACTTGCAGGGATATAGAAAGAGAATTGAGGATGTGCACAAGAGGTATGATGCATTGATTGGGAAGATTATCACAGATCGTGAAGAATTAAGAAAGAGAAAGGAAACAAGGAAAATGACTTGTTACGGAGGGGAACAAGATGTGAAGGATATCCTTGACATTCTGCTTGATGCTTTGAAGAATGTGAATTTATTTGGAGATTACGTTAACTAGAAATCACATCAAAGCCCTGGTTTTGGTATGTATTGAAGAGGGAGAAATTTGGAGGTGATAGATTTACTTGGATGGACTTGACAGTGCAAACAAAAGCTGTCAAATATGAATGGACTATTTGTGAACGGACATTAGGTAGATGGATTCATTCAGAAGGATGGACTGCTTAACAAATGAGCCAATAGTGGATGGATCTTTTGTGATCAAACCTAGGGTGGACTGACCAAAAAGCCACGTGACACTCAACTAATCATTATATGGTCTCCAAGAAACCCTAAATGGAAACAACTTGCGTCTCACGATTAACTTTAGTCCATAAAGTCCCACTACGAATGGAACTCTAACACAGGGAGGATTCTGGAATATACACACATTAATGAAGATTTTTCCTATAAGGAAAAGACTTGGGACGCAAGCAAAGGAATTCGATTCTACGCTACTATAAAAACCCAAAGACCCTCAGAAAACAGGTACGCATAATTCACCTCAGTTCTGACACTCTAAAGTTGTGAAAAGTTCTAACTTGACATTCGGAGGGTATTTGGCCGGCACCACACCGGTGCTCTCTGTTAGGTCTTCTCTTTTTATTGTGCAGGTATTGTTTCGAGCATGCAAGGACTGTGTGGCTCCCTAGTGATTTTTTCGGCATCATTAGTTGGCGCTGTTTGTGGGAATGAAGATTAGCCATACTATCGCTTCCCGAACATAGAGTTGCATTGTACTTACTCCCTTGATGGCGACCATCACCAACGTTCAGGGAGGCAAACCGTGACCCACTGCCCTGGAGAGGCAAGTCCAAACCCTCACGGCTGTAGTGGAACGTCTCACCAAATAGAATCATGATCTGGAAGAGCAGCTACGTCAAAAGAATGCAGGACATAACACTCAGGAAGAGGACCAAGAAGGCACTAACACAGACAGAAGATACCAAGAGGGGTCGGAAGGTAGCAATGGCCCTAGCAAGCCAGAACGACCAGACGTGAGTCGTCCATCCACCGCAAACATAGCTCCACCCCACATCGTCGTAAAGATGCAGATGATGAGGGAACGGATGGACTTGATGATGAACGCCCTTAAAGGACGAGTATCTAGCGACCTCAATGACTTGGTCCACCAAACCGATTCACCTTTCACCACGTCCGTCAATTCCTTCCCCCTACCGTCGAAGTTTCATATGCCGCAAGTGGAAAATTACAACGGAAACAAGGACCTTTTGGATCACTTGGAATCTTTCAAGACCCAGATGTACCTTTAGGGGATACCGGACGAGATCATGTGCAGAGCCTTTCCCACCACGCTGAAAGGACCCGTAAGGATCTGGTTCAGTAGGCTAACGCCCAACTTTATTAGTTCCTTTAAAGAGTTAAGCGTCCTATTCGCCTCGCACTTCATCAGGGGACACAGGTATAAGAAGTCCACTGCGTGCCTGATGAATATTAAGCAGCGGAAGGACGAAACACTGAGGTCCTACATAACCCGTTTCAACAAGGAGGCCTTCTCGATAGATGAAGCGGACGACAAGATAATCGTAGTAGCATTCACTAATGGGTTACGAAAGGGTAAGTTTCTATTTTTCCTGTATAAGAACGACCCAAAGACCATGTCAGATGTGCTTTACAGGGCCACCAAATACATGAACGTGGAGGATGTGTTACCGGCCCGAGAGGAAAAGCCTAGAAAGAGGGAAAGACAGAAGGACACTCGACAAGATAAGGGGCGAAAGATGGCTAGAACCGGAGAACGACGGGAAGACATACACTCTAAGCCCCCCACTAGGAAGTTCACAAGTTTCACCTCCCTGACTGCCCTGATCGATCAAGTCTTGATGTAAATTAAAGATGAAGGAGTGCTGACATTTCCTGGTAAGCTGAAGGGAGATCCCAGTAAGAGGCCAAGGGATAAGTACTGCCGCTTCCACCGTGACCATGGACATGACATAGTCGATTGCTACGATTTGAAACAGCAGATAGAAGCTCTCATAAGACAAGGGAAGCTACAGAGGTTTATTAGAAAGGAAAGAACAGATCCACCCTAGGAGCATGCCCTACGACAGGAGAATGAATGCCCTAGACCGCCTATAGGAGATATAAGAATGATTGTAGGGGGCACATTCACTACCAGGTCGTCTAAAAAAGCCCGTAAACCTACCTCAAAATAGTCCAAAAAGTCCTGCTTACAGGCTCCGTACCTAAGACGGCATGGATCGACAACCCCGTCATCGAATTCTCAAAAGAAGATGCTCGAAGACTCCACCACCTGCATGACGATGCACTTGTTGTCAGCCTAAGAGTAGGAGACTACAACATGCACCGGGTTCTAATCGACTACGGCAGCTTGACAAACATCCTATATTACCCGGCCTTTTAGCAGATAAGGATTGACAAAGAACAACTGGTCCCAATAAATGCCCCTTTCGTTGGTTTCGGAGGGACAAGAGTGTTCCCCCTTGGCGCCGTCACATTGTCAATAACGGTAGGTGACTACCCCCAGCAGATCACTAAGGACTTAACATTCCTTGTGGTCGACTACTCGTTTGTTCATAATGCCATTCTTAGATGGCCCACTCTCAACTCATGGAAGGCTGTAACTTCAACCTACCACTTAATGATCAAATTCCTTACAGATTATAGAGTAGGAGAGCTGCGGGGAAATCAGGTGGCTATGCGCGAATGCTACATTTCCATGCTAGAAATGGATGATCACCAATAAACCTTGTGCATAGAAGAACAACGAGCAATAGCGGAGCCGATTGAGGAACTAGAAGAAGTAACCCTTGATGAGTTAAAGCCCGAACGGACGACTAGGATGGGTACGTTGTCTAATTAGACAGTACGATAAGCGCTCACGACTTTCCTAAAAGAAAACCAAGATGTGTTCGCCTAGAGTCACGAGGACATGCTAATGATTGACCCTTTGATCATAGTTCATAGGTTGAATGTGTTGCCTTCATCACCTCCCATCCAACAGAGAAAATGAGTGTCCACTCAGGAAAGAGACAAAGCTATAGCTGAAGAAGTTCAAAAGTTGCTTGATGTAGATTTCATTCGGGAAGTGTACTACCCCGATTGGTTCCCAAATGTGGTTATGGTAAAAAAGGCCAATGGAAAATGGAGGATGTGCGTTGATTTCACGGATCTCAACAAAGCCTGCCCCAAGGACAGTTACCCACTCCTACGGATAGATACCTTGGTAGACTCGATCGTGAGACACGAACTTCTGAACTTCATGGATGCTTTTTCGGGCTACAACCAGATTAGAATGGAGGAAATCGATCAAGAAAAAACTTCCTTTGTTACAAGCCAGGGACTCTTCTACTACAAGGTAACGTCATTCGAACTAAAAAACGCAAGGGTGACGTACCAGAGATTGATGAGCAAAATGTTTGTGCACCAAATTGGGAGGAATGTGCAAGTTTATGTAGACGACATGCTGGTAAAAAGCGTACGAGAAGACGATCACTTGAGCGACCTCCGAGAGACTTTCGACATGCTCTGAACGTACAATATGAAGTTAAATCTGAGTAAGTGTGCATTTGGAGTCACTACAAGGAAGTTCCTGGGATTCACGGTATCCCAAAGAGGTATAGAGGTCAATCTAGAGAAAGTACGGGCTATAATGGAGCTAGCCCCACCAAAGATTGTCAAGGAGGTACAAAGCTTGAATGGCAAAATAGCAGCATTAAATAGGTTCGTCTCACGGGCAACGGACAAATGCCTCCCCTTTTTCTGCACATTGAAGAGGTCATTTGAGTGGACGGACGAGTGCCAACAGGCATTTGAAAACCTAAAAGTGTATCTTTTATCTCCCCCATTGCTCAGCCCATCTAAGCTAGAAGAAGAGCTCTACCTATACTTAGCTGTCTCGCAAGCCGTTGTCAGTGCCGCTTTAGTAAGAGAGGAAGATGGATCTCAAAGACCCGTCTACTTCACAAGCCGAGCGTTTCGAGGAGCAGAAGAGAGGTACCCCTAGATGGAGAAGCTGGCCTTCACATTGGTAATTGCAGCATGAAAGCTCAAGCTGTACTTCCAAGCGCATACCATTGTTGTTCTGACGGACAAACCTCTAAGAAGAGTCATGAATAGCCCCGAGGTCGCAGGACGGATGGCTTTATAGGCAATGAAGTTAAGTGAATTCGACATACAGTACTGTCCGCAAACAGCTATAAAGGGACAGGTTGTGGCTGACTTCATCGCCGAGTTCACTCTCATGATGGCCAGGGGGCAGAAAAGATTCCCCAGTGGAATATTTACACGAACAGATCTTCTAATAGGCAAGCAGAAAGGGCCGGTGTAGTACTTTTCTCCCCAAAAGAAGATAGGATCAAATGCATGATCCGACTCGAATTTCATACCTCCAATAATGAGGAAAAATACGAAGCCTTGATCACAATACTAGACCTCGCAAGAGCAGCAAGGGTTGAAAACATGATCATACACTACGACTCCCAAGTCATAACCAGTTAGGTCAACGACAGCTATGAATGCAAAAGTGAAAGAATGAAAAGATACCTCGATGAGGTGAAGGGTCGAATTGGTAGTCTCCAATTCAAGTTTGTTCGAATCCCAAGGGAGGAGAATGAATGCATCAATTGACTTGCTAAGGCTGCCTCAGCAGAATGCATTCTTGTCCCCAATTAGGCATTATCTTTCGTCCAAACTTCGTCACTCATAGATAATGGAACGAATGTGTAGGAGGTAGACTCTGAAAGCAACTAGACCACGCTATTAATCTCTTACCTAAAGAATGGAATGCTATCAAACGGGAAGGACACTACAAGGAAGCTGAAGGTCCAAGCCTCACGATTCGTCCTTATGAAGGATGTTTTATATAAAAGAGGCTTCTCCCACCTTTATTTGAGATGCTTAGTCCCCGAGAAAGCAGAATACATCATGAGAGAAGTTCACGAGGGGATTTACGGAAACCACTCGAGGGCAAGATTGCTAGTGCACAAGCTGATCAGAGCAGGATATTACTGGCCCACCATGCAGAAGGAAGTGCAAGCTTATATCAAAACCTGCGACAAGTGTTAAAGGTTCAGTAACACCATCAGACAACCATCCGAAGAACTCACCCCCATGATGGCTCCATAGCTGTTCTTTCAATGGGGATTAGATATCATGGGCCCCTTCCCAACAGCAGTTAGATAGCTGAAGTTCATGGTAGTTAGCATCGACTACTTCACCAAATGGGTGGAATCTGAAGCCCTAGCCACTATCATGGAAAAGAATATTCAGAGTTTTGTTTGGAAGAACATCATCTGTAGGTATAGGATACCAAAAGTGCTGGTTTTAGAAAACAGAAAGCAGTTCAACAACATCGCATTCAGGGACTTCTGTTCAGAGTTAGGAATCAAGAACCAATACTCATCACCCGCCCACCTGTGGGCCAACAAACAGGTAGAGGTTACAAACTGATCCTTGCTCAAGATCATCAAGACTCGAGGGGGCAAACAGGTAGCGTTTTGTGGGCATATCAAACAACAGCAAGAACACCCACCAGGGAGACACTGTTTCAACTAGCGTATGGGAGTGAAGTAGTCATCCCAGCCAAAGTTGGACTCACAAGCTACAAGGTGGACAATCATGACGAACAGAAGAATGACAAGGCCATGCATCTGCAGCTGGACTTACTAGACGAAGTTAGGGCTATAGCTGAACAAAGATTGGCACGTTATCAAGACCTCATGGCCATGCATTACAATTCCAGAGTCAGACATAGAGACTTCTAGGTCAGAGATCTTGTCTTAAGGAAGGTAATGGGCGCCTCTAGATATCCTACCCAAGGGAAGCTCGGCCCCAACTAGGAAGGACCTTATAGAATTATGTCGCGGCAAAGGAAAGGCACATACCACCTCGAGACACTAGATGGGCAAAAGCTACACCATCCATGGAACACCGAGCACCTAAGAAAGTACTACTAGTAGAAAGCAACATCCGACAGATTCTCAATTTATTCAAATTTTGCTAGTTTAGTTTAATTATTGCAATATTCTCCGGTTTTCTAGTTTACTATCTAGACAGTTTATTTTTGCTACAATACTTCTTAAGTATTCTTTTTAAGCTTCTCCTTTAAGAATTACTTTTGGTTTAATAACATGAGGGATATTCAGATATTCAGATATGTCTTTTTATACGAAATTTTATCAAGTCCATAAAGTTGACGGTTCATCCAAGGAGGATGGAAATTCTATCAAGTCCATAAAGTGGACGGTTCATCCGAGGATGAAAATTTTATTAAGTCCATAAATTCGATAGTTCATCCAAGGAGGATAGAAATTTTATGAAGTCCATAAAGTGGACGGTTCATCCAAGAAGGATGTAAATTTTACCGAGTCCATAAAGTGGATAGTCCACCCCAAGAGAATGGAAATTTTATTATGTCCATAAAGTGGACAGTTCATCCAAGAATGATGGAAATTTTACCAAGCTCATAAGGTGGACGGCGTCATTAAAACGGAAGTATCAATAATAATCTTTCTTTTTTAAAATAAGAGTGGACAGTCCTATCTAAAAGTCCATGAAGAATAAGTTATTACTGGTCCACAATGTGGACGGCCTTAAGTGCCTAAGGCAAACGGGTCCGTCAAAATACAGTCATCATCCATAAAAGGTATTAAGGCTTAAATAATGCCCGCAACATAAACGGGTCAAACAAGACGAGCCCATTGCATTCATAAAAACTATAGAACAAGCAATTAAGCAAAATAATAGACAAATAAAAATATGAAGCCCTTAAAGGGAAATGTATACATATGACGGACAATATAATTAACATTTTTCTCCAAATATCTTTACCAAAAAAAAAAAAAAAAAAAACCTACTACTACTGAACAAGGGAATTTTGCTCGTTCTCCTCTTGCACGTCAGGGTGACAGATGTTATCCTCAACTTAAGTTGCCTCTTTGTCACTAGGAACATCATCAGCAAATAGCTCATCCGTACTTTCAGAGTGGATGGGCTGAACTGAAGTCTAGGTTGGAGCATCAATATTAATGTCGGATAAGTCCAGATCCGGATGAGAAGCGTTGACTTGACAGAGGTAGTTGTCAAAGCCTTCAGCGAATAAACCTCCAAAATCTGCCAGAAGGGCATCAAAGTCACGATACTCATGTATCGCTTCCTCCTTTGCTTGACGGAGCTAGTACTTAGCCTTGGTAATTTCCTACTTGTTATTTGCCAGGACCTTCTTCAACAGCTCCGTCTACCTTTCCAGTTCACCCCTAGCTTCCTCTGATAGAGTAAGTTTTTTCTCCTGGACCACCTTTCAGGACTTCAAATCATTGAGCTCGTCCTCCGTCAGATTTGCCTTCGCCCGTAGACGGTCCAAAGTTGTCTCATGGTTAAGGCAACGGCCTATCAGCCCTTTCATCATTAACATGGCCTGAAGACGGAAAAGGTTAGTGGCTAGATATGTTGACAGAAAGAAAAATAGACAGTTGCAAAGTTACCTAAGCAATGCAGAAGAAACCCGTCTCCCTCATGGCCTAAGTAGCGTGGTTGCTCAAGTCCTCATAATCATCAATCGTTATGATGGACGAAAGCTGCTCCAAAGCATACTTCGAGTCCTTACGGAGGAGGACGGGTGGTTTTTCAGCAGAAGGGATAGAACCCGTCATAAGTCCTTTTCCCTTGCCATGAACGGGTTTTGTAACCGTCTTTTTACCCTCAGCTTTTAACCTTAAGATGGGTTCAGGAGCAACTTTGGGTTTCTTTGGGGGTTGACGGTCAGTCTTCTCTGGTTGTTTCCTCTTGAAGGACGGGTTGGCTGAACCTGGCCCTTTCGAGGTCTGCCCCCTGTTGTTTTTACATAGTTGCCTATTGCTTAATATGGGCTCTCCTCTTTGCAGCATCCATCTCTACACAAAGTAAGACGACGGTTAGAGTATAAAGTACAATCAAAGAAAACCTAAGTATACGGTGACGGACTCACGTTGACGAACTTGTGCATCATATCAACAGGCAGCTGTGGTAAACTCTAATCCGTCGCAATACTAGTGCAAGGTGTCCAATTTAGCCCACATCCTTTCTTCAAGCTTGCTTTTATTAAAAATTCTCTCCAAGGAGCTAAACTGTTCAAGAGAAACTAGAGGACGATCCCGAGCTGCATATGAAGATGGACA
This sequence comes from Quercus wislizeni, assembly GCA_023055345.1. NCBI lineage: Eukaryota > Viridiplantae > Streptophyta > Magnoliopsida > Fagales > Fagaceae > Quercus > Quercus wislizeni. The sequence continues at coordinate 30,658,650 of JALGQJ010000004.1, forward strand.
ATTAGATGTTAAAAGAGAGTTGTAATAGCAATAAATCTTAGTAGATAGACACATACCTGACGGTGGCATTATGCCTTATGTTTTGTCAACAGGCATAAATTCATTATCACCAGGGTGACACATCCATTCATCACCCTCCAAAAAGAAGTAACGACTCTTCCAATCCCTGTTGGAGTCAGGGTTCTCACAAATGAGCCTTAGCAATGGGCTCCTGGGCGTAAAATTGTACATGCCCTTAGACTGGGTGACCTCAGCAGGATGGTAACAGTGAAAAAACTCTTCCACTGTCAGCCTCCGTGCTCCATTTGACGTAGAGCCATACAGGACCTTTACACTAAGGAAGACCCTCCAAGCATTTGGTGAGATCTGGTTGATGGATAATCCAAGGTATTGGAGGAGATGACGGTGGAGGGTACTTAAGGGAAACTTTGAGCCCTACCTTCAACATTTGCTCATTAATTCCTACGTCCTCAAGACCCTCTAACTTGTAAGGTAGATGCATGGATATATTGACGGGTATTTGGTACTTTTCCCTAAGTGTTTTGAAGTGTGATCCTTTGATTTTAGATATAAAATCATTAACCGTCCATAAGGGAAGTAGGATGAACTCCCTGAGCCCATCAGGTCCTATGACGGACTGGATTGGGGGTTTGTCACCAATTAGGCCGTCACTGGAGCCACCCTCTGACCTTTCTATCTTCAAATCACCATCCCTTGAAGAGGAAGCTGACGGGGTCTTTATGACCTGATGGATATATTTTGTCGTAGCCTACTCCGTCGTGGACACATGACTAATTACTCGACGCACTAGACATTTGTCACCTACACGTGACAAAGTAAACCCTAAGACACTGACGGATCTAAAATAATAGATGATAGTATAAAGCTTATAAAGAGATAATAAATTTGAACGGAAGGAGAAGGGGACTTACCAGTTGGAGGTTTAGTAAGAGGTATGTTGGTGACAGATGCAATAGCTGAATGGTATGATCGTTTGGCAAGGATGACGGGTGAGCTCTGGTCTTGTATTTCAGTGTAAAGTAAAAAGTGAGAGGAAGAGAGCTTGTTTGTATAGGGAGAACGGCGCGGAAGACAAAGGGGTGCTTCGATCCAAGTAAGCAACCATCCAGTAAACACCACGTGTCCTTCACCATTAATGATCTTAGGCCAACCTGTCAAGGCTATAAGTGTTCCTTAAAAGGCTGGGTTGATCCGACACCCCACAATTCCTTAAAAGACCAGATTGAACCGTCACCCCATAGGTCCTTCCACTTAGTGATCACGGACCCATGGGGTGAGGGAGCAACTGAAGGAGAAAATTGGAGGTGACGGATTTACCTGGTTGGACTTGACGGCACAAACAAAAGCTGTCAAATATGGACCATTTGTGAACGGACATTAGGTGGACGAATTCATTCAGAAGGACAGATTGCTTAACAAATGATCCAATAAAGGACGGATCCCTTATGAATGAACCTAGGGTGGACAGACCAAAAAGCCATGTGGCACTCAACTAATCATTATGTGGTCTCCAGGAGACCCTAAATGGAAACAACTTGCGCCTCACGATTAACCCTAGTCCATGGAGTCCCACTACAAATGGAACTCTAACATAGGGAGGATTCTGGAATATACGCACATTAATAAAGATCTTCCCTATAAGGAAAAGACTTGTGATGCAAGCAAAGGAATTCGATTCTACGCTACTATAAAAACCCAAAGACCCTAAAAAAATAGGTACGCATAATTCACCCCAGTTCTGGTACTCTAGAGTTGTGAGAAGTTCTAACTTGACCTTCGGAGGGTATTTGGCCGGCACCACAACGGTGCTCTCTGTTAGGTCTTCTCTTTTTATTGTGCAGGTATTGTTTTGAGCATGTGAGGACTGTGTGGCTCACTGGTGATTTTTTCGACATCATCATGTATAAACCACTTAACTTGAAAATGCCTCCACAGACACACACAAGTAAATAAATTCATGCATGCATATGGCTATGGCTTATTTTAGGGAATTAAAGTACAGTTATTTTGGTGTTAAAAATGCATGCCCAAGCAAAACAAGTTACAACTACATGATTGAATTTAATAAAAAAAACAAAAAAAAAACTTACAATACCTAAGAGAGGACAGTTAAATTTTATCCTATTTTAAGTACACAAATACATATTTGTAGCAAAAACGACAAGTTATGGGTTTGAATTTGGAAATCAACTCTTGTAATAAATTAAGGGTAAGACTGCATACCATAATTTTTCCTAGACCAGGCGGATGTGGGAGTTTTACATTAAGTATAACCTATTAAGTACACAAATACATACTGACATTTACACTTGTTGCAAGCTTGTAAATAGATTTTTGTTACGGTAAAATTTAATATATTTAGAAAAAACCTATTGGTTTTTGTTAATCTAAATTTAATAACAAGCATTCAAACCTACCTCTAAGGTGATTGCAACTTCATGGAGGAGTGATGTTAATGATTATGGAATTAGGATAGAGGCGTTAAGGAAGTATAACCTATTAGGTACACAAATACGTACTGACATTTACACTTGTTGCAAGTTTGTAAATAGATTTTTGTTACGGTAAAATTTACTATATTTAGAAAGAACCTATTGGTTTTTGTTAATCTAAATTTAATAACAAGCATTCAAACTTACCTCTAAGGTGATTGCAACTTCATGGAGGAGTGATGTTAATGATTATGGAATTAGGATAGAGGCGTTCAGGATATATTCTCATCAAAAAAAGGCGTTAAGGATATATAATGTTTTTCCATAATAATTTTCACAGCTTATTAAATTAATAAATTGTGATTGGGGTAACATTAGTATGTTAGAGAAAATATTTTCTTACACTCATTTTACATCAATTATTTTATATAATATCCATGATCGATGCGCTAATGTAAACATTTTAAAATGCGAAAAAGTAATGTCTGCATTTAAAATATGAAAGTGGATGATAGAAGAAAAGCTCCACTATTTTTATAGCCCTACTATTAACACAATTTTTATTATATACCACACAATGACACAATAAACTAATTATGAAAAACTTTTTAGAATTTTTTTTACTAGAATTAACAATTGACATATAACTGGTATGCTAAAAAGAACAACTACCGATAAAACTGAATAACAACGTTTTCATATGAATGCCACACTCTTAACTATATTGTTTTACTTTGTGTTAGATAGAACTAACCATTAGAGCAATTACATCAGCTTGTGCACAAATTTTTCTATTTTGCACATCTAAAATCTACTTTTTCCATTTTACACACTTATTTTTACAAAACCCCCACATCAGTTTGTCTATTCTACACGTTTATTCAAATAAAATATTCATTTCTTTACCCACACAGCCACCGACCCACACCGATATCACACCGGAATCCACACAACCCACCGGCAACAAACCCAACAAACTAGAAAAACAAACCCAACAACAAGATCGACGCACCCGGAATCAACACAACCCAACAACACAATCCACACATTCCAGCAACCCGGAATCGAAACAAACCCAGCAACACAATCCACACAACCCACCCGAAATCGACGCCTCGCCTTAAGCAACAAGATCGACGCCTCCGGTGGCGATGGCGAGAACGAGAAACAAGATCGACGCCTCCAAAGGCAAGCGGTGGCGATGGCGAGGGCGATGGCAAGAGACATTGAACCTGAAACCCACTAATCAAAAGCTCATTCAACCCGAAAACAACGAGAAATAAAGGAAGAAAGAGTGATCGGAGGCGGCGATGGTGATCGACGAAAGCTAGCGGAAGAAAGATTGATCAGATGAGAGGAAGAAAGAAATAGCTGTGCGCCGAGAGAGAGAGAGAAAGGGGAGGGGCTGAGAGTTAGTATAGAGAGGAGAGAGAAAAAATGCTTAAAAAATTATATGCACATGCTACAGTACTGTGCATATTTGCACGGGTACTGTAGCAACTTGCATTTATACACAAGTTTGCACGGGCTGATGAGGGAGGTTTTTTTGCTCATATCGTGTAAAATGAGCACCTTTTTCCATTTTGCACAATTTTACATCAACTGATGTAATTGCTCTTAGGCTTCGAAGGGTTTTGTAGATCAATATACAATGGTTAGAAGAACCCAATATTATAATTATAAACATAATTTCTTAATTTTTCAATTTAACTCATAGTGGTTTCTCAAAACAAAAACAAAAAATTCATAGCTCAAAATTTTTGTGCACAACTTATAATAACTTTATTAAACTACTTGTAGGGATATAGGCCCAAATTCATGGATTGGGCTTTGGCTCTGTCCGAGGAGATTGAATGAACCAGGGAGGGACAAGTAGTTGATGGAGATCCCAGTTTAAAATCTCATTAGTAGGGAATGAATGTATGATAGTCCGAGGAGGAACCCCTCCTCGGACGTGATGAGTGTCCTCAAGTGCCTATTCCAGCAACGAGAATAACCTTCCAGGAAACTCTATTGATGGGGACGTGCCTCACGAGTATGCAAGAAGGAAGGAAACTCGAAAATATCTAAGGAAAAGTTATTACCATCACATTAAATGCACTGCAGTTGCTTTTTTGGCCGCATTTATGTGGAAAAGACCTTTGAACAGTGCTACCTCGGCTACCACAACTCACAAGAAGCCAAAGACGGTGTTTGATGAGACGGGTACTCAAGTGAGGGCTTAGATGATCAACAAATGTAAGACGAAGATGATCTAGAGATGGCTATATAACATGAGAGATCCTCCTTGAGAAGGGGATTGGAAAAATAGAGAAGGAACACTGTAGTGATCTAAATTATACTTGTACCCAATTGTGATAATTTTATATTAGAGTGACCTCCTTGGACTACAAGATCATTGGCATTAACATCTCTTATTTTTGTTTGATTGTCATCTCATTCTATAGTAGCCATTGTTCAATTCATTAAGGCTTAGTTCTTTAATCCATTCTCTACAAATTTATTGTATTGGGCTCACCTGGGCCAAGATCCAACACACCTTGGGCTTTGGCTGAAAAACGAGTCACTACAATTGGCGCTGTCTGTGTGGAGTACTTGTGCATTAGTGAATGTAACAGTTAAACATGGTAGGATCAGGTCCACACAAGACAAGTCCGCACCAGGTAGAGTCTGCAGGTTCTCAACGACAAGATGACTTTCTCAACCTTGAACGGGAAAGAGATCGAGAAAGAGATCAAGAGGGAAATGTACACACCTCCCATACGAGCAAAAGCCACTTCCGCGTAGGAAGTCACGTATCTCAAAGGTAAAATAGCAACAAAGCCATGCAGCTAGAGATTGACGACTTGAAAAAGAAGCTGCGCCGTGCACAGTGGAGACAAACTCCCTCCAGTCCTGATACGTCCTCTAACGATGAGGAGGATGACAATTATAGAAAAAGGTCAAGAACTCCACCAAGCGAAACTTTCTCTTACAATGAAGAACGCCATCATAAATGTAGAAACAAGATTTCGCCTCATAAAGGCTTGGGAAATGACGCCATGAGCAAGGCGTTAAATTAAATCTCAAGATCACCTTTCACACGCAAGATAGAGAGGGAGAAACTTCCTCGACGATTCCATCAGCCCAAATTCACTATTTACAATGGTCGAACGAATCCTATGGAATATGTGAGCCAATTCAACCAAAGGATGGCTGTCCACTCTAAGGACGAAGCTCTAATGTGCAAAGTGTTTTCCTTCATTTTGAGACTTGTGACAATGAGGCAGTTTGAGGGCCAATTCCATAAATTCCTTCAAGGAGCTCACCTAGGCCTTTGACTCTCGTTTTATCACTTGTAGTAAGGTACCTCGGCCCCTAGACTCACTATTGTCCTTGTCCGTGCGAGAAGGGGAGACCTTGAAAACGTACTTGGATAGATATTGGGAAATGTACAATGAGATAGATGGTGACTTTGAAGACGTGGCCATCAGTACTTTTAAGGTCAGCCTCCCTACCGAGCACAGTTTAAGGAAATCCTTGACTGGCAAACCTGTTACTAGTGTGCGCCAACTCATGGACCAGATTGATAAGTACAAGAGAGTCGAAGAAAATCAGCAGCAAGGAAAGGGTAAGGTGAAGGTTATCCCTCAGGAGAGGAGGGATTTCAGGTTGGATTGATTCAATAACAACCGACCTTGGTAAGATTAGCTAGACAGTCAAGGTTTGCCAATGCCCAGGTAGTTAATGTCGTGTTCCGAGAACTGGTGCATCAAGTCCTGGAGAACATCAAGAACGAGCCGTTCTTCAAATGGCCGAATAAAATGGCTGCGAACCCCACGAGGCACAACCCAAGCCTTTATTGCTAATACTATCAAGACTAGGGACACACAACAGAGGAATGTAGGAACCTATGGGACCATTCGGAACAGCTGGTCTAAAAAGGAAAGTTGAAACAACTGCTGCACCATTCTAGTGGCCAGGCAGAGCAGACTAGTTCGGACCCCCGGAGGGATGCTTCTTTAAGACCACCTTTGGGAACAATCAACGTCATCTTCGCTGCCCTAGGAAGAATGGGATCCTGTCCTTCCAGAGTGATGTCCGTGACTCGGCTACTGCCGAGGACTCCAATTCAGAGCCAAAAATAGACAGAGCAGATATTCAACCGGTTTTGGGCTTCTTAGATATGGACAAGATTGGAACCACTCGACCCCATGACGATGCTTTATTGGTCACACTCAGAATAAGAGGATATGAAGTGAAGAGGGTGTTGGTAGACCAGGGTAGCACCGTTGAGATTATGTACCTCGACTTGTACAAGGGGCTGAATTTGAAACCCGAGGACCTAATTGCCTATAATTCCCCTTTGGTAAGTTTTGAGGGGATGACCATTACTCCAAAAGGTCAGATTAAACTACCTATATAGACCGGCTCAGAAGTGGTGGAAGTGGATTTTGTTGTGGTAGATGCCTATTCACCCTACATGGCTATTGTGGGCAGACCTTGGCTTCATGCCTTAGGAGCCATCTCTTCCACCCTGCACCAAAATGTAAAATATCTTTCAGATAGCCAGGTTAAAGAAATTGTTGGGAATCAATCTATGGCCAGGCAGTGCATGGTAACGGCTATCTTACATCAGTCGGAGGTTGAGTCGTCGGCCTCTGCTAAAAGGAGCTTATAGTAATCAAAGACTCCGGTGTCATCCGATAACGAGTCAACTGAGGAAGTGAAGTGCGAGGACCTAGAAAAGGTTATTATTGGCGAAAATCTTGAGAAATTCTTTCAGATCGGGTCTTAGCTGCCTCCCCAAGAGAGGAAAGAGCTAATTGGTTTCCTTAGAAGGAATGTCGATGTGTTTGCATGGAGTGCCTATGAAGTTCTGGGGGTAGACTCAAACTTCATTTGCCATCATTTGAACGTGAACCCATTCGTCACCCCAAAAAAAAAACTCCTCGACGTTCATCAAAAGATCATTCTAAGGTTGTCAAAGAGGAAGTGATGAAACTTAAGCAAATAGGAGCTATCAAGAAAGTTTTCTACCCTGAATGGCTAGCCAACACTATGGTAGTAAAAAAGAAAAGTGGGAAGTGATGAATGTGTGTAGATTTCACAGATTTGAACAAAACCTGTCCAAATGATCCTTTCCCCTACCACGGATAGACCAATTGGTAGATGCAACCGTGGGCTATCCTTGGATGAGCTTCCTAGACGCCTTTCAAGGACACCACCAGATACCTTTAGCCCAGGACGATCAAGAAAAGATAGCTTTTGTCACTCCCATCGAAAACTGCCACTATAAGGTGATGCCCTTTGAGTTGAAAAACGCAGGGTCCACCTATCAAAGGATGATGACGAGAATGTTCGAATCATAGTTGGGCAAGAACATTGAAGTCTACATAGATGACATGGTGGTGAAGAGCAAGATGGTGTCCAAGCATGTGGGAGACCTCGGAAACATCTTTGAAATTCTGAGGAAACACGAGTTGCGCCTTAATGCCTCCAAATGCTCTTTTGGCGTGGGATCAGGCAAGTTTCTCGGTTACATGGTGACTCATTGGAGGATCCTGGTAAATCCCAACCAGATAAGGCGATTAAAAGCCTACAACCCCCTCGAAATCCCAAAGAAGTTCAGAAGCTGACCGGAATGACTGCTGCTCTAAACCGGTTCATATCTCAATCAGCCGATAGATGCAGACCCTTCTTCCTGTTGATGAAGAAATGGAAAGGATTCGAGTGGACTGAGAAGTGCACTTTAGCCTTTCGGCAGCTTAAGGAGTACCTCTCTCATCCACCTATCATGTCCAGTCCTGAAATAGATGAGGTTCTATTTGCTTATATTGCTGTAACCCCTCATGTAGTGAGCTTGGTTTTGATACAAGTCGATAGCAGCATACAAAGGCCAGCCTATTACATAAGCAGATCACTACACAAAACCGAGATCTGATATCTACCCTTAAAGAAAGCCATTCCGGCAGTAGTGCACGCTACACGCAAACTTCCCCACTATTTCCAGGCACACACCGTTGTTGTCCTAACCCAGCTCCCCCTCAAAGCTTTGCTCTAAAGTGCCGATTATACAGGACAAGTAGCCAAATGGGGGACGATCCTAGGGGCTTTTAACATCAAGTACATGCCTCGTATCTTTGTTAAAGGTCAGGTCCTCGTGGATCTGGTAGCCGAGTTTGCTAAAACCTCGTGCGAGAGTGAGATACAAGCACAATACATGGATGGAAAATCGGTTGGGTTAATTGCCCTACAAGAACCGTCACATTGGAAGGTGTACATTGATGGAGCAGCGAACCAAAGGGGATTCAGAGTGGGGCTAGTTCTGATCTCACCCAAGAAGCTCACCATTGAGAAATCATTAAAATTGGGCTTCTCGGCCATAAACAATGAGGCCAAATATAAGGTTTTGTTGGAAGGAATGTCTATGGTTCAAATAGTGGGAGAAAAAGTGGTAAAAATGTTCTCGGACTCAAGATTGGTCGTTGGCTACGTGGAGGGTAAGCTAGAAGCCAGAGATGAAAGAATACAAGGGTACTTAAGTCAAGTTAGGCATTTGCAATCAAAATTTGAGTCATTCAACCTACTCCATATCCCTAGAAGTGGAAACACACATGTTGATTCCCTAGCCATGCTTGCAACTTCCTCGACGCAAAACTTACCTCAAGTTATCCTCATAGAAGACTTATGCAAGCCCACAGAAATAACGGGAAAGACAGTCCATGTCCACCACGTCAGAGTAGGGCCTAACTGAATGGATCCCATAGTGCTATTCCTGAGAGAGGACATCTTGCCAGCAGATAAGCTAGAAGCTGACAAAATATGGAGAAAGGCAACTCATTTCTGGCTATTCGAAGACCAAAAGTTGTACAAGCACTCATTTTCTGGGCCATATCTACTTTGCATCCACCCTGAGACATCAGAGCTAATCCTTGAGGAGTTACATGAAGGAATTTATGGAAACCACACAGGAGGAAGATCTCTGTCCCATAGAGCCATCTCTTAGGGCTATTGGAGGCCAAATATGCAAAAGGAAGCACAGGAATATGTCAAGAAATGCGACCAATGCCAAAGATTCGCACCAAATGTACACCAACTAGGAGGAGTCCTTAATCCCCTATCCAACCCTTGGCCATTTGTCCAATGGGGCTTCGATATTGTCAACCCTTTCCCCAAAGCGGCCAAGAACAAAAGATACTTGCTGGTCAGCACAGACTATTTCACCAAATGTGTTGAAGTCGAACCATTAGTGAACATCAGAGATGTTGATGCCAAAAAGTTTGTCTGGAAAAATATTGTCACCTGGTTCAGGGTCCCTCGTACCCTCATCTCAGACAATGGACTTCAGTTTGATAGCAAATCCTTCAAGAGATATTGTTGTGATTTGGGAATTACGAATAGGTACTCTACCCCAACTTACCCCCAGAGGAATGGTCAAGCCAAGGCTGCTAACAAAGTCATAGTGAACGGACTCAAGAAGAGGTTGGATGATGCGAAAGGAAGATGGGTGGAAGAATTGTCGCATGTCCTGTGGACATATCAGACCACACCTCAGAGGTCAACGGGAGAGACTCCCTTTTCAATGACTTATGGAGAAGAGGCTGTCATTCCTTTAGAAACAGGCTTCCAAACGCTAAGGACCAACTCATTCAATCTGAGCATCAACAATGAATTGCTAGAAAAGAGCTTAGACCTTATCGATGAAAGAAAGGAAAGTGAAATGGTCCAATTGGCGTACTATCAACACAAACTCAAGTAAGGTTATGATGCCAATGTGAAGCCAAGGCCATTGGTGCCCGATAACTTGGTACTGAGGAAGGTTCTAAGCACCACAAAGAACCCAGCATGGGGAAAACTAGGGCCCAATTAGGAAGGACCATATCGCATCACCTCGGTGGCCGGCATAGAAGCATATTTTCTGGACGACTTAGATGAGCATGTAATACCATGTCCATGCTTGAGCTCTACGTCCTTGGCCTGCGAGACCACGTTCCTAATTATAAGGGCATCCTCAAAGGGCTTAGCCTTTGTTGGGAGCTGAGACTCTTCATCCACTCTAGCCCCTTTTGGAACTTCACTGTCAAGAGGGGGAGCTTGGGCTGTAAAGGGTTGCTCAGTAGGAGGGACCTTGATCGGAACCTCTCAAATATCTTCTGGGTATAAGTTACTCTCGACCCTCGTCAGCTCGGAGTCTACAGGGACTCCAACCCGGTCCATGGCCACTCCCCATGATTCCATGATGTAATCCCTGTAGATTATGGCCACCTCCTCTGCCAAACGAGTATCTGTATCTAGCACCCCGTGTTCGTAGGACGTGTTCACCGCGGCCTCAGCAGCTTCCCTGGCCACCTGAGCTGCCTCCTTAGCTTTCTATAGCTCCGCCTTAAGATTCAAGACAGTTTGCTTCTCGGCGGCTAGGTTTATCTTAGTTGTGTATAATTTCTGGTGCTGATCTTCCATTTGCCTCTCCATAGTCTTCAGGCCCGCCTCGGCGTTAAGTCTCGCCTTGTCCGAGTCCTTGAACTTTTCGGATAACTGGGCATGCTCCTCTTTTAGGGCTCCAAGAGCCTTCTCGACCTCGAGGCGAGAGTGGGTTTTAGCCTTAATCTGAACGTGAGAGTTCCTAACCCACTCCTCGACGACATAAACTTGTTGGGTAACCTGCATGTAAGTGGTACAAAGAGCCATAAAACACATCAAAGTGTTGAATTTGAATGTTATAAAAGAACAAATACACATCAAAATTTTTAACAAAAGGGAGTGTTAGTTAACTCACCAACGCAAGGTCCCTCTTCAACGACATAAAGAGGTCAGGTTGCCGAGTACGCCTAAAACCCTCCATGTCCTGGGGAAAATGAAGGGTTGCTTTAGAGCCTCAGCGAGGATGTTAGCATGACCCCTCTGAGACTCCTAGAGCGTGGCATCCCAAGGAATGGGAGCACCTTCCACCTCCAGCCAAGGAGCCTAGGAACGCTGCCCTTAACGCAACTCAGCCTTGTCCCGGTTCTCCACGGATTGAGCCCTTTTGTCCTTGGGCTCCCTGGTCTTCCTTTATTGCTTGGCCCCTTTTTGAGGCCCGACCTCCCCTTCCTATAGGTCCTCAACATTCCTTTTCTTCTTCAAATTTGGGTTGGCCATCAACCTGAGGTCAACAGGGAGCTAGGGAGGAGGAGGAGGAAGATTAATGGGAATTTGGGTCTTAGGGGCCTTTTTAGAGGTTGACCCCTTGTTCCTATTGGCCAACAGGCCTTTCAAGCCGATCCTTTGCTTCAAGTCCATGCCTTCCTCTTCTTCCTCTGAGCTGTTTGTGACTTGGGTGACAATTAACTTTAGAGGATGAGCCGCAGAGAGTCTGTCAGACTTGATTTCAGAATCCAAAAGCTGCACGGGCCTTTCTGACACTCCCTCCTCCTCGTCGAAATGGAATTTTTCTATCTCCTCATCAAGGGATAAATGGGAGGATGCTATCTCTTCTTCGGCCACAGCTGCTTGGAGTGGAACCTGCTACAATGGAACAGCAAGCAACGGGGGATTTTGCCAGATCGGTAGTACGACGGGGGGAAGGTTGTCTTGGCCAAGGAAATCTAGTCTCGATAAGTCAATCCTAGCCAGTCGGAGGTCACTTGCCTTGATGGTGTGTCTGACCTCTTGGAATATCTTTGAAATAGGCTCAAATTCTAAAATCAGGTGGATGGCTCGTAGCTGTCCGGCCTCACTTACAAATATCTCCAATCTGAGCAGAAAATTCAGAGCCACGACATTGGAGAAACTAAGCCAAGGCACAATTTGATTCTTATCTGCAAGCATGGCTGAGAAGTAAAGCACAATTAGAAAATCGATTATTTCACCAAAAAAAAAAAAGCAAAGTGACAGGGATATGATGATATGGTCAAGGTTAAATAAAAAAAAATCTCTAAGTCTCTTACTAATAAACGTAACTCTAAGGTACCCCACCTGGCACTCCCTCTCGGACTGGGCAATGAAGACCATCATGCCACGCTCCTGAAGCGATGAGGTAATCGTCCTTCATCCCCTTGTTAGATTTGGGAAGGCATGAGATAAGCCTGACGATGGGCGACTTGGACTTGAGGTAATACCATCCGTCTGCCTATGAATGGCATTTGTATAGGTGGACCACATCATGCCAGGTAAGTCCTAATTAAAGATGCTCGTTGATAGCATAGACATAGCCTCAAACCCTAAACATACTGGGTGCGCATTGGTGGGAGCATAACCTGTGGTTGAGAAGGTAGTCCCAAGTTATCCTACTTGTGGGGAAAGTCATCCCTCCCTCGATGAAAACTATCATGGGGATGATGACCTCCCCTTCCCTTCTGTGTGACACAATTTGTTCTCGGGAACAATATCGTAGGCCTACTTCCTAGGGTATATGGTACATTTTTTTAAACGCCTTTATTTTGGTAGGGGAATCTATTAAGTGCGCGAATCTACCCATTTGAACAACCTAGGAAAAGGTTACTAGAATCTGGAAGTGAGGAACTAATAACTGGAAGGCCGAGGAGGCTGGTTAAGTAGAAAGAGAGATGCTTAAAAGACTGTAAACTTACAGAAACTAAAATGTGTGCAAATCCCAAGTACCTTTAGAAAAGCTTTCAAAAGCTTTCTTGAGAAACAGGAGAGAGAAGTCTAGTGGCTGGGAAAGTTAGGAAAATTTGAATGTTGAATGTCTTTGGAAAGCTTGAAGATTTGTGAAATTGGGAAATGATTTCCCCGTGTGCTTTATATAGAGGGAGAAGACGAATGGAAATACTCCCGCCTAAAATTCTAGGGGAAATATCATCCGTTAGATTGGCATCTCACCGTTGGATGCGGGGAACATCACGCCACCTGGAGCAATTAATGATGCCTTGTGGGCTACGAGGCGTTAGTAGCAATTATGAGGCGCGTAAAACCGCGTTCCCACACGTGCGAATTAATGAATCAGTTGGTCTTATCTCTTGGAAATCAAAACCCCAATTTTTCTCCTCGGATGAGAGGGAAAAACAGGAGTTTTAAGGGGCTATTGTAGGGATATGGGCCCAAATTCATGGATTGAGCTTTGGCCCTGTCCGAGGACATTGAATGGACTAAGGAGGGACAAGTAGTTGATGGAGATCCCAATTTAAAATCTCGTTAGCAGGGAACGAATGCATGATAGTCCGAGGAGGAACCCCTCCTCTAACGTGATGAGTGGCCTCAAGCACCTATTCCGGTAATGAGAACAACCTTCCAGGAAACTCCAATGATAGGGACGTGCCTCACGAGTGTGCGAGAAGGAATGAAACCCGAAAATATCTAAGGAAAAGCTGCTACCACCGCATTAAATGCACTGCAACTGCTTTTTTGGCCACATTTATGTGGAGAAAACCTCTGAACAGTGCTACCTCGGCTACCACAACTTACAAGAAGCTATAGAAGGTGTCTAATGGGACGGGTACTCAAGTAAGGGTTTAGATGATCAACAAGTGTAGGATAAAAATGATCTAGAGAGGGCTATATAACATGAGAGATCCTCCTTGAGAAAGGGATCGGAAAAATATAGAGGAAACACTATAGTGATCTAAATTATACTTGTACCCAATTGTGATCATTTTATATTAGAGTGACCTCATCAGACTACAAGTTCATTGGCATTAACATCTCTTATTTGTGTTTGATTGTCATCTCATTCTATAGTAGCCGTTGTTCAATTCATTAGGACCTAGTTCTTTAACTCATTTTCTACAAATTTATTGTATTGGGCTCACATGGGCCAAGATCCAACACACCTTGGGCTTTGGCTGAAAAATGAGTCACTACACTACTTTTTTCTAAATAAATACTTTATTGAAGCACAAAATGATTACAAAAGGGGAGGGCATATTTCCATCTTTGTCTACAACCAACGTTACCAAGAAAGGGGAGACTGGATATGTGAACTGGTCCCAACCAATTTAAGAGCATTCACATTAAAGGTGTTAAAAAATTTAATTTTTAACTACTTAAAAAATTACTTTATTTATTTTAATATTTCATTTTAAAATACATTCAATATCAAATAATCTATTCTTTTATCACTTGATTTAAATATTCTTTTGATGTTTTTTTTTTGTAGTGAGTTTTTTAATGTTTTGGGTTCATTTTGTTGTGAATACTCTAATGCCCGTTGGACTAAAAAATAGTTGAAACATTGCCATATTTGTACACACACACACACAAAAAAAGATTTATACTTAAGATTTTGATGAACTCCAAAAGATTCGATGAACTTTATTAAAGTACTTAGTACTTACTCTCTACATTCAGCACAAAAAATAAAAATAAAAATAAAAATAAAAGGGTACATACTCTCTACCATAAATTGCTTGGGTAACTGCCGACAGTGAGTGGAGTAACAATGGGGGTCCTGGCGGACCAGGTGGTCACTCTCATCTCATCTAGTGTATTGGACCTAGGTGGGTCTAAAGTCATTAACTAGGCCTGAGGGAGGCCTGAGTATTTTATATTTTGTAAGACATATCTTGGATCCAACACCTTTGGGTGCATCTATCTTACTTTCATGATAAAAAACTGAATTTTTACCTCAATAGGTTGCGCTTGAATAGTTTATTTTTTGTCAACTTATTTTACTATTTAATTTATTTTTATAACTATTAATAGGTCTCATTGTATTTTTTTGTACTATTCATGAGTTACTATATTATTTCAGCTAACTTTTATCTTTATCTACAGTACTTTTAGCAAAAAAAATTTAGTTTCAATAAAATAAGCGGATCTCAAATAAACCCTTAATTCACTAATTTAATTATAGAGTAATGCATAAAAAAATAAAATAAAATAAAAAAACTCAAAGTAATTAAATCTTAAACAGATTGTCCCTCTCTCCCCTCTTGCGCGGCAAAATCTGAGAATTATTATTATTATTATTATTATTATTATTATTTATTTATTTATTTGTCTTTGATCAAACTTGGACTTGACTCAACCCAAAAATTGCAAGGTTTATTTGGTTTCAAAAAGTGGTGTATTCACTTTACATTTTCTGTACTCTATATTCAATTCTTGAAATTGAATAAAAAATAAATAAATAAAACACTCATTTTCTCATTTGGTAGTATTTGGTAAGTGGTTTTGAATATATAATTTGAGTATAAAATACATCATAGCATGGTTTGGTCATTGTTTTCTATTTTTTTTAAAGTAACTTTTATCCACTACATACACTCACATCACTCAAAAAAAGTAATTTTGTATTTTCACAATATTTATGAATATGCCACTGTATTTGTATTCATAGAGAACGAAAATGTTGAAAAGTTGTTCTCATTTTTTGTATTCAAATCCAACTTTTATGATAATATTGAAAATGAAAACTGGGTACAAATGCTAAAACCAAACTAGTTTTTCAGTAGTGAGCTCACAGAAAACTGAAAATTAATACAGAATATTGCACTTTTTTCAGCTAACCGAACAGCCTCCTAGACTTTAGAGACAATAGCTTCATATTGATTTACACCTTGTTAAAACTCTCAAACTAGGGAACAGTCTTTCTAAATAAAATTTTAATTTTTGTTGAATCTATTTGATGTTCTTACTATGGACTTAAAAAAAAAAAAAATGTTATAAGATTGAGAAATATTTTTATTTTTTTATTAATTTTTTAAAGGAAAAAAATAATAATAAAAAAAAAAAAAAAAAACCCAAACCTTTCAGAAAATATCAAGCTTCATACTTAAAATTTGCAATCCCAATATAAAATTCCTAATAAAGATTTCCAAAAAATCAACTACATATTCAACCAATTTTTTTTCTAATCAAAGTATAAATTTTCTATATATACACAATTTTCATTCTATACCCATAGACATGTCAAAATCAACCAAATCTGGATGACCCACAAAATTTCTATACTAAAATTTCCAAAAAAATCAACTAAACAAGACCAACACTCCTCTTAGAATACTATAGAATATAACATATTCAACTAAAATCTGGGAAGCATGGGTGTGGATTCAAGTTCGGGTGCGGGTGCGGTATGACGACATGGCAATTTTTGAAAAAACAAGAAACAGGTGTGGCGGGGTATATTTATTAATTAATTATTAAATATATTTTTATTTATATTTTCTATATATTGCTAAGCATTTATATATATATATATATATATATATATATATAAAATGGAAAACATATACCCAATTTAAGAGTAACAGTAGATAATAAAAAGAATTGAGATGATTTTAGGGTTTTTCCTTTAAAGTCTGCCGACAAAATGGTGTGTTTTGATCTAATATTTTACTCTCTTTTTTTAACAAGAATTTTGGCCCATATCAGACTGATTTGGGTCCTATTTAGGACCGAATCAGGCTGAACAGGAAGGAAAAAAAAGGAAAAAAAAAAAACCTTCCACGGACACGCGTGCAACTGCGTCCATGCAAATTCAACTCGAGTGTGCCAGCTAAATCAGTGCAGTCGTGCTTCCTAGTCTAAAACCCTATTAAGTGTAAACCATTAAGATTAATTTTTATATGCCAAGTCATGCATGTTCTTATATCTCAAAATTATGATTCACAGCATTATTATCACTTTTCAGGATTTCTTCATGGCTGGCACACATACATCAGCCTCTGCAATTGAATGGTCACTAGCAAAGCTCATAAACCATCCAACAGTGCTAGAGAAAGCAAGGATGGAGATGGATAAAGTTGTGGGCAATAATAGGTTGGTTGAAGAATTCAACTATAGACTTCCATACATCCAAGCAATCATAAAGGAAACACTACGGCTTCACCCACCAATCCCTTTGATTTCTAGAAAATCAATGAAAGAATGCTTGGTCCATTGGAAGGGATCCCAAGTCTTGGGAAAATCCAATGGAATTCAAGCCTGAGAGTGATTCTTACAATCTAATGAACGTGATGGGCCAGGTGTCATAGACGTTAAGGGACAAATTTTCAACTACTACCATTTGGTACTGGGAGGAGGGGTTGCCCTGGCTTGTCATTAGCCATGCAAGAAGTGCCCACAATATTAGCAGTTATGATTCAGTGTTTTGATCGGAGGGTGATTAGTCCGAGTGGAGTGAAAACCAATGTTGTTGATATGACTGAAAGTCCTGGGTTAACAATTCCAAGGGCCAATGATCTTGTTTATGTTCCAGTACCACGATTTAGTATGAATAATGTACTTAATCCTTAGGTCACAGTTAGTTTCACTCGCTGTTCTTTTCAAGCCCATGTTTTAGCTAGTTGGTCCTCTATAATTCGTTTATAGAACCTTCCATTGATGTTCATATCCTTTATCGCATGGCATTAGTTTTCTTTTGTTCAATAAAGATTTCTTCTTATAAAAAAAAAAACAAAAAGTTGCAGAAGAATGGGAAAACCACCGAACCATCTAGGTCCCTCAAAACTTCTTGCACTAAAAAATTGACAATAGTAATAATAAGGGAAATTACACTTTACTATTTTAAATTATGCCTCAAATTACACGTTGCACCCTAAATTTTTAGAATGCACAGTTTGCACCTTAAATTATAACTTATGTTACATTCTGCACTCTACTGTTAATTTTATCGTTATCTTGGATGACATTACGTAAAAAGACTCAATTGTTTATATTCTCAATCCCTTAAAAATAAAGGAGAAATAACACGTAGCCACCCTAAACTATAAATTATACTTTGTCATCCTAAACTATAATTTCAATTACACTTTACACCCTAAAATTTGGTTTTCCATCTAAGATTACAGCAGAATTGACAGTAGAGTGCAAAGTATAACATGAGTTATATTTTAGGGAGCTAAATGTGAATTCCAAAAGTCTAGGATGCAAAGTGTAATTTAGGGTATAGTTAAGGGTGGCAAAGTGTAATCATCCCTAATAATAATAGAAATTATAGGTTCAAAATGTAATAACTAATAATTAACATTTTTTCCTAATAATTACATTGGGTGATTAGATATTTGAACACTGAATATTTTATGAAACCACCAAGATGTGCTAGTTGAATTACAAGACTCTTACTTATAAGAAATCCTAACAAGTTAAACATAAATATAATATAATATTATGTTTATGTTTATAGTTAATATATTTATTGTGATCACTAAATCAAAAAAAAAAAAAGACATTTTAATTGAAACATTAAAACACAAATCCTCTTCTCGCACATAGAATGTGTATGAAGAGGCAAGAGGAAAACATATTTCTTAGGAACATATGTCACTATTTTATTTAATTGTCTAATCCTTTGACAAAACGCACTTTACTTGTATTTAGGTAGATCTAGGATGTGTTTAATACTTCAAGAAACTTATTTCAAAATCAAGTGTTGAAGCCATACGAGTCTGTCCAAGAAACAAGCTAAAGAAGTGTCTATTATTAAAGCTCGACAACTAGCTCGACAGCTAGCATCTATTGGCTTTAAGAAGCTGTTCCAGCCCCATGGCTCAATAGCTGCTCGACAGATGGCTATCTATCAAGGTTTATGAAAAATAGATTTTCAGTTCTGTTTTGACTCTAATTCATGATTATGGTTTTGGACTTTCTTTTTTCACAACCCTAGACATATAAAAGGATTATTTTAAGGGTTGTTAAAGTGGATACAAGTTGCACAAGTATTGAGCAAAGTTTGTTCAATAAAAATTGTGACTGAAAACAAAATTTGCCCTAGTTCATCGTTCTTTTGAAAAGTTGTTGTGTTTGTGCTACCACGCATTTGTATGTTAAGTTAATTAATTAATTAACTTGGCTAATTAATCAATTAATTCATCACAAGTGGTCAATTCGTTTTTGGCCTATCAAGTGGTATCAGAGTAGGCACACTCTGATTAGGTTTTAATCTTTGTTGTGTTGATCCATTGACCCCTGTTGTCATGGCTGCAACCATTTTGAACAGATCTTTGATTTCAAATACATCTTGTTTTTCTAATCTCTACTTGTTTAAGTGTATCAGAAAATACAGATCTAAAAGTTATTTGAATTCTCTTGTGATGACCGTTGTAAAAGATCTTAGTCTACCTAAAAAGAAACTAAACTATCTCAAAATGAAAATGTGTAGAGGAGTTCGTCTGAAAAGAGTGAAAGTTAAAGACTTAGCTCGTAAAAGGCACATGAGAGAAAGCACCATTCCTACTGATCTGTCATCTAAGCATGAAGTGTGTTATATGATGAAGTTCGCATTTAAAGTTATGGACACATGTTTGTAGTACCTTGATAGCGGTTGCTCAAGACACATGACTGGAGACCAATCTCTCTTCAAGGTTTTTGAGTCTAAGAAAGGTGGCAATGTCCCTTTTGGTGATGGGAGCAAATCACAGATTAAAGGAAAGGGAATTATCTCTCTACTTGGATTGCTGGATATTGCAAATGTTCTATATGTAGAAGGTCTAAGGGTGAACCTGTTGAGCATAAGTCAGATATGTGATCAAGACTTCATGGTGCTATTCTCAAAAGGAAAGTGTCTTGTCATGGATGAGTCTGGAAAGAAACTCATAAGTGGCATTCACACTCTAGACAACTGTTATGGATTGGTTCCCTGATGCTAATATTGTCTGCAATAGCATTCGGTTGCCAAATGAAGATCTATGGCATCAACCGATGGGACATGCTAGTTACAAACATCTTTCTATTGTATCTAAGCATGAATCAGTCTTAGGGATACCAAAACTTAGTAGAATAAGCAATGTGGTGTGTGGACCATGTCAACTTGGGAAACAGATGAAAGCTAAGCATCCTGGCACTCAGACATCAGCTACATCTAAACCATTAGAGTTTCTACATTTGGATCTTATGGGTCCAACTAGAACGAAGTCTCTTGGTGGTAAGAGATACATCATGGTTGTGGTAGATGACTTCACTAGGTACATTTGCGTCATTCTCCTACGATCCAAGTCTGATGCTCCTGAGCACATTAAAGCTTTGTGCACAAGACTACAGAATGAAAAGAGCCTAAAGATTGATCGAATTTGAAGTGACCATGGTAAAGAATTCGAAAACTCGTATATGGAGTCCTTTTGCACAAGATCAGGTATATCTCAAGAATTCTCTAATCCTATTACTCTTCAACAGAATGGTGTAGTAGAAAGAAAGAATAGGGTTATTCAGGAGATGGCTAAAGCCATGTTGCATAACAAGGATGTAGCTAGAAACTTATGGGGAGAAGTTGTTAACAGTGCATGTCATATGGTCAATAGGGTGTACTTCAAACCCGGTACTAAGAAAACTCCATATGAGTTATGGAAAGGAAGGAAGCCGAATGTGAAGTATTTCAGAATCTTTGGAAGTACGTGTTTCATCCTCAAAGATAGAGAGAATGTGGGAAAGTTTGACTCCCGGAGCGATAAAGGAATATTTCTGGGTTACTCCTCTACAAGTAAGGCTTATCAGGTACACAATAAAAGAACTATGAAGGTAATGGAGACAGTGAATGTTGTTATTGATAAGTCTTTAGATTATAGTTTTGAGAAAGGTATTGAGGAATTCCCCAGAGATATTCTTCCTACTGGGCCTAAGGAAGTTCAAGAAATTGTTGAACAAGAACCTGCATCTCCAAGTACTCCTGGTACTCCTAGTGTTATGGAAGATTCTGCAGATATACCCACTTCACCAGATTCTGAATCCCATGAGGAGAAAGGACCTTCCTCCAAGATTAAATTAAATTATCCTCCAAAAGTTATTGTGGGAAACATGAATGAACTCACATTAAGGAAAAGTACAGTTGATAAATGTGTTGCTAACTTTGTGTCTTATTCTTGTTATTTGTCACAGGTTGAACCCACTAAAGTTGAGGAAGTTCTTCAAGATGAAAGTTGGGTTGAAGCAATGCATGATGAATTGTTTCAGTTTCAGAGGAATGATGTCTGGACTCTAGTAGCTAGACCAGAGGGTGAGCACATCATCAGTACAAAGTGGATATTTCGCAATAAGACTGATGAGGAGGGCAATGTGATTCGCAACAAGGCTCGGCTTGTAGCTCAAGGATACTCACAAATGGAAAGAGTAGACTATGATGAAACATTTGTCCTAGTTTCTCGTATGGAGTCCATCAGAATTCTCCTAGCCCTTGCATATCACATAAAATTCAAGTTTTACCAAATGGATGTAAAGACTGCTTTCTTGAATGAGCTACTTAAATAGGATGTCTATGTGGCTCAACCAAAAGCATTCATTGATCCACACTTTCCAAATCATGTGTTGCACCTCAAGAAGGCACTTTATGGGTTGAAGCAAGCCCCTAGAGTTTGGTATAATTGACTCACACAATACTTGGTGTCACATGGGTTCACACGAGGAAAAGCTGATCAAACTCTCTTCATAAAAAGGGAAGATTACGAGTTGATAGTTGCTAAGTCTATGTTGATGATATCATCTTTGGGTCGACTAAGGATGAACTTGCTCACAGCTTCTCAAAACTCAAGCAAGCCGAGTTCAAGATGAGCATGATTGGAGAGCTGACTCACTTCCTTGGATTGCAGATTCGTTAACAAGATTCAGGTATATTCCTTTCTCAATCTAAATATGCTAAAAATTTTGTGAAAAAATTTGGTTTGGAATCTCCTAGTTCTGTCAGAACCCCTATGAGTCCAAATGTTAAACTCACTGTTAACTTGTTAGGTAAAAGTGTTGATTCATCTCTTTATAGAAGCATGATAGGTAGCCTTCTTTACCTTACTGCTAGTAGACCTGACATTAGTTACAGTGTGGGAATGTGTGCTAGATATCAAGCTAATCCCAAAGAGTCTCATATGATTGCTTTAAAAAGAATCATAAAATATGTCAAAACCACTGCCGACTTTGGTGTGTGATATAGCAAGGACATAAATGATGTCTTAGCTAAATATTCTGACGCTGATTGGGTTGAGAATGCTAATGATAGAAAAAGTACATCGAGAGGTTTTTTTTATGTGGGCAATAATTTTATTTCCTGGATGAGCAAAAAGCAAAACTCCATCTCATTATCTACAGTAGAAGCTAAGTACATCGCTGTCGATAGTTGTTGCACCCAACTCTTATGGATGCAAAAACTCCACCATGATTATGGTATTTGTCAAGAGCACCTCACCATCTATTGTAACAATACCAGTGCCATTAACATCTCTCAGAATCCGATTCAACGTTCTCGAACCAAACATATAGAGATTCGACATCACTTCATTAGTGAGCTTGTCAAAGATGGTACTCTCACTCTTGAGTTTATTCACACCAATGATCAGAAGGCTGACTTATTTACCAAACCTCTTGACAGCAAATGTTTTGAATTCCTTCGTCAAAACATTGGTGTTATCTCCATGGAATGATTTCTTTCTCTCCTCTTTCTTCCTCATGCATTTGCATCTAGTTTTATGCTTTGTTTTGTTTAACATGGTTTTGTTTGTTTTTAGCTTTGCTTATTTTGTTTTTCACATAAAAATTTTTAAAAAAAATGAAAAATCAGAAAAATACAAAAACAGTGTGTGTTTTGCGTACATTAGTACTTGTGTACCTTGGATAGCCATTGAAACAAAATTTTCTAAACTTTGTATCTTTTGTACCTTAGATGAGCATCTCTATGCACAACTAAACAAGTGAGCTTTGTGGCTCTTGTTTGTGATGAGTAAGATTAAGTTATCTCTTGTACTTAACACTCATATCACTCTTTTTGATGGGAAGGACTAGAAAATCCTAAGAGAAATGCATAAATAACCATCTCACCACTGTTGCCCGCCAATCATAAAATGACATCTGTATACTTCAACATAGCAAAAGTACAATGTCAATGACATCTGTATGCTTCGGCATAGCAAAAGTGCAATGTCAAAAGCTTAACATCATTGAATATTTCTTTTCTATCTCTTATATGCCTATGCATGATTTGCTTAAAAAGAAAATATGCAAAGAAAATAAAAGCAAAAAGAATCAAAATGCTTTAAATATAATTGCAAGTGTGTCTTCTAGGAGATGTGGGAGTTATAGGATATACCTCGAAGGTGATAGTCCCCATCAAACAGTTATGATTGTGTGTGAGTTAAAGTGATTTTCTCATATCTCAAATCTTCATAACATGGAGACACTTATATAATCTTGCTGTGTTTTTCACACATAACATGCAATATTCTTTGTTACTCTTGATATATGTCTAGGTATAATGTGATTTGGCCATCACAAGGTTTACATGTGTTAATGTATACTTACTAAACTGTCTTGACTTACTTTTGAAATATAAAATTGGTTAGACTTGTTGTGTGTGTGTGTGTGTGTGTTTTTGGGATCTTTGTGCTTAAAATTGTTGTTGTGAGATGATTTTGAGAGCTTAAAATGTTGATTGGATCCTTGGTTGAGTTGCATGCTTGATTGCATTCATGTCTGTGTTTTTCTCTTTTTGAAAAACTAGTTTTTAGCAACCTCAACAGATCCTCGACACCTGGCTTATCTGTCAAGATCTTAAGTTGTTTCTTATTGCAATCTCGACAGCTAGGTGGATCGATCGAGAAAGTTCGTTCATGGATCCTCGATAGCTTCTCGACAGCTGGTGGATCGATTGAGCTTCTTTAATTGTGTCTGATGAATTCTTCCTCGACACTTCTCGACAGCTGCATCTATCGATGCTTTAACCCTCGACACCTTTCTCGACACCTTTATCTGTCGAGTTTTACTGACCTTCTATATAAAGGTTCAGCGCGATTCTTCTCACTTTTCTTGATCTCTCTTTCAACAAATCCATCCTTTCACCTCCCAAAACACTCTCTCTCACTCCAAACCTCTTTCCAAGCGTTTTTCAAGCTTTCTCAAGTTTTTTTCCTTCACTTGGTATGTTTCTAATCTCTCATTTACATGCATTTCATGTCTTGAAACCTAGGTTTTAGGGTTTTTGAAAAATTTTGGGGTTTTTCAAAATTGATGAGTTTTTGTTGAAATTTTGGGATGGATTTTTGTTTAAATGAGTTTAAAATCTCATACATTGCATCACATTAGCATTATAATAGTATTATCATGCATTTAGATATGTGCAAATTGATTGTGTGCTGGTAGGATTGGATTGGGCTAAGCCCATGATGCCTTTTATATTGCATGTCACATGTTCATGCATTCCCCATGCAAACATACTCTCAATTCAATATATTTTGATATATTTGAATTGCTTGAGACTTTTTTAATTGTCTCTCTCTCTCTCTCTCTCTCCCTCTCTTTTCTATTTACATTAGTCGTGTCTATGGCACCAAAATGTAAGTCCATTCCGTCCTAGAACCCTTTTCATTCCAAGGCATCCACTTCATCTGATCCTACTTCTTTTCATATTCGGTTTTGTGATAAGGATAAGCAAAAGGCTTTCTCAGAGAACTTTTCTTGACAAGGCATTCATTCTAAACGCCGAGGCATGGACTCGCCAACACTGACCTACCCGATGTCATTCATAGTCGGGTTGGGAGTCATTGTGTGACGTCCCGATCACATGTCCATCCGTGCTAATCTAGGAGTTTTACTCCAACATGCATGGATTTGATTTTTTGATACCTCATTTTCTCACTCGCGTTCGAGGTATGTGCATTACTGTCACACCGCAGATTGTTGCGAATGTGCTTCGTGTCCCGAAGGTAGAGTTTCCTGCCTACCCTAGTTGTGAATGTCTGAGGACTGTGTCCAATGATGTGCTCAAATCTGCTTTCTATGAATGCCCTTCTGATTAGGGTGAGCGTTAGTCCACTTATTGTTTGGCCTTTGCAGAAGGCCCTCGGTTTTTAAACATGGTTATGACATTTGTTCTTCACCCTCTGTCTCACTATAACTCTATCACAGAGCCTTATGCTCGATTTTTGTTGTCCCTTCTTGAGCATCTTACTATAGATTTTTCTTCTCACTTTATTCTTTCTATCATAGATGTCCATAAGGATTTGGCGTCCCGTGATAAGCTCATCTTTCCTTCCTCTATCATGAGGATGTTACGCCCTTTTTTTGTTCCCTTTCCAACGTCTAACCATTTTTCTTATATGTGTGCCATAGACACCACTACCGTTAAAAGTAGCGAGGCGCAGTTTAGGTCGAGGCAGTCTGGGTCAGCAGCTTCTCCCTCCCGTTCGACTCCATCTCGATCTGCTCCATCCATATCCGCTCCCTCCTCTTCTACGAGCGATGTGTCACTCGGGAACATCATGACACAACTTCAGCGCATGGATGCTCACCTTGATACACTCTCTACAGAGCTGTATCAGGTGAACGTTCATGTTGGTCATATTGCACGGCGGCAAGCAATTAAGGGTGGCTTCACTCTTGAGGCTTCTCCTCCACCTCCTCTAGTGGTTATGATACTAAGGCTGAGGATGATGATGCTAGTGATGACAATGATGCTTCTGATGATGATGATGATGATGATGATGATGGAGATGCTAGCTCTATCGATGAGATGTCTACTTGACACTCTTACCCTTTGTCACTCATGACAAAAAGGGGGAGTAGTTGTTTGATATGAGAATAGTCATTCTTAGAGGGGGAGTTAGTATAGGACATTTTTGTTAGATGGAGTGTTGATTTTTGAGAGATGTAGTGAGGATTACTTGTATCTTTTTTCTTTTCTCTATTTTAGATACATTTATTCTTGTACATAGGTCTTGTGACCATTACTGACATACATTGTACTTATCTTCTTTATATATTGATGTATGTTTCTTTCACCTACCCTTACATGTGTTGTTTCTTTTCTTTCTTTATGCACATGCTTCTTATTACTTGTATGCAATCTATTATTTCTATTTCACACAAAGATGCCTTGATGAGTTTTGCTTAAAGTGTTTCAGAAATACAAGTTGTCAAAGTCTACTTGTCATAAACTCTCTTCTTGCAAAGTTTTTCAAGAGTTTGTATTAGGATAGATTTTATTGTATTCAACAAGTGAGTACAGGTTAAGTGATTTATGACTTCGCTCATATGTTCATTTGTTTGTTATGGTTTTGTCACGGATTGCTAAAGGGAGAGATTGTTAGGACATATGTGATTCACTTGTTAGGAACATATGTCACTATTTTATGTAATTGACTAATCCTTTAACAAAACGCACTTTACTTGTATTTGGGTAGATCTAGGATGTGTTTAATACTTCAACAAACTTTGTTTCAAGATCAAGTTTTAAAGTCATGCTAGTCTGTCCAAGAAACAAGTTGAAGAAGTGTCTGTCATTAAAACTCGACAGCTAGCATCTATCGACCTTAAGAAGCTGTTCCAGCCTCGTGGCTCGACAGCTACTCAACAAACGGCTATCTGTCGAGGTTTATGAAAAACAAATTTTCAGTTCTGTTTTGACTTTAATCCGTGATTATGTGTTTAGGTTTTTTTTTCTCACAACCCTAGACATATAAAATAATTATTTTAAGGGTCATCAAAGTGGACACAAGTTGCACAAGTGTTGAGCAAAGTTTGTTCAAGCAAATTGTGACTAGAACCAGAATTTACCCTAGTTCATCGTTCTTGTGAAGAAGTTGTTGTGTTTGTGCTACCAAGCATTTGCATGTTAATTTGATTAATTAATTAACTTGGCTAATTAATCAATTAATTCATCACAAGGGGTCAATTCGTTTTTGGCCTATCAATATTTATATTAACAATCCTAATTTGGTAAGAATGGGGTGTAAAACTCATTTTTACACCATCCTAAAGAGATTGTCACATCAACTTTTTACTTAAAACTCAATACATTCTACCACACCTAATAACATCTCAATAAATTATAATTAATTTGGATTTTCAAATGAGTATTAGAATTGATTGGGTCTGCTTGCATTTATTCTTTAATATGTAATAAGATGATGTGGCATATTGGGATTGGAAAGTGTAAAACTTGGGTTTTACACCACATCCTTATAAAATTGAATTAATCTCTTATAACATATCACAAATATATATATGTTAATCATAAACATATTGCCTCTCTAAAAGCTTAACTATTATTTGATGATCAAAATTCAAATTCAGCCATTAAACATAAATCTCATTTTTCATGTTTATTATGTTATGAATTTGTTAGGTCTAACACTAACCCTAAATCTTCATTTATTTTAAGGCATTTGAAAATATCTTGTGAAAAATGTAGTAAATGGCATTAAAAAAAATGTGTCATTTACTACTATGGTTCTACAATGCGTTTCATTTTATATGAATGTAATCTGTTCCTAATATCGTAATATATATATATCCATCCCTAATATCATAACACAAGAAAATATATCCATTTCAGCTTTTAGGAACTGGGGTAGGAATAGGATCATCTGTTGCTTTTACGAAAATTTTAATTACAAACTTGTATATACCTACAATACATTGGTGGGTTGACCTCCAGGACCAAAATGCTATTTTATGAAATTCAAATAGAACGTATTATAAGAAACAATAACTAGTTAAATATAAATCTTATATTTATGTCTATAGTTATATTATTTATTGTAATCACTACGTATGTATTATAAGAAACCCTAACCGGCCAGTTAAAAATAAAAATATTTGCACATGATTATCATGGGTATATATGTTTAATTGATGAGGATTCTTAAGATAATGAGTTTAATATAAATATAAATATGTTAATCATAAAATATTAAAAGAATTTCTAATTATCACAATAAATCTAAAGTTAAATCAAGTGACAAAATCAACAAAAAGATTTAATAAAAAATTTTAATTAAAAAAATTGTATCAAAATTTCTCTATGCGCATGCAAAACATGTGTGAAAAGGTTATAGGATTAAAATAAATATATTTATATTAAACTTATAATCTTTCCATTAAATTTTTAAAAAAAAAATCATAAACTTAAAAACTCTAACCGGTTAAATATATCAAAATAAATATGTTAATCATAAACACGATGTCTCTCTAAATATAGATCTCATATCCTCAATTTATGTTTATGTTTATGAACCATTTGGGAGCCAAACCAAATTGTTCTGACCCAAACTAGACCCGTTTGCCAAGTCTAATTGTACCTAAGTTTTAGAGCATTCACATTAACCTCTACAAAATTTTAGCTATATTAACCCCAAAAGCTCCACTTTAACTAGTTTAACAAACCTATATTAAATAGATATGCATCAGACTCAGTATTCATTTCTCTACATCATTTAAAAAAAAAAATTCTCTCTCATCTCTTCACCGTTCCTTGTTGACCAAAACAGGACATCTCACAAACCACCTAAATCACCGGAAACCACCACAAACCACCGAAAACCACTACCATCGCACAAAGCCCAACCCTCCTTCCCCAATTTTTCAACAAAACCAACCAAGATCCACCATGACTCAACAAAATATTATTTGCCCATACCACCATCGCATGATCAATTTTCAAGCTCTATTTCATAGCCAACGTAGCACTGGTGAAGGAGTACCAATCCAAGGCAACCCAAGAAGTCACACAAAGAGAGATCTATGTGGGCTAACAAATCATATCACCTAGTAAATCCACCAAAAATCAAACCCATATCGACCCAATCAAATCCAACACCGAATATTAACAAATTTCATACCTAACCAGCAAATCCATGGTTTGATTTGGGTAAACCAAAACCCACTTGACTTGCAAGGACTAGCTCTAGTCATCAGAGCAACAACAACAAGAATGCCGAACCAAGCAACAACAACAAGGCCACCCCCTGCTACAATCTCAGACCATCGGTGGATTTGCTTTGATATGTGGCTTAAGAGAGAGAGAGAGAGAGAGAGAGAGAGAGAGTGTGTGAGTGAGAGAAGACGGAGGACAGAGATCAAACGAGAGTGAGAAAGAGTGTGTGTTTTGAAGTCTTGAAGCAGAAAAGGAATTTAAAACTAAAGTTCTAGCTGTGGCTTTAGTGAGACTGATGCATGAATTTTTATAATCTTTAGTTATATATTTGGTGAAACATTAAAGTAGCTACACTGATGTGAATGCTATCACCCTTTAACTAAAATTTTACATTGTGTGACATGAATGCTCTAAGAGCATTCACATTAGGCTTGGTGCTATTTTTGTCAAATTTTGACTAAAAAGCTATTTTAACTAGCTTAGAGCATTGGCAATAGGTGTGCTAAATGCTAAATTTTTAGCATTTGGCACACCAAAAAACCTCCTACGTCACATGTTTTAAATGCCAACTATTTTGAGAACAGTACAATTCTAAATATAGAACGGTACGAGTAGGAATTGTAAAATTTTTTACTTTTTTTTAATTCAACTTTTCCGTCTCCTCTCTCATCTCTTGGCTCTCCTCTCTCACATATGTATCTCTCTCATTGTTTGCTTTTTCTCACCTCGGTACAGGTGGTGAATTTTTTTTTTTTAAAAGGTAGAAATTTTTTTAAGTTATTTTAATGGGTGATGTGCTAAAATAAAACACGTGATGTATGAAGTATTATAAAGTAATGTGTTAAAATTGATAAAGTAACTTTTTTGTGTGAGAAAATAGAATTTTTTTACAACGGCTGATGCTAATGGAGTCCAAATCTTCTGTCTCATCAATTGTGCTCCACTCCATGCTCCACCAATAAAACTTGGATAGCTGGCCTCTCCCATTAAGTGAGATAACCCCTGACATTAACGTTAAAATTAGACTTCTCTTCTTTTTTTTTCTCTTTCGTAGCTTTTGTTTCTTCTCTTTGGTTGCGGCTTTTGGTTTCTTTTTTCTCTCTTCTCTATGTGGTTGACGTTAACCTGAATTCTTTTGATTTTTGTCTCTTGCCACAACTTTTGTTTTTGATTTTGTTTCTTCCATCTGTTGTCTTATTGTATTCCTATCTTTCTCCCAAATAGGGACGAAACTACCTTAGGGCTAAGGGGGTCCATGCCCCCCCCCCCCCCTCAACCTTTGAAAAAAAATTTCCTAGTATATATATCAGCATAAAAAATATACTTTTGGCTCTAAATTAATATACTTGGCCCCCCTCTCCCAAACAATTTACAAGCTGACCCATGAAACAAAAATGAAAAAAATTATCAAACCATCCCTTGTCTAGTTGTCCCAAGAATATCAAGAAAAACATTTAGCAAAACATTTGGACAATTTACAAATCCGGACAATAAGGAGAATCTGCAAAACAATTCACATATTCAGATAATAAAAAAAATTCTTTGGTCACAATCTAAGTTAAAATATATATATATATATATATATATATATATATATAACAAATCAATTATAAATCCTAGCAAAACAAATCACAAAAACCCAATAACCTCTGGGAAATTATTGTGAACTCCCGGAGTACCATAAATACGTGCTCCCTCCTCTCACATGAATGGTGGGTCCCACTAATTAAATTCATGGTGGGACCTACCATTCATGTGAGAGGAGGGAGCATGCATTTATGGTACTCCGGGAGTACCTAATAATTTTCCATAACCTCTACCCAAAAATTTCTACCTCTCATTTGAGAGCTTTTTGTCCCTCTTAAATAACTCCACCCTATAGTCATAGAGACAACTCCTATGCTACTAATCACTCTATCCACACACCAATTAGTGTCACCAGCAACTTGGATCAGTTGGTGTCTTTAACTCAATCCATGAAAAAATTTTATTTTTTTAAAGATCTACTGCTCACTTGGATCAGTTGGTGTCTTTTAAAAATTTACTTTAACGATGCATTATTAGCATTAATTTATTCTTGATTATAATATCTATTATTGATTGAAAAAAAATAAAAAATAAATAAAAATTAATGCTAATAATACATCATTGTCAACCTTTAGTATTAATATTCTAACTTTTTAAAATTCTTGAACAAAGAACTTTGGCCCCCCCTAAGTTTGAATCCTAGTTCCGTCCTTGCTCCCAAAGCTTTATTGTCCACTACCACAGAGATTCCTTTTGTCATATAGCTCCAAATTTTTTTTCAACTTTTGAGAGACTCCTGCTGAAACAAGCAACCTTCAACACCTTTTACGTATTGTTTCAGTCACACAATAAGTTCTCTCTTTTTGGTTTAGTGTAAATAAATTTCTTTTTTTTTTTTAATTTATTTTAGGATTTATAACAATTTTCTTATATACACTTGTGGGAGTGTGTGTGTGTATATATATATATATATATATATATATGTTGTTTATTAAAACAATAACTATGTTGTTTTTGTTTTGTATTAAGGTCATTAGTGATAGCAATTATCATACTAAGACAAATAGTCAATCAATTCGAAAATTGAATTTTGAAGATGAGGATTCACCTGTGATAGTTGAACAACCAGAACCTATATCAATAGATAGCAATGATAAATTCATGCTAACGTAGAAGAAGAAGTGATTCTGAAATTAGGAATTGAGTTTGAGACTAAGCAAGATGCATATGATTTTTATAACAGTTATGCGCGTGTAGTTAGATTTAGCATTAGGCAAAGTAAGGGCCACAAGGGTGATAAAGATGGTTCAAGTAAATGGTTAGAGTTTTTTATTGCTCTTGCGAGGGTATACAAGGGAATGACAAAAGAGATGATAATGTGAAATGCCTTTGTCCAGAAACAAGATGCGGTTGCTTGGCAAAGCTGAAAATTAGTTGTAGATGTAGTGAAAAATATTGTGTAGTAAAATTTGTGTCAGACCACACACGTCTTAACTTCTCCTTGTAAGCGTATATTCCTTAGATCTCAAAGATCCACCAATCCAGCTCAAGCTATTGAGGCTAAATTAGTAGATAGTTCTAGAATTGCACCAAGAGCAAGTGTAGGACTAATGACTAGAAGGGTAGGTGGACTTGACAATCGTGGCTTTATTCTTGAGGATTATAATAATTATTTGCGTACAAGATGAACAGATGAGATGAAAAGCAGGGATATGGGAGGCCTACTTGAATATCTTCAAAGACTGCAATCTAAAGACCTTAATTTTTCTTATGCAATTCAAGTTGACCTTGATGATCTAATTACAAATATTTTTTGGGCAAATGGTAAAATAAAGTTGGATTGTGAATATTTTAGGGATGTAGTGTGCTTTGATACAACTTACAAAAAAAATAAAGAAGGTAGGTTGTTTGTTGGTGTAAATCATCATAAACAAACTATCATCTTTGGGGCTACATTGTTATATGATGAAATATCTGAGACTGTCATATGGTTGTTTGATTCTTTTCAGAAGGCAATGTTTGATAAGAAACCACAGACTATCCTCATAGGCCAAGATGCTACAATGGCGAAGGCATTAGCTTCACAATGGCTAGAAACACATCATCGTTTATGGGTTTGGCATATGTACCAGAATGCAGCTAAGCAACTCAATGAAGTGTTTGGAAGGTATAGCACTTTTGCAACAGATTTTAGTAGTTGTGTATATGACCATGACTATGAAGATGATTTTTTAGATGCATGGGATAATATGCTTGATAAATATGATCTAAAGAATAACAGTTGGTTGCAAAGACAATTTGAGTTAAGGGAGAAATGGGCTTTGGTTTATGGGAGGAAAACATTTTGTGCTGATATGTCTACTACTTAGAGAAGCAAGAGTATGAAGAGTCAAATTAAAAGGTACATAGCTTATAATTATGACTTGTTGTGTTTCTTTCGTTACTTTCAAAGGTTGGTTAATGGCAGATGTTTTGAAGAGTTGAGAGCAGATTTTAAAGCAACTCAAAGTAGGCCATAGTTAGAATATCCAGTAGAAATATTGAAGCATGCAACGAGTATTTATACTCCTACAGTATTTAAGTTGTTTAATCATGAATTATGGCTCACTTGGGATTGTGAATTGCATAAGGATGGTGAGGTTGGAACTATGGTCAAATATAAAGTTATTTCTCCCTGTAAATCTTGCCAACACATTGGTCAATTTCATTCATTGGCTTCTACAGTGATGTGTAGTTGTAATAAATTTGAGTTTGTTGGAATTTTATGTGCCCGTGCCTTAAAAGTGTTATCTCTTCAAAATTGTAAAAGGGTGTCATATCAGGATATTTTAAAAAGTTGGACAAAAGATGCAAATGATGGTTCTGCAATGAATAATTATATGCATGTAGGACCACATGACCACAATGTAGATGTGGGAAGTCATTATAAAGTGTGGCTTAAATTGTATTCTAATTTGGCAGCAAGAGCTGCACTGAATAATGAGTCTTTTCATATTTCTTTGGATGCTCATGAAAGTACTTTAAACAAAGTAGAAGCAAATTTGAAAAATTTATCAATTAAAGAATCTGTTGTTGGGGCACCCATTTCAAATCAAAGGCTCAACAAGCTAATGACAATGTGCAGCCTACTAATTGTGAAAGAAATAAAATTAAAGGAATTAAGCTTAAAGGGAGACAAGCATGTGTAAGGACATCTCGTAAAAGAAAGGGTGCATTAGAAAAAGCAACAAGAAAGAGAAAACATCAAACTAAAGCATTGTCTCATATTCAACAACTCAGATCGGTATGAAATGTGTTCTATGTTTTGTTACTTTGTGCTTACAATTTGTTAGACAATGGTACGCACTAATTCTCTAAATCATTTATATGATTTTTATTTCAACAATATGACAGCCACCTCATGATGGTGCCTTTAGCTCAAGGATTCAAGCAAGTTTGATGTCTTCTTCGATTAATTTAACAATATATATATATATATATATATATATATTGTGTAAAAAAGTACTAATTTAACAAATTTTTTATAAGATTTTTTTTCTTCTTAGTCACCTTATGATGGTGCTTTTAGCTCAGGGAATCAAGCACCTCAACATACAGTGGTAAACTTTTAACTTTTGATTATGATTTTTTGTTAATTTATTGTTATATTACTCTTACATTTTGTAGTATCAGCTCATAAATGGTTCATTGTATTGTTTGTTATTTATTTCATTGTGAAATGTATCAGGAAGATAGCATGGCAAATTTAAATACACCTAACTTTACTAATATGTTGAACTTGATACAGGTAATCAAATGAAAGTTTATTTATTGATTTATTTTTTGCTTAGATTTTTGTTTGTTTCATTGTTAAATGTATCGGAAAGATAGCATGGGAAATTTAAATACACCTAGCTTTACTAATATATTGAATTTGATACAGGTAATTAGATGAAAGTTGATTTAATTATTAACTCTTTGCTTTGATTTTATTGATTTATAATATGTTATACATTGATATGTAGGCACAATTATGAAAATGTTGAATAACAAGATAGAAGTGAAGATAAAAGTGTGATTACTTGTAGGACTTTATTAGACACACTCCAAGTCCATAGAGATCATGCATTGAGATATTAACTTCATTTTGCAAAAAAAATTTTATCTTTTACTATGGTTTTCCAAATGTGTCTTTTAGTTAGATCTTGTTAGCAAAAAGGCTCCTTGAACTTCTATATTTGGTGGAGGAACAACGTTTTTTGTTTGTCTATAGGCCTAAAACTTTTGCTTCCTTTAAAAATTATCTTTCTGGCTCTGCTACATTGCATATAGCGTTAGTAATGCTAGTGTGGCACTTGCCTAATTTTGTTCATGGAGTCCTATTTTAATTGTAGTGACCAAGTTCTTAACTCTAGAGTAAATTGAAAGTTATAATCCATATAGAGAAAATACTAGTAGGTTTTGAATTTCAAATATGAGATCCTATTAGCCTAGCATGACAGTAACAGATTTTATATTAACTAGCCTCATGTTAGCCAAACAAGCTATCTTTATGAGTGTAAACAGACCTACATGAAGACAATAAAAATGTTTCTTTTAATATAAGATGGTTATGACTTCATAGATCAACTAGTCTAATTAGTGAAGTTTGATGAAGGTGTTAAATTAAACAAATATCATGCTAAGCATCATTCTTATATCATTCCAAGTGCTTTTCTTGCATGAACTGCAAAATGGCAATATATTCATGCTTGCTATAATTTTCCTAGGATGGTTTACTATGTAATTGAAAATATTGTTTAGAATGATATTGACTTTTCATAAAAGCACAAAGAGAAGAGTTTTTGAATCACACACACATAGACAAACATTGTGTCGTCCATTTGAAGCTAAAGAAAATGATGTCACTGAGACAATATTTCATTCTTATCTGTAAGGTTGAATTTAATCAACCATCTTGTTGGCTTTATTCTGTACCAAATTCGCTTGTATTTTAGCAATTAGTAACCCTGTATTTAGGTGGGAATCATGTAAGGGTAGTGTGTGAGAGAGTGTGAAAAAATGCTCAAGTTTGTGCAAAGTAGTAGGGACTCGCGACTGGACCTCGCGGGTAGCTTGCGGTTTGCAAGCCCCCAGGAGTTGCACACATGCCAAGCATGCTGAGAAGTTGAAGCGTCATGCCAGCTGGAGTACTGCAGGACAAAAAGTCCAGACTGGCCATTCAGTTAGTTTGCGGCTTGAACTTGCGACTCAGTCAAGTCACGAGGCCAAGCCGCCAGCCAGCTCTGTTTTGGAAAAACTAACTCTTCGCATCCCAAACACACACAAGTATAAATACCCCTCATATCCACGAAATATTGAGAGCTTCCAGAGAGAATATTGAGAGAGAAACCCTAGAGAAAAACAAGATTGACTCATCCACAATCTTCACATAGAGACTCTTCAAATTCCTCTACTCTCATCCTCTCCATTGTTATATCCTTGAGAGGTTCATTATCAAAACATTTTCTCACCATACCCACATCTATAAGAAGGCTTTTTGGTGGTTTGGGAAGCAATTAGGAAGGGACTAATTCACATTGGTTGAAGCTATGGTTTGTAGCGGAATCCGGTAAGCTAAAGAAGAAATAGGTTCGATGCAACCTTGTTGGAGTAGGAGCTTGGAGGGCTTAGGTACACTGGGTAGATTAGACTTGGAGGGTCTTCTGCTGTTCATGTATCCCAACTACATTCTTTAGTAGATTATTTACCGCTTGGAGGGTGGTGGAGAGGTTTTACGCCGAGGGCTTCGATTTCATCTTCAATAACACATCGTATGTTGTCCTTGTGTTTGCATCTCTCTTCCCTTAATCTTTACCATTTAATTTCTGCTGTGAATGTGATTTTATTTGGTTTAGATTGTTTATCAATTCTGTTATAAGCTTATATTCATATTCCGCACATTAATTGTTTGATATTAAACTTGAATTGGTAATTTGTAAATTGGGGGTCTAAATGTTCATAGTGTTTTATACGCTATTTGAACTTTCATTATCAAACTAAAATTAATCTCTTCAAAGTTGTAAGCACAATAACAAAGTTAATAATTTTGATTTATATGATATTAATACTATGAATTTCAGTGCAATGTTTGGTGACAAGCTTTTTTAAGCAATCAAATGAGAATTCACCATCATCGAAGGGATGTGTACAACTTCAAGCAGATAACAATGTTTTTGTTTCTGCAGAATAGGTCTAGTTTCTCTGTTTTGTTTTCTGCAAAAATTGTTTTCCTGCATAATATTTCTATTTTTGCAGAATCGGTATGGTTCCCCTGTTTTTATTTCTGTAGAAACTGTTTTTCCTGCATAATGTTTTGTTCCTGCAAAATAGGTTCGGTTTCCCTTGTGTACAGGGTTCTTATGTACTGTTTCTCATATCTGACCTTATCTCAATTGAAGCACAAAACCAAAACATATCAGTCCAAGCATTCTCAACAGATATCCATTAATACAATCAATCCTTATCAAATAGAGTTTGATAAAATAATGAAATCTGAAATTTAAATAAAATGTTATCCATATATTCAAATCAAATTGTAATCTCTACAATAATATATATACAAGAGAGCTTCTATGGAGGAGCTTCCCGTCCCAGCCAATCATTCAAGAATTTCAACAAACATGTAAAATACAAAATCCAGCAACCCCAGTTATTTATTGAGTACAACCTTTACATCGTCCAAAAACATTTTTCTTTCCACATGTTTCCTAATTGAAAAAAAATCAAACATATCACCATATACAGTCACTTTGTTTCTCTCCACACTTTACTCCCACATCAAACCCTCAAAACATTCGGTAACGAAAAAACGCAGAAGATTTCCTTTCCACAAACCAATAGAAGCAAAATTGGTTTTTGAAAAAACAAGCAAAAGTTTCAAAGAGACAAATATGCTTGTAACTAGTGCGAAGTGAGGATGAAAATGAACACTTGAGATTGAGACCACACAGAGAAGAGGAAAAAAAAAACCAAAAGTAGCAACCCGAGAGAAGAAACAAAAGTTGCAGAAGAGAGAAAAAAAAGAGTCTAATTTTAACGTAAGTTAACTCAAGGGTTATCTCACTTAATGGGAGAGACCAACTGTCTAAGTTTTATTGGTGGAGCATGGAGTGAAGCACAATTGATGAGACAGAAGATTTGGACTCATGCTAATGCTCTTAGAGCATTATCATCAACCTCACCAATTTAACATTTTAGCATATATTTGTCTAAACCCAATCAAAACAAATGTGCATCAATCTCACTAAGTTAACAAAAGTTTTTAACAATGTACAGTGTCCTTGTTACTTGTAGTAAGGCACTAATCATCACTACATTAAAAATAAATATTTTTTTATTCAATTTCTCACATCCTCTGTGTGTGTGTGTGTGTGTGTGTGTGTGTGTGTGTGTGTGTGTGTGTGTCTATCTCTCTCTCTCTCTCTCTCTTTGTGTCTATCTCTCTTCTCCCTTTTTCTCTCTCTTTGTCTGATCGTCTCTCTTCGTCCTATTGCCTCTCTACTCTTCTTTTCTCTCTTGTTATCTTCATCTATCTCTCTTAATAGGCCAAGAATGAATTGACCCATTTGGTAACTTAATTAATTAATTAGCCAAGTGAATTAATTAGATTCAATTACATGCAATAAGCGTAGTAGTACAAACAAATCACCAACTAAGTTAAATGCAATGGAAAATAAATTTGACATAGGTGATTTGTTTATAAATGGAGAAAATCACTGAGGCAAAATCCCACCAGGTGAATTTAAGGTCACCACTCCCGAGGATCCACTATTGTCAAAACAAGCGGTTATAAGTAAACGGAATCTCAATACCTAATACCAACCTATAGTTGAACCTTTACCCTAATACCTAACTGGACTTGTAATGTAGCAGCAATCTCTCCTTTCAATGCACGGCTCCTAGTACGTGACTAACCAATGATGCACAGATCCCAGTACGTGACTAACACACCAATTTAAGGAAGATGTTGACTGCAAAGTTCTTCAGTGTTAGGATTGAATTTATGGATTTATTATGTAGCTGAATTCAAGGTCAGCTAGGCCTCTAGAATTGATAGAAAGGAAAGGACAAAGAAAAGAAAAGGGAAAGGTTGCATTGAAAAATACACTTGCTTGATTACCCACTATACAACTCATTGGTCTCTTATACAACACCAAAACAACTGTTAATGACCCATCAGTCTCTAACTAGCTCTCACTGACTTGCACAGTCCTAACCAACTCTAATGTACCACTCTCATATGGACACTTAGGCACATATACTACTAACACACTATCACAGCCTTTACACTATCCAGACTGCATCATAGCCTCTGCATCACAGACTACTGCCATACAACCCATCATATTATTCAACATACAAACTATGCCTAACATTCAGTTCATCCAATAATGAAGATCAAGAAACCCCTTGGTCACAAAACCCTTGGCGCAAAGATGCAATAGTTTCTAGATAGAATATGATGAACTACGGCAAAATTGTCTCTGGTCATAATATGCATGTATTATCACTTCGCATCAAGTTGCATCCCTGTGACAGCCCTTAAAATAATCCTTATATATGTCTACGGTTGTGAGAAAAGAAACCCTATACAAATACTCATGGATATGCGTGAAATCAGATCTGGAAATTCTAATTTCGTAATTCTCGACAAATACAACTACTGTTGAACTTCAACATTAAACCTTGATAGATATGATTCTGTTGAGATATCTGTCGAGCTTTAATGAACAGTACTTCTTCACTTGTTCTTAGATAGTTTGCATGGCTTCAATACTAAACTTGAACACTTGTTTCTTGAAGTACTAAACTCATTCTAGATCTACCCAATTACAAGTAAAGTACGTTTTGTCAAAGGATTAGCCAATTTACATAACATATGTCTCTAACAATTCTCACATATGTCCTAACAA
The DNA here is from genome assembly GCA_023055345.1 of Quercus wislizeni. Classification (NCBI taxonomy): domain Eukaryota; kingdom Viridiplantae; phylum Streptophyta; class Magnoliopsida; order Fagales; family Fagaceae; genus Quercus; species Quercus wislizeni. Next base: position 30,698,048 of record JALGQJ010000004.1, read on the forward strand.
TCTCCCCCTTTGGCAATTCGTGACAAAACCATAACAAGCAAATGGATCATGAGAGAAGCCTTAAATCACTAAACTCATAATACAAAAAAATCTAACCCTAACACAAACTCTTGAAAAACTTTGCAAGAAGAGAGTTCATGGCATGATAAATTTTCACAACTTGTCTTTCTGAAACACTTTAAACAAAACTCATCAAGACATCTTAGTGTGAAACATAAATAAAGAATGCATACATAAAGAAACATGTGTATAAAGAGAGAAAAGAAACAACACATGGAGAGATAGGTGAAAAACAACATACATTATCATATATATATATATATATATATATATATGTGAAAATAAATACAATGTATGTCATAAATAAATGGTCATAAGACCGATGTGCAAGAGGATAACATAACCAAAGAGAAAGAAAAGAAAAGTACATAAAATCCTTACTACATCCCTCAAAATGTATAGACACTCCCTCTAACAAAAATATTTTATGCTAACTCTCCCCCTAAATACAAGACTACTCTCATCCAAAACTACTCCCCCTTTTTATCATGAATGACAAAGGGTAATTCACCAAGAGGTCATCATCTCATCATCACTGGAAAAGCTAGCATCCTCATCCTCATCCTCATCACCATCATCGCCATCCTCATCTACTTAAGCCTCTGGAGATGGAGACGGAGAAGCGATGAAACCACCAAGGCAAGCCTGTTGTCATGCAATATAACCAACATGGGTGTTCACTTGACACAACTCATCAATGAGAGTGTCAAGGCGAGTATCCATGTGCTAAAGCTACGCCATGATTGCCTCGAGGGTTATACCACCATCTGAGGAAGAAGGAGTGGAGGTGGAAGGAACAGCAAAAGTTGCAGGATTAGTCGACTCTATCCGTGGTCACCTTGGTCGAAGCTGGGCCTTGCTCCACTGAATAGAAGCTGCGCCAATGGCACCCATAACAGTGTAATAAGGAGAATTAGGAATAGGAATAGAATAAAGGCGAAGGATTCGCGTGGTAGTTGAAGGAAAGATGAGCTTATCACGGGTCGCCATATCATGATAAACATCAATGATAGAAGTGATGAAGTGAGAGGGGAAGTCAAAATAGTAAGATCATGTAAGAGGGACAACAAAAATCGAGCACGAGGCTCTATGATAGAGTTATAGTGAGATAGTGGAGTAAGAAAAAATGTCATCGCCATATTAAGGAATCTCAGACCTTTTGCAAAGCCCGAGCATGGGGTGTTTTAACGCTCACTCCATATGGAAGGTGTCTCACAAAAATGAGACAAAAGCTCATCTTTGGACATAGTTCTAAGACTCTAACAACCGAGGTAATCAGGATGTGATGCCCTCAGGATATGTAGTATCTCGAATATAAGATCCGGAGTGATTACGATATGTGTACTTCGAAGTGATGTGGCAAACCGAGGTACAGAGGTATTGATACTATGTATATTGGAGTAAAACTCCTATATAAACATGATAGGGCGCCTCAAGAGTATCTCACAAAGAGAATCCCATCCTTGAGTTCGAATGACACTGGGTAAAGGAGTGCCAGAAAAGTTCGATAGAATGACTTGGCGCTTCGGATGAATGCTACGTTTCTGAAAGTTCTCAAGGAAGTCCTGCAGGGCCTTCCTATCACGTAACCGAACGTGAAAAGGGGGAACTAGATTAGAAGAAGAAGACCCAGAACTAAGAGGGTTTTGGGCCGGAGTAGATTTGCGCTTGGGTGCCATGCACAATCTATCCAAGAGAGAGGGCGAGAGAGAGAGAGAAACATAACACAATCACAACTAGATATAGGAATGAAAGAGTAAGTATGCATGAAATATGCATGAACATGTGACGTGCAAAAAATAAATTGCATCATGGGCTGAAACTCAATCCAAACCTACCAGCACACAATTTTCAATAGTCAAGCACACATCTAAATGCATGAAACATTGTTAAAATGTTGGTGGAATGTAATGCATGAGCATATTACACCAAAACAACACAACCCAACTCGCAAATTTCATAAAATTCTCAAAAAACCCAAAAATTTGCAAAAACCCCAAAACCTAGGTCTAAAATACATGAAAAATGAAAAATGAAGGTTTTAGGACACATACCAAGTGATTTGATCTTGGTAGAGGCCAAAAATGCAATGGGTAGAGAGATTTGAGTGAGGGAGAAGTGTTTGGAGAGAGAGAAAAGTGTTTTTGTCGAGAGAGAGAAGAGAAAATGAAATTTGATTTTGTGCTCAGCCCTTCAATAGAAATCCCAGCTCGATGGATCAAAGTATCTGTCGAGATCTGTCGAGCACTAATTCTCAACATAAATGAATTTGTCGAGGTGCTGTTGAGGATTTGTTGACGGCAAAAGTACATCGATGGATCGAGAAGCTATCGAGAAAAATTCCAGAAAGCCTGATTAATCGAAAATGCACTAACTTCTATCAAGAAAAGAAGAAAGAGGGGCTCGATAAATACGAATCTGTTGAGGATCTGTCGAGAAGTTGTCGAGCTTGAAGAAAATGAGTTTTTTAAGGAGGAAAAACACAAAAAGATGAATGCATCAAGTAAGCTACTCAAACATAGATCCAATCAACATATTAAACTCTCAAAACATCTCTTAACATATATGCAAAGTATTCAAGATCCAAAACACACAGACACACTAAACAAGTCTAACAAATTTTATATTTCAAAAACAAATTAAGACAATTTAGTAAGCATATATTAACACATGTATTCATTGTGATGGCTAAACCACATTATACTTCCACATGTATCAAAAGTAGCAAAGAATTTGTGTGTTGTGTGTGAAAACATAGCACGAGTGCGTAAGTGTCTCATATTATGACGATTTGAGATATGAGAAAATCAAATACACTCACATACAATCATAACTGCTTGATGAGGACTATCACCTTCAAGATGCATCCTATAACTCCCACATCTCCTAGAAACATGCTTGCTACCATATTTAAAAGCATTTTGATTCTTTTTGCTTTTGATTTCTTTGCATATTCTTTTTCTTTTTGAGCATATCATGCATGGGCATATAAAAGAGAGAGAGAGAGAGAAAGAAAGAGAGAGAGAGAAGAAATACTCAATTCTTATAAGCCAAAAAAATAAAAAAAAATTTCTATGCTGAAGCACACAAATGTTATACATGATTGGCAGACTTTAATGGTGAGATGGTTATTTATGTTTTTCTCATAGAATTTTTTTAGTCCTTCCCATCAAAAAGAGTGATATGAGTGTTAAGTATAAGAGATTACTTAATCATAGTCCTCACGAACACAAGCCATAAAGCTCGTTTAGTTGTGCATTGAGATGCTCATCTAAGCTACAAAAGATACAAAGTTATGAAATTTTGTTTCAATAGCCATCTAAGGTATACAAGTACCAATGTACACAAACACACACTGTTTTTGTATTTTTCTGATTTTTCAATTTTTTTTTTTTTAATCTTTATGAAAAACAAAATAAAGTAAAACTGAAAAAAAACAAACAAAAATATGTTAAATAAAGCAAAGCATAAAACTAGTTTGACGCAAAACAAGAAAGCAAAACAAACAAGTAATGCATAAACAAAAAGGGGGGGGGGGAGAGAGAGAGAGAGAGAATGACTAAATCACTTTGAGTCTTTTTCCTTCCACACCTTGGAAGAACATTTCCTTTGAGCGAACCTTTGATCCGGTGATAAGGGGGAAGAGTTGAAACTATTCAAGTTCGAAAGGAACATGAGAGCCTTAAGAAGATCTCCAAGATGAGCAAAAGAGGATGGAAACTGGTTCTGGTTTCCAGATGAGAGCGTACTATTACTTTGTTGAGTGGCTAACCACTTGTAGCAATTTGGATGCGTATGCCCTGAAGCTCTACAGTGATGACGGAGATGCGGCTTCTTCAGTTGAGACTTTTTTGTTAACCTTTTTAGTCCTAGGGTTTCTAGTCTCTTTCTTTTCAACTTTAGGGATGCTCCTAGAATAGATTTGTCATTGTCTAAGTTCTCATTAGCTATTTCAGTTTTAATTTCATCATTCTTAGAATTAACATTATCAGTAGGTGAGACAAACACAGTAGTACTAGAAGAGGCAATATTAGGAGAAGAAAAATCATACCCCAAACCAGTTTTGTTAGAAGCAACCTTTTGAAAGCTAAGCATCTCATCGAGCTTTGCACTGGAAGTCCTCTCCAATTATGCTCTAACTTGGAACAATTCTGCTTCAAGCGTCTTTGCTTTTTTAGCAAGGAAGTTGTTCTCGAACCACAAAGCTCCAATGGTTTGGTTTGCTTTATCAACCTTTGTAAAGAGCTCCTCTCAATCCAGCTCCACATCACACAACTTCTTGGTAGCCAGCCTATAAAGTTTTTCATGCTTTTCAGAAATCTTGTACAACTTAGCATAGGCTGTATGGATGTCATCTTGTTCATCCATTTTCTCAAACTTTGACTCTACCAAGTCCTATTCTTCATCTTCCTCTTCTATGATCCCTTCATTAGGATTCACTATGGCAGTGAAGGCATTCAAGATTCCCTCATCATCATTATCATCTAACTCATCCTTAAGCTCAATGTCACTCAAGATTGCAGCAAGAGCCTTGCTTTTCCCAATTGTCTTGAGATATGTTGGACATTCTTGTTTCATATTTCTAAAACCTTGACATCCAAAGCACTTTGGTCTGAAGGGAACAGTGTACCGACCGCCATCCTTAGCATCCTTCTTCCTCTATCTTGGCTCTTGAAATGAGAAGAATTGCATTGCATACGGTCCTTAACAAATCCTTTCGCATTAGCATTCTTTATGAACTTCTTGAATTGCCTAGTGATATAGAATTTCATCTTAGAATCTTCATCATCAAAAGACTCATCAGTCTCATTACTTTTGCCCTTCAGTGCCATGCTCTCGCTTTTGCTTCCTTTCCCAATTCTAGTCAAACCCAATTCATAGGTTTGCAAATTACCACCCAGCTCTGTCAAAGGAATAGAGTCAATATCTTTTGATTCTTCAATGACAGTGATCTTAGCATGAAATCTCTCAGGCAGAAACCTTAGAACCTTTCTTACAACCTTGGGTTCGGGAATAGTTTCCCCAAGATTGAAGGTTGAGTTAACTATGTCTTTCAACTTAGCATAGAACTCATCAAAAGACTCATCCTCCTCCATTTTTATCTCCTTAAAGCTAGTAGTGAGCCTTTGGAGTTTTGAATCCTTGACAGCCTTAGTCCTTTCATAGGTTGTCTGAAGGATAGTCCATGCTTCCTTAGCAGTTTCAGTTGAGAATATCTTCTTGAAGTTCTCATTGGTCACCGCACTGAATAGTGCATTCAATGCTCTACTATTGAAGTTTACCGCTTTGATCTTCGCATCATCCCATTCAGCCAACGTTTCCTTTGGCTTAGTCCAGCCAATCTCCACAGTTTGCCAGACTTTTTCAACTAAAGACTACAAGAAAGCTTTCATGCGTATTTTCTAGTATACATAGTTAGTGTCATCAAATAAAAGAGGTATAATAAGAGATTGTCATCTATCCATGACAAACAGGGGTCAATGGATCATACAACAAAGATTAAACCTTATTAGAGTGTGCCCGCTTACTCTGATACCACTTGATAGGCCAAGAATGAATTGACCCCTTTTGTAACTTAATCAATTAATTAGCCAAGTGAATTAATTAGATTCAATTACATGCAATAAGTGTGGTAGCACAAACAAATCACCAACTAAGTTAAATGTAACGGAAAATAAATTTAACACAAGTGATTTGTTTACGAATGAGAAAAACCACCGAGGCAAAACCCCCCGGGTGAATTTAAGGTCACCACTCTCGAGAATCCACTATTATCAAAACAAGTGGTTATAAGTAAAAGAAATCTCAATATCTAATACCAATTTACAGTTGAACCTTTACCCTAATACTCAGTTGGACTTGTAATGTAGCAGTAATCTCTCATTTCAATGCACAACTCCCAGTACGTGACTAACCAATGATGCATGGATCCCAGTACGTGACTAACACACCAACTTGAGGAAGATGTTGGCTACAAAGTTATTTAGTTCATCCAACAATGAAGATCAAGAAACTCCTTGGTCACAAAACCTTGGCGCAAAGACGCAGTAGCTTTTAGAGAGAATATGATGAACTAAGGCAAAATTTTCTCCAATCACAATATGCATGTATTATCACTTTGCATCAAGTTGCATCCTTGTGATGGCCCTTAAATAATCCTTATATATATCTAGGGTTGTGAGAAAAGAAACTCTACACAAATACTTATGGATATGCGTGAAATCAGATTTGAAAATTTTAGTTTCATAATTCTCGACAGATACAGCTGTTGTCGAGCTTCAACATTAACCCTCAACAGATATGATTCTATCAAGATATCTATCGAGTTTTAATGAACAACATTTTTTCACTTGTTTCTTAGACAGATTTGCATGACTTTAATACTAAACTTGAACACTTGTTTCTTGAAGTACTAAACTCATCCTAGATTTATCTAATTACAAGTAAAATGCGTTTTGTCAAAAGATTAGCCAATTTACATAACATATGTCTCTAACAGTTCTCACATATGTCCTAACATCTCTTTTCCTCACTCTCTTTGTCATATAACGATCACCACCAAATAGGCAAAGTTTTTGGTGGGTGACAACGGTGGGTTGAAGGACTACAACGATGGTGGTGGTAATTATGCATTCTAGTGGCGGCCAAATTATTATTATTATTATTTTATTTAGTTTTGTTGATAAACAATAGCCCAATTATAGTATTAAGGTACTATTATGCCTTTGTTTGTTATTTTTTTAATGTTTTTTTTAGTTTGCTTTGTTGAACTTGATGCGTGAAATTTTATGGTTGGTTATGTAAAGTTTTTGCTAAAATTAACATTTTACTAGCCAGCTTTCAAAAGTTTAGCTAAATTTAGTAAAAATCCTCACAATCAATATAAATCTACTATATTTTATATTGTCAGTACTTTTTTTTATAAGATATATTGTTTTTTTTTTTTTCTTTTGATGAGATTATAAGATATATTGTTAGTACTTAGTAGTACACTGTAAGTCTATAAGATTTAAATTATTATTTTTTGATAAAATATAAGATTTGAATTTTTTTTTAGAGAGTTTCGATTTACATTGATAATACATTACTACAATTTCTTTTTAGTTTCGATATATTGTTAGTACTTAGTAGTAAATTGTCAGTCTATAAGACTTATAATATAAGAATTACATTTTTTTTTTATAAAATATAATATTTACATTTTTTTTAGAAAGCTTCAACCTATAAAATTTACAATTTTTTTATTATTATTATAAGATTTACATTGATAATACATTCCTACATTCCAACAATTTTGGTTTTATTATAAAAAAGAAAAAGACTAATCCATTTTCACACTGTTTCTCAAAAAAAAAAATATATATATATATATATATATATATATCAACTGATTCTAAAACAAAAATATCAAACTACTCTGTATATTTTTGGTACAAGCATCAAACAGACGCTGTATGGATAAGAGTTTTCTCAGATTATCTCTTCGCGCTTCCATGATCCATTCAAGAGCAAAGGGCATCAGTCAAACACAACTCATTCTAAGTCGCCATTTCATCAATCACATCCATTCTCATACTCATAAATACCACCGCACTCCCAAGACCAAATCACACCATCAACAAAGACCTCACAATCACAAACCCACCCCAAAGCCTCGCAAGCCCATACCTTTCGTCTCCGATGTCAAAGCCGTACAAGACCCAGACGAGGCTTTATTTCTCTTCCACGACTACCACAAAATGGGCTTCAAGCACGACTATCCCTCTTACTCTTCTCTCATTTACAAGCTTGCTCGTTCTCGCAACTTTGAAGCTGTAGAGACCATTCTCGGTCTTATACAGGACCGAGACATTCGATGCAGAGAGACCCTTTTCATCGTTTTGATTCAACACTATGGAAAAGCCCATTTGGTGGACAAAGCCGTTGAGCTTTTTCATAGAATGCCTTCTTTTAATTGTGTTCGTACGTTGCAGTCTTGTAATACGCTTCTTAATGCACTCGTCGATAATGACCAGTTAAATGATGCAATTGAGATTTTCAATCGTTCTTATAAAATGGGTTTTCGTCCGAATTCGATTTCTTTCAATGTACTGATCAAAGGGTGGCTTCAGAAGGGTGAGTGGGAACAAGCGTGTAAGATGTTTGATGAAATGCTTGAGAAAAAAGTGGAACCTAGTGTTGTGACTTATAATTGTCTTATTGGATTTTTGTCTAGAAAGGGTGATTTAGATAAAGCAATGAGCTTGTTTGAAGATATGATACCAAAAGGAAAACATCCGAATGCTATAACATATGCACTATTGATGGAAGGTTTGTGTTCTGTAGGAAAGTATACTGAAGCTAAAAAGATGATGTTTGATATGGATTATCAAGGGTGTAAACCACGGCTGGTGAATTATGGTGTTTTGATGAGTGATCTTGGGAAGAGAGGGAAGATTGAGGAGGCAAAATCTTTACTTCATGAGATAAGGAAAAGGCATTTTAAGCCGGATGTTGTGACCTATAATATATTGATAAATTATATGTGCAAGGAAGGTAGAGTGGCTGAGGCGTATAAAGTTTTGATTGAAATGCAGGTTGGAGGTTGTGAGCCGAATGCAGCTACTTATCGAATGATGGTTGATGGGTTTTGCAGGGTTGGATATTTTGAGGGAGGTTTGAATGTTTTGAATGCAATGTTGACTAGTAGGCATTGTCCTCGTTCAGAAACATTTAAATGTTTGATAATGGGACTATTGAAATGTGGGAAGATTGATGCTGCTTGCTTTGTTCTGGAGGAGATGGAAAAGAGAAAGATTCAATTTGATTTGGAGGCTTGGGAAGCTCTAGTTGGGGATGCATGTAGTGGGGATGGAGGAGCAGGTGAACTTATAACTGAACTGATCTCGTCCTGTCATTTTAGGGAATCAATAACTTAATGATATGTCTCCAATATTTTGTAGTTGTTTGGGTAGTTTCTGGTGGCAAGGGCCTGATCACCAGCGTAATTGGTGCTTGGGCTTAATTGACAAGTTCTTCGAGGCATGAGATTTTGAAGAGATGTGAATGTTATCCTTTAAATGGCAACAAGTAGATTGTCATGAATAGGATTTCCTTGTTTCTTGGTGAAAGGTAGACCGTTCTTTGTTTGGTATAAAATATAAATAGAGTAGAAGATGCACTTGGACATGTCTGATGAACCTTGCTCAGTGATGCTTGTGGTTGAATAAAGGTGCGGGAGGCTTGTAATTAAACTGATTTTTTCCCATTGATGGGCTTCAAGGAAGAGAAAAAAGATCAATGGTTTGAAAAACTGAACCACTTTGTAACTGTTCATGGTTTGCTGCTGCCAAGACACTGGTCTTGGTCTTTAAATTACAGCTTGGGTTTGGTTTCATTTTCTGAAGAAGCAATTTTCCATCCAGTGTGCTTGGAGTTTATAGGCTGAGACTACAGCAGCAATTTAATTCTTCATCTAATTTTTATGTTGAGAACAATGGAACAATAATATTCATCATAAATGAGTGAATATTGGCTCATGTCTTTTAACTATTTTTTTCCATCTGAGATTATTATGTAAAAAGGTTTTATTTATTGCTGAAGATGAAAATTGAACATTTTGAAATTCTAAGCTCGTTTGCTGCATTTAGTGCAGTCATTGGGCAGGGTGGAAATCCTATAAGCACAAGATAGATCATGGAGTGTAAGATGAAAAAAAGCAGGCAGCATCAATCTTCCCAACGTGATCAATGGGATTCCACCCTTGAATGGGGGTCAACTCCCTCCAGGAATGACCATTCAAAGCTTGTTTTGCAACACTAACAGTATTTGATGATGAGCTAACTGAAGGGAATGAGATAGGGTATGGTTTGGTTTGTAAGGCACAAGGGTTCTACAAAGCAAGTTCTGAAGATGGAAAGAGCCAGACCGTGGCTTTCACAACTATGTTTGAGAGTGGCACCGTGGCAGTTATGCTGATAGTCTCAGCTTCTTTGGTGGTCCATTGAACTGCTACCTCAAAATCCAATCTTGCAGTCATGGGTGGTACTGGTAAGTATGTCAATGCTAAGGGCTATTCCACTGTTAAGACCTTTCCAACTACAAGTGGAGAATGTGCTGAGTTCACTATGTATGTTACTTAATAGCGTGTATAGATTTAACAGTGGCTATATACTTGCGAAAATTGTTGGGGTTTGTAATACAGAAAATTTGGGCATTTTTTACATGCAATCTAACATTTGAAATTTTGAAATATATATATATATATATATATATATATAAATATTTTAAATCATCAGTTTTTATTTTAAAAAAAAAAAACTTTCATTTTCTTATTTGCATTAATGCATCCAACTACCTTGGCTTACGGTGAAGTCCAATATACTTTGTATGACCAACAGCAGCACAGTCCAGGATCTTTTAATAAAACATTGTGCTTCTAAGACCAGGAGGCTCGGTACATGTTTTTACTTTCTGTTGATCATAATTTTACAACTAAACAAAATCATGAGGACACAATTCTGATGTATGTATTGAACACATATACTAAACATTTAGTCATGAATTTGGACATTCTGTTGTATACTAATTTATAGACCTCACAGCTTTATGCTCAGTTACTTTTTGAATGATCATGTCCAGCTTTCTGATATCACATAATCTTTGTGGTAGTTAATGCATACTTATGTTACACTTTCATAATTCATGTACTAGTTCTGTCCTTCCATCTCATATGGTCTTTTGCCTATTTTAATAATTTTGTTTGATTCTGTTACAGGTTTTAATTTTATACAAGTGCAAGATTATTGTTTTCAGTGGGTTCTACACTCTTAGAGAAGTGAGATTGTTGATGGGCTTTATCAATGTTGTTGAAGGTTTCATCATTGTTAACTCATGGATCTGTGTTGATTGTCTGTTTGCCTGAATTTTCAAGACTCTGTCCTCAACCACTCTTGGGCCTCTAATTGTTTTTTTGATAATCATACAGGCTAGTTATGAGTATGCTTTGTTGCATCACCTTTCTATAAAAAATTAATAGAGACCATTTTAACTTTTGAATGGCTCTTGAATTTTTAAGGTTCTATCCTAAAACCAATATAGAGACTCTAATCGTGAGTTTGTTTAGTCATATCTCTGTTTCTATAAATGAACGGCTTTTGAGCTAGGCGTACTCCTATGCTCTTGGTAACTACATGGGGAGATTATTCTCTTCAACTGGAACACGCATAAGATCTAGGTGTTTCCAAATGATTGAGAATATTTATGACCTGCTTGATACTCCTATTTGTTGGTTAGGATATTCATAAAAGTTGTCTAACAGATAATGGTTTCATAACGTCTGGCATTTGGAGGAATTTGGATTCAATAATTTAAGTATTTGAATGTTGTCTAATAGATGGAGGCTGAATCAATAATCAGAGCCTTGGTTATCTTATCTTGTATACTTGTCAGTTGTCATGGAAGTTGAGTTTTAAGTTTTTAAGTTTTCAAGTACTTTGTTGTTGTTTGCAATATGCATAGTCAACTATTTAACATGAAAATTATTGTGCACTATCTTTCTGCCTTATTTGTTGTTTTCCATCTTGGAATAGAATGAGTTTCTTTTTTTCTTTTTTATACTAAGAGCCTTGTAGCTTAATAGACACATTCTGGTGTTTCTGATGAAGACATCTAGAGTTTAAATCCTCCACCCCATTGTAGCTATCAAATTATGAAAAAATAGAATACTTATCAAAAAATAAAAAAGTTAATGAAAAAATAGAATGAGTTTCTTTTTTGAACATGTGCAGTAATAACACCATTCAGTATATGTTCACTTATCAGCACATTTTTATGCCATATGATAATTCATGCAGCTGTTCTACTCCATTTGTGTAGGTATTATAATGATTAGTATGTATTTGATCTGGATTAGTACGACAACCAAGCTTTAGTCCCAAATTCTTTGGGTCGGATATGGATTCTCCAAAGTCAAGGTGCACATTTTTTGGCCCCAGCTGTGGGACTCTAGCTTTACTCTTATCTGTTACACTCCATTCATTGTTAAACTGATATGCTAATGCAATGTTGCATTTTAGTGGCAAGAAGTAAAGCCTAGGCCTGTGGATTCACGTGGCCTAGTGTTTGCAGTGGGATTTGTTATTTTAGGTCTGCCATACTCTGCCTAAGATGTGCTACCAAATCCAGGGCATATAATTATCAATTAGAATGTCAAATTTCATTAGGATAGGGTTCCCCTAATAATATCCTTATTTAAAAATGGCTTAACAACACTATTGAAGGCTGGTCCACTTGGCCGAGCAAGTTTGGTGTCTAACATCTTCCTAATCCTGTTCCCTAACTCCGGACTCCTAGTCTGGTTTATTAGATCTTTTTACAGGTGTCAAAAGTGGTTCTTGGACCTAAATTATGTGACAAGTCCCATTCTCCACCCTAACTTTGGGCTAGTAGCATATTCCAGGATCAATGTTTAGGAAAGGCCCACAGCATACTGCTACCAATCCTGCATCGAGGCACTTACAGACTTCTCAGTTTTAGTTCTCACTTTTGTACCTCATGCTATTCCTCTTTTGGGTTCATTTTTTATTTTATTAGATGGGAAATCCACACGGAGATTTCTTTTTGTAGTTTTCTCAAACAGCTACCAATCCAGCGTCGAGGCATTTATAGGCTTCTCAGTTTTAGTTCACACTTTTGTACCTCATGCTATTCCTCTGTTGGGTTCTCTCTTGATTATATTAGATGGGAAATCCATAGGGGGACTTCTTCTAGTAGTTTTCTCAAAAAGTGTAATTCAAATACTCATGCTTTATCGGTGTTTGCTCAATCTAGGCAAGAGGTCTCTGTTTGGTTAAATGTGAGTTCCCAGGTAAATTATGAAATTCCTTCATAAAGCTATCATTTAATTAAAATAAGAAATTAAGATTCAAACTTTTGGATAGGGACCATGGTTTGGAGTTTGGACCAAAGATAACTGGTTCCTTATACATGTCTCCCCTGCATGAGTTAGCCTGACCGTGGATTGGGATTATCGAATCATCTGGAATCGTCCCAATACTTCTGCTGCCATTCCATACCGAATCTTTGAGTCATTCCTCGTTTGATGATAATACAATTATTCTTCCAACACAATTAGCCACAGGGAAGCATCTTGAGACATGCAAATGTGTCATTGATCATCATTTTTTGTTATAGCATTTTAGACTTTTAGTTAACAAAGTGGCACCATGACCTTAGGCTGCTAAGACCTTTATACATTAACTTATAAACCCCTATATCTGCAAAGAGAATAGTAAACTGACACATGTTTGACACATAAGAAATTGTAACATCTATACGTAACAAAAATCCTGCCACATCTACGAACAATCCTTATCCAAGTATGTACAAGGCAAAATTTCCATGCCCAATGCCATGACCAAGGTTGGTGTACGTCCCAAATCACCAAATTTCTTTACCAGATTTCATAATATAATCCCTTGAAGTTGAAAGGTGGGCCCTTTTTCCAGCCGTCCAAGCCATAGTCAAAGAATATAAAGCAACCAAACACCCGAGTAAAGAAAAAGTTAGGAAGAAGAGGGAAATTCATATAAATGTGGAAAGAGAGAGTTGGAAATTTTCTTTCTACTATGCCTACTGATTTTCCAATTCTCTTTTAGTTTGTCAAATGGTTAAGAGTTCATAAAGTTTTTAAAAGTAAAAACAGAACAAGAAACAGAAAGTCATGATCATGAAGCAGCCCCACCAAATGGAAAATATGAAGTGGACTGACTTCCAAAAGTATACCATGCTGTCATCATTTGGCCTATAATGGGGAAGGCACATCAATGCACAAAGAAAGTCATTGCACCAAAACCGAGGCAGGTCAATTTGTGTTAATATTAGCAAAGATATGAAAAATTGTTATCACCATGTGAAGATTGAAGGCTTATTTTGTATGTGAACATCTTAGGATCTCTACTGTGCCAATAAATAATTTCAGACTCATATTTCTTAACCAGTCTGTAAATTCAAATACATGCTATTAGACTGTCAGTAATTGGACCAACCCACAATTTGGTAAAAATTTTCATCTTTTAAAAAAAAAAAAAAAAGATTGCTAAAACTTGTTGAGGAAAAAGCCCACAATATAAATTCTGATAATTATCTAAACAGAATAGCCACCCCATCAAATTGATGGGGCACCATTTAGAAGACAGGAGAAAAAGTAAAGTAAAAGTGTAGTCTGTCTGTGACCCAAGCCATAACCTTGCCCCTCCTTGAATGCGATCATGTCCCCGCATGCATTTCCATGTGTCCGGACTCTTCACATGCTATTTTGAAGTGTCTGTAATCAAATGCAGGCTGCTCATGCTTGGAGACCATGATTTATGAAAAAAATCTAGAACTGCACCTTTCTGCTACAAACTTACCACAATTTTGAGCGATGGATAAAAATGGTGGGTTTAATGTAATAGACAACTAGTCATAATTTATCATATAAAATAATTTTTTTTTAAAAGTATCTTATTTAAGACTGTATTTATGGCTATAGTGAAGATTATTCTTTTTCTACTATGTTAATTTATATATGCACCACCATTATATGCATAGAAAATTTGTACAGAATTTTTTATTAAAAAAATGATATGATAGATACGTAGAATAAGATGGTTTGAGGCACATTTTTTAATAGAAAATTTTCTTTGCTTAACAGTATCATAGTTGTCTTAAGGTGTGAAAAGTAAATTCCCCTGTGACGTTTATTTATTTATTTTTTTTGAGGAACCCGTGACGTTTATTTTAGAAAACTAAATCCAAGAAAGAAGCGGCAAGGATATTTAATTATTGGGTTTATAATTATAGGCAAGTGATCATCAATTCTCAATAACTCAGCAAGTGGTCCCAAAAACTCTTTATTCATTCACAATTAAAGAAAAATATAATTCAAATGATTGGTAAAATTAGTTTTTAATGGCTGAATAAAAGATTTGAGATTCAACCTATGGCATTAACTCCTAATGATAGTTCTCTATCTCAAAAAAAAAAAAACACCAATATATTGGTTGTCTTATAGTAAATATGAAGTAAGAAACATTAATGTAAGTAATACTAAAAGAAATGGATTTTGGTTAGTTCAATTAATAAAATATTTTATTGTCGAATAAGTGATTCAGACTTTGAACCCCACTTACTTCAAAAATCAATTGGTATTCTGGTTTAATGATAAAATCTTCATAAAATAAACGTCATAAGTTGTAACTGTGTGTGTATATGTGTGTGTCTATATATATATATATATATAAAGAGGAAACAATAAAGAAAACAATAAGTTAGCATGGGAATAATCATTCAAACACATACTGTAGCACATACACAAAGGCAACCAAAATTGAACTAGTACTGATCCCTGAGGGGTTGGCTAGTACAAAATATTGTGTTTTTTTATAAATATATTTAATGACATAAAATTTTTCACAATTGTTGACATAATAACTATAATTAGTGTATAATAAAAGTAATTTTAGTGATAAGTCTAAAAATAAGTTATTACTCTAATTATAACTAACCACTTTACTAAATTGGTAAAATTTCAATTATTAAAAAAAAAAAAAAAAAAAGCATTGCTCAGATAGAAGCTTACAGATACACTCTACACAGGCAGTCTTGCACTAGTTTGCTAAAGAATTGACCCCACAACAAGCGGGATTTATATTGGAAGTAGTAAACAAGAAGACATTTAAAGAGTTGCCAGCCTAATAAGCAAGATTTTAAATTCAAAGAAAGTGAAAAAGGAAAGCTTAGAAGGACACATTTGTTCCTTCCAAGAAATGATGATCAGCGATTCAGGTAGCATAAGAGTACCAATTACCAAACCACCTCTTTAACTTTAACTTTCTTTTTAAACAAGAAAGATTACGATTCCAATCCCATAGAAGAAAGAGTTTTGACATTTACATTACAGCTACATATTGAAACATGATAAGTTGATTAAGCATCTAACCACATACAGACACAGTAACACACACCATCGAAACTTGTACATTAAACTCTAATATTATTTGCAGTTAATTTCTCATGCTGACCATTGGGAAGATGGTGATGGAGATGAAGATGTAGGAGACGGCCAAAGTTGTGCATTTTTCACTTTGGAAACACTTGCGAGTACACCTAAAGGTGTCACGTCCCCAATGACTGTCACTTTCTTTGTCTCCAAATCAATACTAAATGATGTCACTCCTGCACAGAATTTGCCAAAAACATTACCTTAAAAAATGGGGAACTGCAATTTGATAATTGATGAACGACACAAAGCTAGGGTGTAAACACTAAAAAGAAGTACTGTAGTACAGTTGGTTTAATATATGAACTATAAATTAGAGGTGTATAGGTTGAATACTTGAATATATGTTTTGCTTACAAGTAGTGCTATTATATATTTAATCTTGGTGTTCATCAAAAAATATATTCAATTTTGGTGGGGAATATTTAAAAATTTTAAAGAACAAACAATCTAGTATGTCTACTACAAACTAACCTTCCATTTTTGAAATATGTTTTCTCAATTTTCCTTCACAACCCTTGCAATGCAGTGATACCCTCAAAACCACGACCTGCATATTGAATATCAATAATAAAAGTAACAACAACAACAAAGTACAAACACTCTTACTACATAGTTTTCTCCATAAATTTTCTAGGAATATGTTTTTCAAAGACTATATGACTCAAGTTTTGGCACTAATAAAGCTTGTTGCTGTATGTTTTTCACAAAATATATTACCAAGTTCAGATTATTTTTTTAAGTACGAAGACACAGAAAGATTAATTAAAGGTACCTGATCAAGGGAGCGAGCTGAGGAAGAGGATTTCAAGGCAGGAGAGTGATTTGAGCTGAGGCGCTTAAGCTTTGGCGATTCAGCAGGAACCAATGCAGAGACAGGCTCAGACTCTGACAACCAGTTGATAAAGTGTGTGTCACTGTCACTTAAGAGAAATCTGGAGGAACCAGGAGGACTATTATTACTTGGATCATTTGTGTTAGCTGAGCTTTTTCTACGTAAGCAGTCACTTTGTTTAACGGAACTGGGCCTCTTATGCTTTTCATAGTAAGGCTTAGGATTAAAGGGTAACTGAGATGAACATGGGACATGAGGTAGGCTTTTTGGTCGATCATGGAGGTGTGGATTGTGGCGATTATAGGGTCTTGGGCCACGGCGGACCATGGAACGTTGTTCCATGCTGGAGCATATGGCTGTGGAGGCCGGTGATGCACAGAAAAGATCCATTCTTTTCATGGTTGGACTTGGGGGATGGAATGGTTAAGAATAGAATAACTTGGAAGTTTTGGCTTTTTCTTTGTAAAAATGCAGCAGAAGCAGCAAAGAAATAGGGAGTAGTAGAAAGTATCTTCCTGGTGAGCCCAAGTAATCTGCCTTTAAAGTAGAGAGAGAGAGAGAGAGAGAGAGAGAGAGAGAGAGAGAGAGAGAGAGAGAAGGAAAAAGCAGCAGCCAGGTCCCACAAAAGGGATTAGGGATGGTAATAATAGATTTGTGATTAATCTGGATCTTCAAAGTTGTTTATTTTTTAATTTTTTTGACAGGTGGGGTTAAAAGTTTGGTTTATCTTTGTGTGATATGATTACTACCACTACTAGTAGCAAGAAGAAAGGCTCAAAAAGTATCTACCCTTATTATTTAGAAATCATTGTTTTGCATATAATTGCAATATTACCTACTTCTTCTGTCCGAGACTTTTTGCTTCTTCTTCGTGTGTGGTTACTATGTGGGACATTTAGTGTTGGCACTGAATTAATTCCCCAATCATGGATTTGACGTTCCTTTACATTAATACTCTTTCCGTCCCATTTTGTTTGTCCTGTTTGAAAAGTCAAACTTTTTAAGGGAACATCATTTATTGTCTTGTTTTTCTTATAAAAACGTATAAGTTTACAAAATTACCCTTAAATAAATTTATCAATTTTTTTAAAAATAGTTACTCTTAATAAGGTTTAAGGGTATAATAGGAACATTAGTAAACTAATAAGTTTTATTTTTAGAAATAGGACAATATTTTGGGACATCTCAAAATGGAATAGAGGACAAACAAAGTGGGACAGAGGGAGTATGAAATTTACATTAGATTATTGAAAATTGTGCTAGTCTCCATTCAAATGAACTCAACTCTATTGAAAATTTTACAAGTAATTTTAGGTAATTGTAAACTGGGTTTATAAGAAATTTGTATGTCTTAGGATATATAATATGAGAAAATTTTTTTAAAAAAAAATTACGATATAATTTACGTTTTGATAACTTTGTAAATAAAATTTGGGAAAAATGGATATTTGTCCATAATTTACAAACTTAGTAAAATTCTCCTATTTTGAAACTATTTAACAAAATATCCCTATTTTTTAAATTTGATTTTAACAAAATCGAGTTATATGTAAAACTCGATATTCTTAAAATCGAGTTATATGTATATATTTAAGTGAAACTTGACATTAGTAATGTCGAGTTTCACTTAAATTTTCAAAAAGAATTTAAGTGGAAAAATATACATAGAATTCAACATTGCTAATGTCGAGTTCTGCCTGTAACTCGATTTTATTAAAATTGAGTTTAAAAAACAAGAGCGTTTTTGCTAAATAGTTTCAAAATATGGGTATTTTGCTGCATAATTTTTAAAGGCTAAAATGCAAAACTCACCCTCTAAGTTTCACATTTTTTCATTTCAATCCTTTAAGTTTGGGTTTTGTCATTTCAGTCCTCTAAGTTTCATTCATTCCTAATTGAGTCCTCCGTTAGTGTTCTATTAGTTACTGTCGTCAACTTACCAAAACAATGTCATTTTGGTCATTAGTTAAATTTTTTTTTTTAATTTTACAAAAACATTAATTAAAAAAAAAAAAAACATAAGCTTAATTCCCCACGACTGAAGAACAAATATTCCCCACCCCACTGATACCTGTGAGACAGAGGGAGAAAGGGGGAAAGAGATACCAAAATCAAAGAGACTCATATGCTTAACAACATTTTATCTTATAAAACAAAAACACAAACCACATTCTGAGCTTAGAAACAGACAAAAGAGATACATTACAATGATTCTTGAACCACTAAGCACTTTCATGTGCAAACTGTTCGATCTTGTCCTCACTGGGATTCAGATTAGCATTGCTATCCTCCAACCAGTCTCCACCAACACATGTGGATCATTGTAATGCTTAACAGCTTGAATTATGCCTCGAACATGTTTATATGGATCTGACCAATTGAAAATCTGACTCCAAGAACATGCCATCATAGCCTAATTGCATCATCAGTGCTACGTCGGCCGAAGTCACGATGCCTCTAGCGGCAAATTGAATCATTGGCAGCCTACCCATTTGCTTGGTTTAAGCCATGAGATCATAGGGTGTCCTCTCTCTCTCTCTCTCTCTGTGTGGCAATTTATGTTTATTTTTTTATTTTTTAATTAACTTTTTGTTTAATTAAGAAATAAATAAATAAATAATTATTAAGTAATGACCAAAACTACTTTGTTTTGGTAAGTTGACAGCAAAAACTAACAGAACACTAACGGAAGACTCAATCGGGAAAAAATGAAATTTAGAGGACAGAAATGAAAAAATCCAAACTTAAAGGACTGAAATGAAAAAATGTGAAACTTAAATGGTGAGTTTTGCATTTTGGCCATTTTTAAATTAGGGACAAATGTCCATTTTCCCCAACAAAATTTTATGATCTATGGATTGGTAAAAAATGCATAAGCCCAAACTTAATTCATGCAAGACTACCCAACAAGCATGACCCGATTTTGCAGCCATCAACTAACTTAAAGGCATTTTGTTGAGCTCAAGGCCAACTGGCTATTTCGACTATAAAACAAAAGCATTTTGCTAAATAGTTTCAAAATAGGAGTATTTTGCTGCATAATTTTTTAATTAGGGACAAATGCCCATTTTCCCCAATAAAATCTTATGATCTATGGATTGGTAAAAA
The DNA here is from genome assembly GCA_023055345.1 of Quercus wislizeni. Lineage (NCBI taxonomy): Eukaryota > Viridiplantae > Streptophyta > Magnoliopsida > Fagales > Fagaceae > Quercus > Quercus wislizeni. The sequence goes on from JALGQJ010000004.1 coordinate 30,718,072, forward strand.
ATGCATAAGCCCAAACTCAATTCATGCAAGACTACCATACAAGCATGACCCGATTTTGCAGCCATCAACTAACTTGAAGGCATCTTGTTGAGCTCAATGCCAACTGGCTATTCCGACTACATATTAAGTATGGTTATTCGGCCGTGACATCCAGGCAAGGTCAAATAATGCACTTCGTATAGCGAGACTATCAACCAAGACAATTGTCCAAGAAGGGCATGAAAGAGCCTATATGTGTGTTAGCTGCTAAGCACACCTGCCTAAAAGCACAAATGGTAAAAGTTTATATTGCCTCACTAGACTAGTCTTGCCCTGTGCAAGTTTTCCTTGCTCCAAAGAGATAACAAGACGGGGATAGGTTTTACTCACCTGACCCTAAGTATATGTATATATGTGTAATTTAATTTAATTTTTTTTTTAATACATGTCCTAGTTAATTATAATTTAGTTTTTGGTAAATATTCTTCTATCATTCTTAACAAAGTTGCTTTCTCATTAAGGTCAAAGTCACCTCATTAAGGATAGTAAAATACACTTGTAAAGTTGTGATTTCCAACTAACCTTTGTTGACTTTAATTCTGTGCTAAATTTGATTGTATTTATGTTGGTTTTAATTGTAAGAGATGATTGTGAGAGATTGGTGAAGAATCAAGCTTCAAAGTTGAATCAGTGCAATTCACGACTAGCTCACAAGAAACTTGTGAGAAAAGTATCCCGCGAAAGGCCACATGTGAAGCACATGACTAAAAACTGAAGAGTCATGTCAGCCTGTCATTTTGCGAGTACTTCGCGAGAATGTCATCTTGTGAGGTACTAGCAAAACATTCTATTTGGCAAAAAGATAAAGTGTTTTACCAAATTCTTTACCCACACTATATATACCTCATTACCCATAAAATGTAATGAGTGCTTTCTAGAGAAAAAACCCTAGCAAATACGCTTGAGAGTTAGAGATTGTTGTACCTACAATCATCTACACATTTTCTCTTGGTTTTCCTCTACTCCTACCTCTCCATCTCTACATCCTTGAGAGGTTCTTAACCCAAACACTTACCACACTCAATTTGAGTGTTGAGTCAAGTTTTGATGCCTTTGGGAAGCATGGGAAAGAGCCATTTAGTGGTGGATGCAATCGGGCTAAATTGCAAGATCCAGAAAGCTAGTGAAGACAAGACTCCAAGAAGTCCGTTGGTAACAAGAGCTTGGAGGGCTCAAGTACATGGGGGTAGACTGGGCTTTGAAGGTTTTGTTATTCATGTATTCCAACTTTATTTATTAGTGGGTCGATTTTGACTTGGAGGGTCATGGAGAGGTTTTTCACCGAGTTTTTCAGTTTCCTCTTCGATAACACATCTTGGTGTTATCTTGGGTTTGCATTTCTCTTCCTTACTCTTTAACCTTGTTATTTATTGTTCATTATGGTTGGATATGGCTTAGAGTAGTATTACCGGTTTATTGTGTATATTTACTCTTGTTCTGCACTTTGTTAAGTTAGAGTAAAAGCAATCTAGTTGTAATTTTTAATTTTGGGTCTAAACAAGCTCTAGTATTTTCACATTAATTTGAGCTTTTAACATTCAACTTGGCTTGCCCATAACCTACCTTGCTCCCTCCCCAATCAGTTTTTTTTTTTTTTTTTTTTTTTTTTTTCACCCAATAGAAGAGAGATGGGGTGGGAACAAGACATCCCTCATCTGACCCTACCCTATCCCATTGCTATCTCTAAAAGGAGTATTCGCAGAGGATTATGACTCTTCACATTTACATTTATTATGGCTCACTCATAAATCATTTGCATTAAATACAATAGGATAAGATCTTTCCCTCTATAGTGTTGGCCCTAAGGAAGGCACCCTTAACATTTGTATTTATTATGGCTCATTTACCATCATTTGTATTAAATGCAACGAGACGAGGGTCTTCCTTCTATAGCATGGGGAAGGCATCCTAGGGTCACATCCCTTCAACTGACCTAAGGGAGTAGCGTGTTATCAAGCCCTCCACTTGATTGTATGGGGAAACTCCCCACAAACCTACATTGAGGAAGTCCTATAAATACCCTCGTAAATCAAGAAAAATATGTAATCCTAACTACTATTACTCTACCGTTTTATCTCAAGATTTCTATAAACTCTTGTGCTAACTTAACCTTTCGAGTTCCTTTGCCGAACCCCCTAATTGATCTTTGGCCTATGGAGAATGATGCCTTCTTCATGTAGGTTCTCGCCTTGAGCATCCCAGGAAGCCTAACCTCTGTCTCAATTTGAATCCTCATTACAATTCCTTTATATATATATATATATATATATATATATATATATTTCACCGCTACAATTTCTATTTCCATTTCTTTGCACACTATGAAGTGAGAAAGTGGTAGTTGGGCAAGTGTTTTACTTTAGAGAGGTGGTTTTTACACACCTTTACTATGGACATAATTTCTTTTACAATTTGTTTCTCAACTTGTTGAGGTGACAAGTTTTGAGCGGTAACCAATCATTTTCACACAAGAGTGGAGCTTGTTTCCCCGGGGGGTGGGGAGGTCAGGGGAGACTAAATTGTGATGTATATATATATAATTTCATCCCTAAAATTTCTATTTCCATTTCTTTGCGTACTCTGAAGTGATAAATTGGTAGTTGGGCATGTGTTTTACTTTAGGAAGGTGGTTTTTACACACCTTTACTATGGACACAATTTTTTTTACAATTTTTTCACAACTTGTTAAGATGAAAAGTTTTGAGTAGTAACCAATCGTTTTCACACTTGAGCGGAGCTAGGATTTTTTGTTTGGAGGAGGGGGGGGGGGGGGGAATTGTGGTACTAATATATTATTCAAACGTCAAGACAAACCATCACACACATGCATATATACAAATATATAAACCTTAATATTTTGATACTAGAATAGGTCATAATTTATAAATATATTATATACAAAACTATCAACTATGACATAAGTATATTCACTAAATAATTTTTAGGGGATTTTATCATTTTTTAAATGCCAATGAGTATACAAAAGTTCTAGTTTGATATTAACCATGTATAAAAAATGAATTTGAGAAAAACAAAACTACATTGTCTCTATAACTACTAGACCAATTAACAAATTTTATTGTTTTTAAGAGTATCATTGAACTAACTTAAATATTTGGGGGGCCAATTTCTATTTTTGTAGGTGAATATTTAAATTTTTTTAATAATAAAAAGTTAGCGCCCATTAATCTCTTTTACATAATCTAACATTAGTCAAGAATCTTTCTTCTTCTTCTTCTTCTTCTTTTATTTTATTTTATTTTATTTTTTTATTTTATTTTATATAGAATACTAAGTATTTTAACACACATATAAGGAGAGAGTGGAGAAGGTTTTAAAGAAATTAATAGTAATGTATATCCAAAATGGTCTAACTCTTAAATACACAACACAGACTTTAAACTTTTATAACTCACACTCATTTTCTAGTGAGATTAACCCAAGAATCTTTCTTTTAATTTTCCTTAATATTCAAATATTATATAAGATAAGATAACAACGGTGCTGTGCAGCGCTGCTGTTTAGAATATAGTTTTATTTCTTTACACGAATATTGTAACGTATTATAGTCGACATAATATATCACACTACGTGAATTTTGCAAGCGTGATTATCACTTTTCTACAAGTCTCGTGATAGAACATTGATACTTTTACCTACTGCAAGTTTTTGTCCACTTCATTGGATATACATAAATATGTAATCAAGTTATCGAAATCCTTTCGTTATGTGTTAGTATCATACTATGATCCAAAAGAAGTTGTTAAAATCAATTAAATTTGGAGTCTTAGTTTCGGGGATTACTTTTAAATGGGACAAAAGAAACGTTCAAATAGTCAGTAAATGTCGACTGCGTTAAGTTCATCAATAGTTAAACAGCTAATTATAAAGATAATCGGTCATTAGGACAATATAACTGCATGTCCAAGCAACCACGACATTTGACTGCTATTTTGGAATCAATGGTTGTGTGTAAAATAAGTAATGCAGATGAGAACACAGGGAACTTAATTTACGTGGAAAATTCTTATGCCTGAGCACAAGAATTGGAAAAAAATAATAATAATAATATAAAAAGATCATGATTAGATGTTCAAAGAATTACTCTAATCTCTGGTATTGCTTTTATTATTGTTCTGCTAGGAAAAATTGAATTATGTGCGGTACATGGCAGCTATCTTTCTTTTACGCATGCAATTTTTCTATTGGTCAACATGCAACAATATATTTGCTAACAATTTCCTTGTTTTCCGTCTTAATCCTCCTAATTCCTGCTCAAGTTTTTGTGAGGTCCAACTATTGGCTTAGTTCTTGAGGGGTTTGGTCCGTTTGGATCCGGTGTAATATATATATAATTATAAATTGGTTGTGAGATATAAGAGCATTTGCATCAGTCTGGTAAAATTTTCTATCTATTTTAGACTAAAAACCTACTTTTTTTATTTTACATACTCACTTCTCAAAATTATCCACATCAATCCATCTATTCTACAATCTATTTTATTTAAATAATCAATTTTCTCACTTTTTTTATTATTATTTCTCTCAACTACCCTTTTACCTTTTTTGTACACAGATTCTCTCTCTCTCTCTCTCTCTCTCTCTCTCTCTCTCTCTCTCTCTCTCTCTCTCTCTCTCTCTCTCTCTCTCTCTCTCTCTCTCTCTCTCTCTCTGAACATAGATTTTTTGTTGCTATCTTTATACCCATTTCTAAACACAGACCTCCATAGACAATCCTTTACTCAAATCTCCTCTCCCTCTCGGTCTAATCTCCACTCCCTCTCGGTCAAGTCTCCTCTACCTATGTTTAACCCTTAAGCTGCCTCAAGCATCCATCTCCACCACAAGCACCGACCCACAACAACAGATGCACATGTAGAGACTCATTCCAGTGAACCCACAAGCACTGATCTCCACCACCAGTACCGATCCACAAGCATTAAAACCCATTCCCGTTGACCCATAAGCCCGATCTCCACCGCCAACACCGATCCACAAGCATCCAGACCCATTTCCGTCAACCCACGAACTTTGATCTAGCGCCACCAACACTGATCCACCAATCCACAAGCGACCAACACTAGTTCTGATTTGTCTCTCTGTTGGTTTGTCTGTGTGGGTGTGTCTGTGTATCTTTGTGTTGATTTGTCTATGTGGATGTTTTTGTGTGTTTTGTGTGTGGGTGTGTTTGTGTGTATTTGAGGAAAAATAAGATGAGGAGAGGAGAGTCTAACACTGAATTCGTTTTGCATGAAGAAGAGAGAAAAAATTTTTGCAAAATGTAAAATTAATAAAACAATAGTATACACAGCTACAGTAACCATGCATATATGCACGGTTACTATAGCATATGTGTAAATATACATAGTTTTAGAAAGATTGATGTGGGAACCTAAGATGTGTAGGCTTGCTTGGCAACTCCTAGGCATGCTTGGCAACGTCCTCGGCCTCCTCGGCATGCTTCGCAACGTCCTAGGCATGCTTTGCAACGTCCTAGGCATGCTTGGCAATGTCCTCGGCCTCCTCGGCATGCTTCCCGCAACGTCCTAGGAGTCCCACATCGAAGAAAAACCCCCCCACTTGCTGCCTTATAAGCTGTGAAGCCAAGTGAGTAGTGTACCACCAAGCTTCCATATACTAAGATGTGTAGGCTTGCTTGGCAACTCCTAGGCATGCTTGGCAACGTCCTCTTTTAATGTGGGAACCTAAGATATGTAGGCTTGCTTGGCAACTCCTAGGCATGCTTGGCAACGTCCTCGGCCGTCCTCGGCATGCTTTGCAACGTCCTAGGCATGCTTTGCAACGTCCTAGGCATGCTTGGCAACGTCCTCGGCGTCCTCGGCATGCCTTTTCGCAAGGTCCTAGGAGTCCCACATCGAAGAAAAACCCCCCCACTTGCTGCCTTATAAGCTGTGAAGCCAAGGGAGTAGTGTACCACCAAGCTTCCATAAACCAGAATAATGTATGTTCGGCAATAAAGGATAAGTAAAGTAATTTATATTTGGTATGGAGGTGTTAGTGAAGCAATGCACATCGTAGTAAGATAACACTAAAGTAACTTTTTTTTTTTTTTTAATAGAAGAAAGATTGAAATTCTTATTAAAGAATAGGCAAATCTGCCTGATAAACAGCAAAGATGTGGAATGGAACATCTTCTATCCACACAAAAAAACTAGTGACATAACGTGCATTCCTAGTTAGATTATGAGCTACAGAATTACATTTTCTACCATGTGAAAAACTAATACATTGAAATTATTTTGCATAAGTTTTAACATCCCGGATTAGAAGGCCAAAAGAAGCCAATGAAGGAAAATCATCCATCAAAACTTTCATAACTATCTCTGAGTCCCCCTCTAAAATAATCGAATCAAATCCCACTTCTATGGAAAATTCAAGAGCCTTTGCAGCTGCCGATTTTTCTTGTTCCACTACTGATATGGAAAGGGAAACAAAGTAACTTGGATTCATTAGGTCAGTAATAATGAATTGACGAATTAACGTACATTCAGTAATGTATAGTAAGAAATAGAGGAACAATGACTTATCTTATATAATTTATGGAAAAATTACACTTTATCACTCTAAACTATACTTCTAATTATACTTTACACTATAAACTTTTCGAATATATATTTTGCACCCTAAACTACGATCTTTGCCACATTTTGCATCCAATATCAAGTTTACTGTTAACTTAGATGAAAAAAATATGGCACCATGTAGAAAGACCTAATTGCCCTTCTTCTCAATGTTCTAAAAACAAAAAATAAATTATACTTTACACCCTAAATTATACTACTGATTACCCTTTGCACCTTAAATTTTTAATTTTCATCCAAGTTAATAGCAAACTTAATGTCGATATGTAAAGTGTAACAAGTTTCATATAGTTTATAGTACAAAATGTGCATTCAAAAAGTTTATAGTGCAAAGTGTAATATGAGATGTAGTTTAAGGTAATAAAATGTAATTTTTTCAAATTTATGACTTCAGCAATAAAATATCAATAAAATGATAGAAGTTTAGCAATGAGTAGTAATACAATTACAGCGATAGAGAAGTAGTATTACATGATAAGTTCTTCCATGATGATTTCAGATTAAAGGGGAAAAATTGAATGTGATTATAGGAAGAGAGCGTGTTTAGGCATGAGGGTCATTTGGTCATAGTTTGATTTAATTTTCAAAAGCCTGCAATATGATTAGAGGGAGAGTATGATTAAAAGGGAAAATTTGAGTGTGATTAAAGAGAGAGTGTGATTTGATTTGATTTGATTTCTTAAAGTTGATGGACCCAAATGTTTAGGGTTGAATTAAAGTTTAGATAAAATTAAATAAAAAATGTTAGAACAACAATTTTTTACTACAATTTATGTCTTGAGATGAATTAAATTTTAGGTGGACTTTTTACACAAATATTGTAAAAATAGTTTTAAATAGTGTAATTTAGAATTTAGAATTTAGAATTTTTTTTCTTGCATGTAGTTCGATTTGATTTGAAAAAAATATATACAAAAATATTATTTAATGAAGCAATTATTTTTTAGGTATTTAATGGATCAACTTGTGCCGCATTCGTTTGGAAAAGCCAAGAAGAATAATGTTCTCCTTTTTGGTAGAGTTCCATTTGATCTTTATTTTCTTTAGCAAAATGTTTGAATAATATATGTCGGTCTAATGGTTGCAATGATGAAACTTGGAAATGGCTGAGGTGTTTTCCATTGGATGAGGAACCGATGGGTCCAAGCGCTTTCAGACATTCGACTGTTCCAAGTTGGAAACCGCACCACAAAGTACACTCATCAATTACCTTCTGATTAGTTAAGAATAACGATGTAACTATCTACAATCCTCTAACTACCGTTGATTTTTTCTTGAAAAGGCTTCTTGAGCATTGGTGATGGATCCCACAACCCAGATTGCCCACAAATTCTGTCACTTCCTACTTACTAGAAGCCAAGACATTGTTGATAATGATAATCAAATCAGTCCGGTCACACAATCTTTACTTTTTTTTTTCTTTTTTTATATTATCTTTTTTCACTGTGTTTAATTGGCGGCACCCGCTAAATGGCTCTGTACCTGAACTGAATTGGTATGATTCGACTTATGGAAGTAGAGTACATTGTAATTATTTAAAAAAAAAAAAAAAATTGAAGAGAAAAGAAATAGAAGTACAAAAAATGGGAAAATATTGTCTCCTTGTAATATTTGGAAGTAACTAAGAAATGAAGGAGAGTCGTGCACCCTTTAACATGATGATTACTCTAATTACTTTATAAATATAAGTTTTTGTAGAGGTGGAGGGAGTAAGAGCCGAAATTTAAGTTTTCATAAGAGAATTATATATATATATATGTATACTTAGATTATCATAAAGTAAGATTTATATCTCAAATATAAAATGAAAAGAAAAAAAGTATAAAAGTATCGTCAATGGTTGACTTATGTTAAAGTGATATTACTTTAATCACAACTAAAAATGTTAGTATGTTGTAAATTTGAGTGTGAAGTTTAGTGTGTCTGTAAAGTTGTTGAGTATGAAATATAAGGAAATAACACAACACTAGATTTGCTGACGATGTGAAAACCAATGAAGAACCAACTCCAAAAAAATAAATAAATAAAATCCAAGGTTACCTTCACCCCAATAAGCAAATTCACTATATAAAAGAAAGTTCTACAATCTAGTTTATACATGTGACCCTAGATTTTACTCGATAGATAAATTTATTGATGTGACCTCACACCAACTTTAAACGTTCTAAACTCTTTATATATGAATTCCATCTCATAAATCCCATCCGTGATCACAACCAAACCCTCTAACCTACTCCAAGAATCCTCCTTAAAGGTTTGATCTCCACAGCAACAGTACTAAGATTATAAACTATGGCTTCAGACCTTGACCACCAAAAAAACAACTCTGTTGTGTATATGGACTTCTGAACTTAAGGGTTGATCAATTCTCGATATATATTTTCTATCTATGAAGTGTACAAGGATAGCTTCCTAAAACCTCTAAGTAGTTGTGCTTATAGTGGGACTTCGCAAAAATACAAAAACCTAGGCAACACGTACTTTAATAAAAACACATCAAATTCGCTTCACAATTTTCGATCAATCAAGTTCACTTGAAGGGTGGTCAAATTCTTCTTTCAATTGATCGAACAATGATCGAATGGCTGTCAAAATCACTTGTTAAACTAATTAAGCATCAATTGAGTGGCTGTCTATACCTTGAATAATTGTATTCCTTTGAGTTGCATCTTTGGCCTCTTGCAACAAGCAAAGATCCTTCAGTAAGTTTCCACCTTCAATTTCCAAGGTTGTTACAATCACCTACCTTATCCATAACCAATGTAAAGAGCACATTCAAACATAAATCTTAAACATGTTGCACATCCTTCAACATCGTTGTATAACTAACATTAGTTTTGATACACACCATCAATTTCCATTAATTTTTGAATAATTGGAAATACTTATTGTGGGGATAGGGGCTCAAATTTGTACATTGGACCTTAAGCCCTATTTACTAATATGGGTACGTCCGAAGATGAGTAAATGACTGGAGAAGCCCCAGAATAAAGAATCGTATAAGGAAATGGTGGAGGGTTGAAGTCCGAGGAGGTTACCCTCCTTGGATCGGACGAATATCAGTCAAGCAAGTACCTGGGTGATTTAGGTGACCTTCCAGGAGTCTCCAACAATGAGGATAAGAATACATAAATATCTAAGGAAAAAGATGCTACCACCACATTAAATGCACTGCAGCAACTTTTTTGACCGCATTTATGTGGAGAAAACCTCTGAATAGTGTAGTCTCAACCACTACTGTTCACAGAGAGCCAGAGAAGATGCTTGACAAGACATATACTCGAGTATAGGTTTAGATGATGAACAAGTGTACGATGGAGATGACCTAAAAAAAAAAAATTATATAATGTAAAAAACCTTCCGTAAGGAGGGGATCAGAAAACTGAGTGGAAAATAATAAAACAAGAATTACTGTAGCACTAAATGTTGATTATTTTTTAGAAATAGTGATTTGAATATCAATTCACCTCCTCGGACTAACATTTCATTAGTTTTTACGTGTTGTTTCATGTTGAGTCACACTTGAAGTCTTATTTAACCGTTGTTCAATTCGCTGAAAGCCCAAATCTTTCACCCACTCTCTACAAATTTATTATATTGGGCTCATTAGGCTCATACTTGGGCTACAAACCGTGACCCTACACTTATCTTCACAGTGTCAAAATTATTTGCTTTGTACGTAGTGAACAACTATTTTGTAAGGATAACATGAAAGGAGGTTTCCAAATCAACAACCAAAATTCAATACTAGGAACATGATCACACTTTAGTTCTTCAATAGAGAGCACACATGACTGGCTCAAGGCATTGTGCGGATTAAGGCGACTACTTTAAGTGAGAATTATTCCTATATTTTGAATATTAATAAAATATTTATTTAAATTTTGGTATTTTATTATTATTTAAAATTTATTTTTTTAGATGCAAAACTACAAATTAAAATAAATCCATTGTATTACTCAATTACTATACAACTAAAATAAACACTATTTATTGAGTGAACCAACCAAATACTAAAAAATTGTGATTGAAAATTTTTTAATAAAATTATATATTTGATATCTCAAACTTGATTATAAATTTATTTACTAGTAGGAGATTAATGAGTTCTTTCAGCATTTTTGTGTGGGGGATTAATGAATTCTACACTCTAAAACTAAGAAAACTAACAATTATTGTCACATCCAATGAAAATATTTTTCTTTAACTAGTTTTTCTTTGATTAAAAAAAAACTACTTTTTATTTATTGGTGAATATTTGGGGCATAATTAATACTTTCATTGGCACATGGATATTTCTATTGATAAAAATTTGGAGGTCTTTTTATCATGGGGGTCTTGGGCGATTGCCTATTTGCCTCACCCATTAAGCCGGCACTAAGAGCACCACAACTTCTTTTCAAAAAAAAGGAAAAAGAAAAAAGAAAAAGAAAAAGAGCACCACAACTTCCTTAGTAATCATAGCAACTATACTATTCTTCTCATTATCATTCTTTTTATCTTTACCTTCATTTTGTTCTCTTTCCCAATGCCAACAGATTATTTTTATACGACCCTTTACTTCCTAGCTAGTCTCCTTAAACTGTGATTTATCTCTTGATTAAGACTTATCATTGAATTTAACTCAATTATTGGACCCTGTTACTTTTACTTATACCCCTATTCTGTGTCACAAGAGCTTTGATCTTTTGTGTTGTCTGTGGCCACATCTTTTCTTCAAGTTTCCTCATCTAATGTCATCTTTACTATATCCAACAATTGTTCAACAACGAATCTAACATCTTTAAACTTCAAATTTAAGGTGTTTTTATAAAAACATTCGTTAAAGTAGTCTTTCGCTCAAAGAAACTCTCCAATTTTTTCCAAAGTGTATGAGCATTAGTCTCACTTGCAGCGCGGTGAAATGCACAATCATCAATCTATTGTCAAATAAACCCAATAGTATTCCTATTCATATTTTCCCATTCTTTTTTTGATTTATCCTCTAGATTGGTTGTATTAACTTCAATAAAAATAATACAAATCTTTACAATAAAGTAGATACTCCATCTTAGGATTCCAAGTAGGACAATTTGGACCCGTCATATTTATCATGCTTTGATACTTCTGATGCATCTTTAATTCACACAAGAAAAAACTCACTAAATCAAACAAGCTCTGATAATATTTGTTAGGTCTCAACCTAGTCTTATGTGAATTAAGAAAATAAACCAAGAATTTTAGCTAATCATAAAAAATTATAATCGTAAAAATTACTAAAAGCCAGGATATTAAAAAAAAAAAAAAAAAATCAATCAATTAAGATTTTCTTTCCCCTCACACAATCACTTTCTGTTTTCTTGTTCTCTCTAGTGGCATTCACTAACTACTCTTCTTCTTTATTCTATTTCTAGGTGACACACTCACGTGAAGGGAAAGAAAAACTACTTTTAATATTAGCAGCCAGCACCTTTGTTATGATCTCCTACTTCTATTTGAAATTGGACACCTAATCATGTTTAACAAGGACACATCCACTAAATGAGATATTGTTTCATTTGGACTAGACTTTGGTATCCACGTGCACCTTACATTAACAAATTGTGAAAAATGTTATGAAAATAGTTGTATCCCAATATTACACAATGATAATATTAGAAAAGATGAGACATGATACCATATTAGAAATGGTAAAAAATTACTATGAGTCTATGATACTATATAGAGAGAAAGTAACACAAATATGAAGAAGAAAATAAAGGTGGAGAAAAAGAGAAAATGCATGAAATTAAAGTGGTTTGACCTTAAATGCCTATATCAATAGCATAAGGTCCTTGATGGCTACATATTCACTATTAACTCTAAATTTTATAGTAAACCCATTAAAGGATTTTCCCCCTCTAGAGAACATCAAAAGGTAATTATTAACTGACCTAGAGTTACTATCTTTGAACTACAAATAGGATGTGGATAACTTAACTAGCACTCCAAGCAAGATTAGAATTATTTTTCTTACACTCCAAGTAGGATTAGATATAATGAACATGGATAATAGATTGGGGACTTCAAATTGGGCATTATTTCTCACTACAAAAAATCAGGTTTTCTACAACATTTTAAAAATGCCACCAAAAACCGTAAAGGTGTCACTATAGACCAAAATGGTCTATTGAGATGTTTTTAAGGGCATCGGCTAAAAATGTTGTTAGTAGTCCTAACCGGCAATGATAATTATTTCAGTGTATTTCTTGTGGAAAAAATGCTAGCACCAAAGACTACATTAATTAAGGTATGCTTTTTATTTTTTGTTCTAGAATTTATGATTGTATGCTATCTCTTATGAATGAAGTAAATTTTTGTGTTGTTTTCGCTATATTGTTTTGTATGTGATGTAAAACTAGGTTTTCCAACCGTTAGTGCATAAGACTACTGGTGCTTTTAATTGGAGTGAAAATAGAGAGAATGGAAATTGATGGAGAGAAAATGAGAGAGATTTTGGATGGGATGGGTGTTTGGTTGGAGTGATTACTTTGATAATAATAGTGAAAAAAGTAAAGTTAATGGAGTTGATTTTTGTCACCTCTTTTATGAAAATGAGCAATAAGAAACTCCTTGATGCCTCCTCATCCGAGCTTTATACAAACAAACGTCAACGTATATATATACACTTATAGTTATACAGAGTACAGACACACGCAGCTGGTATACCCTATATATTATACAAAAGCTCCATCCTTAGTCTGAACTCTGACCATCTATTTTTTTTGAGCCTTTATCAGCTTCATCATTCATGGCCCTTTGTAAAATCTTAATATCTTATGTCTGTGGCTCTAAAAAGTCAAAACTATTTATTCTATAATCACGCGTTTAAAGATACCAATCACCTGGTCTTTTTTTAATGGATGGGTTAAGTGGTTCTTAGTTTAATAGTTTATCTTTATTTTCCTCTTTTTCCCTTTTACTTTTCCTTCTCTTTTTAACTTTTTTTAAATCTTCTCTTTGATTCTTTGCTCTTTCATATAATTAATTACCCCTTCCATTTTGCCATTATCCATCAGACCTTTTATCTTCTTCATTTTTTTTTTTTTTTTGGGTATTAATTCACTTAATTTAAAAACAACCTATGGCTATGTGCATCATATAGTCATATGTCACGGTGGTCGTTTCTTTGTATATTTTTATTATATAAAAATAATATTCAGCTTAAGATCCTCTTGTTTCTATCCGTTTTTAAGACATTTGAAAGTATAGTCATAACTATAAGTTTTATATAAGTTCAGTCTTGCTTTAATTGGTGGTTGATGACCATGATTTCTATAATTTTCTCCTTCTTTAGGGAGTATTTGAGCCTTCTAAATGTTAGAAAAGCACCTGAATCCGGAATCTTCATCAATGCATCAAAGGTACTTGATTTTGACAAGATGGTTTAATTATGAACCAATCATAGTACATGCTTGAGAAAGCATATAGAAAAGGTTCTTCTGCTTGATGGGAGTGACCCTCTTTGCTTTGGTTTCTCCCAAGTTGTTTTTTTTGTCGTAGATTAATTACCAAAGAGAGATGGAGAGAGTAGCTTGTATTGACTTATTCCAAAGGTGATTTAATCCTATTTTGACCATGACTTTTTACTCATTCGAGAAATATAACCATTTTAAACTCACATTTTTATACACATTACCATTAATTCATATTTATTGGACATATTTATCCTTTTTGTAATTCACTAGTCCACTAAGCCTATAAATAAGTTAACTTTCCCCACCTATTAGAGAGATACACCATTAGTCTATATAAATTATAATGTCCAATAGTTTTTTTTTTTTTTACTTAAAAAAAATTCTTCTTACTCTTTACAAAAATATAGTTTTTTCATAACTATATTTACCTAGGTTTACAAAAATGTGCAAATAGTAAGAAAATGATAACGGTAGTTAGACTGTTATATCCTATGATAAAGTACGACATGTATTGCCTCAAATTGTTATTTATGATCATGAATTAACAAATAAAAAGAATTTCATACTTTATTAAACTATGCTTTATATGATCTTATTTGACCAAAGTTGTATTTCACAATCAAAATAGAGAAAAGATTAGGAGACATTACATTACCTCGTTGTTCCTCAACATATCTTACAACGTAAAGCAGGAGCGGAGCTAGGGGGCAAGAGGGGTCAAGTGCCCTCAATCTCCCCCCAAAACTCCTATATAAATTATAATACACTTACGCGTTTTGCCCATGAAAATTTTTTTCTATATCGGCTTTGCATAAATAAGAAAACCTCTCTACTTCTAATAAAAAGCAATCTTATGTCCATCCATCTGTGTAAGTATATAGCACATTTTCATCTTTTTTTCAATAAAAACAAAGTTCAATGGCCCCACTTAAAACTAACAATATTGTCCTTTTTACAGGTTTCCAAACTATTAACAAACATAATGTATTTGTACACCATTTTTTTTGACAACAAATTTCACCATTGTTAGAGTAATACTATATATAATATTTCTTATAATAAATTTTACAATTGTTAAATCGTCAATTTTCATGTAGGCCCAAACGTGGCTTGATGTATTTGAGAGTCTTAGGCGAAAACTGATTTAAGGCTTTTTATATATTTAAATATATATGACTTTTTTTGAAAAGAAAAATTTATTTAAATATTATTATCTTATTTTAGAAACAAAATTACTAATTAACCGCGTAGAATTTTTTTTTCCTTCAGAAAATCTATAGACATAGAAAAATTGTCAAAAATTTTCATAGTTGTTGATGTGGCAAATTGATAGTGGTAAATAAAAATATAATATTAGTGGTAGACCTAGATGAAAACTAGTAAAAGTTTGACAATTCAACTATTGTGAAAAAATATCATGAAATTTTTTGTGTATTGCTCTTTCTTTTTGTGAAAAGTGCTACATTCACAACAAATTCTAAGTATTAAGTTGTTACTGGTCCTAATTTGAACTCACCACTGAAATTAATTTTTTATAATAATAGCCATTAACAATATGCCATTTAGTATTTGTTGTGAACGTAGCATTATTCTCTCTCTTTTTTCTTGTTTTTCATTTGATAAAAAATATTATTTAATTTATTGGCTAATATGTGGGCTTAATTAATACTATTATAATAAAAGAAATGACTCTATTGGTTGAAATTTGGGAGTCTTTTTTTCTACTTGGGGGCCTTAAGCGACCACCTCATTCACTTATATAGTAGAGCCAGCTCTATTTAAGCTCACTACTTACACTACTTTATTGTCTACCATTTATATAATTCATAGTGTCAGCTTGTGAAAAATACCAACGACCTCCTCTTAGTGGTTCTACATAATTATTATTTTTTATCTAAAAAAATGGCCTACTTAGTTTCTTATATATCTAAAACCCTAGCCTCCACTCTTTTTCTTATCTCTTAGGGTTTTTTTTTTTTTTTTTTCAAACTATGTGTTTTCTCTATAATCCAAATCTTAACTGCTTAAAAGAATAGCAAAATTTTTTTTTGAATTCAACATAATTTTTTTAAGAGCATTCAAGGTGGTGACTGGTGAGGATACAACCTTTGCTATATTCTTAATATTTTTACAATAATTTATTTTAAGAAATCAAATTACTTGTTTAACTTCTATGTATTCATATTAATTTCTAAATTACATTAATATATATTTGTTTATTTTTTATAATTAATTTTTATAGATTAGTTTTGTTTTCAATATTGTCCCTGTTGAACTGAAATCCTGGCTCCTGACATATAAGTATTGTGTTACCCTTAGGGTCCGTTTGGGAGTTTATAAAGGAATAGAATAGAATGGAATGGAATGATCATTAAAGGAATGGAATGGAATAGAATGGAATTGATTGGATTTAGTAGGGAAAGGAATGGAATGGAATGGAATTTAAAAATCTTGTTTGGATGTTATAAAATAAAGGAATAGAATGGAATGGAAAGTAAGTAGCACCGTTTGGAAGTGACATTGGAAGGAATGGAATGAAATCATTTTATAATAACATTACTATTATACCCCTCATTTTAAAGAACATAAAAAATAATCAATGAGAACTTATAATGGCTTTGAAATGAAAAGAGAAATTTGCATAACATTTAGGTCTAAGTAATTGAAACATAGCATAATCTTAAACAACATGACAACAATAAACCCAAAAGCTATCACATTTGAACATAGTTTTGCCACATGGCTAATGCTATAGAATCTCTTATATTATCTCCTTGCCTAGCATCCTCATCATCTTCTCTTGGAGTAGGGGCCACACGTTCATGATGAGAATGAAAAACCTCTTCATCAACTTCAGCAATAAGACTTTCATCAGGATCGACACCCATTAAATAATTATGAAGTATGCAACATGCTAAAATGATTTCATTTTGGGTGTCAATACAATAATTAGGCTCTGTAGTACTTGCTATGATAGGAAATCTCTTTTTAAGTACACCAAATGCTCTTTGAGAAGGACATAATCTGCGTATAGTCACCTACTCACCATCAATCTTTGTGGATGGGCCGTATTCCACAAGCCCCTTTAATCTCACAGGATATCTCTTGTCTGTATTACCTAAACAAAATTTTCTGCGCTCATGTGGATATAATAACTAACATAGGCCTAGAAACCCCCCCCCCCCCCCCCCGCCCAACAAAAAACTAGCCGTTTAGGCCCATAGAACCCTCTGAAGATATTGGGCTTAACGAGTAAGACCCAAACCCACCAAAAAGAATGACTACACGAGCGGTCATTCTTGACATGTGTGACCAAATCAGGGTTTTCGAGCATAAAAACACACACACACACACACACACACACACACACATATATATATATATATATATATAAAAGAAGAAAAGATACAATATGTTTAAACCTCTAGTCTATTTAATTCATGATTTAGTTCACCTATTGAATAGACTTGTGGTTTAATAGTATATATTTTGCTGTCCTAGCCTCTCAGTCCGTGAACCAGACTGGGCTTTTATTAAAACTAAAGGAAAAAAAAAAAAAAAAACCCTAGCATCTGTTTAGATACCAGTGAAAAATGAAAATTATTTTACTATTCAGCTTATTTTTGTTATTATTCATGGTCTCACTGTACTAATTCAACTTACTTTTACCTTTATTTACAGTATTTTTAGTAATAAGTTTTCAATTTCAGCAAAATAAGCGATATTCAAACAAACCTTAATGTGAATTCCAAATGGTTTTTAGTAATTTTTTTGAACAATTAATAATTTATCCCGAAATTAGGATGTTATTATCTCCTATTTTGAAAAAAAAAAAAAAATCATGTTTTGAGTCCATATAACAAGAGAAATTTAAGCCCACATGTGAAGAGTAGTAAGATTAAATGATTAAAATCATTAAATTCTTATAAATATCCGCATTGGGCTGGGCCGACTCAATTTTACGTAACCAATGTGTTAAACGAGCTAGGCGGAAGAGAAAAAACCTGGCCCAAGGCTCAGACCATCGGCAACGTGTATAGGACCTTAAGTGGTTGGGTAGATGGGACGAATCTAATGGTTTTTTATGACCTACCCATGGGCTGTTAAGGGGCATTAATTGGGCTTTTAATTGGTGTTTAATTGGCTCATAAATTTAATTAAAAAATTATATTTACATTATATGTTAGAAAACACAAATTGTCAAATTCAACTATTAAAATTACTTAAAGGATCATTCATTAACTTTTATTGCTTGGAATAGATAAGTATATTGATGTATTTATTATTCATATTTGGGTGAGAATAATTACATCACTACAAAATGTATACATCCCAACAAGGTGTTTTTTTTTTTTTTTTGATTAACAACAAGGTTGGAATCTACATTCGTGTACCATTTGCAATTCTCAATCCATTTGTCAATATTAAATAACTTTATCCATAAAACAAAATGAAATATAAATGGTTACATAAATTTTACAACTAATTTTTATCTTTAGATGGTAGATTGTTTGGTATCCACTCGGGTCTCTCTAACTTCATATTAGCAAATGCTTTCAACAAAGACTATATGAGATAAAGAAATAAAATGAAAGATGAGAATACTCTAGAACTTGAAGTTTGAGTTTGAGAGATTTTTCGTGAGAAAAATAAAAGGAACAAGAGGGTATTTATTGATTTTAGGATAAATATGACATTATTTTATTTTAATTAATAGAATATATATATTTGATTGCTCCTTGTTGCCAACGGTAAAAACTAACAATGGTCCATATTTATTTATTTTTTAAATTAAAAATTTAAACTATAAATACAGATTTATATACATTATACATAACTTAATACAACCACTTAGGTATCTTAGTTGTTAGGCACACGATCTCAAAAGTCTCCCCTCCTTTATTTCACGTTAGAACCCCTAAAAAAAATTCTTATAAATTATTAGTTTTGCTAGCCCAGCAGGTTACTACATTACCCACCGGGTTAGTTGGCTACGCATAGGTCCTAATAGTACTAGACCGACCTGCTTACTTACCAAATGAATTGGTGGAATACTGCATTAGGTCACAGGCTTCCTGGTGCTACTTAATTTCTTAATAGTTTAAACTTTTAACATAACATAATCGATAATTTATAAGGAATGTTGTCTTTGCATAATTATTGAATATTGATAGTTTATTGTTTTCCTTGAGACAAAAATGTCAAAAGGAGCATCTACTAGGGAAGACTATGGACTTTAGCTCAAATGGCATGTTTACTAGGGAAGACTATGAGCATGATTTTGGTGTCAATGGAGCTTTAGCTTAAATCACATTTACATCTCCCTTAATAATGAGATAGAGGGTAAGATAGTGGACCCAAAAACTTGATGCATGTGTAACTTACCAATTTGAAAAGGAAAAAAAATGGAAATTGCTAAATTTTTTCCCTTGTGGAACGACAACATAGACAATCAATCCTTCTATGCTTGATAATGTCATGTGATAAAGTTGATTGCTCCTTGTATTCCAATGAGAAATTGGGATAAACGAAGTCCAGACTGGCACCGATTACGGTCCCTTGGATTGAATTGCTTTCAGATGCTCACCGATGTCATGAATTTGAGTTTGAGACTTCGGTTTCTTATGACTGGAAACCTGTGTAAGGTTTAGTTTTATTAAAAATTGTGACTTTAAGCTGGCAAGATTATCCTTCCACAATATAATTCCTAGATCTTTTTCTTGTAGTTGGTTGTTTAGTTTTTTACGGACAAAATGAACAGCGGCTACCTTGGGAAAGTTTCTGATGTGATAAGGTAAATTATGTTTCATAAGATTGCGTTTTTTCATCTTCAATGTAGAAGCATTATTGATACCATAATTATAACAGACATTTTGTCTAAAGGTGGTTTCCTGAGATTGTTTCAAGTCATTTGAGCTTTTAGTTTTAGGAAACCTGTATTCAGCTCTATTTAAGCTTTGCGTTGTATAAGCTGTTTGCTTATGATTCCTGTTACAATGATTTTAAAATTAGTATTTTAGTTGATTTCACTAGTGCTTTTGCTTTGCCTTGTAGTGATTCTTTGATATTCTCATTTCAATATATACTCAAATGGAAATGCTGTTCTTCTATTTTTTTTTAAAAAAATGGAAATGCTGTTGTTTTGTCTATCATACAAGTAGGTTTTATTTCTTTGGCATGGAATTGGAGTGGATGTGCCATAAAAGCTGTTTTACTTTATATCTATGAAGTGTTAGAATTATCATCCATCTTAGTCATTGTTATGCCTGATGTTTATTCTAATCCACAGTTTGTTAAATGCTTTTTTATTTTTGTGTTTCTCTTAGGCATCTTTAGAGGCAGATAGAGAAGAAGAGTGATGTACTTTCCGACGTGAAAGTAAGCAATTAAGGTGTAAATGCAGACATTCTAGTGCAATGATCCTTTTGAAAGTCTGCAGATAATTCTGATACTTATTTCTTTCCTAGTTTGATCATTATGAACAAGATTGCCAAAGAAATTTTGCCGGTCCCTTCTTATATATGATTGTCAAGGTTCTTACTTCTTCCATGGTTGAGGCTAGGCTTAACACAGTTTTCCAAGCATGTCCATTTATTAATTCTTTGCCCTTCTAATATTTGAGCATATATGCAATGTTTTACAGCTGATGTAATGTGCAATACTTATGTTGCAGAGCTAATATGTTTATATTGAAATTGGGAGAGAGAGAGAAGTTTTGAAGAGAGAGAACGGAATGAATAATACTCTTCTTGATTATTATTAAGAACTGATTCTGTTTTTATACATTGAGTCATTAACTCATTAACAAACTTAACAAACTAATTAACTAACTCACATGATAAACACGTGATGAATTAAACAAAAAATAACTGTAAATGTAAAACTGCATGTAGCACAACAGTGATAACAAAAACACATAAACGACTTGCAGCTTTGAATGAACATCTTGACTGATACAACTTGCAGCTTTGACTGATATTTCAACACCCCCTCTCAAGATGGAGCATATATGTTGCTCATGCCCATCTTGCACAGTAAGTTGCTAAACTGTTGATGTCCCAGAGGCTTTGTAAGTAAATCATCCAATTGGTGTTTAGTTGAAACATGAAAGGTCTTGACTAAACCATCTTGGATCTTCTCCCTCACAAAATGGCAGTCAAGCTCTATGTGCTTGGTCCTCTCATGATAGATCGGGTTTGCTGCTATGTGGATTGCAGCTTTACTGTCACAGTACAGAAGTGCAGGCTGATCATGACTAATTGACAGGTCTTTAAGCAAGCCTTTTAACCATACAAACTCACTGACAACAGCAGCCATAGATTTGTACTCCGATTCTGTAGAAGACCTGGAGACAGTGTGATGTTTCTTGGACTTCCAGGCAATTAAGGATTCACCCAAAAATACACAAAATCCTGTGATAGACCTCCTTGTATTAGGGCAGCTGGCCCAATCAGCATCACAGTAACTTTTCAAGTGTAAATCTGAGTTTGCTAAGAAAAAGAGATCTTGTCCAGGTGTCCCTTTTAGATACTTGAGAATTCTATTGGCAGCTTGGAGATGTGGCTGTCTAGGTTGTGCAAGAAATTGACTCAGTTGATGCACACTATATGCAATATCTGGTCTGGTTAGTGTTAGATACAACAGTTTCCCAACAAGTCTCCTATATTGAGACGGATCTGTTAACTAGTCTCCATGATAGTTTGACAGCTTGGTGTGTTGCTCCATAGGTGATTTAATAGGCTTAGCTGCTAGCTGTCCAGTTTCTACTAGAAGCTCTAAAACATATTTCCTTTGGCAAACACTTATGCCTGTGGAGGATCGAGCCACCTCTAATCCCAGAAAATATTTCAAAGGACCTAGATCCTTTAGCTTAAATTGATCATGAAGAAATTGTTTGAACTCTGAAACAGCTTCAAGGTTGTTGCTATCTACCAAAATATCATCAACATATAATAAGATAACAATGATAACATCATTATGAACTCTTGTAAACATAGAATAATCAGATTTGGACTGAGTGAATCCATGGTTGATGATTGTGGTTGAGAGCTTTGAAAACCATTGTCTGCTGGCCTGCTTCAGTCCATACAAGGACTTGGTGAGTTTGCAGACTAAATCAGGCTCCCCCTTGCTACCAAAACTAGGTGGAGGTAGCATGTATAATTCCTCATCAAGGTCTCCATGCAAAAAAGCATTATTAACATCCAACTGGACCAAATACCAATCAAGAGCAGCTGCAACAACCAGTATAGTCCTAACAATAACAAACTTCACAACTGGACTAAAGGTTTCATAGTAATCCAAACCCTCCTGTTGAGTGTACCCTTTTGCTACCAACCTAGCCTTAAACCTTTCAATACTCCCATCAACTCTGTGTTTGACTTTATAGACCCATTTGCAACCTATAGGAACCTTACCAGCTAGTAAAGGTGTAAGTTGCCAAGTATTATTAATTTCAAGTGCTTGTATCTCATCAGACATGGTTGCCTGCCACCTAGGATCTCTTGCAGCCTTAGCATAGGACTTGGGCTTAGCACAAACAGAGAGAGCAATAATGAAAGCTCTATGAGGGGTAGATAGCTTATCATAAGAAAGGACAGATTCAATAAGGAAATGTGTAGTAGGTAAGGGTAGGGGTTTGGTCGAGGCAAGTTGACAATGGAAATCCTGAAGGTAAGCAGGTGCTTTGTGAGGTCTGGAGGATTTTCTGGGTGCTGGTTAGGCAGGTTGGACAAATTGGACAAATTAGACAGGTTGTACAGGCTAGTCAGGTGGAGCAAAAGTGAGTAGACTAGGGTTAGGAGTAATAGGATGGTTTGGTATAGCAGGTGGAGAAGAGATAGGTAAATCAAGTATGTGAGGTGTGTGGGTGTCAATCATTGCATCAGAAACTTCCATTGGTGAATCATCAAAAATTTCCTAGAGAGAGTAGATGCAAAGCACAAACAACCTAGGACTTTAAGATGAGAATAAGAAGGAACAGTACCCAAAAGGATTTCATAGGGAGTTTTATTATTCAACAAAGGACTAGGCAGCCTATTAATAAGATAGACTGCTGTAAGAATGCAATCTCCCCAGAACTTCAAGGGCAGATTAGCTTGAAACCTAAGGGCTCTAGCAACACTCAGAATATGTTGGTGTTTCCTGTCAACAACTAAGTTCTGTTGAGGTGTATCTACACAACTTAGTTGATGTAACGTCCCTTGGAAGAGTAAAATTGAGGCATATGAAATTCAAGACCATTATCTGATCTCAAGGTTTTAATTTTGAGGTGAAATTGAGTTTCAACAAAGGAAAAGAAGGACGAAATAACAGTTCTAGCATCAGATTTGAATTTCAGCAAATATACCCAAGTACATCTACTACAATCATCAACAATGGTCAGAAAATATTTAAAACCATTAATGGAAGGAACAGAAAATGGTCCCCAGATATCACAATAAACAAGATCAAAAATGGAAGAACAAATGTTATTCTCATTAGGAAAAGGAAGCCTTTTTTTTTTTTTTTTTGGCTAAAGGACAAACAGTGCAAACAGGAAGCTCTTTGTCACAGAAAATTACATCAGGAGTTATTGAGCTAATCAAGTGCAACCTAGATGAAGATGGATGACCCATTCTATTATGCCACAAAACAGAATTTGAAACAGTAGTGCTATTACATGAGACAAGACTACAATCAGCAACAACAAAGGAAGGAGAGTAAACACCAAGATGTGAGCGAACAGTGGGCATGAAATTGGAGAATTGAATTGGGACAGAAAGCTTGGCAGAGTTGGTTTGTTGTAGAATGTATAGGCCACCATGCTTTCTACCCAAACCAATCGTCTTCCACTAGAGTAAGTCCTGTATAAAGCAGAATTGAGAGAGAAAAATGCAGCAACATTTCAAATAATGTGTTAATTTCCCAATGGAAATAAGATTGAATGAAAAGGAAGGAACACACAACATATTGTCAAGGACCAAATCACATGATAACTGCACTTGACCAACATGAGTGATTAAGACAAATTCACCATTAGGAAGTTTGACAAAGATTTGAGCTACAAAAGTAATTTTGGTGAGATATGAAATGGAATGAACCATGTGGTCAGTAGCACCACTATCAATAATCCATTCATTAGGTAACAAGGTAGGTGGAATGACAATATTGGAAGAAAAAACTGAGTGCTCCAAGTTAGTGGATGAATGCAAACAAAGAGGCATGGAATTAATAGAGTCTAGGCATTCAGGTTTATCTAAAATGTCACTATTAGGTGTAAGTGTAGGTGAAATACCTGCAATGTGAAAGGTACCAGGTGGCAAGGACTTGGTGACAGGAACAATAGATGAGTTCCAAGAGAAGAATCTTGATTTCCTTGTGATCCCAAGGTATGGGCTTGCAACGTAGACATGAGCTGGTGACATTGAGAAGAAGTGAGAGCCATCATAGTCAAATCCTCCATAGTATCTGTGTGATCCAAATTGGAACCCATTGAAACCTGATTGGCTGAGTGCCCCTTGCCTTTGTTCTTATACCTAGGAGGGTAACCATGAATCTTGTAACATTTGTCCACTACATGACCAAAAATCCCACAATGTGAACAAATTGGCCTTTCCCTTTTTCCATTAGGCTTGTTGGTATAATTGCCCTTGTTAGATGAATTATTAGGACCTCTAGAGAAGAGTGCAGTAGATTCTACTGCAATGGCATTGGAACCAACTCTTCTTTGCTTCTCTTCTTGAGTGATTTTCAATGAAGGCAAGGGCTTCATCAGTAGGATCTGTCCCCTAACAATTGCAAAGGATTCATTAAGCCCCATTAGAAAATTCATAGTACACTCCTCTTCTTAATACTCAACCCGAGCAGCCATTGAACCACAGGTGCAAATACCACAAGAACATGAAGGAATTGGCTTATAATTGACCAATTCATCCCAAATTACCTTGAATTTCGTGTAATAACGACTCAGAGAGAGATTATCCTGAGAGAGAGTACTCACCATTCTTCGCAGTTCAAAAACCCTAGGACCATTGCTCTAAGAGAATCGGTTCTTGAGATCTGTCCAAACTTCTTGCGCAGTGTCCAAGTAAATCACACTTGAAATCAAATCCTTGGACATCGAATTGATCAACCAAGAAAGGACCATTCTATTGCATTTCTTCCAAGCAGGGAAAATTGGATCTAAGGAGCTTGTTGGAGCTTTGATGGTGCCATCAACAAAATCAGTTTTGTTCTTGGAATCAAGAGCATAAATGATAGCTCGGCTCTAAGTAGCATAGTTCTCTTCGGTAAGAGGCTGATTGACTAGAATCAAACCAGGATTCTCGCTATTGTGCAAAAAATAGGGACTAGACGGTTTTTCCCAAGCAGGCACAGAGGTTTGAGAAGCAGATGATACGGAATCTGCATTGGCAAATGAGGATGCCATTGAAGAAGCTTGAACTAGGTTTTACAGGAAACTCAGTTTCAAGAATCAGAGAAAGCAAAGAATTAAAGAAACTTTGCAAAAGAGATCGATGAAAAAAGAAGGAAATACAGAGTGAAGAAAGCTTCAAGAAAATCCCAACAATGGAGGATGAGTTAGGAATCGATGGAGTACACCAAGCCAACTCGCTCTGATACCATATGAAATTGGGAGAGAGAGAGAAGTTTTGAAGAGAGAGAACGGAATGAATAATACTCTTCTTGATTATTATTAAGATCTGATTCTGTTTTTATACATTGAGTCATTAACTCATTAACAAACTTAACAAACTAATTAACTAACTCACATGATAAACACATGATGAATTAAACAACAAATAACAGTAAATGTAAAACTGCATGTAGCACAGCAGTGATAACAAAAACACATAAACGACTTGCAGCTTTGAATGAACATCTTGACTAATACAACTTGCAGCTTTGACTGATATTTCAACACAAAGCTAATATGTTTACTTGGCCCTTTTAGACAAAAAATATTCTTGATTTGAAAGGGTTCGACAAAATTTTGCAAGAAACAACATTCATTCTTTAGATGGATGCAATGTGTATACTTTCGTTTGTGGTTTTTAGTGTGGGGTTATAGATTGACTCCAGTTAATTAATTCAATAACCCAAGTTGATTAATTAGGTCAAATTACACACAAATCGTAGAGGCATGAACAAATTACCAAATAAACTAACGTGCAGTGAAAATTAAATTGACAAAGTAATTTGTTGATGAATGGGGAAAACCTCTTGTAAGGCAAAAACCTTATCGGGTGAATTTTAGGTCACAACTCTCAAGAATCTACTAATCAAGAATCAAGTAATTACAAGTATAAGGAATCTTATTCCTAACCTGAACTATCCCAAAATACCAACCTATAGTTAAACATTTAGTCTAATCCCTAATTGGACTTGATCTTGTAGAAACTTCTTCCTGTATGCACAGATCCTAGTAATTGATTGATTGTTGTTAGTTGCAAAGTTCTTCAATTCAAAGCACGTTGAAAATCTAGAAGCACTTGGTTACTAAAATCCTAAAGTGCA
Organism: Quercus wislizeni; assembly: GCA_023055345.1. Lineage (NCBI taxonomy): Eukaryota > Viridiplantae > Streptophyta > Magnoliopsida > Fagales > Fagaceae > Quercus > Quercus wislizeni. The sequence goes on from JALGQJ010000004.1 coordinate 30,744,647, forward strand.
CAAGAACGCAGTAACTTCTCATAGAGTGTATAAGTTCTCTAAATTGAGTCTCTGTGTCTTTGATGACTTTAAAATAAAGTTCTTATATAGTCTAGAAGTTTAGTAAACGAAACCCTAGCAATCCAAGTCATCATAGGCCAAAATTCTGATTTGGGAATTCTGACTTCAAAAAACTCAATAGATCGAGAGGTGTCGAGTTTAGTGTCAAAAATTACTCATTAAGTCTCAATAGATGCTAGTATCGACCTTGTGTCGAGACTAGTGTCGAGGTTCACTGTTTCAACTTTTATTCACTTGTTTCATGATTTAATCTTCATGTCTTTAATGATACCACTTGTGATATTTGTTCAACCCACTTCTTGATACCTTAAACTCATCTTAGATCTACCCAATTATAAAATAAAGTACATTTTGTCTAAAGATAAGCTAATACATAGAAAATATGACCCTTACATTTAGTACCTAGGGGTGTTCATGACTTCATGCTGCTTTTGAATCATTTATTAGCAAAAGGAAATCGATTGTCCTTGCGTATTGCTCATATTCTCACCTCACATAACCTTGCATTATTACTTTACTTGATTCGGGTGCGTGGCCCAAAGATTGTGCCTGAATTTATATTATGCTCAATCATAGCTGTTCTTTTCTCCTCCTGCATTGTACACTTTCTTGGTCGGCAATTCAATTAGGAGGCCGTTTCATATGGACCATGTAGGTTGTAGCTCTTGAAACTTTTGGCCGACCTAAACTACTATAAACTTTTTATCCTGTCTTTCTTTCTTTCTATGTATGATGAGTCGTTAAAGACAATGGGCGATGGGCCAAATAAGCTGGAGAAGAAAGAAAACTGAAATTGGCTATATCCAAAGCTCTCCTTAGCTGTCTTGCCGTTTGTGAAATGGCTTAGAGCATCTAGGGGACAAGTTTTGGGGAAAAAGTGGCCGCTTTTGTTTAGATAATAATGGGTAAAATTATTAAATTCACGATTGATCAGATCATTTCATTTAACAGGGAAATATCAAGTAAGTGCTTTTGAGTTTTGAGTATTGATTAAATGCTAGCAGGTTTCAGGCTTTCGTTTGATTTGAAAGGATTATTTTGCTGGAGGGAATAGCGGGGAGAGAGTTTATTTTTCTTGTATCACAGGGTCAGCCCCTTTATATGTGGTTCTACGAGCCCATATTAAAATTTTCCACAATTTTGCAATTGCACATAGCAATGTGCCAATGGTCCAATGACCCAATTTAGGTTCATACCACTCACAAAATTAAACGAAAAGTTTATTTCTTTAGTTGATGGAAAAAATTTAGTAAAATAGTTGGAAAATTGATAGCCTTAAATTGATAACCTTTTCTTTAGTTGATGGGCAAAAGTTAGTAAAATAATTGGGAAATTGATAGACTTAATCAAATGTTTTAGGATTTATCCAAAAATAAATTTGGATTGGGCTGTGGAGGAAGCACATGAGCTGAGACTGAGGCCCATAGTGTATTTTCACAAAAATAGCATTAAAATGTTAATTCCAAACGACCACAGTGGGAGTCGAACCCACGACCTTTTGATCCGAAGTCAAACGCGCTAATCCACTGCGCTATGCGGTCCTGCTTGTGCAACTACGACGTGCATTAACTATATAACAACTACCGTTCATGTCTCTTCGTTTTTTCTCCAGATAATAGGATCCGATGCCACAATACACCCTATAGTTTGATGACACAAAATGAGGGTAATATGCTTACTTTCTACATTTATTTGCACTCCTTTTATTCTTCTTTTTTTGGTGGTTAAATGAAAAAAGAAAATTTTAACTTTGCAATTTCTAACAATTTTATAAAGAATAATAGTCATAAAACCCAAGATCTCCACTTGTAAAAAAGTCAAAAACTATTACACTACTATACTAGATTTCACACTCCGGTGGCCATGATTTGCAAGTATACTAAGTATAATTTTTAATAATTAATGTGGTGATTTTCAAAACTTGGGTCCCAACCTGAGTGTGAAACTCTTTGAGTTAATTCAACCTAGTTTGACATTATTTGAAAGAGACTAGGAAATATTTTCACCACTCATTTTAGTCACTGGCATCTTTCTCTTTTTTCTTCTATTTTTAATATATATAAAAAGAGTTGCGAGAAAAGGGAATTAGAAAGGGATCAAAATGTGTTGAATTTTATACCAAAGAGTATTTACAGATTTCAATTAGAGGGTCTCAACATGTACTCTAATAGCCTAATGCGGTTGATTATGTGAATTTATTAGTTATTGAATCCAAATAATTGACTTTGTAATAATTTACCTTTCTCTAAGTTTTACTCTTCCCAATAAATCCAAATAAATACTCCTATTCAAGATTTTATTGACCTTGTTAGTAAATGCTGAAGCAAAATTGAAATAGAACTCTTATTGAACTAAAACACTAAAAAAGTAAATATTTGAAAAGTATATTCAAATAGAGAAATAAGAGTGAAATAGTGTTTGGGTTGCATTGGGTATTTTCACTGTGCAGTATTTTTGTGTGGTTTTCTTATTTAGAGATCTCAAGTGGGATATTTAAAGACTCATAAAAGTTGCCAACATTCATTTCAGTTCCTACAAATTAGGACATGAAAGTTAAAGTCTCTAACGTTTAAATAAACGTTAAAATTAGATCTCTTATCCATCTCACTGCCCCCACTCACAACACATTCTTCCTAAGAAATTTCAACTACATATTTGACCATGTCAAACCCCACACGGCCAATCATGGTTAAAACATGCAATTCCATTATTCAAACAATTTTATTAATAATAATCATCTCATATACAATATTGTGTAAGGTAATTTCTTTTGAGAATTACACACATACACATTGTGAGTTATTTAACCACACGGTTCAACAAATGGCCAAATACATGAGGCTTGTTGATAAATTGTAATAATGAGCCTCTAGACCTACCTTAATCTTTTTTCCTTTCTTTTTTTTGGTAAGGGGTTTTATCAATTGGGTCTGTAAGTATCCCTCTTCTATTTTACAATACCATTAGAGATTTTCCCGATACAAAATTCAATCACAACAACTCCATTGTGAGATGATAAAAGATTTTCCAATCTCGACCTAATAAAAACTAGTTAAATTGCTTTTGTTATTCCTCTCCTAGCTAGAATCAACAACAACATCAAAAAATAGTCCAGCTCACGTAGTTAACTTTTTTTTAATTAGATGAGGAATATTGATAATGAATTGAAACGTTTCCAAATTTGCTTTTACACCATCGACATGTGAATGTCGTTGATACCCGATGAAAAATGCTAAGGTTGACACTTGGTGTCGGCGTCGCGTACACATGGTGTCATTGTCAGAAATCTGAACAACCTTGAATATTTGAGAAAAAACAGAACTGGATTGAACCAGCAGGCCTGTTGATTTGCAGAGAATTTGCTTATTGAGAAGGAAATTCAACGATCTCGACCCAAATGTTTTCTGATTTTTTGACCATACACACACGGGTTCACATACTCAGGTCAACCTCTTTCAGTTTTTGTAATCTTGTGTAGAGAACAGTGTGGGTCCATTAGGTCGAATTGTCACTACAATACGCGGTTCTCCTTCATAAACATACGCCCATACACAAACTAAGATCCATTGATTTGATTATTTTCCAACCATCTAGATTCTGGATGACTAGATCTTTTATTTTTAAGATTCTTAATATATATGTTGGAACTTGCAAGGACGATGAAGCACCACATAAATTAAAGTAGTATTTTAGATAATGATTCAAGTATTTAGTTATGATTTTCATTTTTTCTTTTTCTTTTTTTCCTGAATATGTACTTAATTATGATGGGTCCCAATTAAATCATCCATAAAAAAAATTACTGTCAAATAAGGGATTGAGTTTAAATCCCGTTTACATAAAAAAAATAAACTTATTTGTATGATTGTATCTTGAAATATTAATAAAAAGTAATTATCATGTAGGTTTCAACTCTTATCATTTCTCACCCAAAAAAAAAAAAAAAAAAAAAAACTCTTATTATTTCAAAAAAAAAAATTTAAATAAGAGAGTTACTTTATACCTAATTATGGTGAACCACCTCAAGTTTAAAATAGTGGACCTGGCACTGTCATTTGAGTTTGTATTATTTTCAAAAAAAAAAAAAAAAAACAATAATTTGAGTTTGTGTTAAGGATAATTTAACTTTAAATTAGTTTAGAATTATCTTTTTCAACTCATTATATATTAATTTATAAGACTATCTATGAGTATTTTTTTTTTTATATAAGAATCTATATATAATTATTATTTAAACAAGGCATATGATGTATTAAAAAAATTATAACTAAAACTATATATGAATGATCTCTTTGATTGTTATTTCATATTTGGTAGTAAAATAGCTCCAAATTTTATGCTTGTAGCAACTTCGAACAAAGAAAGGCTCATAATGCTGTCCTTGTTATATGGGTTATAGAAAGTTCACCTCTTTGGGCTTCTTGTTAATCCCAAAAAGGATAAATAATAGTGTGAAGTCAAATATTGTAAATTGTCATGATTGATGGCCGTAAACTGTAGCCAAATACCAAGATATCCACAAAGAAAAAAAATTTGTTAAAAAAAAAAACTATTTTATAAACAGTTGATGTAGTGAGAGCTTATTGATAAATAAAAAGAAAATATTAGAGTCATAAACTATTTTACAAACTTTTTTACAAATTGCTAATATAATAAATGGTTATTGGTAAGTAAAAAATATGATATTAGTGATGAATCAAAATGAAAACTAATAAAAATTTGCTACTTTAAAATATTATAAAATAATTTGTAGCCGTAATATTACTCAAAAAGTAGTAGATCAAATAAAAATTAGTAAGAATTTGCCATAATAGTTTGAAAAAATATTGTAAAATATTCAGTGTGACTACTGTAGCATTACAACAAATTAAGGGCTGGGAAATAGCTTGATGAGCCTAATCCTAACCATGATTACCGGATGAAGGTTCAAGGAAAATGACACTTGTTTAATGTTTATTCAGTAGACGCCACAATAGATTTCCTTATTAATTTGGCCGGCTTCTAGAATTTAGTAGAACTTCAGATAAGCACAACTCTGCGATATATATTTCATATTTCTAAACTTTTCAATTTCTTTTAAGGTGAAATTGAGCAATTTATAAGTCCATAACCTATATTCTTCTGCTTTCTATGTATGATATTTATAATTTCTTAGTTCACGTTTCAATTTCATGAATGAAGGTAGAATTAAACAATTTATGGGCTACTATAATAATTATCACACTGTAATTTGGACCTATGTGTATATAAGAAATTTTTTAAAGCATTAGACCGCCTTTAAATATTGAGCTTTTGATTCTCAATATATATATATATATATATATAGAGAGAGAGAGAGAGAGAGAGAGAGAGAGAGAGAGAGCATTTAAATTTTTTTAATATGTTAATTTGTTTGCAAATATTAAAATTCTTGTTTTCTATATCTCACAATGGCTTACACAAAATGAAATTTTATATTACATACGTATCTCTTACATAATCAACAATATAGCCAACTGATAGAAGTATTGGTTAAATGATTAAATTCATTATATCCCAATAGTTTAAACATTTGAGACAATCGGTAATTTGACATGATATCAGAGTATAAAATCTTGAATTCGATCATTGTCTCCTCCACTCTACCCCTCATTTAAATTCTCACATATTAAGTCTCACCTATTAAAAGATAGTTTTGGCCCACACTTGAATGAAGTGTTAAAAGTATTGGTTAAATGATTACATTCACTAGATTTCAATAGTTTAAGATTTGGGACACTTAAGATATTTTTTTTCTCATTGTAAGAAATTTAGAGGTGAGTTTGGATTAAACTTGTATCTTAGTTTATATATTGTTTATGTGTGTATATATATATATATATATGTATATATATATTAAAGCTTTTTTTTTAGAGTATAATTTATACATTTGTTTATTTTCAACAAATAAGCAAATAATTTGTTGGCAAAAAAACTAATCTAAACATACGATTACTAGAACAATTTGTATAGGTCTACAAAGGACTGGATGGTAGCAAAAAGCTTTATTCCAATAGTTTCAGAAATAGACCAAACAAAAAGCTTATGGGTCCATTAGCTAGACGTCATTCATGATATCATGAAGATATTCTTGATTCCTCGTTGGTTCTGAGTGGTATTTTCGGCCACTAGCAATATTGAAACATATATCAATATGTAGATCGTGGTTAGGTCTTTATCAGAATTTAGAAACATGCACCACCTTCTAGCAAAATTTGACTCTCAGTATAACCTTGTTTACGAATGCACGCAGGATACTATTTATTACCAAATGTTTTTAATTTCTAATTACATGGAACAAATGTGAAGTGATCAATGCACAGTTTCTTTGATTTAATTACTTCTGCTGAATTAATCAATCTGCTACATGCAGATCGACCTATCTGACATAGCGTACTCGTAATAAATAATATAATACTTACGAGTTACGACCAAGTTGTATACTATTACTTTTAATTTTAATCAGTATGAAGTTTGAACTATGTCCTTGACATTTTCTTACAAAATTTTCAACCCCTTGTTTCATATTTTGTAGATAAATTCAACCTAGCTAGTTTTGTGACTTTTGTCATGTTCGAGAGGGAGAGAAAGAGAGAGAGAATGATTTCTGGCTGCTAGAAAAACAAAAACCAAGACTGAAAAAATTTAGACGCAGTTGTATTTTTCATTCTCAACCTGAAAAAGAAGGGTTCAACATGGAATGAGAATGGTTCAATATTATGTGTCTAAATTAACAATAGAATGAGAGAAAACCACTGAGTGTGTAGCTGGTGTTCATTAGATCAGGGTTTCAATTAGGGCAACCATACTACTTATTTTATACTTATTAGAATATTAATTCGCATCATTGGCCGAGCTATGTAGAGGTGAGCAATTTCAAGCTTGAAGTTGTAAAACTAATACTCAATTGATCACAGAGAACTCCCTCGATGATTACAAGGAAACTCAACATCAATTTTACTCATCAATATTGTGTTTACATTTTAAGTAAACTCTTTACTGGATACAACTTTTAGTCAACCATAGCATAGTTTATTTGATTAAGCCACACTCTGTCACTAGCATATGCGGTAAAGGTGTCATTAATGACCTCACACACAAAAAGGAAAACTCTGGAAACATTGCATTGCGCTGCTTAACACATTAAAAACTGCAATTATTATTATTATTATTATTATTAATTTTACATATGTAATAAAGTTCCATAATGTTTTTTAAATATATTAGTAACATGATGCATTATATCATGTTGTATATGTTAGAATGAATGCGGAAGAGGAATGACAGAATAAGAACACTGAGAATACGAGAGTGACATGGTTCAGCCTTGCCGGTCTATATTCATGGAACCCTTAAGGGTTATATCTTTATTATGTAAGAATGTAGTATAAAACTTGTGTTACAATGAACCCTAACATAAATATATATAAACCTTTATAACACGATGTATCATAAATTCTCCTAATTATTTTATTTAGGCGAAAAGCCACTTTTAGTCCCTACATTTTCAGGCGATTCTATTTTAGTCCCTAAATTTTATTTTGACCGCTTTTAGTCCCTATCCTGAAAAACGCTTTCGGTTTTGGTCCCTGCCGTTACATCAGAAATGGAGAAAGCTGATGTGGCAAACAGCAGGAATAAATAATACTAAATTAATGTCCACGTGGCTTAAATTAATAATAAAAAATATTTTTTGGCATTAAAAAATGCCACGTCAGCATTTAAATTAAAAAAATTAATTTATTAATTTTAACTAAATAAAAAAAATTAAAAACAAAAAATCACATTAATTAAGATCTGAGTGGATTTTGAACCTAAAAATTTTGAAACCCAAAAAATTATCAATTTTTTTTTTACTCTTTTTTGGGAAGAATACAAAGAACTCTGAACAGAACATGAATACATGTTCTTCAAGCTCTAGATAGCCCCAAATGGAAAAAATAAACAAAACAAACATTATGTTGAAGAGCCCTATACTATCTCACCCGATTCAAACACAAACCAAATTTAAAGCCTCTCTCTCTCTCTCTTTCTCTCAGATCAAGACCCATGGCCTCCTCAAATCCCTTCTCTGTTCAGATTAAGACCCAAGACCCATGGCTTCCTCAAAGCCCTCTTTCTTCAGATCAAGACCTAATCATCACCTTCATGGCCATGGTTTTCAGATCTCGTCTTTTCTTATCTCAATCTCTCTTCTCACACAAACTCTCGGCTCTCTCTCTCTAGATCGATCTAAACCCTCAACCATTGTTGTATGGTGTTTGGATTTGAAAACCATAAACCAAACCCAGAAAGGACCCACTGTCATTCGTGGCTATGGTGGTCAACGGTGAAGGATTAAAGCTTGAGGAGCTTTGGCCTGGGCTTCTCACGGTGAAACAAAAGTAGAAGATCGAATGGTTGTGATTGGTTTGAAGATCGGTGAAGGATTAAAGCTTGTGGATGTGGATGTGGTGGGTTTGAAGATTTTGGATCATTGGTTTGAGTTTAGTTTTGGATCGTTGGGTTTCAAATCGCGGATCGTTGTGATTTTGTGTTTGGATTGTTGGGTTGTTGCTGAAGATAGATTGATGGGTTTGTGTTTGTATTTGTGTTTGTTTTCTTGCTGATTTTTGGGTATGTGTTTTCTTTTTTGTGTTTGGTTGACGAGAGATCGATCTTCTGCTGGGTTTGTGTTTGTGTTCTTATTGGAGACCGGTTTGTGTTTTTGTGTTTGGCTGACAAGAGAGATCTACTGCTAGGTTTGTGTTTGTGTTCTTGTTGGAGATCAGTTTGTGTTTTGTGTTCTTGTATCTGTGTTCTTGTTGGATCTATGTTCTTGTGTTTGTGTTCTTGTCTTCTGTGTTTTGGGTTTGTGTTTTGTGTTCTGGGTTTGTGTTCTTGGATCTGTGTTCTTGTTGTTTTTGTTCTTGTTGTTTTTGGATCTAGATCCGGATCTGGGTTTTTTTTAAAAAAAATTTTGGGCATGTGATTTTTTGTTTTTAATTTTTTTTTATTTAGTTAAAATTAATAAATTATTTTTTTTAATTTAAATGCTGACGTGGAATTTTTTAATGCCAAAAAAAAAATTTTATTATTAATTTAAGCCACGTGGACATTAATTTAATATTATTTATTCCTGCCGTTTGCCACATCAGCTTTCTCCGTTTCTGATGTAACGGTAGGGACTAAAACTGGAAGCGTTTTTCAGGATAGGGACTAAAAGCAGTAAAAATAAAATTTAGGGACTAAAATGAAAATCGTCTAAAAATGTAGGGACGAAAAGTGGCTTTTCGCCTTTTATTTATTGATATTCACAAAGCTTTATAAACTTCCAATATATATGTGAGAATTCTTAAAATCCAAACCCACATCACAATCTAAAACAAATCAACAATTGTGTAGATTGTGATGTGGGTTTGGATTTTAAGAATTCTCACATATATATTGAAAATGACTTTTATGTGAAAGGAGCCGGGAGTGTCTCTTTTTCAAAGTTAGCTATGGTTGAAAGGAAGAGGAAGAAGAAAATAATTGGTTCCTAATTTCCACATTCTAATTCTGTTTCTGAAAATGTAGTATTATGAACTCCCCAGGCCAAACAGCGTCACTTGTCAAGTCAAAGATGATAAACATCATGTATTATGGTTAAGCAAGTACGTAGTAGTAGAAGCCATGACATATCAGACTATCGAATATTGCTTGGCAAATAGAGAGATTCAATTCTATTACGTATCTCTTATATAATCAACACTCAACAGTACTACACCCACGAAGTTCTCCTTTTAGGAAATTTGTGGAGTGTTTGGATTAAACATTTTCTTCTTTTCTTTTTTTTTTCTTTTTTGTTTATTTTTTATACATAGTTTTTTAATGCTTTTTTTTTTAAAAAAAAGTATAATTGCTCATTTGTTAATTTTCAAAAAATACGCAAACTAAGGGGGTGTTTGGTTTATATTTTCAAACAACAATTTTCAGTTTTTAAACAATATTTCACACATTTTAATGCACTTTTTCACCCACACGTATTTTCACAAATATTTTTAAACAACAATTTTTAATTTTTAAACACACATACCAAATCGGCTCTAAATTTTGACAAAAATCCCAATCTAAACATACACCTGCTTGAACAATTTGTGGGGTCTACAAAGGTCAGAGATGGCAGCAAAAAGCTTCATGGAAGGCCTCTTATATGTAACCGATTCTTTCCATAATCAAAAACATGGTGGAAATAGGCCAAACAAAAGCGTACGGGTCCACTGAGTGAGCTGACCAGGGGAAAATATATGTGTGAACTGTGAACCACATAGACAGATAGTGTGTAGCCTAGGACGTCATTCATGATATCATAATTCATAAAATATTCTTGATTCTTGGCTCTGAGTTTTGACTTCCGAGTGGCCTTTTTCGGCCACTGGCAATATTGAAACATAAACGAGGTTAGTCTATGTCAGATACTAAAACCACCTTCTGGCATAATTGAAATTAAGGACAAAAACTATTACACACGCGTTTTTATACACGTGTTGTTAAAAAATAACTTCAACTATTTAGGACCCTTTTAATAGAGAAATTTTAGTAATATTGTTTGTAATTTTTCGAAATATATGTTGATAAAAAGTGTGTAAAAATGTGTGTAATGTTATTTAAAAACTGAAAATATATTGTTTAAATGGGCTACCAAATAGGGCCTTAAAATTTATGATTTAGCATTGACTTAGCATTAAAATATAATAGTTCAACAGTACTTCATAAATTTATGTGATACTGTAGCAAAATGGTATAAGTTTTTAACATATTTTATTCCCATTTTTCTCACTGTCTCTTTCATTCTCTAGGAAAATAGAAGTTGTATTGAATATTTGTGTAAATATACTATTTTAATGTGTTGTATAAGAAAATAAAAATTAGAATGTTGAATCTGTTATAAAATTATATGGTATAATTGATGAAGTAACTTTTGAAATTATAAAATATAATAATTTGAAGATAATGAATGTGAATGCTCACTGTTTCAGATGTATATATGTGCGTGTAATATTGAATTACTTGGAACAAATGTGAAACGATGCAGTGTTTGTTTACTTCCATGAATTAACCAATCTACTGGATGCAGATCAGCCTATGTGACAATGCGTACTCGTAATGTTGTTGTTTAGTAGTTTCTTTTAATGCTCAAAAAAATAATAAATAAATTACCAAGTTGTATACTAATAAATAATTTTAATCAGTTTGAACTTTGTCGTTTTGACATTTTCATTCAAAGCTTCAACCCCTTGTTTTAAATTTTATAGAGAAATTCAACCTAGTTTTGACATGTTCGAAAGAGAGAGACAAAGCGAATTCTTTCTTGCTCCTAGAAAACCCCAAACAAAGACTTGAGATGCGGTTGTTTCTGTCATTCTCAACCTGAAAGACTCGATCATCATATCATATCATGTGCCTGTCTAAGTTGTTTAATTTTCTCTCTTTCGTATTCCTTAAGCAAAATGTTGAAAAACAGAAGGGTTCAACAATTGTCTAAAATTAACCATTGAATAATTAAGAGAATACCTTACCACTTTGTGTGCGCGGCTGATGACCATATGATTTCAGGGTTTCAACTAAAGCCTCTACTTGTATGCTAATTAAAATATTCATTCGAATTTGGTGTTTGAAGTACATTAATATACACTGCTCCCATTTATTTCAGTGTTTGCTTTATGTAAAAAGATGGACAACTCATTAATTAGCTCAAGCACACAAACGGACAAACTAAATTATGGAGAAATTGAGAAATTCATCTGTACCATTAGTAAAAGAAGGTTAAAATGTAAAACTCATTCTCTAAATTTCTTCAGAATTCATTTCAGTCTTCTAATATTGCTTTCATTCATTTCAGTCCATTAAGTTTTAGATTTATTCAATTAAGACCTTTCGTTCAACTTTTATTAAAAATTTTTGAAAAAAAAAAATCTAGAAAATATTTTTCAATCATTAGTTGAATTTTTTTTTAATTTAAAAAAAATTAAAAGAAAATTTTAAAAAATTGAAAAATTAATCACAACATATAACAAAAGTTAATGGAAAAGTCTTAATTGAATAAACTTGAAAGTTATAGGTTTGAAATTAATTTTAGTGAAACATAGAGGGTGAATTTTGTATTTTAGTCTTAAAAGAATGCATGATACGATAAGAGACATAGCTATTGCCTAAAATTGTAAAAAATATATATATATATATTAGGGAGTATGATATTTAATACATTAACTTGTAAAAATTCTCTAAGATTATATACGATCAATTTGTAAAATTATTGAATTAGCTTTGATTCAAGATGTAATGTACTTATCTTCTGATTAATAAAGTTACAATCTTCTTATCAAAAAAAAAAAAAAAATTGTAAAATTATTGTAGTAAAATTTGTAATACCTCTAGCATTTTCCTAAACAAAATATCACACACAAAATAGCTTCTTCTTCTTTTTTGCTTTGCAATAAAAATATCTTACTTTATAAAATAAAATTTAAAAAAAAACATTTATTTTGTGTTTGATATATTGTTAAGGAAAATGCTAGAATGACTACAAGTTTTACTACAAAAATCTTACAAATTGATGAGGCAAGAATATGATTAGCACCATCTAAACAACATATTAAATGAAATGTTGATTTTTTTTTTTTTTAAGTGAAGATGAGATAGTTTATAAGGCTTATGTAATAAATTAAAGTTTGCAATATTCCTAATGTCATTATTTTGTTAATACCAAATCAATGCTAGTTTCTTTTTTAACCCCCCCCCCCCCTCTTTTTCTCCTCGTTTGAAGACTTGGCTCTATCCCTAGATACATGTTCATTTTTTTAAAATAATATAAAATATCCTCACACATTTATGACAATAACTTTAAAAAATAATAAATAAATAAATAAATACTTCATATTATAATGTCAAAAGAAGAAAAATAACATGTCTCAAACACAATAAATTTTAGATGACATTTAAAATTTAAAACATAATACAAACTAAATTATAACTAAAAGCAGTTATAATAGTAACTTCTCACATTCTCCACTTTTTAGTTTTTGCAACTGAAATCATGACTTCAAGTCATGTTTTACAATTTCAAAATGAAAAAAAAAAAAATATATATTGTAATTAATTTAAATTATGTATGAAAATATATATTATATTTTGTATGACAGTTACATTACTTTACAATTACTTATTTAGTTTTTAATTAATATCAATTAACATTTTTCAAATTAATTTTGCTTTTAATCTTTGTCTTCTCTAAATTGAACTCCTAACTCCACCATTAATTGCAACTTCTCATACTTTTCTTTAATTAAAAAAAAAAAAGGTTTAATAAATACAATGGGAGAAGGAAGATTTGAATTATGAATGTCTCTATTGAAAACATCATAAAATTTCTGTTGAGTTACATTTTTTTTTGCTTTTTTTTTTTTTTTTTTTTTTTTGAGAAACACAATACTCTTTGCAGAAGGATATATACTTTGTTCATGTGTATGTCTCTTGTGAAAGAACTGGGTCTTTTTACATAACATTAACAAACAATTTTTTTTTTTTTAACAAACAAATCCTTATTAACTATGTAAAGTGTCAGCCAACTCATCTCTTTCATCTACTTTTGTAATAAGTTAAGCGGACCCGCTAACGTCAATTCGTAAGATTAATTAATACCCTGTTAAACAGCAAAAGCACACGAGCAAGAACTGAAGAAAGTCATCCATTCAGGGTCATGTCCGATAACTTGAGCAATTGCAAGCTTGAAGTGGAAATTTAATGCTCGATCACATAGAACTTTCTCGATGATGACAAGGAAAATCCACATTTAATTCAAACGTTATTATCAATGTGTTTACATTTTAAGTAAACTCTTACAGGTTAACTACAGCTTTCAGTCAACCAAAACACCGTTGATTAAGCCGTACTTTGTCACCATCATACGCGGTGAAGGTGTCGTTAATTAGCCCAAGCACACAAAAGTACAAACTAAATTCTGGAGAAATTGACTCTCAAAAAAGAAAATAAAAATTCTGGAGAAATTATCTACTGCATCCCTCATTGTCAAAATTGAGATTCTATGTGAATCATAGGAGGTAGGTGAGATCGTAGATTATATGATTGAATCGTGAATCGTAAGATTCTGTATTATTTGAGGATAAAAAAACACATTAGTATGTTAAATAATCACATAAATTATATGTTTAACATATTAAAACCTGTAATAAAATTACATAATATTGTTGACAATGAGCCATGTTAAGAGTTCGTTGTTCGGTTAAAAGCAATTCACCGTTACCCAGATGTTCATATATGTAGGAGTTGGGGCCCACCTGCTTTGGACCAGATCAAATAGTTAAGACTATGAGGACTTGTAATTGAATAATCACAACCAAAATCAAATGAGTAAGTTAGGGGTGGCAATTCGTGTTTACGTGTTGGGTTCATGTTGCATCAAGCCATTAGTATTCAGCTATATGTGTTGACCTGAACCCAACCTATTTAGCAAACGTGTCAGGAATCCTTAATCCGAACATGACTTGTTTATTAAACAGGTTGACCCGACACAATATGTTTAATTCGTTTAATTAACAAGTCATGTAAATGTCAATACAATTGACCCATTTAATAACTTATTTGATTAATAGGTCATACCAAACCTATATAATTTTTATCAATTCCCATATATCTAAAATTAAAATACAATTACAACTATAAATATAGTAATAAACATATAAAAAAATCATTAATTAAGCAATAATATTAAAATAACTAATAATTTTATAAGCTAAACGGGTTAGACAGGTTTGCATGTTGAACAGGAACACGACCCGTTTATTAAACAGGTTAACCATGTCAAACCGAATATGAGCCGAACCCATTTAGCCTCAACCCATAACCTATTTATAAACGGGTTAGTCTTGTCGAGTTCGCGGGTCGTGTCAGATTTTGCCACCCCTAGAGTAAGTTCATATTCAATAGGCAATCCATGAAATTTTGTCCAAGTAAGCCATCAACTGTTAAGTCAAACCAAAGCCATCATCTCCAAAGGAGTATCTCTAGTTATTACTTTTAACTAGAACCACTACCTCAAAAGAGTGTTGCGCACACTTTGACAGATCACTCACCTCATCATTTATTACACCACTGATAACCTCCCACTGCATTAGATGGGATGAAACATGTCACTCTTTGAACTATCCAAGGTGAGTCACTTTGCAAAGCCCCCTTAGATTATAAGGAAGTATACCTTGTTTCAATTGTACGCTTCCTCCCACTCACAGCTAAGTGGGTCCCACACCTGGTGGGTCTCACCAGCTGTGAGTGGGAGGAAACATACACCAGAAACAAGCTGTATTTTCTCTTAGATTAAGGGTGATATCGATTTGGTGAGGTCAATCTTGGGCATTTTTTGCACTAAATCGAGATTGTTGGTTATTGCCAATTTTGGCACTAGCATTAAATCATGGTGTGAAGGAATACCGAACCAAGCAAACTACATTTCACTCAATTTAGATGGTTCTCAATCTTCTTATCAACCAAATAAGGCAAAGAAAATAAACCCTATGTCCTTTTTTTCACATTCCTCAACACCCAAACGCCCAACACCAAGCCAACACAACAAATATATATATATTTAAAGGCTAAAATGCAAAGTGTGCCCTTTAAGTTTGACTAAAATTAATTTTAGTCCTCTAATTTTACTTTCGTTTAATTAAATCCTCTAAATTTCAAAGTTACTCAATTCAAGCATTTTGTCCACTTTCGTTAAAATAATTGCCATTATGTTATCAATTAACTAATGGAAAAAAAAATTGAATAAAAAATCTATAAAATACTTTTATTAATTTTATTGATTTTTTCATTTGAAAATAATTTTTTTTTAAGGGCAATTTTTTAACAAAATTGCACTACAGAAGAGTTACATTGAATAAATTTGAATTTAGAGGACTCAATTGAATGAAAGTGAAGTTGAATGGTTCAAATAAATTTTAGCCAAACTTAAAGGGTATAATTTGCATTTTAACCGGAAAAAAAAAAAAAAAAAAATCAATAAGGGATACAGTCTTAAAATACATACCCACATCTTTCCCTTCGACATCACAATTTACCCAGTGGTTCTTTTTTAAACTAAAAGAAAACTTTTAGTCCTTAAAGTTTGAGATTGTTTTCATTTTGGCTTGTTTACATTTCAATTTTTTTAACCCTTCATGAAGATGAAAAATTTTGAAAAATAAAAGGTCATATAGAAAACTCAATCAAACATAAAATGCATAAATGACTAATATATGAAAATGAGTCAAACATAAATACCAAAATGAAAATTTTGAAATATAAATGACAAAAATAAAAATAATCCCAAATTTGAAGCCTAAAAAATATAGATTAATTTTATCTTTTTCTAACACAATTGATATAGACATACAATAAAGAAAACTCTGGGTAACTTATATGTGAAACAGTAGTGTTCAATTCCTCCATATAGTTAGATATGATTGATTTTTTTTTTTTTTTATATTATTTTTTTGGTTGGAAATGGGGGTCTTATTTATAATATAAAGAGTTTATACATCAACAATAGTTGGCTGTCGGGCACAGAGTCTAGGGGCTCCGAGCCCTACCAAATCCCTTTCATAACACAGATACAAAACTGGGACAGGAGCTATATAGAGACAAAAAGTGTTGTTGGTGGGTTCCTCGCTTTGCCAAGGCATCTGCGCACGTATTTGCTTCACGATACACGTAAAGCACCCGAACTTCCCAGTCCCGCTCCATGAGGTTCCTGCAATCACAAAGTAAAGGTAACATATTAGGAGGATAAGTGGCATTTTGTTCAGTTAACCATATGAGCACAACACTAGAGTTGAGTTCAAGTTGTATGTATTTAAATCCTATGTCCCAGGTGAGCGCCAAACCCTGTTGGGCAGCAGCCAACTCAGCCATGTTATTCGATGCAAGTCCTAAGTGTAGGGAAAATCCAGAGATCCATTCACCCTAGTGGTTTCGTAAAATGCCCCCAGCCTCGACTAGCCCCGGGTTACTAATGGCACTTCCATCGGTGTTTAGTTTAATATAGGGAGCTGGAGGCCTTGTCCAGTGTATAAGTTGTGGAATTCTAACATAGGGCTGGCTGTTAAAGCCTACTAAGAAATGAAATTCAATGGCAGCCTAGATAGAGGAGTGAATAAGACTGTGTTGGGATCGGGATTGGTGCCGGAAAATCCTTTCATTTCTAGCTAACCATAAATTCCAACAAAGAAAATGGAACAAAATATGTCAAGGAAGTTGTTGAGGCAGTATACTCAGCTCTACAGTTGCATTGCTACGGAGCCAATCTTGCAAGGACAATCGAAAGAAAGACAGGGGCAAGATACCCGGGGACTGACTCCACACCTCTCTTGCCCATGGACAATCTCGTAAGATGTGGACAGTTATTTCCGAGTGGTGACATCGAGGGCAATGAGCATCTAGATGAGGGCGGCCAAGGGTGAGGAAGGTTCAGGTAGGCAGGCAATCGCTCATAGCTTTCCAAATGAAGGTTTGAATCTTTTTAGGGCAGGTTAAGGCCCAAATCCATTTCCATCATGGAGCATTGAATGGGACATTCTGTGTATGATATGGGAATTTAGAGGCAGATTTCACGGAGTATGTGCCATTATTGTGGGACCACGCAAGAGTGTCTGGGAGTCGCGTGAATTGTGTGATTGGAATACCCTGGATAAGGTTCAAAAGCATGGGGGGGGGGGAGGGGGAAGTTGAGGGCATCGAAAGTCCAAAAGTGATGGGCCCTCAGTGTGCTAACCCGTTGATCCTCATCCTAGATGGAGATAGGACCCTTAATGTAGCTACGGAAAGAGCCCCGAGGCAGCCATTGGTCTTTCCAAATCCGAATAGTTTGCCCATCCCCAACAATCCAACTCATGGCGGCAAGATGCAATTTAAGACCGAGCGAGAGCAAGTGCCAAATATGGGACCCTCTCGTACACCTAGTATTGGCAAAGAATGTCGTGTGAGGGAAATATTTGGCTTTAAGAACCTGGGCCCAGAGCATATTGGGATTAGCATGTAAACGCCAAGCCTGGTTCATGAGAATCGTACGGTTCCGATGGCGGGTTATGGGAGTGCCCAATCCTCCCGCTTCCTTTGGTAAGGTGACAGTTTCCCAGTTGACAGTGTGGCAGCTACGACGAGAAGTGGTATCTCCCCATAAGAATCTGCAACTTAGTTTGTCAATTTGGTGACTAATCTTTTGGGGGAGAAGCGTGGTTTGCATGGCATAAATAGGGATGGATGCCACCATTGCTTTAATAAGGGTGGCCTGACCAGCCATTGATAGATATTTTGCTTGCCACCCTTCAATTCGTTTCTGAATTTTGTCAACTAAATATTGATATGAGTTAGTTGTTCTACGCGTAGTGAAATACGGGTCCCAAGGTATGTGCCAATGCGGTGAGTGGTCGGGATGCCAAAGATGCCGACCACTTGGTCTTTTATACGCCTAGGGATATGGGGGGAGAACCAAATACGCAATTTGGTGGCACTCATTATTTGCCCTGACGAGGCACAAAAGGTTTGCAGGATTGTATTTAGCTACCTGCAGTCTCTAGTCGTGGCTTTGGTGAACAGAAAAATGTCATCTGCAAAGAACAAATGGGAGAGGCAGACTCGCCCCCGAAAAGACATAGGGTGTAGTAGCTTATCGTGGACAGCCTCTTCCAGGCGGATAGACAAATGTTCCAAACACAGGATAAAAAGATAGGGGGACAGCGGGTCTCCTTGCCTAACTCCCCTAGTAGGCCCAACTTCCTGTAGGGGATTGCCATTCCAAAGTATATGAAAGCGGGTAGAGGATACCATATTCGTAATGAGGGTGATGAAGTTGGGAGGTAGCCGGAAGAATTCCAGTGATTCCCGAATGAAGGCCCAATCTAACCGATCATATGCTTTCTTAAGGTCCAGTTTTAATGCAACGTACCCAGTTCCACCTCGTCTATTTTTTAACGTCCGAATAACCTCCTGGACGAGGGTTATATTATCAGAGTTAGATATGATTAAAAGGAAGAGGAAGAAGAACATAATTGGTTCATAATTTTCCACATTTTAATTATGTTTCTGAAAATGTAGTTTAGGAACTCCCTGGGCAACCAGCGGTATTTGTCAAGTCAAAGATGATAAACGTCACTGATTATGGGTGTTAGGCCACCTGGCGGGCAGTCGTAGAAGCCATGTTG
Organism: Quercus wislizeni; assembly: GCA_023055345.1. Taxonomy (NCBI): domain Eukaryota; kingdom Viridiplantae; phylum Streptophyta; class Magnoliopsida; order Fagales; family Fagaceae; genus Quercus; species Quercus wislizeni. The sequence goes on from JALGQJ010000004.1 coordinate 30,763,942, forward strand.
TATATTGCTTTGCAGGACGAAGAGATTTTAATTTTTACCTTCCACCACTATCAATTGTTTATTGTAAAATCTTTTGAGTATTTTATTGTAAAATATAGTTAAATTTTTTTTTTTTGGTTCACAGTAAAATTCTTTGTAGTTTTGTAAAACATTTTACCAAAAATACATGATAATTAAATTTTTTTTGTTAAAGTTTAAATTATACTTCTAAAGTTTGGGAGTCTTTAAATTTTATATCCTGAAATTTCAGAATTTGAAATTTACTCATTAAAGTTATATTTCATTTGCATTAGCAGTCATTTCGTCTGTATTTTACGTTAAGTATAAGCTTGTCATGTGTCTTTAGTTCATCCAATAAGATAATGTGACATCAGTGCCATTACGGCAGATCATTTTCACTATGCCATATTCTATTAAATGAACTAAACACATCTAGCTAGTTTATGTGTGGTATTTAATGGAAAAATATGGATGGAGAAATTGTAAATACAAACATAATATAATTTTAAAAGATAAAATTCAGACTATGAAACTTTAAAGTGTAAAATTCAAAACACTCAAATTTCAAGAATGTATTTTGCACTTTAAACCAACATTTTACAAAAATATACAGATACTTTCTCTCATGTAGTGACTGGGCTGCCAATTCGACGGCTGTAAGGCATCGACATTGATAATTTGTGCTTGAAAATTTTTATGTCACACCAAAATGAGTGTCAATGTCATTGGATGAAACTTGTCGCATAAAAAAAAAAGGTCGCCCATAATTGATTTCCTTCAGATTCTCAGTGGCCATTGGCCACATACTTGGAATTCTGGTGATGTCTTTGAAAGTGAATGATTTGGCTATATTTTTTGTATATAAAAATCTGTAACTTTTGCTTTGGTTAGTATATTCTTATCTCCTCCGACACACTCTAATCCCACTTTTGTGAGGAAAACAAAAAAGAAAAAGGAAAAAGGAAGTGAATGATTCTTTTACACTTTTTGTTTTATGTTCTCTCTTTTCAGATGAACTCCCACCGAGTCACCGTATTCTTCTTTCATGTATAAGATTTATATTTTTCCAAAAAATACTTTTTTTTTTTTTTTTTTTTTTGAGTTGGGCGAAATTATAATGATATCAGCTTCCTTGGCGGAAAAAAAATACTTCTTTTCTATTCATTGTTTTATTTCTTTTTATAGAGTTTTTTTTTTTTTTTTTTTGTTTCTTTATCCAAGTTTTGTATTTACCTTTCCATAAGTTTGTATTATAATTTTTAAATTTATTTGTTTATATACAATTTTTTTACAATATACATAAATCAATAAACTTTTACTAAAAGAGGTTGGGTTGATTAGGTTCAGGTTCGATCCAGTCACAGGTCGTTCTAAACGAATTATAAATCTTATGTTCTTTATATATCTAGTTGTCTGTCTTCTTTTTCAATTCAAATAAGTTAGCAAATAAAATAAAATAAAACACCAAAATACAAGTGTTAAATTATATATGAATTTTTAAGTTTATACAATTGAAAGTTTATTAAAAACCGAAACTCTCAAACCTTAACCTCGTTAAAAAATAATGTGTCTTAGAGAAGAAAAAACCTTAGAAATGAAAGAAAATAAAGAAAAGTTGAGCAAGAAGTAGTGAAAGTGTAAAACATGTTACTCTAAAAAAAAAGAAAAAAAAAGTGTAAAACATGTTTACACATGGTTAAATTTTATTTTATTTTTAAAACGAACTATTTTGAAAAGAGGGGTCTACGTCTATCTGAACCGATCCGTTGTTTCAGCTAGTTGGGTTTAGATCGACCCTTTTTTCATGGGTCCAAAAACTCTTATACATACCTATACTTTTTCTTTGGATTTTGATAAATTATCAGGTCTAATCCTCTTGCCATTTATAGTATCAAACTTGAGGACCGTATGTGGATTCTCATGGTGGACTCTCTCTCCTTCCCAAATATTGAACTCCCATAACCGAGGGTCCAACACTTAATGGAAGGGCAGCAACAGAATATTAGAATGCAAGTGCTGACTGTATTAGCTAAAATAAAAACTGTTATACACACTTTTTAAACTAAAACTAAAATCATGAGTTAAAGACATGATTTCCAACTTGAAATTATATTTTCAATTCACAATTTCATTCAATTCAATACGTTTGAAACACGGCTAGAAAGAAACATAAACGGACTTTTGTCACAACTTTTACAATAATTTGTTCATGTGACCAATTGTGAGTAGTATAGTAAAAGTGGTGGACCCACAACTTTACTTACAACTTACCACATGAACAAATGATAACAAAAGTTATGATCTTAACATTACTCACGAAAAGATACACTGCTACAAGAGTATAATATTATTATACTGTAAAAATTAATTAAGTCTTTGTACTGATTGCTTGAAACCGTTTGAGCTAAAGGATATATATATATAGAATGTAAACGGGGTCCACTACGTCATTAAGGGAACATAAGAACAACAAAGAAATAAAGTGAGAGAAAAAATAAATAAAGTGAGAGAGACGTCTAAGATCTCACTGATGAATCATGATCCATAAACATAAAGTATGCTTTATGACATAATCAAATCTTTTTTATGTTCATCCACTTTGGACTTCAAATGATTCTCGGGAAAAAAAAATTAAAAACTTTGGACTTCAAATCAAACTTCAAAAAGATTACAGGAAAACTAAAATTTCTACTAAAAAATAAATGTTTCTTAAGCATTATTAGTTCAGAGACGACTTGTTCCTCTATAGTATCATCAACGATTTGAATAATTTAATAACTCTCCCAAAATCTGGGGATTATTGGATACTAACCCTAATCCAAGCACTATACGTTATGTCACATAAAACAAAGTAAACGACATGAAGATTATAAAGAAGATGGCAATGCATCATCTGTTAGTTGATAGCTTAGTATGACCAATCTTCCTATCATTGAATGTTAAGTTAATAGCCTTTCAAATAAGACCATAATTTTTATATTTAAAAAATAGATAGATAAACCAATAATTTTAAACTGTTTTCTTTTCTTAAAGTTAGAGAGTTTTTTTAGTGGGTTCCAGCTAGCTCAATTGATAAAGTCTCTGATAGTTGAATAAGAGATCTGAGGTTCAATCCCAGCTTACACCAAAAATCGATTGATATCTTGGTTTGATGATAAAGAGTTATCATCAAGAACACGTAAGTTGAAAGTTGAAATTTTCTCCCAAAAAAAAAAAAAAAAAGAAGTTAGAGTGGTTTTTTCCCAATTAATCTATATATATAAAATAATAGGTGAACCTAAAAGAAACTCATATTAGAATTCTAAAATAGAGTTTTAATTTTACGTTGTGTGTCATAAATTATTTATTCTTAAAAAGTTTTAATTCTTAATTTTAGAATCAACTGTGAGACCATATCATAAATATTCATCCAAATGAGTTATTAAATATGTGGGGACCAATTGTATCCGGTATTCAGGCTGCGCTGGAAGAGGCCAGGCCCAATATCTGATCTCATATGTACAAGTTGTGTAAGGAAGGGCCAGGCCCAATGTCCAATCTGAGGGAGAGAGAATATCCGAGGACAATCAACAAAAGAAGAAGATAAGATTATCCTCCGAGGAGAGGTAAAGAATGCTCAAGGGGGAGTTGATCGTGTCCGAGGACTATAGTCACCTCGGAACTTCTATCCGAGGTATCTGGTGAACTTATCAGTCATTTAGAGTAACACATCGGACAAACCTTGCAGCAAAGTGAAAGGGAAAAATATCAAATAAAAGATAATAGTAAGTAGGAACAAATATCTGAAGGTGCTGTAGGTGCTGTCACCTCCGCATTAAATGCCGCCCAGCTAACCTTCTGGCCGCATTAATGTGGAGGTGATACCTGAATAGTGAACGGGCAGCCTTCCAGCTAAGAATGGAAGATTCAAGAAAGGGCAGGAGGGATGGTGAAAAAGAACTTTGAACGCCAGGTCCACACGTGGATGATGAAAAAGATAAAAAAGCCATAGTATATAAGACAAAGGAGGGGGAAAAAAAGAGGGACTAGATTTATTCTAAAATCACAGCACGAGGGCATGTCCGAGGATACTCTTTGTATAAACTGCACTTATAGCTCTAGCCTCATGACGCTAAAATCCAATATCTTGGCCCAAGATTCAGACTAGCTTTCTCTCCCGCACTCTATAAATTTATTGTTTGGGCTACGTGGGCCTGGATCGATTCCTGTTCAGGATTCAAGTCGAAATCTGGTCCTTACAAAATACAAAAACTAAAGAGTCTAAAATAAATGAATCATAAAAAAAATAAATAAATAAAAAATAAATAAAAAGGTGCTTCACAATAATAAATAAATAAATAAATATGGACAATTTATATTTTATACCTAATAATATCCTTACGAAATTTTTAAAAAAGTTAACAAAATATAAAAATGACTATCAAGAGTATTTAAATTATATATATAAGAATTATATTATGCATCTTATTGTTTATCTTTAAGTGTATTCATACATATGCATGGGGTTACAAGCTAGTTAAAATAACTAGGAGAGCTTAGAGAAAATGAGTGACCTCCAAGTTTGCCCCTAAAGAAGTAATTTGACTCTTAGGATAGTTTGATAGATTAGTACAACAGAGATTGCTCTACCATTAGAGATGAAAGAAGAAAATAAGTACAGATGTTGTTAAATATGGTACAATATTAAATTAGCAAATTTTTCGAAAGTTTAAGCTTAATTATAGGAGATAGTGAATATATTCATTTACCCTAATAATTATTAATATTATTTCCATGAAAATCCTGCTTATCTTAGAGATAAAGCAATTAATTTGATTTTAATTTTTTAAGGAAAAAGCAGCATTGTATCTTTGATATAGATAAGTGAAATTCAACTACTTTTTTAAAAGAGGGGGAAAGTTAAGGGATGTTCTAAGAGCATTGGCTTAGGAAATATGTTTATTTAGAAATTTTTTATGAGAAAAAAAAAAAGTAATTAATTTTTTTGACAGCTTTTTATTTTTCACAATAAATCATAAGTGGTAAGTTATTATTGATTATAATTTGAATCCACAACTTAAATTATTTTTTTGTCTATTCTTAACAGCCAATAACAATCTACCATTTAAAATTTATTGTGAAAATATTGTAAATATAATATTTCGCTTTTATATTTTTTATAAAATTGTGTCAAAACTTATTGAGAATATGCCAACAGAGTTCAAGCAAATCTTTGGGTGCGTATAAATCCCTGACATATCTACCGAGGGGAGGGAAACTGTTTTATATTTTCAAGGGAGTAAGCAATTAGCTTGTCCTAAATGAATTGATGTACAAATTTGTTATTACGTATTATTATTATTATTATTATTATATTTGTTGTCTTTCATATGCTTTTTAAAAATACGTTCTATTGGTCTACCCAAACTTGAATGCTACTATAGAGTACTTGATTGGTTAATCCAATAAATTCAAACCACAAAATGACAAGTTGAACCTTATAATTATCCTTTTCGATCATTGTGGTTTGAGTTGGAAGAATCAGCACACAAAGTTTATTTCGGTGCAACAATAGTTATTCTATCTTAAAAAAATTGTATTACATATTATATATATATTGATGTTTACAAAGCTACGCATTCTTGGCTTGGAAGAATTCCAAACGACGGGCAACACAACATATGAATTGAAGAGGGTAAATTGTGAGATAAGGCCTGGTAGGCCCAATGGGCCCATTGGCAAGCCCAATATGCCCACATCCGCGCGCCCAAAGAAGGTAGAGCCCTTCCTTTCACATGGGCCCCCGGTTAGGACGAAGGCCCAGACTTGCCCATCACGTTTCAAGAAACTTGTTCTACAAGCATGGGAGGCTTGTCCAGCAAGCCTGAGGGACTTGCTCAGCAGGTCTGAGAGGCTTGCTCAGCAAGTCAGTGAGGCTTGCCCTGCAAGGAAAGGAGGCAGGACCTCACTACTATAAAAAGGCCCCAACACCCCCAAAAAAGGTATGTGTAACTAATTCCTCTCTAGCATCCTAGAGTTGCAAAAAACGTTTTCTGACTTACCCTTTGGAGGGTATTCGGCCGGCTCCACACCGGAGCCCACCCTTTTGAAGGTGTTCTTGTATTTTTGTACTTTCAGGCATCGGTTGTTCGAGTGTAAGGGTCGTGCATCTCACTGGTGAGAATTTTCGGCATCATCAGTTGGCGCCGTCTGTGGGAAACGACGATCGTGACAAGTTAAGCCATTGTCGCCTCCCGGACACAAGAGTTGTATGGTACTCACACGCTCGATGGCCAACTCCAACGACGTGCAAGGCGATGAGTCGCCGAGGCCCACCGCATTAGAAAGACAGGTTCAGACCCTCGCGGCCGCAGTAGAGCGCCTCACGAAACAGAATCATGACCTGGAGGAACAGCTGCGACAGAAGAATGCGGGGCATAACGGTCAGGAGGAGAACCAAGGGGACAGCTCCGAAAGAAGAGGGCCTGAGAAGCAAGGGGGCAGTAATGAGCCCAGTAAAACGGAGAGGCGCGATTCGAGCATGCCCTCCCTCACAAATGCAACGCCACCGCCCATCCTCGCGGAGATGCAGGCGATGAGAGAGCAGATGGAGGTCATGATGAACGCCCTCAAGGGACGCGTCTCCAGTGACCTTGACGATTTAGTGAATAGGACGGACTCGCCGTTCACCGCATCAGTCAACTCCTGTCCCCTGCCACCGAAGTTCCGGATGCCACAGGTCGAGAGCTATGACGGGGTCAAGGACCCGTTAGATCATTTGGAAACCTTCAAGACCATGATGCACCTCCAGGGAGTCCCTGACGAGGTCATGTGTAGGGCCTTCCCTACAACACTGAGGGGCGCGGCGAGAGTCTGGTTTAGCAGGTTGACGCCGAACTCGATTAGTACTTTCAAGGAGCTGAGTGCACTTTTCACCTCGCACTTCATCAGGGGCTACAGGTACAAGAGGTCGACAGCATGCCTAATGAGCATCAGGCAGCGGGAGGACGAGACGCTGCGGTTATACATAACCCGCTTCAACAAGGAAGCCCTCTCCATTGATGAGGCCGACGACAAGATTCTGGTGGCAGCCTTCACGAATGGCCTGCGGAAGGGAAAATTCCTATTCTCCCTGTACAAAAATGACCCGAAGACCATGTCTGAGGTCCTATACAGGGCCACGAAATACATGAATGCGGAGGACGCACTGTCGGCTAGGGAAGACAAACCCAGGAAGAGGGAGAGACCGGAGGATGCCGGGCAGGACCACGGAAAGAAGAAACCAAGAACGGGAGATAGACGCGAGGATAAGCGTTCTAAACCCCCCGGAGGGAGATTCACGAGATTCACCCCTCTGAACGCTCCGCTAGACCAGGTGCTGATGCAGATCAAAGACGAGGGATCTCTGACGTTCCCGGGAAAGCTAAAGAGCGATACAGCCAAGCGATCCAGGAACAAGTATTGCCGTTTCCACCGAGATCACGGTCACGACACTGCGGATTGCTACGATCTGAAACAGCAGATAGAGGCCCTCATCAGAGATGGAAAACTGCAGAAATTCGTCAGTAGAGAAAGGACGGATGTCCAAGCAAGGGAGCAGGCCCCCCGGCGGGAGAATGACCGTCAGAAACCCCCCGTTGGGGAAATAAGGATGATTATAGGGGGCACGGCAGCGACGGGATCGTCCAAGAAGGCCCAAAAGACCTACCTTAGGATGGTCCAACATGTGCAGACCACGGGTTCTGTACCCAAGATGGCGCGGAGAGAAGATCCGATCATTGGGTTCTCGGAGAACGACGCGAGGCGACTCTACCATCCGCACGACGACGCCCTTGTCGTCAGTCTTAGGGTAGGAGATTACAACGTACACCGGATGCTGGTCGACAACGGCAGTTCAGCGGACATCCTGTACTACCCAGCGTTCCAGCAGATGGGAATAAATAGAGCACGGCTAACACCGACGAATGCCCCTTTGGTCGGCTTTGGGGGAACAAGGATACTCCCATTAGGAGCAATCACGCTCTCAGTGACAGTCGGTGACTATCCGCAGCAGATCACTCAAGACGTGACCTTCTTAGTGGTCGACTGCTCATCCGCGTACAACGGTATCATAGGGCGACCGACGCTGAACTCTTGGAAAGTAGCGACCTCAACATACCACCTGATGATCAAGTTCCCCACAGAATACGGAATTGGAGAGTTGCGGGGAGATCAGGTGGCCGCCTGGGAATGCTATGTCGCCATGCTGGAAATGGAGGATCACCAGCAGACCTTATGCATTGGTGAGCAGCGGACCGTCGCAGAGCCGGTAGAAGAGTTGGAAGAAGTCACGCTCGATGAATCGAGACCCGGGCGGACGACAAGAATGGGCACCATGGCCAGCTAGACGGTGAGGCAAGACCTGGCAAACTTCCTGAAGAGGAATCAGGACATATTCGCGTGGAGCCACGAAGATATGCCAGGGATCGATCCGTCAGTAATAGTCCATAGGCTGCATGTCAACCCGGACTCCCCCCCAATCCGGCAGAAGAAGAGGGTGTTCGCGCAGGAACGGGACAAAGCAGTTGCGGAAGAAGTTAGAAAACTACTGGAGGCGGGGTTTATCCGAGAAGTGTACTACCCCGACTGGCTAGCAAATGTGGTCATGGTAAAAAAGAGCAGCGGAAAGTGGAGAATGTGCGTTGACTTCACGGATCTTAACCGGGCGTGCCCGAAGGACGGCTATCCACTCCCGAGGATAGACACACTGGTGGACTCGACGGCCAGACACGAGCTCCTGAGTTTCATGGACGCCTTCTCAGGCTACAACCAGATTAAAATGGAAGAGGAGGATCAGGAGAAAACCTCTTTCGTGACCAGTCAAGGACTTTTCTGCTACAAGGTAATGCCGTTCGGACTCGAGAACGCGGGGGCTACGTATCAGAGACTGATGAACAAGATGTTCGCGCACCAGCTCGGCAGGAACGTACAAGTCTATGTCGACGACATGTTGGTAAAGAGCGTGCGCGAGGACAACCATCTCAACGACCTTCATGAGACATTCGACACCCTTCGGTCGTACAACATGAAGCTAAACCCAAGTAAATGTGCGTTCGGAGTTACGGCCGGGAAATTCTTGGGATTCATGGTTTCCCAAAGGGGCATAGAGGTCAACCCAGAGAAAGTGCGAGCCATAATGGAGTTAGAACCCCCGAAGACAGTGAAGGCGGTTCAGAGCTTGAACGGGAAGGTTGCGGCCCTGAACAGATTCGTCTCTAAAGCGACGGATAGGTGCTTGCCCTTCTTCCGAGTACTGAAGAAATCGTTCGAATGGACGGACGAATGCCAAAGAGCATTCGAAGATTTGAAGAGGTACCTGTCGTCACCACCACTTCTCAGTCCATCCGTACCCGGGGAGGAGCTGTACCTCTACATTGCAGTCTCACAGGCCGCGGTCAGCACAGCCCTGGTGCGGGAAGACGGACACTCCCAAAGACCCGTCTATTTTGTGAGCAGGGCGTTCCGAGGAGCGGAAGAAAGGTACCCACGGATGGAGAAATTGGCCCTTGCCCTAATGACCGCAGCACGGAAACTCAAACCGTATTTCCAGGCCCACGTAATCGTGGTCCTGACGGACCAGCCTCTGAGGAGAGCAATGAGCAACCCCGAGGCGGCAGGAAGGATGGCCTTGTGGGCAATTGAGCTGAGCGAATTCGACGTGCGCTACCGTCCGCGGACTTCGATAAAGGGGCAAGCGGTGGCAGATTTCATAGCCGAGTACACCCAGCCGGAAGACGAGGGGGCAGAAGGGCCGAAACCGTGGATCATCCACACGGACGGATCATCAAATCAGCACTTAGGAGGAGCCGGCGTAGTCATACGAACACCAGAAGGGGACAAGATCAAGTGCATGATAAGACTAGACTTCCCTACAACCAACAACGAAGCAGAGTATGAAGCCTTGATAGCCGGAATAGATCTCGCAAGGGCCGCGGGCGCCGGTAACATGGCCATACATTGTGACTCCCAGGTGATAACCAGTCAGATCAATGGCGATTTCGAGTGTAGAAACGAACGGATGAAGAAGTACCTGGAGGAGGTGAAGGGTCGAATCGCAGGCCTCGAGGTCAAATTCATTCAGATTCCAAGGGAGGAAAACGAGTGCGCCGACCGTTTGGCCAAAGCAGCCTCCGCGGAGTTCATGAATGCGCCTAAACAGGTATTATCCTTCGTTCAAACTCACCCACTCATTGATGATGGAAAGAAGATACAGGCGATAGATATTGGAGAGGACTGGACCACGCCCTTAAAAGGATACCTACAGTCGGGCTCTCTACCAGACGGAAAGGATGCTGCAAGGAGACTGAAGGTCCGGGCCACACGATTCGTGCTGATCAACGACACTTTGTACAAGAGAGGTTTCTCTCGGCCTTACCTAAGGTGTCTAAGCCAGGGTGAAGCAGAATATGTGATGAGGGAAGTCCACGAGGGGATTTGCGGGAATCACTCTGGAGCACGGTCTCTAGTGCACAAACTTATCCGAGCCGGGTACTACTGGCCCACAATGCTCACGGACGCCCAATCATATGTGAAGGCCTGTGACAAGTGCCAAAGGTTCAGTAACCTGATCAGACGACCATCAGAAGAACTCTCACCCATCACGGCCCCATGGCCGTTCGCGCAATGGGGATTAGACATCATGGGCCCTTTCCCAACGGCTCTAAGGCAGCTAAAGTTCCTCGTAGTCGGCATCGACTACTTCACGAAGTGGGTCGAAGCAGAACCCCTCGCCACTATTACCGAGAAGAACATCCGTGCTTTCGTATGGAAAAGCATCATATGTAGGTTCGGGATCCCGAGGGTGCTTATCTCCGACAATGGAAAACAGTTTGATAACAGCGCTTTCAAGAATTTCTGCTCAGAGCTAGGCATTCGGAATCATTACTCCTCGCCAGCACACCCGCAAGCAAACGGACAGGTAGAAGTCACAAACAGGACATTACTAAAGATCATCAAGACCAGGCTCGAGGGGGCAAAAGGTATTTGGCCAGACGAGCTGCCAAGCGTCTTGTGGGCATATCGAACGACCGCAAGGACACCAACTGGGGAGACCCCGTTCCGACTTGCATACGGAGCCGATGCAGTCATACCAGCAGAAATCGGTCTCACCAGCTACCGCGTGCAGAACTACAGGGAGGACAAGAACGAGGAAGCTATGCGCCTTCAGCTAGACTTGGTGGACGAGGTCCGGGCAGTGGCTGAACAAAGATTGGCGCGATACCAGAACCTCATGTCAAAGAACTACGACTCAAAGGTAAGGCATAGAGATTTCCAGATCGGCGACCTGGTACTCCGAAAGGTCATGGGCGCTACTAAAGACCCTACTCAGGGAAAGCTCGGACCAAATTGGGAAGGACCGTATAGAATCACATCATGGCATAGGAAGGGCACGTACCACCTTGAGACCATGGACGGAAGAAAACTCCAGCATCCATGGAACACGGAGCACCTTCGGAGATACTACCAGTAGAAGTCAAGTTTTAATCCCCCAATATACATTCACTAGATTTCGATTATTTTGTAGCAGTCTGTCGACTACTTTCGAACCTTTTGTTTTTTGGAACCTTTGTTAGCCCAAAAAAGGGCAGGTATTTTCTTCTACAAGATCAAATTTAATGAAGGAACGTTCAGGACCTTGCTGTGTAAATCTTACTACTAAACGACTACTATCAAAAGTCCCAAAGAGGACGGACCCCACCATGGGTCAAAAAATTTACGAGTCCTAAAGAGAGGACGGACCCCACCATGGGTCAAAAAATTTACAAGTCCTAAAGAGAGGACGGACCCCACCATGGGTCAAAAATTTACAAGTACTAAAGAGAGGACGGACCCCACCATGGGTCAAAAAATTTTGCAAGTCCTAAAAAAGGGACGGACCGCACCATGGGTCAAAAAATTTGCAAGTCCTAAAGAGAGGACGGACCCCACCATGGGTCAAAAAATTTACAAGTCCTAAAGAGAGGACGGACCCCACCATGGGTCAACAAATTTACAAGTCCTAAAGAGAGGACGGACCCCACCATGGGTCAACAAATTTACAAGTCCTAAAGAGAGGACGAACCCCACCATGGGTCAAAAAATTTACAAGTCCTGAGAAGAGGACGGACCCGCCCCGGGTTAAAAAATTTACAGATCGACTAAGTAGACGGACACCAACATGAACTAGAGATGTACGCGAGTCAAAAAATGAACGGACCCAACTGGTTCGCAAACACAAAATTCCACGACATGAACGGATCAAATTAAGCAGGTATTTAATAACAAGACAGAGCATACATCAACATTATCAATACGATATTAAAAGAAGCATTTAAATAAATCAGTTTAAATGTCAAGTACAAATGATGTAAAATAAGCCCTACACACGACGGGCAAAAATCCAATGAGTTTTCCGATATAATTAATACAAAACAGAGAACGGCTACACGCTGGGGGCGACGGGGTCTTTGGGCTCTGGGGTCTTCGCTTCTTCAGCTTGGGGCTCAGGGGCGACGGAAACAGGCTTCTCCTCAGCAAAAAGGTCGGCAGTGTCATCAGAGGCGTCTGGTTGGACGGACATGCCCTCCGCGACGTTGATATCGACGACTGAAAAGTCGAACTTGGGGTATAGAGCCTTGGCCTGACGGAGGGCATCCTCAAAGCCATCAGTATACGAAGACCCAAGCTCCGTCAAGAGGGCGACCGAGTCGCGGTACTCTTGGACGGCCTTCTCCTTGGCCAGACGAAGCTCGTCCTCCTTATCTTCCAGGACGGCTTTGAGTTCCTCCACCGTCCTCTGAAGCTCGTCCCTTACCTCCTCCGCCAGCTTGAGTTTTTTCTCCGTCACAACCTTCCAGTTTTTGAGCTCAAGCAGCTCCTCCTCCGTCACCCTGGCCTGGTCACGGACCCTTTCCAACGCCGTCTCATTGCGAAGAGCCCGGTCCATCAGACCCTTCGTCATGAGCATAGCCTGACGACCAAATTGGACTTGGTAAAAAAAAAAAAGAGATGATGACAACAAAAGAAATTGAAAGATGAATGGCGACGGGTACTTACTTGGGCAATGCTGAAGAGGCCCGTCTCCCCCATGGCCTCCGTCGAATGGTTCCCCAAATCCTCGTAGTCCTCGCTCCCAATGATGGAGGAGATCTTCCCCAAGGCATATTTTGGGTCCTCACGGAGTAGGACGGGCGGTTTCTTCTGGCTGCCCGGGGGAGCAACCATCAGACCTTTCCCCGCCCCAGGCTTGGCAGGGGTCACCGTTTTCTTTCCCTCCGCCATGAGGCCTATGACGGGCTCCGTAGAAACTTTCTGTTTCTTGGGCGCACGGTCGACCCTGGGCATCGGTCTCTTCGCCAGAGGCCTACTCGAGCCCGTCCCCATCGCCCCTACGTCCGTCTCTTTGTTCTTGGCTGCTTTGCTTCTGATGGCGGCCCTCCTCTTCGCGTCGTCCATCTCTGTAGAAACAAGAGTAGATGGGTGAAACTCAAAACGAATGAACAAAAGAGAAAAGATGTGACGGACTTACGCTGACTGGTGCGTTCCTCGTATTTTATCGCGGCGGCTGTAGGCTCCGGTCCGTCGCAATACCAGTGGACGGTATTTAGATTGACAAGCTTCGCCCAAGTCCGTTCTTCTGGTTTCGTCTTTGAAAAAATTTTCTCCAAAAAGCTGAACTCCTCTAAGTCAACTTGTGGACGCCGTCGCATTGAAAAAAAACGGAGAGAAATTTAGGACGGCTATTAAAAAGTTAAAGCAAAATTACCTATGTAACGCGACGGGCTGAACTGTACCGGACGGGTCCAAGATGCCCCATGTCCTATTGACGGGCATAAAATCTGTCTCCCCCGGGTGGCACATCTAACCGTCACCCTCCAGGAAGAAGTAGCGGCTCTTCCAATCTCGGTTGGAGTCCGGGGTCTCGTAAATGACTTTCAGGACGGACTTCCTAGGAACAAAACTGTACATGCCCCTCGACTTGTCTATCTCGTCCGGACGGTAGCAGTGGAGGAACTCCCGTGCGGTCAACGACCTCGTGCCGTTGGACATGGCTCCGTACAAGACCTCCATTGCAATAAAAACCCTCCAGGCGTTGGGGAAAACCTGGCTGACGGATATACCTAAGAAGTGGAGGAGTTCTCGTTTTACCCTGTTCAAGGGGAATCTAAGTCCGGCCTTCAGCGCTTGTTCATACACCCCCAAGTCATCCACTCCGTCGTAATAACACTTCTCGGATTTGTAGGGTAGACGGATGGGGATGTGATCAGGTATTTGGTAGATCGCCCTAATTGTCTTGAAGTGGACTTCCTTAATTGTTGACACGAATTTGTGCACTGTCCACTCAGGCAGCATGACGAACTCCCTAAGTCCGTCATCCCCGACTACAGTTCTATGTTCTCCACCGTCGTCAGAACCTTCCCCTGGTTCGGCCAACTCCATATCCTCATTTGTTGAGGACGGTGAAGTGGCAGACGGAGTCCTCTCGATCAATTCGTCCGGATCTTTGTAACCAGACGGGTACAGTTCCTCGTAACCCGCTCCGTCGCGGACGAAGGACTGGTTACTTGACGCACTAGACATTTCCTACAACGGATTGACAAAGCCTAAGACGGACTGTCTAAAATAAAGAAGGGAAGAGACGGATGCAAGAAGTCTAATGTTTCTATCATGACAAATATGAAAACTGAAGGAACATCAAAGGGAACGGATAGGATCACTTACCGAATAAAGGAGCGAACGGGTTGATCTCGTTGCTGGAAGATGTGAACGGGTAAACTCTGACAAACGACGGACTCGCTCTGGCAGTGAATTTTCTACGCAAAGTAGAAAAATGAAGGAGGAATGTTGGTTTTTATAGGTGGAGTGCACGGAAGACGAAGCGGCACTTCGATCCAAGATACGGACCAATCTACGAGTGACACGTGTCTTCGTCTTAAATGCTTCTGCAGTCTGTCAGACCCCCACAGTCATGACGGTACCCCTATCCGTCGTCCCCTTTCCGAAGGTCCTCGTCACCAACATCCATTGAGCTCTGATCGTCACCTCTATTACTCCGTCTTCCACCAATCTGTACTTATGGTTGCCGTCCCAGTTCTTTGTTGCCGTTCGTTCATGTCCATCCATCACCTCCTTAAAGACGGACTATCTCTTTTGTTTGTTTTTGACCGTCACCCCAATTGACCGTCTGCACGACGGAGACGGGTCAAATGGGGTGAAGGGGGCAGCTGAAGAGGGTAAATTGTGAGATAAGGCCTGGTAGGCCCAATGGGCCCATTGGCAAGCCCAATATGCCCACATCCGCGCGCCCAAAGAAGGTAGGGCCCTTCCTTTCACATGGGCCCCCGGTTAGGACGAAGGCCCAGACTTGCCCATCACGTTTCAAGAAACTTGTTCTACAAGCATGGGAGGCTTGTCTAGCAAGCCTGAGGGACTTGCTCAGCAGGTCTGAGAGGCTTGCTCAGCAAGTCTGTGAGGCTTGCCCTGCAAGGAAAGGAGGCAGGACCTCACTACTATAAAAAGGCCCCAACACCCCCAAAAAAGGTATGTGTAACTAATTCCTCTCTAGCATCCTAGAGTTGCAAAAAACGTTTTCTGACTCAACCTTCGGAGGGTATTCGGCCGGCTCCACACCGGAGCCCACCCTTTTGAAGGTGTTCTTGTATTTTTGTACTTTCAGGCATCGGTTGTTCGAGTGTAAGGGTCGTGCATCTCACTGGTGAGAATTTTCGGCATCATCATGAATTATGACCAGTGCGACACCAAAAAAATAAAAATAAATGTATGTATTTATTTATTAACCGAAAAAACAAAAACAAAGTATCTTTGACTAGAAAAAGTAAACCTATATGCCTTTTCTTTTGTTGGAAAAGAAGTCCACTAAACTAAAACAAGTATATCTATAGTTCTATACTATATTGTCGAAGAAAGAAAAGTATTTGTTTGATTATTTTGTTACAACGGTTCCTTCTCACTACATAGGAAGTAACTTTCTTGAAAATATCATATTTGTTAGTTTTCCTTTTATTATGTTAAAATAGTTTTTAAACAAGCTTGTGTTCTTTTTCTTTTCTTTTCTTTTTTCTCTATCCCACTTCGTTTTTTGCTTTCTATATTATTTAAACAAGATCGAATTCAAGTTATATCTAATATAACTTTAAAGAATATTACACCACTTAATATTTTTTTTTAATTAGTTGCAACTTTTAATAAATTTATCGTTGGATTACATTATCTTCATGTATTCTTCGTAATTGCAAAATTTTAAGGTGATCAAATTAAAGATTAATAGTCATGTCATCAATCAATCAATTTTTTAAATTCAAGTTTTTGTAACTTAAAATAATATATAAAAGATGAGTTTAGGGATCAAGTAGTAAATAATATCCAATTGGTATGAAAATTGGCATGCATGTTAATTAAGAACATATACAACATGTAATCTAATTGTGAGATTTTCAAAATATGTATTTAATAATAAGTTATTGAGTGGTGTGATAGTACAAAAAAGATGAGTTTATGGATTGAATAGTAATTAAATAATATCCAACTAGCATGAAAACTAACATGCATGTTAATTAAAAATGTATGGAACATGTAATTCAACAATGAGATTTTCAAAATATTAATTTGATAATAAATTATTAAATGATGTGATACTACTTAAAGTTATATATATATATATATACACTTTATTAATGGAATTAAAAAAAAAATTGAGGGAAATAAATGAAATTCATGAAACATACTCAATGGTCAATATATATTGGCGTTAGAAACAATTACTCCTAGACACCAAATTCTACCTCTTCATTTACAGCTATGTTGAAATTTTTAATAGTCAAATAGGAATTAATAAATTTTTCCTCTCTTGCACGGCGACTTGGCCCGGTTTTAGTTTTTTCAGTCTCCCCAAGAATTAAATGATCCTAGATAGGTAGGAAAAAAGAAGAAGGAAAAAGATAGGTAGAGCCTGACAGTCTTATACAGTTATACATTAAATTACAACAATTTCTTTCTTTCTTTTAAACAACGGGCCATTGGCGCCAGTCCGCTCCGCATAAGAAACTCCATTTAGAATCGGTCAACAACTTAATTTTAAATACTTTAGTATTTTATTAATGTGCTATTATGATTCTTAAAAGGAAAAATTATTATAGCTAATCTATTATTATGGTAGTATTTTTTTATCGAATAAAAACTAAAAAAGTCTAAAAAAAACATTGATATAATTAATATTGTAACAAATTTGACTGGACCTCGTCATTTGAGGTGAGCCTTTATAGTATCGTAGGCATTAAGGAATAAAAGTCCTAAAAACGAAGGTATATTGTATATATACCGTTAGTGTGTGTTAATCATTGCCAAATGAATCATCTTTGCTTAGACTTTCTCCCCTTAAAGGTCGTATTCTCGTGTATATATTCGGCACAAAAAGAAGTATACTCCTATAAGCTTACGTCTGAAATTAATCAAGTAATTAGCTCGATAGAGGTATATGACCAAGTATTCTATCAATATAATTCAACTTTTCATAGTATGACTAATACAAATTAATGAGAACTTATAAAATTGTTTTTGATGACTATTCAGTCAAGAAATTTTATATAGAAAGATAAGAAGTCATGCTAAGGAAAACAAAAGGGGGTTCAAGGAAGTAATTAAAAAACCCATAAAATGAGAAGGTAATTAATACTTGCATTCAAAACTTTATATAGAAGTAATTGGAAAACCAAAATAGTATGAGAAACAAACAAGACGTGTTATGTTAACAATATTTTTCACAACAAATTCCATGTGGTAAGTTATTATTGATTTAAATTTGAATTCACAACTTAAATAACTTTTTTGCCTACCAATAACAACCTACCACTTAGGATTTATTGTGAAAATATTGTAGATATAGTATTTCTCGAAACAAAAAAGAGGAAGCAAGTGCATACGTGCGTAATTAAAATTTAACACTACAAGTCGGTGACCAAAAAAAAAAAAAAAAAAATTACAAGTCGGTATGTCATAGAATGAAAAGATTTGGTCTGTGTCCAAATCTTGCCAAGTCAAGAAGCACTGATATGATATCTTAACTTAAGTTATAATCATATCCGAAACAATGTTTTAAAATCTAACGGATTAATAATGAACAATAGTTAGACATGTTTTAATCAAATTTATAATGGCATTTTGTTCTTTTTAGATACAGCCAATAATCAAGGATTTTGTTCAACAATACATGAACTTCTGGCCTATTTTAATCTCACCAGCAAGATAGTGATACCTATTCCAACCTTAATTATCTCATTTGCTTATATCATGAATTATTTATTTTTATTTTTTGAGAAATGCTTATGTCATGAATTAGAGTATAAAAGTTTACGCTTTATCTCCCTTTCATTTATCTATTGTGTTTTTTAATTAAGACAAGACTTAAGTATAGTATTTATGTACTATTTCTTAGATTTCCCTATTAAGATTTTGCTATGAGAATTTTTTCTCCTAGGATGAAAGTGTATTTTTTAATTAAGTAGTCATATAGTTGAATCTTAAGATGGAAACCTAAAGAACATCATCTAAGATACTATATTTAAATTTTGTCCTTTTAATTAAATAGACTTGTATAACTTTGCTTGGTCAACTTGATGCATTTTAAATATCATCATATATTATACTATATAAAAAAAGTTGGGGTTAGAAGCTGTAATTGCACCACCAAGGGATTACGTTCAATAATTAGTAAATTAATTTTATATTATTTATTATGATATATTTCTTCAAATTAAGAGATAATATTTAACAAATGTTTAATTTAGGTAAAACTTATCATTTAAATTTCAACAAATTTAAATTCTATTTGAATTAAAAGTCTATTATAAAAAATTATAAACTTAAATCCCAAAAAAAATAACTCACGTTTTCTTAAAAAAAAAAAAAAAAAAAAAAAAAAACCCACGTTTTGATTACTCCAACTAAAAGTTTATTATCAATATTTTAAGAACATAACTAATTAGTAAATTAATTTTATACATTTATACTTTAAAAATTTTAAATTCTATTCAAACTAAAAGTCTATTATAAAAAATTTTTAAACTTAAATATTTCAACAAATTTAAATCTCAAACAACAACCAAAAAAAAAAAAAAAAAAACCAACTTTTTGACTTATACTCCAACTAAAAGTCTATTATTAAAATTTTAAGAACAACTAATTTGTAAATTAATTTTATATTATTTGTTATGATATATTTCCTCAAATTAAGGGATAATATTTATCAACTGTTTTATTTAGGTAAAATTTTATCATTTAAATTTTAACAAATTAAAATTCAATTCAAACTAAAAGTCTATTATAAAAATTTATAAACTTAAATCACATACAACAAACCATGTTTTCTTTCTAAAAAAAAAATTTAAAAAAAAAAACCCACATTTTTAATTCTACTCTAACTAAAAGTCTATTATCAATATTTTAAGAACAACTAATTAGTAAATTAATTTTATACATTTAAACTTCAACAAGTTTAAATTTTATTCAAAATAAAAAGCCAATTATAAAAAATTCTAAACTTAAATCCCCAACAACAACCCATGTTTTCTTTCCAAATAAAAAAAAAAAAATTTAAAAAAAAAACCAACATTTTGACTTCTACTTAAACTAAAAGTCTATTATCAAAATGTTAAGAACAACTAATTAGTAAATTAATTTTGTATTATTTTTTATGATATATTTCCTTAAATTAAGGTATAACATTTAACAATTGTTTAATTTAAATAAAGGCGAAAATTTAAAATCCACCCTTTAAGTTTCACTTGAATTCATTTCAGTCCTCTAATTTTACTTTTGTTTAATTGAGTTCTCTATGTTTCAAATTTTTTTCAATTAAGGCTTCCCATCCACTTCCATTAACTACTTGCCGTTAAGTGTCTAATTTTGAAATTTCAAAGACCAAAATAAAAATAAAAATTATTAAAATTTTTTTTTTTTAAAGAAGACAAAGAACATATCTAGTTGATCTTCCTTAGCCCCACTTCAAACCCAAACTCTATTCATCAACTCCCTCACTGCCCCCACAAACCTCTCATGGCATGAATTCAAAGAATCTGCTTTACTCAACATCTGCAACTTTCAATCAATGATTTCCCAATGGCAAAAATATTCAATTACTTAGGCTTTCAATGAAAGCACATTTTAGATTCACATAGATCCTATAGCCTTGGTAGTATCCTTAAAATAGTCAATAACAGGCAATTCCTCCGTAGAATCTTACATTCGTTGACTGACAACTAGAACAACAAGCTTATTCCAATGACCAAAACTTCAAAATAAGAAAAATACATACAACAACATACTAATCTTAAATATGTTCATTAGTCAAAACTTCCACACACACACACCAAAAAAAAAAAAAAAACCATCAAATTGATCAAATTCCAGTTGCAAAATTCAAAAGAAAAGAGAGGGAGGGAGAGAGGGATGAGTATGAGGAATCCAAAGTGTTGGTCGCCAACTCCTTGGTCTAGTTTGGGGGGGGCAGTGAAGGGGTTGAGGACTAAGGTTTTAGTATAAAGTGGGGTTGAGGAAGAGGTGGAGATAGAAGAGAATGGTGGTGAAGGTAAAGAAGAATGACATTTCTTGGTCTAAGTTACCAATCATGTTTCTTCATTACGTAGATTTGTGAAACCATATATGTTTTTATTTTAGACTTAAAAAAAAAAATGAAAAAAAAATTAGACACTTAAACAACGAGAACTTAGCAGAATTGGACAGAAGCTTTAATTGAACATATTTGAAATTTAAAGAACTCAATTGAACAAAAGTAAAGTTAAAGGATTGAAATGAATTCATGTGAAACTTAAAGGGTGGGTTTTAGAATTTTTCCTTAAAAATAAACTTAAAGTCTATCATCAAATATTTTTAAACTTAGATCTCACACAACTTATGTCTCCCCCCCCCCCCCCCCCCCCCCCCCCGCAAGTTGCATCTTATTAAATTAATATTTTATTAGGATATTATGCTACAAGACTCTTGACTAAGGAATAAAATTTAACAATAATTTAATTTAGATAAAAGTTTATCATCTAAGTTTTAGAAATTTAAATTCTACTCCAACTAATAGTTAATTATCAAATCTTTCATATATATATATATATAGAGCCATGAATTTTCAAAATAATTTCTCTTAAACAATAAAATCATCTCTATAATTAAATCGCACACAATACACCTCACATTGTTGTATTTTTTTTTTCAAGATGCAATTTATGCTTATATTTTAATCTAATAAATTCATCTTACTTGTTGTTCTTTGCTTCTGAATTTGTGTGCATGATAAGAAGCAAAACAATGGACACCCATTTAAGTTGTTGGTTCTGTTATGTAAGTTTTTGTTTTTTTGTTTTTGTTTTTGTTTATATATATATATATATATATATTCTCAAATTTTGAACTCTTTTGTGTATGTTTTGATTTTGGGCTTTGGTTATTGTTTTTAATTTGTGAGTGTGCTGATTTTTTTAATTATACTATCACTAGGAAAAAAATTGGTATTGAGGAACTTTTTTATTATTATTATTCTTTGTGTTTATTATGGCATAAATTAAACATAATCCAAATAAGAATTATCAAATTCATATCACATCTCATATTAAGAAGTTAACACAAAGCTCAAAGATAATTTAAAAATCGATAAACAGTTATAAAATCTAAACTCTAAACTCTAAATTTATATTTTCAGTGCTTAATGAACCAAACTTGAACCACTTCAAGCTTATTACATTCATGATCAAATTTACAAAGGAAAACATGCTTTCTTTGACTAATAGAACTGCGATAATATATATATATATATATATATATATATATATAACTTCATATTTTATTAGGAATTGTTGCTATTGAAATATAATTGACAATCATGATTAATGCAATTTTTTTTTTCAATTTTCAATAAGTAAAAATGATTGTTAGATAAAACTTGTATGAACTTAAGCAACTTATTTGATTTTATAAATAAATTTAAACTTAGGGTTTGAGGGATACATTATTAGTTCCAATTTTCAACCTCTCTTGTGAAAAAAAGAAAAAGAAAAGAAAGTTTCAACCTCTCTTGAGTCTTGTGATGTATGGAACTTCGAGTTTGATTCTTTCTTGCGCCACCCCCTATTTACCTGGGGGGGGGGGGGGTGTTAGGTATAATACTCAAAATTTTTGGAAAGCACAAAATTAAGCCTGAAGTTAATGGTGGTTTTAAAGTCAAATACTCAATCCCTCTCATTAATGTTTTCAATTCTTTAAAGGGTTTTAGATTTAAGTCAAATACCCAATGATGTACAAATCAAAATTTAATTTAGCGGTTTGGCATGGTTATTAACTCATTATCAGCCCTTTACTCACCACCACTTTCACTACCACCACAACCACCATCTACTCTTAATTTAACATACATATATAGATTTAAGTCAGATACTCAATCCCATTCATTAATGTCTACAACTTGTAGAAAAGAAGAAAGAAAAGAAAAGAAATAAGTGAGGGAAGATGTTACTAATTACTAATATGAAAAATTGAACAACAAAATCCACCCACTTCCTTCCAACCATCTTCTTCCCTTTTGACTTAGAGCATCCACAGTAGTGAAGCTAAAAATTTAGTAATTTGGCATTACAAAAACTTACTTTATCTATTTTACCTACCCACTTTACAAAACATGCTGCAGTAGTGGATTTATTTTAGCTTTCAATACAATAAAATAATATATCTACTACAATAAAATAATATATTCACTACAATAAACAATAACACAACCACCTGCAAAAGCTACCGCTGGCACCACCGACTCTTCCACCACCAACGCCACCACAGCCACCACCGACTTTTCCACTGCCACGGCGACATGATTGCAAATAATCATCTAGTGTTAACAAGTGATTTTTTTAACCCCAAATTATACTTATAATTTTTTTTTTTTTACTAAAATAATTTTCTCAATCATCATGATAGCAAATAATCATTTAGTGTAACAATAATATTTTGTTTTAACCCCAAATTATATATATACAAATTTATCTTTTGACTAAAAAAAGTTTCTTAATCATCATGATAGCCTATGTAGGGTCCTGATTAGGGAGGTCCTTCACTGTAGATGTGAGCAAACCCAAACCCAATAGGCCCAATACAATGAATTTGGTAAAGAAGTGGGCTCAAGAACTGGGCCTTAGTGAGGGCTTCGTCAATGGTCTAACAGGATCGTGAGGGAGCGGGATCGTCGAAGGCGTGGAGGAAGGGTAAATGCTTATCCTTAGGTTGTGTCCGAGGATGAATTCTTCTTCTTCTCGGTTCTCCGGTGCTTCACGGTCAGAGCTTTCAAGAGTCCTCAGAGCTGCGATCCCCCCTTCTCCTTGTGACACCTCTGTTGTTATATATCCTTCTACTCCATTCATCTTGACCATCCATCTGTTGATCATGCAGGTCACTACTTGAGTACCTGTCCCATCCAGCGCTTTCCTTAACTTGCTATGAGTTACAGCAGACAAGGTGACACTGTTCAGGGGTCATTCCTTTATTAATGCGGTCAAACTGCCAGCTGTGGATATTTAATGCGAAGGTGATAGACTCTTCCATAATTGCTCCTCCACCATGCCCCCATAGCTCCCCCTATGTTAGTCCTTTCCTTTGGGACAACTAGGAGGGCTGCTTTGGATGGCGTGCTACTCTTTCCTTCCATGGCACCAGTTCGCCAAGGACAGGACGGTCCTCGGCAATGTCTCCCAGCAGCTTTGGGCCTTCCTTAGTCATCCTCGGACGTTTCCCTCCTTGACCTGGGCCTTGGGCTTGATATTAAAATGTGCCGGGGTACCCAGATCCTTTGGCCCCACAATAACCCCTCAAAATCCTGCTGTCCAAACCCTCGGACGGGGAAGAGGGTTTTGATGTCTTCGGGCTACCTCACCGGCTTGTCAAGTCTTGTCATCTGCTGGTGTTTAGGGCTTTTTCTTTTGCTTACAACATGTTTCTGGCGCTTCGGTATCCTGAGCGTGTCTCCATTAAATTCTGGCGGCTCTGTGCTCCCCACGTTAGACGATATGATAGCAATCTAATGGCAGGGATTCCTCCAGCCTTTATGGGCGCGAAAAACTAGGCGATTACCTTAATTGGGAGTATAAATACCCATTCGAACGGGCCTATCATTTTACTTTTGCATCCAAGAGCTCTTACGCACATACCTTTAATTTGGTCAAGTGTCTAGTCAAACTTACGCCATCTTTTAGCATAAAAAGCCTGCCTGAGGAGCTTTTCCTCACTTCTGTAAGTTTTCTCTTCTCTTTAACTAATACTTCCTCCTTTCTAAGTCCCCGCCTGTCTTGTCCTTTTCTTTCCTTCGTCTTCCTTTGAGTTTTTAGTTGGTCCTAAGGATGGGTAGATTTAAGAAGTTAGTTGAGTCAGAGGAGGCGATGGAGAAATTCGTCGCCGATTACAAAATACCCAACAATGTGGGCTTGAGGTATTGTAAGGAGGGTGACTGGCACATTATGAGGCGAGAGGGTGAGGTAGTGATTCCTATAATCGCCTTCCTAGAAAGGGGTATGAGACTCCCTATGCGCCCAGTGGTGAGGGACTATCTTAGGTATTTTTGACTAACGCCCGTCCAATGCGTCGTTAATATGTTTAGGATCCTGGGCAGTGTGGTTGCCTTAAACGAACAGATGGGGTTGAGATTGACCCACCACGACGTAAACTGGTGTTACAATCTCCAGTACCTCACGGGCAAAACCTATTACATGAAGGCGAGGGATGAAAGGGTCCGCCTTATTCAGTGTCTCCCAGAGTCCAGCAAGGGTCTAAACAAGGACTTCCTCATCGTGTAGGAGCGTGGCACGACGGCCTACCATGCCCGGTTAAGGAGGGGACGCCAGGTGGGGCACTTAAGTATGGGAGGGTCATTTTTTTTTTTGATGTTGCCGTAATTGGTGTTTGTGTGGTTGCTAACGAGAGTACATTTTCTCTTTTTGCAGATCCCCACGCCTTCGAGCGCCACCTTCACTTGGTCAACCGGGCGAACTTAGAGACCATTCTTCGCGTAAAGGTTTTTGTGAACGAAAACGACCACCAAGTCAGAGCTGCTCACAAGATCCTCGGATACGATCCCATTCAGAAATCCTTCGCAGCACCGAAGTACGTAATTAAGGCCAAAGATCACTATTGCGGAGCATGGTTTTTTCTTCCCCGGAGGGTCTTTCGCTTAATAGGCCGCGGAGACCGAGGAAGGAAGGGACGAAGGCGAAGAGTAGGTCATCGAATTGGACCAATCTGAGGACGAATTTGGCGCATTCGAACAATTGGATCCGTCCAAGGATCCTTTTGGTGACATAGGCGATCCTAATTTGTCCGCGAGCCTTCGTGATCTACTCGAGGGTCAACCAGGGAAAGATGCGCCGGGGAAATCATAGCTGAAGCTTCCCCCTCCCCCCTCCAAGCCCAAACACCCACATACCAGGTCATCGTCCGCACTGCCGCCACCCGCTAAACTTCCCCCCACCGTCCAACTTGCTGACCCCAAGAGGAAGAGGTTTGCCAAGAGGAAAGAACCCATGGACAGGGGAAGATCCCGTACTTCTCAGGAGGAGGACGAGGGCTGGTGGGCTTCAAAGCAATTAAGGGTTGCACCTTAGGGTCAGGAGAAGGAAGTAGACGTTCAGCCTGAGCCCCAGGCCTAACTCCCTGCTCCAATGCTCCATGGGGAGCCTCTGATGGACAATACTTCCCTTAGGGACTTCAACATTGGAGAGGTCCCTACTACTCCCCGTCAATATAAAGGATCTGAAAAACCTAAGGAGGCAGGAGCTCTTCCTCAGCATGAAGAGGTACCTCGGCATGGTAAGATTTTTGACACTCGCAGCTTTTCTGGTCTTAGTTTCCTGGTTCCCTATTTATACCTTGCTTACTTCTAATGACAGGCCGTCCAAGCTACCTATAGAATGGAGGAGATGGCCAATGACCAAGGCAAGACCCTGGACCTTAAGTGTGAAAAGCGTTTGGACGCCACGCGGACCCTTAAGAACTCCGAGACCGACCTCCTGAAAGCAAGGGAGGACTTGAAGGAGGTAACGAGGGCCAGTGATAGCGCCGAAGCGGGCCTGGCCAGCGCCCAAAAGCAGGCCGAGGATCAGACAAGGCGCCTGCTAGAGGCCAAGGAACAGCTGTAGATTGCCAAGGAGTAGATTGTCGATCTGAAGAAGAAACTGGCTGAGGTAGAGGGGGCCAAGAATGTTGCCCTGTGGGCTAAGGACGAGGCCGTGAGGGCCAAGGAGGAGGCAGAGTTTGCTAGGACGGAGGCTGAGTGCTCCAAGGAGAAGGCCAAGGAGGAGGCCTATGACTCGAGGGTGGCGGAGACCCAGGCTGCCCTGAAGGCTCAAGTTCTTGGGGTATGCAGGCTTTATTGCTCCCAGGTTTGGAACAAGGCCCAAAAACAGGCTAGGGTTGATGCCTCGTCCAACCTGTGGAAGGCAGAGTGTGTGTTCTATCCCCCTGCCATCAGGGAAGATGCTACCCCTAGCTTCGCGGTCCGGGATGCTCCAGAAGAGGTTGAGGTCGCCAGCCTCAGCACTGCCCTGGAAATAACTTCCCCCAAAGTGCCCGCCAAGGAAAGTGGTCCTTCTGGGGCAGTTAGTATAGGCGAGGGTCAGAATCCTGATACGCCCAAGGAGACTCAAGATCCCGAGATTTTCGTTGTTGAGCCCCTTCAGTCGGTTCCCTTCGGTGAGGGCTCCAAAGATCCCGAGATCTCTCTCGCCCAGCCTTCCCAGGAGGGGGTCAAGGACAAGTCCAAGGAGTAGTCCTAGGGATTTTTTTTTTTTTTTTTTTGAAAGCAAAGTGTTATGCTGTAATAAGGCCCTCTTTGAATGAATAAAACCTTTCCTTTTCTTTTCGTTTCACTTGTTTTTATTACTTGTTATGCACCTAAAAACGATAATGTATGTATGCACCATGCTTGCCTTAAAGTCCTGGAGCCCCAAAATTTAGAGCCGCGGAGTGTGCGTTTAGGCTGGTCTCGCGATTTGTGCGAACTATTGGGGGGAGTAACTAGTTTCCCCATAGGTTTGAGTTCGAGGACCATGCAAGACCTTGGTTCTATCTAGTACTAGGAGTTTTTTTTTTTTTTTTTTTTTTTTTTTGTGTGGAAGTAACTAGTTTCCCCATAGGTTTGAGTCCGAGGACCATGCAAGACCTTGGTTCTGTCTAGTACTTAGATTTTCCTTTGAAGTAGCTAGTTTCCCCATAGGTTTGAGTCCGAGGACCATGCAAGATCTTGGTTCTATCTAGTACTTAGTTTTTTCTTGGAAGTGACTAGTTTCCCCATAGGTTTGAGTCCGAGGACCATGCAATACCTTGGTTTTGTCTAGTACTTAGAGAGATTTTTTTTGGAAGTAACTAGTTTCTCCATAAGTTCGAGTCTGAGGGCCATGCAAGACCTTGGTTCTGTCTAGTACTTAGTTTTTTCTTAGAAGTGACTAGTTTCTCTTTAGGTTTGAGTCCGAAGACCATGCAAGACCTTGGTTCTGTCTAGTACTTAGCTTTTGTTTGGATGACATAAGGCGTGTAGACAGGACAAATTAGAAATTGGAGTTGGACAAGTGCTCTTCATTAATAATAGTACCTCTTCAGGTTATTTACATTCCAAGGGCGGGGTACAACTTTTTTATCTAGATCTTCTAAATAGTACGCACCTATTCCCGCTACCGAAGTAATCCAGAATGGCCCTTCCCAATTGGGCCCGAGTTTTCCCCAAGATGGGTCTTTGGCGGCTCCCACGACCTTCCTTAACACTAGATCTCCTGGTGCCAATGACCTCAGCTTTACGTTGGCGCGTCGTAACCCTGTTTGAGTTTCTGGTGGTAATACGCCAAATGGATCGTTGCTCTTTCTCTTCTTTCCTCGATCAGATCTAGGCTCTCCCCTAGCAGCTCATCATTGCTGCTTGGGGTGAAGGAATTTGTTCTCAGCGTTGGGAAGTTTGCTTCTAGGGGGATTACAGCCTCAGCCCCATAAGTCATGGCGAAGGGTGTCTCCCCCGTTGAACGTCGTGACGTCGTTCGGTAGGCCCAAAAGACATGTGGGAGTTCCTCTACCCACCTCCCCTTGGCGTCGTCCAGTCTTTTCTTAAGCCCATTGACTATGACCTTGTTGGAGGCTTTGGCTTGTCCGTTCCCCTAAGGATAAGTTGGGGTTGAGTACCTGTTTGTGATCCCTAGTTCATAGCAGTATCTTCTGAAAGCCTTACTATCGAATTGGAGTCCGTTGTTTGAGATAAGGACCCGAGGGACCTCGAATCGTGTAACGATGTTTCTCCAGACAAATATTTTCGCATCTGCGTCTTTGATGTTAGCCAGTGGCTCGGCTTCGACCCATTTGGTGAAGTAATTTATGCCGACCAGTAGGTATCTCTTATTTCTCGCTACCTTGGGGAAGGGGCCTACAATATCTAAGCCCCACTGGGTGAATGGCCATGGGCTAGACAAAGGGTTGAGGACTCCTCCTGGCTGATGGATGCTCGGGGCAAACCTCTAGCATTAGTCACATTTCCTAACATACTCCAGAGCTTCCTTTTGCATCCCCAGCCACCAATAGCCCTGGGTAAGGGCTCGGTGCGACAAGGATCTTCCTCCTGTGTGACTCTCGCAAATCCCTTCGTGTAGCTCTTCCAGTAGTAACTCTAATGCCTCCGGATGAACGCACAGTAGGTACGGCCCAAAGTAGGAGCGCCTGTACAACTTGTGATCCTCGGACAACCAGAACCGAGTCGCGTTTCTTCGTATTTTTTCGGCCTCTGATTTCGCTTAAGGCAGGATATCGTCTTTGAGGAACGCCATTATGGGGTCCATCCAGCTGGGACCTACCCTAATTTCGTGGACACGGGTTGTGTTTTTCGCAATTTTGCTTGCTCTATCCAGATGCTCGACAAGGATAATCCGAGGAAGCTGTCCCGCCGAGGAGGTGGCAAGCGTGGCCAGCGAATCTGCGTGGGTGTTGCCACTTCTGGAGATGTGTGACAAGTTGAATAGGTCAAAACCCAGCCGGAGACGCTTGACCTGGTTAAGGTATTCTTGCATTCTCACATCTTTAGCCTTCATCTCTCCCCTCACCTGACCCACTACTAGCCTCGAGTCCGAGAACATCTCTACCACTTTTCCCCCCATTTTCTGTACCATAGCCATCCCTTGCATCAAAGCCTCGTACTCGGCCTCGTTATTCGTAGCCGAGAACCCCAGTCTCAGGGATTTCTCTATGGTGGCTCCCTCAGGAGTGATTAGGATTAGCCCCACTCCGGACCCTCTCTGGTTCGCCGCGCCGTCAATATACACTTTCCAGCACGGGGGTTTTGGTGTGGAGACCATGCCGACTGGTTTTCCCTCCACGCCGTGTAGTTCGGTTGGTGTTTCTACTGGTGGTTCGGAGAATTCGTCCACTAGGTCTGCCAGGACTTGGCTCTTTATGGAGGTTCGTGGCATATACTTGATGTCGAAAGCTCCCAGAATCGTGTTCCATAGGTCGATCCTTCCGGTGTAATCTGCAATCCAAAGTACGGATTTCAAGGGTAGTTGAGTTAGAACCACTACTGTGTGGGCTTGGAAGTAGTGGGAAAGCTTCCGCAAAGTATGGACCACGGCTAGTATTGCCTTCTCTAGGGGGGAGTATCTGATCTCGGCCTCATGTAGCAATTTGCTTATGTAATAGACCAGCCTTTGGAGGCCATTATCTTCTCGTATCAGCACTAAGCTCACAGCGTGGGGGGCTACAGCGATATACGCATATAAGACTTCATCAGCCGCAGGACTGGACATGATGGGTGGTCGTGACAGATACTCCTTGAGTTGTTGGAAGGCTGCGGTGCAGTCCTCGGACCATTCGAATCCCTTCCACTTGTTAACCAAGAGATAGAATGGTCTACATCTATCTACCGATCTGGAAATGAATCGATTCAGGGCGGCGATCATCCCGGTGAGCTTTTGGATTTCTTTAGCATTTCGCGGCGGTTTTAGGTCGTTAATGGCTTTGATCTGGTCAGGGTTGACCTCGATTCCCCTATGTGTGACCATGTAGCCCAAAAACTGATCCCACGCCAAAAGAGCACTTGGAAGCATTCAAGCGCAGCTTGTGCCTCCTCAAGACGTCAAAAATGTCGCCGAGGTCTCCCAGGTGTTCAGTTACCATCTTGCTCTTTACCACCATGTCTTCAACATAGATTTCGATGTTTTTGCCTAACTGTGGCTCGAACATCCTAGTCATCATCCTTTGATAAGTGGAACCCGCGTTCTTTAGGCCAAACGGCATTACTTTATAGTGGTAGTTCCCAGTGGGCGTGACAAAGGCTGTTTTCTCTTGGTCCTCCAAGGCCAGCGGTATCTGATGGTAGCCCTAGAAGCCGTCCAGAAAGCTCATCCGAGGATGGCCTGCGATGGCGTCCACCAGTTGGTCTATCCGAGGCATGGGGAACAGGTCCTTTAGGCATGCTTTGTTTAGGTCCGTAAAATCCCCACAAACTTGCCACTTTTCAATTTTCTTCTTGACCACCATGGTGTTGGCCAGCCACTCGGGGTAAAAAACCTCTTTCATAGCACCGACGCGCTTAAGTTTCGTCACCTCTTCTCTAATTGCCTCGACATGCTCTCTGGATAGGCGCTGGGGTGATTGCTTTTTGGGGGTAATGGAAGGGTTGACGTTGAGGTGGTGGCAGATGAAGTCTGGGTCAATCCCTGGAGCGTCATAGGCGTCCCATGCAAACACGTCGATATTCCTTTTGAGAAACTCTACCAGCTATTCATTCTCTTGAGGAGGCAACTTGGCCCCTACTTGAAAGAACTTCTCCGCGTCGTCTCCGACGACCACTCTTTCTAGATCTTCTCATTTTGTCTCCTCAGCTGCTATTTCAAGTGGTGGCACCGGAGTTTTTGATTGCTATAAGTCTTTTTCCTCGGGGGCCAAGGACTCTGCCTCGGATCGATGTGAGATGGCCGCCACCATGCACTACCTTGCCGGGCGTTGGCAGCCTCGGATTTCGAGGACCCGATCTCCTGATGGGAACTTTACCTTCTGGTGCAAGGAGGACGCAACGGCTCCCAGGGTGTGCAGCCAGGGCCTGCCAACGATGGCTGTGTACGGAGAGTAAATGTCGACTACAATAAAGTTCACCTCCACGATCTCCGAGCCAGTCTGGATGGGCAACCTGATCATGCCCTTTGGAGTGACGAGCTTTCCATCGAAGCTCATTAAGGGGGAGCTGTATGGCAGCAAATCTTCTGGTTTTAGTTTCAAACCCTTGTAGAGGTCAGGGTACATAATCTCAGCTGCGCTACCCCCGTCTACCATCACCCTTTTCACATCATAGCCCCCGATTCTGAGGGTGATTAACAGTGCATCGTCATGGGGTTGGGTGGTTCCGACCTTGTCTTCCTCTGAAAAACTTAAGACTGGGTGAGAATTCCTTTTGGCCCTCTTTAGTCCCGGTTGGGATTCTTCTGCAGGTAGCTGAATGACGGACAGTACTCGTGAGGGGTAGCCTCCCGTCCTTCTTGGCACGGCTAGGATCGTATTGATCGTCCCTACAGGTGGCCTTAGGGTAGCATCCCTCCGGGCTTCCTGGTGTGTCTGGTTCTGATTATCGCTTAAATGATGCAGGAGGTGTTTCAACTTTCCTTCTCGGACCAACTGGTCCAGATAATTCCATAGGTTCCTGCAATTCTCCGTGGTATGTCCATGGTCCTGGTGGCATTGGCAATACAGGTTCTGATTTCGCTTTGCGGGCTTTCCCGCCATTTTTTTCAGCCATTTGAAGTACGGTTCGTTCTTGATTTTCTCTAGCACCTGATGCACTGGTTCTCGGAATACAGCCTCGATGTTCAGCACGTTGGTCATCTCTGATTGCCCCGCGAAGTCTCTCCTCGGACGACTGTTGGTGTATCGGTTCGACCTGAAATCCCTCCTCTCTTGAGGGATAACCTTTTCCTTTCCTCTGCCTTGCATCTAGTCTTCCTCTACTCGCTTATACTTATCGATTTGGTCCATTAGCTGGCGCACGCTGGTGGCGGGTTTGCTTGTCAGGGGTTTCCTTAAGCCATGCTCAGCGGGGAGGCTACTTTTGAAGATGTTGATAGCGACGTCGTCGAAGTTGCCATCCATTTCATTATACATCTCCCAATACCTACCCGAGTAAGTTTTCAGGGTCTCTCCGTCGTGCATGGATAATGATAGCAATGCACTCAAGGGATGAGGGGCTCTGCTATTCGTGACGAAGCATGAATCGAAGGCTTGGGTTAGCTGCCTATATGAATCTACAGAGTTTGCCTTCAGACCGTTGAACCACCTCATCGCTGCTGGTCCCAATATGCTCCACGGGGTCTGTATTGTCGTTGTAAATGGTGAAGGTTTGCTGCTGGAATCACCGCGGGATCGCGGCCCCTTCAATACGGCGTGTGAATAGAGAGCTGGTCTAGGGCCCTGCTCATGGCGTTGTGTCCCAAGCCCCTTGGAGATGGGCTTCTACGTTTGCACCTTTGGTGACGCTCCTCTTCGTGAGAGAAAGTCTCGCTTGGAGGGCTCCTGGACCTTTGCCTGTAGTCGTCATCATTTTCGTCGTCGAGAGGTGTGTCTGGGCCAGAGGGGGATTGTCTTCGTTGTGCAAAGCATAACCTTCTCTTCAAGTCATTTATCTCTCACTGCATGGCTCGTTCATCATCCCGTCTCTAGGACATGTGACTACCCACACGGGTATGGCTTCTGCTGGTTTGCATGGTGTTTACGCTCCCTTCCCAAAACATTCTGTTTTCTTCATTCCGGCCATGCTCAGGGTTTGTGAAATTACCCTGCTGTTGGGATCTGGTTGGCTTAGGCTGATGGGGGCCTGATCTGTGGGGGTCCGATCCCGCCATGTTCGAGTATCGTTCTCACTAGCACACAAGTTCTTCCCACAGACGGCACTAATTGTAGGGTCCTGATTAGGGAGGTCCTTCACTATAGATGTGAGCGAACCCAAACCCAATAGGCCCAATATAATGAATTTGGTAAAGAAGTGGGCTCAAGAACTGGGCCTTAGTGAGGGCTTCGTCAACGGTCTGACAGGATCGTGAGGGAGCAGGATCGTCGAAGGCGTGGAGGAGGGGTAAATGCTTATCCTCGGGTTGTGTCCGAGGATGAATTCTTCTTCTTCTCGGTTCTCCGGTGCTTCACGGTCAGAGCTTTCAAGAGTCCTCAGAGCTACGATCCCCCCTTCTCCTTGTGAGACCTCTGTTGTTATATATCCTTCTACTCCATTCATCTTGACCGTCCATCTATTGATCATGCAGGTCGCTACTTGAGTACCTGTCCCATTCAGCGCTTTCCTCAACTTGCTGTGAGTTACAGTAGACAAGGTGACACTGTTCAGGGGTCATTCCTTCATTAATGCGGCTAGACTGCCAGCTGTAGACATTTAATGCGAAGGTGACAGATTCTTCTATAATTGCTCCTCCACCATGCCCCCATAGCTGTCCCCCCATGTTAGTCCTTTCCTTTGGGACAACTGGGAGGGCTTCTTTGGATGGCGTGCTGCTCTTTCCTTCCATGGCACCGGTTCGCCGAGGATAGGACGGTCCTCGGTGATGCTTCCCAGTAGCTTTGGGCCTTCCTTAGTCATCCTCGGACGTTTCCCTCCTCGGCCTGGGCGTTGGGCTTGATATTAAAATGGGCCGGGGCACCTAGATCCTTTGGCCCCACAGCCTATTATCGTCTAGTATAACAACATTATTTTTTTTAAAACCAAATTATATATATACAAATTATTGGTTAATTTTTCTTCTCTCTCTCTCTTTCATTATTTCATTTCAGTCTCTCTCTCTTCCTTCTCTCTTTTATTCTGCTCTCTCCCCTTCAAACCCAAAACCCACGATGGAACACCATCACCAAGCCACCATGGCCGGAACACCATCATAGGCCACTGCAACCCACCACCATCACTAGCCACGGAACCCACCACATCCCACTTGACCAAGCCAAACCTTCGTCTTCTCTCCGTTGGTGGATCTGTCGTTGGTCTCTCAAGTCTACTTAGTTCGGTTATGGTTCATAGGTTGTGACTCTCTCAGTGATGGATTTTGGCCGTGGGTTTTGGTGATGTTTTGGCTGTGGGTTTTGGTGATGTTTTGGCCATGGGTTTTGCCGATGTTTGCTTCTTTTTTCTTTTCTTTTTTCTTTTTTCTTTTTTTTTTTTCCTGGTAGTGTTGGGTTTGATAAGTGTGGGTGTGGTTGAGTTTGTGACTAAAGTGGTGGTGGTGGTAGGGGTTGTCGTGGTGGTGGAGGTGGTGATTGATATTGGTGGTGGTGGTGGGGGGTTTGATGAGTGTGGGTATGGTTGGATTTGTGACTGATGTGGCGATGGTGGTGGTGGGGGTTGCCGTGGTCAGAGCTGGGTCTGTGGTGGCGTGTGTTAGTGGCGGCATGAGAGGTCTGAAAGTTGAGAGATTATGAGAATTTTGAGAAGAAAAGAAAGAGAAAATATATATATATATATATATATATATTTTAATCCTGCTGGAGAATTTTTTTTTTTTTTTTTTTTGCTCTTAGCTATAGTGCACAGCCATACATAGCTGTGCATTGTAGCAATGAAGGTAAAAATTTTACCTTTAGCTCCACTGCAATAGTATGGGTTTTTGTGTTTTGGTGAAGCTAAAATAGCTATATAGCCATTTAGCTTCACTGTTGTGAGTGCTCTTAAACTATCACTTCTTTGTAAAATCACAAAACATTTATGATTGATCACAGTGAATAGTTGTCAAAACGTGAATTGTATTCATTATAAAAGGTGAATGTATTCAACTAATGATTAATTTATTTATCACTTATGTAATAACGTTTAACAAGCTAACTAAATAAATCAAACTAACATGTGTTTATAACATACACATTCAAATTACTTAAATTCAAAAGTGATAATATATTTTAAATGACCCAAAATAATAATTTATTTTCATCATATTCATCAAATTGCCTAATCAACCTCATCTAAGTCAACGGTATCATCATGTTTATAATTTTGCAAATTCATTTCTTCATCGTTATTCGTCATTAACATTGACTATCTCTTCTTGTTCTTTTTATTTTAATAATTTTTTTATAATTTTTTTTTTGGCATTCTAGTTTCTTGGACTTATAACAATAACAATAAAATTAAAATAAATTTTTAAATATTAAAGTGAAAAGTAAGTGTGTACTGTGTAGTTCAATTGTTGGAGAGAAAGGAAAAAAACTTATGAATATGTTATTTTAGTTGGCTAAATTAAGTAAACTAAATTTTTTTTGCTAAAAACAAGTTTAACAATTTATTAGATTCAAATAAAAGTATAAAATTTAACAAAAAATATATTTTTAAAGCAATTGTTATGTATTGTACGATATATACAATTTTATGATATGATACATACATTATATTATACGATTTATGAACACTTATAATCTTTTAATAAGATATAAATTTTTTTTTATATAATACAATATGTATTGCGTATCTGGACAACTATGATCTCAGTCATTTTGTCAAATGCCAGTAATAACTCCATGCAAAAAAAGGCAACTCACACAGCAACTTGGCGAAAACAAACGGCCAAAACAAGGCAACAACCGCGTATAGTCCATTACAATTGGTAATAGTCATACATATACTGTATACACACTATTACTGACAGTGACAGGACGGCGTCAACCATTACGTTTCACCCAGTCTCCACCGGACCCACTTCCTACCTCTTCGCTTTTTTTTTCCCAACACTCCACCCTCTGTCTCTCTGTCTCTCCCTCTCTCAATCTATAAATACCCCCCACCACTCACCACGCTTCTCCATCAAAAACCAAAACAAACAATTTCAACTTCTTCACATTGGTTCTCTCTCTCATTCTCATTCTGCAACAAAACAAAGAAAGAAAAACAAAAAGCTTTTGTGATATTTGTCAATGCCAAGTAAAGGAATGAGGAACGTGTTTTTCAAATCACCCTCACCTTCACCTTCTAGAACAGCGAAGATTCCACCAGCTTCACCTATCCGCACTTTCTCTGAGTCTCTAATGGACGAGAACATTGAGATTGCTGAGTCTCTTATTACCAAATGGGACTCCAATAACGTTTCTTCCTTTGCAAACGTCACCTCGCTTTTCCACGCCGATCCTCACGAGGCTAAACAGTATTTGAACTCTGTTAGAGACTTACAGGCCGCTATGCAGCACTTAGTTACCGAGAACTCGAGCTCTGAAAAGATTATCGCGGCTCAGAAATTGATGCAACTTGCGATGAAGAGGTTGGAGAAGGAGTTCTATCAGATTTTGTCTGTGAATAGAGCTAACTTGGACCCTGAATCGGTTTCGGCTCGCTCGTCGATATCTTCGGGGGCGAGGTCGAGCATTTCGGATTTTGAGGAAAGCGATGAGTCAGAGGAGGACGAGTTCCGATTCGGGACGGAGTTGGATGACTCGATCGCGATGGCGGATTTGAAAGCCATTGCGGATTGTATGATATCGTCTGGTTATGGAAGAGAGTGCGTCAAGATTTACAAGATAATTCGGAAATCGATTGTCGACGAGTCGCTGCATCATCTCGGTGTTGAGAGGCAGATTAGTCTCTCACACTTGCAAAAGATGGATTGGGAAATGGTGGAGTTGAAAATCAAAACCTGGTTGAACGCAGTGAAGGTCGCCGTGAAAACACTCTTTAACGGCGAGAGAATTCTCTGTGACCACGTGTTCTCAGCCTCAGATTCCATCAGAGAGTCTTGCTTCTCTGAGATTTCCAAAGAGGCCGCAATAAGCCTGTTTAGATTCCCGGAAACCGTGGCAAAGTACAAGAAAACCCCCGAGAAAATGTTTCGCACACTGGACCTATACGAAGCAATATCAGACCTCTTGCCTGAAATCCAATCCATCTTCTTGTACGAGTCAACCTCCACCGTCCGATCACAGGCCATTAATTCCTTGATCAAACTCGGCGATGCGGTGCGTACAATGTTAATGGATTTCGAAACGGCTATTCAAAAAGACCCGTCAAAAGCTAGAGTCCCAGGCGGTGGGATCCACCCATTAACACGTTACGTGATGAACTATATCTCTTTCCTCGCCGATTACAGTGGCGCACTCGCCGATATAGTCGCTGACTGGCCTTTAAATCTACAAACTCCGTTACCTGAATCATATTTCGGTAGCCCAAGCGAGCTCGATAATAGCCCAGTTTCCGTACGATTTGCGTGGCTAGTCTTGGTTTTACTCTGCAAACTCGACGGCAAAGCCGAGCTATACAAGGACGTGGCACTCTCGTACTTGTTCTTAGCCAATAATCTCCAATACGTCGTCGCTAAGGTCCGCAGTTCCAATTTGAAGCTTTTTCTTGGTGATGATTGGGTGAATAAGCATGAGTTGAAGGTGAAACAGTACGCTTCCAATTACGAGAGAATAGGATGGAGCAAAGTGATATCTTCGTTGCCGGAAGATCCAACGGCTGAGATTTCGCCGGACCAAGCCAGGGACTGTTATAAGAAATTTGGAGCGGCGTTTGAAGAGGCTTATAAGAAACAGAGTTCGTGGGTCGTGCCCGACCCGAAACTGAGAGACGAGATTAAAGTTTCGGTCGCGAGGAAGCTTGGTGCGGCGTACGGAAATTTCTATGAGAAGAATCGGGGCGGGTCGGGTTCGTTTGTCAAATTTGCCCCTGATGATTTGGGGAATTACTTGTCGGATTTGTTCTATGGGAATGGGAGTACAGGGAGTGTTTCGTCATCTTCTTCTTCTTCATCTTCGTCATCGTCACATTCGCGTGGCAGACGTGGACATTGAGATTTTATTTTGGCCAGTTGTTCTTGCCGGCCTTGGAAGTTTTTGAGGCTTATGTGTAAATAATAATTGACACATGTATAGAGAACGATACATGCATTAATGTTTGGATATTTTTCAGTTGTGTCTACACTTTACAGGGCCCACACGTACACGCATTAAGGTTTTAATTGAAAAATAAGGCAAAGAGTTTCTCACAAATTTTAGCTATGTTCAGATTTACTCAAGTGCTGGTACCCTTTATTCATTTTTAGCCTGAAATTTTAGGGAGAGAATCTTTGGATAAAGAATGGCAATTGTGATTATTTTTAGCTTATGACATAGAAGGAGGAGTCAACAAGTAAAAATTTTCTAAAAAGAGTGATATGCATGCATGGAGTCTTATATTTTCTATTTGTTCTTTGATTAATTTAGGCCCACTTTGGGTCATCGGTGAAAACTCATATCCAGATTGAATTTATAGAGTTTAGTTTAACCAGAGTTAAGCTCAGCATATATTGCTAAGATAGCTCAAATAATAGAGGCAAGAGACAAGACATAGAGGAATTATTATTTATTAAAAATATCCCACTCATTGTCAAAAAAAAAAAAAAAAAAAAATCCCACTCATTAACAGGTATATAAAGAAGAAAAGGGGTAGATGAATAATTTTTTTTACATTTTAAAAGGAAGAATTAGCTATAATTGGGTTAGATTGATAGCCGGCTGGATTGGAGGAAAAGGGCAAAGATGGTTTCCAAGTCGTTGAATAATTAATTGAAAGCCTAAAGTAAAAAATATTTCTAGATTTTATCATCAAACAAACTTGAATCCATGTGTCAGACTAACATGTCTCGTAGTCTCATGCATTTGGTTTTCCCTACTTCAGTGGAAGAGAAGCGGTTCAACTTCAACTTGATGTGGAAATTATGTATTCACAATGGCCGACTACAAGATAATACAAGATAGAAGTACATTCCTTTCCTCCATCTCCATGCAAAGAGGAGGACCCCAACCCCAAAACAATATTTGTGGACACGACAAAACATTGCTCTACTGATATGTAAAGAAAACCTTGAGTGTACGATATTTCATATTTGATTGTCAACATCCCCATTTCGCTTTGCACTGTAAACTACTTTTTGGAGTCACTTTTATTTTTTTTAATGAAACTAGGCATTTCTTGTTTCTCATTATTGCCAGTGCACTTTATAATATATATTTTTTTAATTCTTTCACCGTTTCACTGCAACCGTAAGAGCGCTAGCATTGCAGGCGTAAAAATCTTTAGTTGCTATTTTACTTCCTAAACTCTTAATTGTTTTATTTATAATATTATTTTATTATTTTAAGAGTACTGTTAGTGAAATACTGACATAGTAAAATCTAGATCTTTAAATCATAAAAGAATGGTTATGATTTAAGGAAATCTATTGGTAGAGTACCTTAAAAAATCTAGATGATCTAAATTCCCTTTAAAACCATGCTCCATCTGGGTTTGTAAACCCAAAATTTTTTCCGTTCTTGCTAAAGTAAGAACACTAGCATCCGAGTTTCTAACCCAAACTCTATTTTACCATCTAGAAAGTTACTTTATCTATTATACAAACATATTTTACAATATACCATATATCTCAGTTTCTATTCTTTAACCACTTCAATTAAATATTATTTTTTTATATATATATATATATAATTTCTTTATTTTTATTTATTATTTCTCTCTCATTCTTTCTGTACAAGAACCACCACAAGTCCTTAAAAAAAAAAAAAAAAAAAAAGAACCACCACAAATCTACTAACACCACCACCACCACCACCACCACGGCACTACACACCTGATACCACCACCACTAGCAACCAAAAAAAATTCACAATCCACCATCAACATTCAACTCTCAAAAAAAAAATTTTCAACAACCCACGGCCTCCACTAGTAGCACTGCCCACCACTGTTGCACTACACACCTGCCGCCACCACTACTAGCAACCCACAAAAACTCACAATCCACCATCAACATTAAACACCGAAAAAAAAAAAAAAAAAAAATCAGCTACCCATGGTCTCCACCACCGTGAGCACAACCTAAACCCATGGTGACCTAAATCCACAGCGAGCACACCCATGACAAACCCACAACAAGCACACCCACAGCAAACCCACGACAACAAACGACGAGCACACCCACAACAGCAAATGGCGAGCACATCACGACAAACCCACGGCAGCAAATAGCGAGCACACCACGGCAGCAAATGGTGAGCACACCCACGACAAACCCATGATGAGCAAACCCACACCACCAAAATCGCAAGACCCAATCTACAACCCCTCTAATCCACTGCCAAAAAGTTGAGAGAGAGAGAGAGAGAGAGAGAGAGAGAGAATAGAGAAGAAAGAAGACTGAGAGGGAAGAAGAGTGAAGACTTAGAGAAGAGTGAGAAAAGAGGAAAAGAATAAGAGAAAAGAGAGAGTCAGAGAGTGAGAAGCAACAAAGGAGAGATAAAACAATATTATTTTACTTATACATACTAGCGATGTACAGTAAGTTCTAAATACCCATACTTACTCTAGCTAGGATGGGAAAAAAAAAAGTTTACATACTCGGATGTGGGGGGTTTTGGTAAAATAGCAACTGGGGGGGGGGGGGGTGTTTTAGACCCTCCAATGCTAATGCTCTAAGGTTGCACATATGCAACCTCACTGTTCACAGGATGTAAACCTAAAAACTAATATTTTATTAACTCTCCCACTTCTCTCTCTTATTTGACTCTCCCTTTTCCCTGTCCTCTCTCTATTTCACTCTTCACTGTGTCTCCCTTTTCTCTCTATTTTACCATGTCTCCCTCTTCTCTCTATTTCACTCTTATCCATCTCTCCCTCTGCTCTCTCTATTTCTCTCTTCTCCATCTTCTCTTTATTCTCTTTGTTTCTCTCTAATCTATCTTTTCTTGTCTAATACATTTTTGGTTGGATCAAATCAATGGTGGCTAGGTTTTAGGGGTGGAGATTTGGTAGTTGCTGGGTTGGTTTCGGTGGTGGAGTTAAATTAGTGGGTGAGTTTAGGTGGTGGGTCTTGGTGATGGTGGGTTTCACTGATGGTGGGTTTTGGTGATGGTGGGTTTCACTGATGGTGGGTTTTGGTGATGGTGGGTTTCAATGGTGTCTGGATTTTAAGGATGGCAATTCAGTGGTTGTGGGGTTGGGTTTCAGTGGTGGAGTTGAATCAATGGCTAGGTTTTGGTGATGGTAGGTTTCAATGGTGGGTGGGTTGGTTGGTGGTTGTTATGTGTTTTGCAGCGGCTATGAGTGGTGGGTTTGGCAGGGTCTTTATGTCTCGTCTTTCTCCCTCTCTGTGATTTTGGTAGGTTTTTTTATGGTTGTGGTGATGGATTCCAAGTGGTGGTGGTGTGCTGTGGGGATGGTGGCTAATGTGGTTGAGGTTTTTTTTTTTTGCTATGGGGTTTAATTTTGGGATGGGTATTGACTATGGTGGTGGTGGTTGGTTTTGATTGTTGTATTGGTGGTGATTGGTTACCTGGTTTTTATTGTTGTGCTGGTGGTGGCTGTTGTGAAGAATTGGTGTTTGTGGCTGAGTTTTGGTGGAAGGTGGGTTACATGGGTTTACTAGAGAGAGAAAGACAAAGAGGAAGAGAGAGGA
Organism: Quercus wislizeni; assembly: GCA_023055345.1. Lineage (NCBI taxonomy): Eukaryota > Viridiplantae > Streptophyta > Magnoliopsida > Fagales > Fagaceae > Quercus > Quercus wislizeni. The sequence continues at coordinate 30,805,410 of JALGQJ010000004.1, forward strand.
AAGAGAGATAGAAGAGAAGAGAGAGAAACAAAATTTTTTAAGTTTGAAGTTTACATTTTTCTAAGTTTGAAGTTTCCCAATAAATCACCACCACGCACCCTTGGTACGATAGTCACTTCACAGGTATAAGTACTTGTGGGGTGTGAGAGGTAAAGGCCGAAGTTCCAGTCTTTAAGAAGGAGCTTCACACATATATACACTTAGATTATACTAGAGTTGAAATTCTATCTTATATAAAAAATGAAATTTTCCCAATAAATCCAAATAAATACTCCTATTCAAGCTTTTATTGACTTTGTTAGTAAATGCCATGCTATTAGGAGACATCGTAAAAGTGCAATCCAAATTTCCCTGTGTTTGGGTTGAATCATTTTTCTTATATAGAATAAATTGAATAAAATTATAATTATAGCTAAAAAAAATCTATAGTATATATAAATAAAATCCAAGATGTTAACTCTTCATAATATGACACATAAAATTAGAGACCTCACAGATATACAAGTAGGATCGCGCCAAAAAACAAACTCGAACATAGTTAACATAGTTATTCTAAGTTACTGTATCTAACCAAATAAACGAAGCAAGCTAACAAATGGCCAAATACATGAGGCTTATTAATAGATTGTAATAATGAGCCTCTAAACCTACCTTAATCCTTTAGTTATTTTTTTGTAAGGGGTTTTATCAATTGGGTCTGTGAGTTATACAAGGAACTGAAGTAAGTATCCCTCTTCTATTTTACAATACCATTAGAGAATTTCTTTTCCTGTAACAAAATTCAATCACAACAACTCCATTGTGAGATGATAAAAGATTTTCCCATCTCGATCTAATTATAAAAACTAGTTAAATTGCTTTTATTATTCCTCTCCTAGCCAGAATCAACAACAACATCAAAAAATAGTCCAGCTCATGTAGTTACTTTTTTTTTAATTAGATGAGGAAAATTGATAATGAATTGAAATGTTACCAAATTTGCTTTTACTTACACCATCGACATGTGAATGTCGTTCATTCCCTGATAAAAAATGCTAAGGTTGACACTTGGTGTCGCGTACACATGGTGTCATTATCATAAATCTGAACAACCTTGAATATTTGAGAAAAAACAGAACTGGATTGAACCAGCAGGCCTGTTGATTTGCAGGGAATTTGCTTATTGAGAAGGAAATTCAACGATCTCGACCCAAATGTTTTCTGATTTTTTAACCATACACACACGGGTTCACATATTCAGGTCAATCTCTTTCAGTTTTTGTAATCTTGTGTAGAGAACAGTGTGGGTCCATTAGGTCGACTTGTCACTACAATACGCGGTTCTCCTTCATAAGCATACACCCATCCACAAACTAAGATCCATTGATTTGATTATTTTCCAACCATCTAGATTCTAGATGACAAGTCTTTTATTTTTAAGATTCTTAATATATATGTTGGAACTTGCAAGGGCGATGAAGCACCACATAAATTAAAGTGGTATTTTAGATAATGATTCAAGTATTTAGTTATGGTTTTTTTTTTCCTGAATAAGTACTTAATTATGGTGGGTCCCAATTAAATCATCCATAAAAAAATTATTGTCAAATAAGGGATTGAGTTTAAATCCAGTTTACATAAAAAATAAACTTATTTGTATGATTGTATCTTAAAATATTAGTAAAATGTAATTATCACGTAGGTTTCAACTCTTATCATTTCTCTCTTTAAAAAAAAAATCTTATTATTTCAAAAAAAAAAAGATCAAATAAGAGAGTTACTTTATACCTAATTATGGTGAACCACCTCAAGTTTAAAATAGTGGACCTGGCACTGTCATTTGAGTTTGTATTATTTTCAAAAATAAAAATAAAAAATTGAGTTTGTGTTAAGGACAATTTAACTTTAAATTAGTTTGTAATTATATTTTTCAACTCATTATGTATCAATTTATAAAACTATCTATGAGTATTTTTTTTTTTTCTATAAGAATCTATATATAATTATTATTTAAACAAGGCATATGATGTATTAAAAAAATTATAACTAAAACTATATATGAATGATCTCTTTGATTGTTACATCATATTTGGTAGTAAAATAGCTCCAAATTTTATGCTCGTAGCAACTTGGAACAAAGAAAGGCTCATAATGCTGTCCTTGTTATATGGGTTATAGAAAGTTCACCTCTTTGGGCTTCTTGTTAATCCCAAAAATGATAAATAATAGTGTGAAGTCAAATATTGTAAAATGTCATGGTTGAATGCCGTAAACTGTAGCCAGGTACCAAGATATCCGCAAAGAAAAAAAAATGTTAAAAACACAAACTATTTTATAAACGGTTGATGTAGGGAGTGTTTATTAATAAATAAAAAGAAAATATTAAAGTCATAAACTATTTTACAAATTGCTGATGTGGTAAATAATTATTGATAAGTAAAAAATATGATATTAGTGGTGAGACAAAATGAAAACTAATAAAAATTTGCTTTTTTAAAATATTATAAAATAATTTGTGGCTGTAATATTACTCAAAAAGTAGTAGGTCAGATAAAAATTAGTAAGAATTTGCCAAAATAGTTTGAAAAATTGTAAAATATTCAGTGTGACTACTGTAGCATTACAGCAAATTAAGGGCTGGGAAATAGCTTGACGTGCCTAATCCTAACCATGATTACCGGATGAAGGTTCAAGGAAAATGACACATGTTTAATGTTTATTCAGTAGACGCCACAATAGATTTCCTTATTAATTTGGCCGGCTTCTAGAATTTAGTAGAACTTCAGATAAGCAGAACTCTGCGATATTTCATATTTTTAAACTTTTCAATTTCTTTTAAGGTGAAATTGAGCAATTTTAAGTCCATAACCTATATTCTTCTGCTTTCTATGTATGATATTTATAATTTCTTAGTTCACGTTTCAATTTCATGTAAGAAGATAGAATTAAACAATTTATGGGCTACTATAATAATTATCACACTGTAATTTGGACCTATGTGTATATAAGAAATTTTTTAAAGCATTAGACCGCCTTTAAATATTGAGCTTTTGATTCTCAATATATATATATATATATATAGAGAGAGAGAGAGAGAGAGAGAGAGAGCATTTAATTTTTTTTTATTTTTTATATTTGCAAATATTAAAATTCTTGTTTTCTATATGTCACAATGGATTACACAAAATGAAATTTTATATTACGTACATATCTCTTACATAATCAACAATTTAGCCAACTGTTAGAAGTATTGGTTGAATAATTAAATTCACTATATCCTAATAACTTAAACTTTTGAGACAATCGGTAATTTAACATGGTATCAGAGTATGAGATCCTGGGTTTGATCCTTATCTTTTCTACTCTACCTCTTATTTAAATTCCCACATATTGAGTCTCACCTATCAAAAAGTAGTTTAGTTCCACACGTGAATGAGAATGTTAGAAATATTGGTTAAATTATTAAATTTACCATATCGTAATAACTTAAGCTTTTGAGACACTTAAGATATTTTTTTCTTTTTTCTTTTTTTTTGAATATAAGATATTTTTTTCTCATTATAAGAAATTTAGAGGTGAGTTTGGATTAAAGTTGTATTTTAGTTTATTGTTTATGTCTATATATATATATATATATATTAAAGCATTTTTTTTTAGAGTATAATTTATACATTTGTTTATTTTCAACAAATAAGCAAATAATTTGTTGGCAAAAAAACTAATCTAAACATACGATTACTAGAACAATTTGTTGGGTCTACAAAGGACTGGACGGCAGCAAAAAACTTTATTCCATTAGTTTCAGAAATAGAACAAACAAAAAGCTTATGGGTCCATTAGCTAGACGTCATTCATGATATCATGAGATATTCTTGATTCCTCGTTGGTTCTGAGTGGTGTTTTCGGCCACTAGCAATATTGAAACATATATCAATATGTAGATCGAGGTTAGGTCTTTATCAGAACTTAGAAACATGCACCACCTTCTAGCAAAATTTGACTCTTAGTACAAACTTGTTTACGAATGCACGCTGGATACTATTTATTACCAAATGTTTTTAATTTCTAATTACATGGAACAAATGTCAAGTGATCAATGCACAGTTTCTTTAATTTAATTACTTCCGCTGAATTAATTAATCTGCTGAATTAATCAATCTGCTACGTGCAGATCGACCTATCTGACATAGCGTACTCGTAATAAATAATACTTACGAGTTACGACCAAGTTGTATAAACTTTTAATTTTAACCAGTTTGAAGTTAGAACTATGTCGTTGACATTTTCTCACAAAATTTTCAACCCCTTGTTTCAAATTTTGTAGAGAAATTCAACCTAGCTAGTTTTGTCATGTTCGAGAGGGAGAGAGAGAGAGAGAGAGAGAGAGAGAGAATGATTTCTGGCTCCTAAAAAAACAAAAACAAAAACAAATACTGAAAAAATTTAGATGCGGTTGTATTTTTCATTCTCAACCTGAAAAAGAAGGGTTCAACATGGAATGAGAAGGGTTCAGTATTATGTGTCTAAATTAACCATAGAATGAGAGAAAACCACTCAGTGTGCAGCTAGTGTCCGTTAGATCAGGGTTTCAATTAGGGCAACCATACTACTTATTTTATACTTAATAGAATATTAATTCGCATCATTGGCAGAGCTATGTAGAGGTGAGCAATTTCAAGCTTGAAGTTGTAAAACTAATACTCAATCGATCACAGAGAACTTCCTCGATGATTACAAGGAAACTCAACATTAATTTTACTCATCAATATTGTGTTTACATTTTAAGTAAACTCTTCACTGGATACAACTTTTAGTCAACCATAACACGGTTGATTCGATTAAGCCGCACTCTGTCACTACCATACGCGGTAAAGGTGTCGTTAATTACCTCACGCACACAAAGGAAAACTCTGGAAACATTGCATTGCGTTGCCTTACACATTAAAAACTGCAATTATTATTATTATTATTATTATTAATTTTACATATACAATGAAGTTACATAATGTTTGTTAAATATATTAGCAACGCAAACACGAAAGTTATATGATTCAACCTTGTCGGCTTACGTCCATGGAGCTCTTAAGGATTACATCTTTATTTTGTAAGAGTATATGATTAAATCCTAGAGTACTAGTACAAGTAGGAATGAGCTTGTACCTATTACATTGGGCTAGTATGTCTAATTTATCTCTAACAGTGTTAAGAAAAAATTAGTATAAACAATTATAAGAAATATAACACAATTTTGACTTGTGTTATGAGCAGTTCATCTATTTGACAAGTCTATATAATACGATGTATCTATAAATTCTCCTAATTATTTTGTTTATTGATATTCACAAGGCTTTATAAACTTCTAATATATATGTGAGAATTCTTAAAATCCAAACCCACATCACAATCTACACAATTGTTGATTTGTTTAAGACGCGCAATAAAGAAAGCTCTTGGAACCTTACATGTAAAATAGTGGTGCTCAATTTTTTCGCATAATTAGCTTGAGAATGACTTTTATGTGAAAGGAGCCAGGAGTCTCTCTTTTTCAAAGTTAGCTATGATTGAAAGGAAGAGGAAGAAGAAAATAATTGGTTCCTAATTTCCGCATTCTAATTCTGTTACTGAAAATGTAGTATTATGAAGTATGAACTCCCCAGGTCAAACAGCATCACTTGTCAAGTCAAAGATGATAAACATCATGACATATCAGACTATCGAATATAAATTGCATGGCAAATAGAGAGATTCAATTCTATTACATATCTCCTATATAATGAACACTCAAAAGTACACCCACGAAGTTCTCCTTGATGGAAATTTGTGGAGTGTTTGGATTAAAATTTTTTTTTTTTTTTTTTTTTTTTGAGTTTCTTTTTTATACATAGCTTTTTAAAGCTTTGTGTTCTTCAAAAGTACAATTGTACATTTGTTAATTTTCAACAAATACGCAAACTAAATTTTGACAAAAATCTCAATCTAAACATACACCTACTTGAACAATTTGTGGGGCCTACAAAGGTCCGAGATGGCAGCAAAAAGCTTCGAGGAAGGCCTCTTTTATGTAACCGATTCTTTCCATAATTAAAAAAATGGTGGAAATAGGCCAAACAAAAGCGTATGGGTCCACTTAGTGAGCTGACCAGGGGAAAATATATGTGTGAACTGTGAACCACATAGACAGAGAGTGTGTAGCATAAGACGTCATTCATGATATCATAATTCATAAATTATTCTTGATTCTTGGCTCTGTGTTTTGACTTCTGAGTGGCCTTTTTCGGCCACTGGCAATATCGAAACATAAACGAGGTTAGTCTATGTCAGATACTAACACCACCTTCTAGCATAATTGAAATTAAGGACAAAGTGTATTACACACGCGTTGTTGTTATACACGTGTTGTTAAAAAAAGTAACTGAAACTACTTAAAATTTGTGATTTAGCATTTGCGAGGATTCTGGCCTTTTGCCCCTTCTGGGAAAAATATTTGGCATAATGCCCTTGTTTTGAAACTAAATAAGGGCACGCCCCTGTTTAAATACTCGATCACAGTAAAGCCGAGTTACCTAAATAACTCGACTATTAGGAAGCCGAGTTGTGGGCAGGTTTGGTGAGCTAGCCTGGCTTTTGGGCAATAAAAAATGTCCACATTACTGTTTGTAACTCGGCAACGTAGAAAACGAGTACTTAAAACCCGAATAACCGATAATCAAGTTATTAATTTTACTCGGCGATGTTATAATCGAGTTTTATGCTCTTCTGATGCCATTTCACATCAGTTGTTTGCACGTGAAGCTGAACCCGATTAAGTGGAAATCGAGTTATTAATCGTACTCAGCTCTTTTATAATCGAGTTCTTCTGCTATATCTACTTCTCAAGCAATTCTTCTCATCATTTTCAGATATTCTCCTCATTGTAAGAATTTTCAGTCAGAAGTTGGTGTTATCTCTCCATCATCTCAGGTAAGAAACTCATTATCTTCTTTGAAATACATTGAGAATTTTATTGTGTTGGTAAACATAGTTGTAGATATTATAAAAGTTTATCAATCATAATGTATGTTTTTTGTTAGAGTATAATTTTCATTTAATAAGTTGTATTACTTATGCTTTGGTATTTTCTTGAATGAGTGTTATGTGTATTTTCTTGAATGGTATTTTAGGGGTATATTAGTTGTTTGGTGTTGTTTGATGTTACAAGAAATGTACAATAAGCTATAGAAACGGTGATAAATGTTATGTGTGTACATTGAGTTATATTGCATGTTATGTGTGTAATGCTTATGGTCAAATTTGAGTGTTAGTATTTAATTTTTAGCATGTAATAGTACACAAATTTATGAATGTCATCGTCATGTACCAAAGGCGGAGCCAGGGGGGGCGAGAGGGGGCAAGTGCCCACCCTGACTCGTCCAAAAATATTCCATATGTACTACTATTAGGAAATATTTAAAATGTTTTACCCTCCTTGATACAGAAAATAAACACAAATCAGGAAAAAAGCTTCCTGGCCCTGTTGAAATAGAGGGAAAATGACAAGTTTACCTAAGTTAATGACACCGTGTAAGGAAAAAAAATAGGAAACAAGGAAAAAGTTTCGTGACACAAGCAAAAATAATTGGAAGAATTTCTGTCAGGCACAATAACACACACCAAGAGCTTTAACTTGTTAGCTGTTAGCTTTTAATTATCATGCACTTAAGCTTAGCATAATAATAATGCATTGTAGTGTCTTTCTTATGACATTTCAATCGATAGTCCTATATTGTACACAAATTTTTTTTGTTTTTTGGTCCTCAATTTCTTGACATTTCAGTTTTAAATTGTGGGTTTATGCTATGAACTAAAATTTTAATTATTTTGAAAAATAAAAAGAAAGTCGAACTTTTCCAATAGTTTCAAAAACAATCAAGAAAAGATAGTGAGATGTGTATACAACTTTGCAAGTAAATTGCTATATTTTAAATATTTTTCAAATTTATTTATTTTATAGTATTAACTGAAATGTCTAAATATAGTTTACGTATTATTAGTTTTTGTATGACACTTATAGTTGTTTTTATAAATTTTTGTAATATAGTTTTTTTTTGGTTATTTTTAATATTGACTTCTAAGCTTGCCCCCACTGAATTGAAATCCTACCTCCGCCACTGTCATGTACCATCTTATGTAGCATTACATTATTTACCAACAGTTGATGCACACTGTTAACTTGATCATTTGATGTTATTGTATTCAGTGTTAATGTCTGGTTTTGGCAACCCACAACTCTATAGGCCTCACGATGTGTTCACTGCTGTGGGTCGTTGCTGGGTATTGGAAGATGAGTTTAGCTATCCAATCAATCCGAATCTGCGAAATAGTGCTTACGTTCACAATACCATGAGACAGGAGTGGGATTGGTTATTTCGTGAACAACAAATGTTTTATGATGAGTTGACTGGTTTTAAGTTGCCAGTGCCTCGGCGACTCGCATCGCAGATGCCTAGAGACATGATTGAAGAACTTCGTAAAGCATTGAATCGCATAAGAGAAGAAAATAATCGAATGAAGATACGTCTTAATCGATATCGGACCTAAGTCGAGATTCGAGAGTTAGTGGAGGGAGGGTGGTATGAGCACGCACAATTCATGCAATCACTTCTTGCTGATCCCATTTATCAGTCAGACGTGGAGATGTTAGATGAAGAGTAATCGTGTCGTGGTGTAATTAGACTTTGTAATTTAACTATTTTTGTTAACTATGTTTTAAATGTATGTGTGTCACTGTTGTTGCATTTGTACCATGTAAACCTTATTATTGATTGTGAGGACCATGCACATTATTCGTAATCTAGTTTATTCCCACAGAACGCATAAAAGTCAAATATTCCCACACATGATGTTTTTCAATAAGCACCTATAACATAACAATAAGCACCTACAACATAACACGGAAAACTTAAAGTAACTTACACGATGCCACCAATATGCATGCATTGCATATTGAACACTAACGCTACTAACATCATTGACTTAACCTAGACATAACACACATACCACATAGGCATTCACTCTGACAGGTAGTCCTCGTAGTTAAGGACATTGTTACGTTCCGTCGGAGTGAGTTTTCGGTTCGTTGCGGCGGCCAACTCTTCCGCCAGCTGTAGCATGTGATACCTGGACCTACAGAGTATCATCAGATTATTCTCTTTTTTTATTTTTGTCACTGCACGCTCATATTGGTGCATGTTTTGTTGTGATAGTGTGAGTGAGACACGATCAACAAGAGGCGCTCCGAGTCGCACGAGATCATCGTGCAGAGTGTTGGACTCGTTTACATGAAAGTCCCACTCCCGCCGCAGTCGGCATAGTATTCCCTCTCGTTGGAATCTCTCTCCCTCCTATAGTTATCTGGAAAACGAGGTAGCATCCAATTGCGCATTGACATTGGAAAATGTGACTTCTGATCGGTATGTGTAGATGTTTTGCAAGGGTAGATGTAAATGGGAGTGGGACTTTATATAGGAGTTTTGCAAGGATAGATGTAAATGGGACTAGGACTTTATATAGGAGTTTTGCAAGGGTAAATATTCACGTGGATGTGATTATATGTAAGGGTAAGTATTCACATGAATAAAGATGATATGTCTCGACATTGTATTGTTCAGTGAGGTGTTGAGGAGCACAAGCAAAATTGCGAACATGACTTGGCTATACAGTGGCACCTGTTGGTGCACGTGGTTCATTGAGGTAGCTGTTTGATATGGCTATAGCTTATGCTACAGTGGAAGGCAGGTGATGTGTACTGCAAAGGAGGTTGTGTGTTTATTCACGTGAAGACTATTCAGCATTCCTATGCTTCATCTGACATGACTTGACAAGATAGTGCTGAGTTGCATTAAATGTTTCATAAACTTTTCAAGGATGCTCTGCATCCTTGAAAATGGTTCATTGCAAAAGGATGCATATTTGTGTATTGACGTGCGTGTAGGTGATATGACTGGACATGGTTCACGTGAAGACTATTCAGCATTCCTATGCCTCATCTGACATGACTTGACGAGACAGTGTCGAGCTGTGTTAAATGTATCATAAACTTTTCAGGGATGCTCTGCATCCTTGAAAACGGTGCATTGCAAAAGGATGCATATCTGTGTGCGCATGTGCATTTAGGTGATATGACTGGACAGGGTTCAACAGTGTGATGCACTGTTGAGTAGCACATGTAGCATTGCAAAGTGTATAAGTAGAAATGGTGGACAGCTCACCCCCAAAATTAATGCATAAACTTTGAAGGGATGCTCTGTATTTTCACTTGAGTGTGGATGGGTACTTGTGGTCAGGGTTCAACAGTGCTGAGCTATCCATGGTAGCTACACTCACTACTCCCTATGGTGGTATTTGGCAAGTGGGATTGAAGAAAACTGATAACAACATTTGGTTTTGTAATGGTTGGCAGGATTTCGTTGAATACCATTCTATCTGTTACGGTTATTTTTTAGTCTTCAGATATGAAGGAAATTCAAGCTTCCATGTTCTTATATTTGATAAGACTACCACTGAGATTCAATATCCACCCAATAAGAACTGTAAATTGGAAGATCATCAGATAGAAATAATAGACTTATATGAAGATGATAGAAACATATCCCTCAGCTGATTTGCCCATAAAACATGAAGTCAGACAAAAGTTTGTTACGAAAAAACTTTCTTCTACATAAAGAGGAAGACAGAATGAGTGGTTGGCCTGGTTTGGATGAGTCTGTATGTAATGTATTTATATAAAGTAGTACACTAGTAGAACTAAGATACACGGATACAGGTATATGATATAGCGACTGATGGTGTCATATATATGAATTATTCGTATTATTGAATCATATGTGTGGTTAGTATGTGTGGTTTGGATGAGTCTGTATGTATTGAATCTATTAAATTTTCCTACAAGTAATGTGCAATAAATCTAAGTTGGGTGATGAGTGTTATGTGGGTAACATTTCAATTTACACAGAAAGAATACTAGAAACATCAACATATATAAGCAGAGGAAATTTTCCAACCAAAGCACAAGAATCATATGTAGCAACAAAGAACAACAGGGAAAGAATGAATTACGATTTCATATACACTTAGCTAATCCATTGAAAATATTGCAACATACTGACATAACAATGTAATACATTACCAGTTTCAAGTCACGCATGTTGGAAGGGAGTATTATCTTGAACAAATGTGTGTTTTTACACCTCGACGATGATGGTCTCAATTGGGCCCCACTCTACTCTGGCGAGTCCTTGCTTTAGGAACCATATGGTTTTTCTGTGAAAGAGTGGTTGGTGTGTGTGGTTTGGAAAAGGCTGTATTGTAGAATGTATGAAATTTTCAGTTTAAATTTTCATATGTAGCAACAAAGAACAATAGGTAAAAAATGAGAAACTAATTTCGACATGTCCAAAGTTCAAACAGAGCACCCGAATACCATGACCATGAGTTGGAGGGTAAAGCAGCCCTTCAACTGCAGTTCAAAAAGAAAGGAGGCCTAAGGCCTGACATTCACATAGTGTTTAGTATGCTTTTGATGCAAGTTGGAGGAATAAAACATATAGCTTCCTTCTTCTGAACTTAGTGGCTATAACTTTCATGCTTTCTCTTTTGGTTTGGTTATTTGAATATGGCTATAAAACACAAAAGCCTAGTGACCTTGCTTTTGTTTTTGGAGAAAGAATTATAAAATACAAAAACTCTATGAGTAAATTCGTGATGATTTAAGATTGCTTTTTCTTTGCATGAATATACAAAGAAAATAAGGAAAAGTAATAATGGTAACTTAGGGGACTGAGAAGTCTGCCACAAAAAAAAAAAAAAAAAAAGAGGTTTGTGGGGGTGGAGCTTATATAATTTACCAAGTTTTAAACAAACATACCTTTCTATCACAATTCTCTCAAATTACATTACTTCATTCATCTTAATTGCAGAATTGAATATGAATCCGTTTTTTATCTCTGTTCTTTTTTTTTTCTCCTAAGCCAAGTTTACCATTTGCGATTTAAGTGACAAGGAAAAAAAAGATATGTTGCATTCTAACAATTCCAACATAAGAAGCTTACAATTAAATGGGTTGTCTTTGATGATTTTGAAAGCAGTCTGATGCATTTCCCTCTTTTTAATTATTTTTAATTTAAAATACACTAATTATTTGCACTAAAGAACCAATGTGATGTTAGAAATTTAAGATCTAATGTGATGGATAAGTACCATTTAGCTTCTAAAAAGGTTTAATTTCTTCAACATCCCTCTTCACAAACATTTTTTTTTTTTTATAAGTTGCTTCCAGTTCAACATTTGCAGCTATGCCATCTTATTGACAACTTCAGATTTCTAGCCAAGAAAATAGGTAAAAACACATTTGAAAAGGATTCCTAACCATCCAGTGGTAAAAAACCCACTATACTAATTATTAAACAACCCAATAGCTTCATATTATGGTAAAAAAAAATTCAAGGGCTAAAGAGAAGCAAATATTCAGCATAAATGCAATTATAATAAACAATGTGTATATGTTAAAAGTGGATAATAGTATTGTGATTGTAGTTCATAAGGAATGAATGAAACAAGTTTGCATGTCTTACATTTCAATGTTCATATATATATATTTCGCTTGGAAGAAAAAAGTGCTTATTCCCATTGGTTAATATTTAAAGTGCTTAGTCTTAATATTTAAAGTTTGGCAGAACATTGTAACTAACTAATTATACCATAATTATGAGAAGGAAGTGAAAATTAACCCTAAAAACTAGTTACCAAACAATATATACTTCGCTACTATAATATGTCCTCTAAATAAATTACAACTGAAAGTAGTAGAAGTTAAAGTCAGTAAGAATTGAAGGTATTAGAGTTGGAAGTTACCCAAGACATTGTCATCCTCGTGACCACCTCCACGACCTCCACTGTATGCACAACCTCCACTACGTCCACGCCCTCTAAACCCACGACCTCCCCCACCACAGCCTATGGCCTGTGTGCTCGCCTCAATCGCCATGGCATGCGCATTCTCCAATGCCGCTCAGCTCATCTCTCCGACAAGATCCAACGTCCTCTTCAAGTGGTTGTACACTTAGGAGTTTGGTTCGCATTGCAATAGTAATTCCACATTGGACTCAACCTGCGAAATAAAGGAGTCCCGTTAAAACTTCTTTGGTTAGTTTCGTGTTGTGCAACAGTAGGCCTTTAAGGGCAAATCGAGTTCTGATTTTTGACTATATCTCATGTTGAGCTCATTCATATATATATGAACATTGAAATGGTACACCAATACATACATATTGCTTGTGACAGATGCATATCTAGTGGGAAGAAATGAAATGTTCTCTAAAATGAATATCAAAATATTGATCCAATGGCTCCATAAAACTTAAATTCTCATAATGCATGCAACAACACACATATATTGTCAATCCATAAAAGAAGCATCGAATTGTTGCCTTACCAGGATTTCCTAATATGCCGAGTCGCGTGTAATGTACCGTCTGGTCGTCCTTCGGTACGACTCCATGTAAGCAGCAAGGTACGTCGTGTCCCCATCCAATGCCGGTGCGTCGCCAATATGTTCCTCTCTATGGGCCCATCGGTCAATGTAGACAGCATGCTCTTGCACCCAATCCTTATCTATTTTACCTTGGAGGGAGATTTTGTGGAGATGAAGGAACGTATCCACAATATCCGGTGGCACTTGCTTCATCCCGAACTGACGAAAGACACGTTCGGGATGATGATCCTCTACTATCCAAAAATAGCTCAATGGCACAATGGCCCTCCATATTTGTTGGCCAGCAGTGCAATATGGGGGCAACAACTCTAGGACATCCCTGTAGGGCTCCTAGACAACCTGCATAAATGGTTAAAAAAAAACAAGTCAAATACGTACTTATTTGTGTCAATCCTCAACGTGAGCACACATGTATAAGACCATTGAAGAACCACTTCACTAAAAATCCTAAGACATTCTTGACCTATTTCCCCCTCTTATTCTATTTCCCCCTCTTATTGGATTTGTCATGGTAAGATGTACCCGGATACTACTGGTTGCACTAGCTAAAACAGAGGAAGAAAATTTAAGCGTACACCTCTAAATATATGTGGAATCAAATTAGTGTAAAATTACTAATGAAGGTACTTTATAGTGACTGCCCACCTTTTTCCAGAATTCGTAACTAATGCCTTGTATATCTATGGTCTAATCGACCAAAGTTACATTATTAACTATACACATGAAGTAGTTGACAACCCTAGAAAGTGAAAACCAAAAATATAGAGAATTATATCCTTGTGACATGAAGCGGTAGAATACCTGGTGTGCCCATATACTTGACAGTGACGCACGATACACAGCTAGCACATGTGTCGCATGCTCTGTCGTGCTCTTCGGCCCCTTCCATCTAGTAAACATATAATTTCAGACAATGCTCATTAGTTAATATCAAACAACAATGATGCCACGAAAATAAATGCGTACCAAAAATGAAGCCATTAATTAGCTTTCGTATTTTTGGTGATATGAAAATACTTATTAGAATTAAGTAAGGAAATACCTAAAACCTTTGCAAGGCTTAAAATTTAAATGGATCTGTAGTTACAATTGATGAAGTGTTGCAAACAGATATTTTCTAGTTGGCAGGTTCAATTCTCTCCTAATTTTATGCCATTAGAACTGAAGAGATTAATTTCCATATGATAGGGGGAAAAAGTGAATTATGATGTTGTCATAAACATGAAACTGATATTGGAGCTATCTGGCCTGGTGTACCATGGTCTACTGCACTACATGTGAGTCAATCGCACACAAAGGACATTAAGAGCATTGTAGTTTAGACGTTTTCTCCGAAGGTTATTTCATTGGTTTCATCCCCACTTGTTACTATTAAAAAAAGAATTAAAAACGAAGTCTAGACTGTGAATTTTTGAGCATATGAATATGCCTTCGGAAAATATATGCATATTGAATGTGTTGATGGCAACAACCCCATCCCTTATCTCAAATTCTACACTTACATCGAATACATAGACAACTGATCTTCCCACCCTAATGCTCTCAGTTTCTAGCATTTTTTAGTCCCTCAAATTGCTTTCTAAACTCAGTTACCTAGGCCTTTTTTAGTCCTCTCTCATAGGCTGTTGTGCTAATTGGGGCAGGGTAAATTGCCTCCCACATGCACTTCCATCATATTTGCATATAAAGATAAAATATTTTCCCACCTTATACAATTATTTGAACAGAATCTCCCCCCACCCCAGCTTTCTCTCTCTCTCAGATCATCAGCAGCCATAGCCACATTATAATATGACATGGCCAGCTAAGTAATACCATCTCTGTGACTAGATTCTAGAACAATGAATTTCTCTAGTTGTTGACACCTATTCCAGATAATTGGTTACTGGGTGTCCTTGAATTTTAGTATATGAATGGGCCTTGGAATCTTCTAAGCTGCATTATGTTGTAGTGGGGCTGCCAAAGTTTGGCTAGAACTACCTATAACATTCCATTTGTTGTTGGCATATTGTTAGTCCTCTCTGATAACTACAACCCCATCCCCTATCTCAAATTCTACACTTACATTGCATACATAGACAACTGATCTTCCCACCCTAATGCTCTCAGTTTCTACCTTTTTTAGTCTGTCAAATTCCTTTCTAAACTCAGTTACCTAGGCCTTTGCACAGCCACATCATTAAATTCTCCAAAATATAGTTTTGTCTTAGAAAACACAGCTTGAAATTCAGAGGCCTAAACGTCTCAAAAGTTTTGAAAAACAAATAGGATGAAAAGGGATTCCATAAAATAGTGACAATCATAACATAGTCCTCCTCTTGTGACAGTAAAATTGATTTCTTTCAATAAAATTCCAAATTTCTGTGTCTCAGCAACCAAACAGAGCATGAAGATTAATAATAAAAAAAATTCAAACAATACAAAAGAAGCTACCTTTACTACGTGTATGGTTTTTGCATCACATCAAAGAATCATTCAGAGAGAGAAAGATGAAAGTTCTGATAATAAAAATAAAATGAAACAGAGTTTTTGTTACGTTTCTAAATAGCAGAAAGACCGATCATAGTCTATGTTTTCCCGAAGAGTGTGGAAAATAAAACATTGAGATCGTATTTTTTTCCTTGTTGAAAATAATTACCAGTTTACATACACTATCAAATGAAATTATTACAGAGACTTTTTCATGAGTTAGCCAAAATTCAAAAACAAACATCTTCAATATCAATATTATACTTAAATACGATCAGATTATATACTATTTACCAATATTTTGTACAACCTATTTTTAGAAATTGTCGCCGAGTACATATTAAGTACTAAATGACGTGTGTGACTGTGATTCCCATTGCACTAATAGATGCAACTAAGTGTTATGTATTAGCATTATCTATTAAAAAAAAGTATATTGTATTTGTAATTTTCTTCTGCACTCATAACAGTGTATATTGGCATGCTATATCTTGTTAAGTAATCCATTAAATTAATGTCAATTGGACTTTTGGTTTGAAACAGGGTTTACTTCTCGACAGCAGTGTCCTTAGTGAATGAATTACAAGTGGCATAAACTATAGACACATGCACAGTGAATGACAAATGGCATGACAATTGTATCAAACTAATCAAATAACATACCGACTGGCAAGGGGACCTGCCTCCACTGGTGGTAGTGGCAACCTCATAACAGGGCATATCAGTAGGAACCTCGAATACGTCCACAGCTGCACCAACATCACTGCTCCTCCAATCTGCATCGCCTTCATCTCCGATGCCTTGCATAAGTGCCTGTACAGCCAGGCTAATGCTCCACTACCCCAACTGTACCTCTTCGCGTTGCTGATTGGGTTTAGGAACTGTAAAGGCATCACCGACACCTGGTCTGCCGACTTGTCCATAAACAAAATGGTCCCCAACCGATCGAGTATGTGATAGCGCGCATGTTGCTGCACTACCTCATCAGTAGCATCTGTAGCTAGGGGACCACTAAATTGTGCATCCAACCAGGTGAATCTGAGCCTCGCCCCAGCAAGGATAGAGGTGTTCTCATGGGGATGCGGTATCGGGTTTGGTGGACGATGACCCAATAACTGAAGACACAACGTAGGCCAATCCATCTTCACAGCCCCAGTAATTGGCAACCCATCAACACGAACTCCTAGCATCACCTCAATATCTTGTAAGGTGATGCCCATCTCTCCATGCGGTAGGTGGAATGTGTGCGTCTCTGGACGCCAACACTCAACTATTGTTGTGATCAACGCATGATCCACTTCCAAGTTTGGAGCCTTGAATAACCCTTCAAAACCCGCCTCAGTTATGTACCGAGAAATCCGTGTGTCAAGCCCATGCTGGGGTAACTTGCAACTTCGACGTCTACACTTTAGCACGCTTGGCACTACCTGCACACGAAAGAGCATTGTCTTAGGATAGTGCACACAAAATAACTATAAGAATGCTACATAATAATAATATGCAAGAAACAGTAGGCTAACTAGTTAGTTCTGAACATTTTGCAATATGTTAGTTACAATGTTAACTGCTTATTCGCTCTACCTCAATAGCAGATAGGATCAATTCAAGATCAATGACATTGTTTAAAATTAGCACTAAGGTGATGGGCATCATATTTTGAAATGAATGAACAAAGTGCCTCACTATGTCAAATGGAGTTGGGAATTAGGAATCAAAGTCATCAGTTGTCTTATGTGTAGCCACGCGTAATTGTGTGCTCATGTTTGGAAAAAAGAATGGCAGCGGATTCATTTTTTAATTGATTACTATAGCTTCTAAATGAGATCTACTGACTTTGAACATTTCTGCTCCATACAATTTTCTTGATTATTTATGCTTCATACCATTTTCTCTTTGGATTAAATACAATTCTGCCTAAACCAAAAGATTCTACCATGTCCAACGTCTATTTGCAAATAATCAAAGAACCCTACAGAAATAAAAATAAATGATTTCGACATGTCTAAAGTTCAGTACAACTACACACCTGACCGGCTGGCGTCTCCCAAAGCAGCATGGATCGATGAATCGGCTACTGCGTCAACTGTGTATCAACCGTCGATCCAGGATCCACATTTCCCACTTGCTGCATATCTGACATGCATGCAATCATGTTAGACACGTAGCTCTATGTTTAATAGTGAAGAAAAGCTTGGCTTTTGCAAGTAAACATAGGCAAGTAATTGACTGTTCTACAACAAACTCACAAAAACAAATACAGAGAGACAGAGTGAAAGAGAGATTTGACAGAAAATTGAAAACATATAATTGCTCAACTGAATTATACATCATGCATCTATGTACGCTGATTTTCAATCCATTTAATCATATCAAGGAAGAGTTAAAGTAAAACACTAAAATATAAACAACCTAACATTCAAGGAAGAGTTAAAGTAAAACACTAAAACACATAGTTGCAAATTGTGTAAGCAACCTAACCAACCAACCAAGGTGAGATTCAATGTCTAAATCAAACAAAGTAAACCAACAAATGAACACAGCAAAATGCAAACCAAACAATCAATTAAGCACCACAAAAAACACCATTCTAAAACACTAAAACATAGCTCTAAAATTAAAAGGTACCCAATTACCAATTACCCCTAAACAAGCCCTGCCACCCATTAATACTAGAATTTCCCTTCTTTAATCAAAGTGTAAAGTTCTTTCCTTTTGCTTTTGCTTGTTCCCGTACTTGACATCACAGTCTACAAGAAATTTTATTTAATAAAGCAAGAACTGAAAAGGGTTCATTGTAACTTAGTGGCTACTGAGGTGTGTTTTCAACAAAAAAAGAGGGAGACAAACATGGAAGTAGGTAAAGGTTCCATTAGAGACCTAGTGCAATGGACATCTCATCACAAGCACAGCTTTGGAGGCAACTAATAATAGTCAAATTAATATTGAGCTTTATTAAATGGATTAAACAACTGTGAGACCTATACCATCAAATGATGGTGTATGCATAGTTATGTGTCAAATGAACACTGAATTGGTGACCATAACAGTCCAAGACCTTTGCTTTCTTCTCTTTTGGGTTTTTTTTCTTCATTTGTTTTTATGAAGTCGATTATTTTTTTTCTTAGAAGTCAATTATATTTTTATTGGTCAAGTCTTGGTCGTAAATTAGGTTATTAGTAATTCATTTCTTTTCTTCAAATCAAGCAAATTTTTTAAAATCAATAGTTGGCTTCCTAAGTCAACTAGAAATAGGGTCAAGGTAGTTAAAGGTGAAAGGCAACCTTAAGGTGCCAAGGCCTTATATGGCCCGACGCCCTAAGGTGTGGTGCGACAAGGCCTTTGGTGCAGCCAAGGCCAGCCCATTCCAGAAGACCTAGAATTTACCAAATTGTCTTTATTCTGGGAGAACTTAATTAAAAGCCATACAACAGGGAAAAACAAAAACAAACAATCAAATAAGAGTCAAGTCAATTCAACTTTAGATCGATCAACGAAGGTCCCAAGATAACTCTTCATCATCTGAAATTCTCAAATTAAAAGGTCTTTAAAGAAAACTGCAATCAAATAACAATAAATTCAAGTTTAGACTAAGGAAGGTCCCAATAGAACTCTTCATCATCTGAAACATCCCAATAGACTAAGCCAGTTACATTCCCATCACTAACTCGTAGGTTTTTAATTTTTTATCATTTTTCATCTTTCTTTCTTTATTGCAATTTTCCATCTGCATCAAAAGCCTAGGTGGCAATTCATATTCCATTCTTTTCCGTTAATTAAATTACATATCAAACCCCATTCAAAAGCGTACACTTTATAGAGTCAAAAATTAATTCCGACACACAGAAATCAATACCTCCACCAATACCCTTGGGAAATAAATATAGTAGGCCAAACCACCAAAAAAATAAATAAATAAACAAAGCCCTACGTCCGTCAGAAGCACCCTAGAAGCACCACAACCTGAAAACAGTTGGCTTCTCAAAGCATGTACTATTTCCATTCCCAAAAGCCACCACAAACCTCAATGCTCCCTAACCTAACCCAACCTATTATGAAAGGATTGGGTGACCCTAAAAGGCCACTAAGTTCCCTTTTCAACCCCAAATGTAATAGATGATGATAATAATAATTCGATGTACTTAGTTAGCAAACATAACCCACAAAAGGCTGCTAATCTGACACAAGACAGGAGCTTGAACGGGCTTTAATACCAAATTTGATGTAGGCTTTTTAGGAATTTCAACACTAAACTAGATTCTTGATAACATATTGAATATGTTGATGGTTGTTTGGTATTTAAACAATAAAAAGAACATCAAATAAAGAAAGATAAAATACTGGGCAATCACACCTAGGCTTTCCTAAGCACTCACATTTAGGTACAAGATAGCAATTGCAATTGAAAAAAGTTGGAATGTTCATTAAATAGTCTATTTCTAAATCCTTTCTTAGAAAGACTAGGAATACTAATAACAAAAAAAACAAAAAAGTACTTTAAGAACTTCTAAGACAATTCTAGTCTCTTAAGACAATCAATTATGCATCTATACACAAAATGTAAGTGACTTTCAACTGATGTGGTAAGTAAGTTTATATGTTCCCATATGATATTACAAGGATAATGACATGAAACCAACATAAAAAAAATAAAATAAAATAACAAACAAACAAACAAACAAACAAACAAACAAACAAACAAAACTTAGATGTTGAATAAAAACAATATGGCACAGTTAGAGCCCTAAGCAAAGTAAATGGCAACAAAGGTTTTAGGATGTCCATGGTCTGTGTGTAGATATATGTGTGCATATCCATTATACACACATTATATCTATTATAATAATAACTAAACATAGTGGAAGCTTGTAAAAGCCAGTAACTTTGAAGCTTGTAAAACCAATAGTTTCTCAATTCAAGATCATTCAGCATTGAATTAAAAAAAAAATTTCCCTAATTCAAAATCATGACATAACTTGTGACATAATTTCTGGAAAAATAGAGATTGATTTGATACATTTTCAAACTATATGAATTACAAAGCAATTTCCCCTAACAATGAACACCGTTGTCATGCTAACTGTATTTTACATGAATTTCTGCCCTAGATGTGCATCAAAAGCCACTTTAAAACCAAACACACTTCAAAACCAAACCCAACAAAGCTAAAACAGCAACAATAATTATGAACAGAGATAGAGAGAAATCCAACAGAGAAAACTTAAGAAGCCACACTCAAATCAGATTACATGCAAAGGGAAAAAATTAAAATTTGAACTCAACATTTACAAATTACCTTAATACGTTTCTAATCCTTTAACTCCGAAGGCAAATTGGGTTGAGCTTCGGCTGTGGTGAGATTGAAACAGTGTGGGTATGGGTATGGGTTTGGATTCAGCTTCGGAAAGGGTCTACTAAACGGTTTGGTTTGGGTGCGGGTAGAAATAGGAGAACTTGAAGATGCGTTAAACTTGGGAATGGTCTACTGAACGGACTAACGGTGGCTACTGATCGGACTGAGGAAGGGAGAGAAACTGTTGAGGAAGGAAGACAAACAGTTTCAGAGACATTATATTCAAAAACTCCTTCTTATTCTGCATATAACTCGGTTTCCACATTGACGAGTTACAAACAGTAACGCGGGAATATTTTATTGCCCAAAAGCCAAGCTGGAACACCAGCGTGGCAAGCACCTGCCCAAAACTCGGTTTTTTAATAGTCGAGTTATTTAAGTAACTCGATTATCGTATAATTGAGTATCGAAACAGGGGCACGTCCCTATTTAGTTTCGAAACAGGGGCATTATGCCAAATATTTTTCCTAAAAAGGGCAAAAAGCCAGAATCCTCTAGCATTCGCTGAGCATTAAAATATAAAATAAGCCCATTACCTGGTCTTTTAGTTGTAAAAATTTTTATAACAGTGCTACAATATTCTCATACATTTATGATGGTACGGTAGCAAAATGGTACAAGTTTTTAATATATTTTATTCTTGTTTTTCTCTCTTTCACTCTTTGCGTCTCTTTCATTCTCTAGGAAATTAAAAGTTGTGTGGTATATTTGTGTAAATATATTATTTTAATATGTTGTCTAAGAAAATAAAAATTAGAATGTTAAATTATATGATATAATTGATGAAAAGGATAAAAATAGAAGGCAAGGCCTGACGGGCCTAGATGAGTGGGCCTAACGGGTCTATGTCCATGGGCCAAAAGAAAGTCGAGCCCATCCTTTGAGTAGAACCCATGATAAAATAAGGGCCCAATAAGAATAGGGCAAAGCATCAGAAGAATCTTGGGAGAACACCTTAAGACCATGGACTCTTCACGGAAGAATAACTTGTCCACCACGTTTCGGATTCCTGAAGGGAGAGTTCTACAAGGAAACGACTTGGGCTACAAGGAAGGGAGGTAAAGTCCCACTACTATAAAAGCCCCAATGCCCCCTCACATCAAGGTACGCATAATTAACCCCTCTCTAGCACTCTAGAGTTGCGAGAATATTTCTAACTTGACCTTCGGAGGGTATTTGGCCGGCTCCACACCGGTGCCTTCTGCAAGGTATTCTTGTTTTCTTCTTTTATGTAGGTGACTTTTTGAGCGCAAGGATCGTGCTTCTCACTGGTGAGATATTCGACCTCATCAGTTGGCGACGTCTGTGGGAAGTCGTGACAGTTTAAGCCATTGTCGCCTCCCGGACATAAGAGTTGCATGGTACTCACACGCTCGATGGCCACCACCAACAACGTTAAAGAAGACGAGATACCGAGGTCCACCGCACTAGAAAGACAGGTCTAGACCCTCGCGGCTGCGGTAGAGCGCCTCACGAAACAGAATCATGATCTGGAGGAGCAACTGCGACAGAGGGACGCGGGACATAACATCCAAGAGGAAAACCAGGGGGACAGCTTCGAACGAAGATGACCTGAAAGGCTAGAGGGCAGTAACAAGCCCAGTAGACCGGAGCGGCGGAACTTGAGCATGCCCTCTCTCATGGATACGGCCCCACCACCCGTTCTCGCGGAGATGCAGGCAATGAAGGAACAAATGGAGGTCATGATGAACGCCCTCAAGGGACGCGTCTCCAGCGACCTTGACGATTTAGTGAATAGGATTGACTCACCATTCACTATACCCGTCAACTCCTGTCCACTGCCACAGAAGTTTCGAATGTCGCAGATTAAGAGCTACGATGGGGTCAAGGACCCACTCGATCATCTAGAAACCTTCAAGACCCTGATGCACCTCCAGGGAGTACCGGACGAGATCATGTGTAGGGTCTTCCCTACGACGCTGAGGGACGCAGCAAGAATCTGGTTCAGCAGATTGACACCAAATTCGATCAACACCTTTAAGGAACTAAGCGCCCAGTTCACCTCGCACTTCATCGGGGGGCACAGATACAAGAAGTCTATAGCATGCTTAATGAGCATCAAGCAGTGGGAGGACGAGACGCTACGGTCATACATAACTCGCTTCAACAAAGAAGCACGATGACAAGATTTTGGTGGCGGCCTTCACCAATGGCTTACGGAAGGGAAAGTTCTTGTTCTCTCTGTATAAAAATGATCCGAAGACCATGTCTGAGGTACTCTACAGGGCCACAAAATACATGAATGCAGAGGACGCACTATCAGCTAGGGAAGACA
Source organism: Quercus wislizeni (assembly GCA_023055345.1). Classification (NCBI taxonomy): domain Eukaryota; kingdom Viridiplantae; phylum Streptophyta; class Magnoliopsida; order Fagales; family Fagaceae; genus Quercus; species Quercus wislizeni. Next base: position 30,829,032 of record JALGQJ010000004.1, read on the forward strand.
AACCCAGAAAGAGAGAGAGACTTGAAGATGCCCATCAGGACCATGGGGGGAAGAAACCGAGGACGGGAGACAGACGCGATGAAAAGCGTTCCAAACCTCCAGGAGGAAGATTTACAAGCTTCACTCCCCTGAACGCCCCGCTAGACCAAGTACTGATGCAGATTAACGACGAAGGGGCCCTGACGTTTCCAGGGAAGCTAAAGAGTGATCCAACCAAGCGATCCAGAAACAAGTATTGCCGTTTCCACCGTGACCACGGTCATGATACTGCGGATTGCTATGATTTAAAGCAGCAAATTAAGGCCCTCATCAGAGAAGGAAAACTGCAGAAATTCGTCAGCAGGGAGAGGACGGATGCACATACTCGGGAACAGGCCCCTCGACGAGAGAACGACCATCCGAGGCCCCCTGTTGGGGACATAAGGATGATAGTAGGGGGCACAGCAACTACAGGATCGTCCAAAAAGGCTCGAAAGACCTATCTCAGGATGGTCCAGAATGTCTAGTTAACGGGCTCTGTACCCAAGATAGCGCGGAGGGAAAGCCCGATTATTGGATTCTCAGAGGACGACGCGAGACGCCTCCACCACCCACACGATGATGCTCTTGTCGTTAGCATACGGGTAGGAGACTACAACATGCACCGGATGCTGGTCGACAACGGCAGCTCAGAAGACATCCTGTACTACCCAGCGTTCCAGCAGACGGGAATTAACAGAGCACGGTTAACACCAACGAATGCCCCCCTGGTTGGCTTTGGGGGAACGAGGGTACTCCCGCTAGGAGCCATCACACTCCTAGTAACGGTCGGTGATTATCCGTAGCAAATCATTCAGGATGTAACTTTCTTAGTGGTCGACTGTTCGTCCGCTTATAACGGTATACTAGGGCAACCCACGCTGAACTCGTGGAAAGCAGCAACCTCGACATACCACCTGATGATCAAATTCCCGACGGAATACGAAATCGGAGAGTTGCGAGGAGACCAAGTGGCGGAATCGGAGAATGCTACATCGTCATGCTGGAAATGGAGGATCATCAGCAGACCATGTGCATTGGAGAACAGCGGACCATGGCAGAGCCGGTTAAGGAGTTGGAAGAGGTAGTCCTCGATGAATCAAGACCTGGACGAACGACCAGAATGGGCACTTTGGCCAACCCCATGATACGTCAAGACTTAGCAGGTTTCCTGAGGATGAATTAGGATGTATTCGCGTGGAGTCACGAGGACATGCCTGGGATCGATTCATCGATAATAGTCCACAGGCTAAATGTTAACCCGGCCTCTTCGCCAATCCGACAAAAAAAAGGGGTGTTCGCACAAGAACGAGACAAAGCAGTGGCGGAAGAAGTTAGAAAACTGCTAGAAGCTGGTTTTATCCGAGAAGTGTACTATCCTGACTGGTTAGCAAACGTGGTCATGGTCAAGAAGAATAACGGAAAGTGGAGGATGTGCGTTGACTTCACAGACCTCAATAAGGCGTGCCCAAAAGACAGCTACCCACTCCCTCGTATAGATACCTTGGTAGACTCAACGGCCAGACACGAACTCCTGAGTTTCATGGACACTTTCTCAGGCTATAATCAGATCAAAATGAAAGAAGAGGATCAAGAGAAAACTTCTTTTGTGACCAGTCAGGGACTTTTTTGATACAAAGTGACGCCGTTTGGACTCAAGAACGCAGGGGCAACATACCAGAGATTGATGAATAAAATGTTCACGCACCAGCTCGGAAGGAACGTACAAGTCTATGTCGACGACATGCTAGTGAAGAGTGTGCGCGAGAACGACCACCTGAGCGACCTCCAGGAGACATTCAACACCCTTCGGTCATATAACATGAACCCAAGCAAGTGCGTATTCGGGGTGACAGCCGGGAAATTCTTGGGCTTCTTAATGTCCCAAAGAGGTACAGAGGTCAACCCGGAGAAAGTACGGGCCATTTTGGAACTAGAACCCCCGAGGACAGTGAAGGCAGTGCAGAGCTTGAACGGAAAAGTTGCGGCCCTAAACAGGTTCGTCTCCAAGGCAACAGATAAGTGTTTGCCTTTCTTCTGAGTACTAAGGAAATCTTTTGAATGGACGGACGAGTGCCAGAAGGCATTCGATGACCTGAAGAAATACCTTTCGTCCCCCCCCGCTACTCAGCCCATCCATGCCAAGAGAAGAACTATACCTCTACATAGTGGTCTTACAAGCAGCAGTCAGCGCGGCCTTAGTAAGAGATGAGGGAGGCTCGCAACGACCTGTCTATTTCCTAAGTAGGGCTTTCCGAGGGGCGGAAGAAAGATACCCCAGGATGGAGAAGTTGGCTTTTGCACTTATAACTGCTGCGCGGAAGCTCAAACTGTATTTTCAGGCCCACACAATCGTAGTCTTGACGGACCAACCTTTGAAAAGGGCAATGAGCAGCCCAGAGGCAGCCGGGAGAATGGCCTTGTGGGCAATTGAGCTAAGCGAATTTGACGTACAATATCGTCCGCGAACCGCAGTAAAGGGGCAAATAGTGGCAAATTCATAGCTGAGTATACTCAGTCAGAAGACAAAGGGGTTGAAGGACAAAAACTGTGGAGCGTCCACACGGACGGGTCATCAACTCAACACTCAGGAGGTGCCGGTGTGGTTATACAAACACCAGAGGGAGATAAAATCGAATGCATGATAAGACTAGATTTCCCTACAACTAACAACGAGGCGGAATATGAAGCCTTGGTAGCTGGGTTGGATCTCGCAAAGGCCGCAGGCGCTGAGAACATAGTCATACATTGCGATTCCCAGGTGATAACAAGCCAGGTCAATGGCGACTATGAGTGTAGAAACGAGAGAATGAAGAAGTACCTGGAAGAAGTGAAGAGTCAAATCAGCGGCCTCGAGGTCAAATTTGTTCAAATCCCAAGGGAGGAAAACGAATGCGTCGACCGTCTTGCAAAAGCAGCTTCCGCGGAGTTTATGAACGCTTCTGAACAGGTATTATATTTTTTCCAAACCTCCTCGCTTATTGATGACCGAAAGCAAATGCAGGAAATAGATGTCGAAGAGAATTGGACCACGCCTTTATTAGCATATCTACAGTCGGGCACTCTACCAGACGGGAAGGACACTGCAAGGAAATTGAAAGTCCAAGCTTCGCGATTTGTGCTAATCGAGGATGTCTTATACAAAAGAGGTTTCTCTCGACCGTACCTGAGGTGTTTGAGCAACAATGAAGCAGATTATGTGATGAGAGAAGTTTACGAGGGGATTTGCAGAAATCACTCAGGAGCACGGTCTTTAGTACACAAATTGATCCGCGTTGGATACTACTAGCCCACTATGCTCAAGGACGCCCAAGATTACGTTAAGGCCTGTGATAAATGCCAGAGGTTCAGTAATTTCATCAAGCAACCATCAGAGGAGCTCACGCCTATGACGGCTCCCTGGCCGTTCGCGCAATGGGGATTAGACATCATGGGTCCCTTCCCGACAGCCTTAAGACAGCTAAAATTTCTAGTGATCGGTATCGACTACTTCACAAAGTGGGTGGAAGCAGAACCCCTTGCCACTATCACGGAGAAAAACATCCGCAACTTTGTATGGAGAAACATTATCTGCAGATATGGAATACCGAGGGTCCTTGTCTCCGACAATGGAAAGCAGTTCGACAACAACGCATTCAGGAATTTCTGCTCAGAGCTAGGCATTAGGAATCACTACTCATCTCCGGCACACCCGCAGGCAAACAGACAGGTAGAAGTCACGAATCGGACATTGCTGAAAATCATCAAAACCCGGCTCAAAGGGGCAAATGGTATCTGGCCTGACGAACTGCCAAGCGTGCTATGGGCGTATCGGACGACAGCAAGAACACCCATTAGAGAGACCCCATTTCGACTTACATACGGAGCTGATGCGGTCATCCCAACAGAGGTTGGTCTTACTAGCTATCGCGTGCAGAACTACATGGAAGATAAAAACGAAGCAGCCATGTGCCTCCAGTTGGACTTAGTGGACGAGTACCGAGCAACGACAGAACAAAGATTGGCACGATACCAGGACCTCATGTCAAAGCACTACAACGCCAAAGTCAGGCATAGAGATTTTCATATCGGAGACCTAGTGCTACGGAAGGTAATGGGCGCTGCTAAAGACCCTTCGCAAGGAAAGCTCGGACCGAATTGGAAGGGCCTTATAGAATCACATCATGGCAGAGGAAGGGCACATTCCACCTCGAAACAATGGACGGAAGGAAGCTTCAGCACCCATGGAATACGGAACACCTTCGGAAATACTACCAGTAGAAATGACAGTCAACTTCCCCCTATTCCCCAGTCTATTTATATTTACTAGTCTTTTGATTATTTTTTAGCTTTTTGTTTGAACAAGCCTTGCTACGACGACTTTTTCAGTACCTTTTTAAGCCCAAGGGGGCAGGTACTTTTTTCTACAGTTTTAAATTTTATGGAGAAACATTCAGACTTTGCTGTGTTATAACTACTGAAAGATTACTACCATTAGTGGACGGACCCCACCAAGGGTCAAGACCTATCCACAAAGTGGACGGACCCCACCAAAGGTCAAGACCAGTCCATAAAATGGACGGACCGAACCAGGGTCGCTCATACAAAATCCACAAAGTGGACAGACTCCAACTAGGGTCAAGACCTATCCACAAAGTGGACAGGCCCAACCAGGGTCAAAGCTTATATAAATCCACAAAGTGGACGGACCCCACCAAGGGTCAAGACCAGTCCATAAAATGGACGGACCCAACCAGGGTCACTCATACAAAATCCACAAAGTTGACTGACTCCAACTAGGGTCAAGACCTATCCACAAAATGGACGGGACCAACCAGGGTCAAAGCTTATATAAATCCACAAAGTGGACGGACCCCACCAAGGGTCAAGACCAGTCCATAAAATGGACGGACCCAACGAGGGTCACTCATGCAAAATACACAAAGTGGATAGACTCCAACTAAGGTCAAGACCTATCCACAAAGTGGACGGGCCCAACCAGGGTCAAAGCTTATATAAATACACAAAGTGGACGGACCCCACCAAGGGTCAAGACCAGCCCATAAAATGGACGGACCCAACCAGGGTCACTCAAACAAAATCCACAAAGTGGACAGACTCCAACTAGGGTCAAGACCTATCCACAAAGTGGACGGGCCCAACCAGGGTCAACTTATATAAATCCACAAAGTGGACGGACCCCACCAAGGGTCAAGACCAGTCCACAAAATGGACGGACCCAACCAGGGTCAAACTTATACAAATCCACAAAGTAGACAGACTCCAACTAGGGTCAAGACCACGACGTGGATGGACCCAACAAGGGTCAAACCTATTTCAAATGAACAGATCCGACTAAGGGTCTAAATCTCACTCCGTAGGGTTAATGGACACCACAAAGATTAAAAATTTATTACAAGTCTACAAGGTAGACGGACACCACTAGTGTTAACAATCTAAATAATCAAAATAGACAGGCTTCAAAGCTACGTCAAAGAAGACGGATCCTACACTACGATCATCAACAAAATAGTAAAGATGCATTAATGAAGGATTTAAATAAATAAGTTAAATGTCAATATAACGGATACACCGTAGCCCGACATACAACGGGCAAAATCTAACTGTTCTCAAAATACTTGGAAAAAGTAAATAAATAAATATTTCTACACATCAGGAACGTCGGGGTCTTTGGCTTCACGGGCTTTTTCTTCCTCAATCTAAATCTCAGGGGCGACGGAGCCGGGCACCTCTTTTGCGAAAAGCTTGTTCGTATCATCTGATAGGTCGGGATGAACGGACGTAGCCTCCGCGACTGTTATGTTAATGGATGAAAAATCAAGCTTGGGATAAAGAGCCTTGGCCTGACGGAGCGCATCATCAAATCCGTCATTATATGAGACTCCGAGCTCTGATAAGAGGGCATCGGAGTCACGATATTCCTGGACGGCTCTCTCTCTGGCTTGACGGAGATCGTTCTCCTTGTCCTCCAGAATCTTTTTAAGCTCCTCCATCATCTTTTGATATTCATCCCTTGCTCGTTTAGCAAGCTTGAGCTTCTGCTTTGTCACTACCTTCTGATTCTTTAGCTCAAACAGCTCCTCCTCCGCCAGCTTGGCCTTTTCACGGACCCTTTCAAGCGCCATCTCATGATGAAGAGACCGGTCCATCAAACCCTTCGTCATGAGCATAGCCTGAAGACAAAATGGAGTTTGATTAAAAAAAAAAAAAAAGAATGACGGGCTCTTACTTGGGCGATGCTGAAAAGGCCCGTCTCCCTCATGGCCTCCGTTGAGTGGTTTCCAAGGTCTTCATAGTCCTCGCTGCCAATAATAGAAGAAAGCTTCCCCAAAGCATACTTTGGGTCTTCACGGAGTAGGACGGGCGGCTTCTTCTGACTGCCCGGAGGAGGAACCATGAGACCTTTGCAACCCCCAGGTTTGGCCGGGGTCACCGTCTTGTTACCCTCTGCCATCAGACCAATGACGGGCTCCGTCGAGACCTTCTGCTTCTTGGGAGCACGGTCTCCCTTAAGCAACGGTCTTTTCTTCGCCGAGGGCTTGCTCAAACTCGTCCCCATGGTGCCCTCGTCTGTCTCCTTTTTCTTCGCGGCCAGATTTCTTATGACTGCCCTCCTCTTTGCATCTTTCATCTCTGAAAAAGAAAACGGGTAAGTTCACGGAAAACGATGAAATTGAATGTAGATGCTGACGGACTTACGCTGACGGGTGCACTCTTCGTACTTGATAGCTGCCGGAGTGGGCTCAGGTCCGTCACAGTACCAGTGGACGGTGTTAAGATTTACAAGCTTAGCCCACGTCCGCTCCTCTGGTTTGGTCTTTGAAAAAATTCTTTCGAGGAAGTTGTACTCCTCGATGTCAACTTGTGGGCGCCGTCGTACTGTAAAAAATAAAGAGACGAAGTAAATCAGGATGGTCGTTGAAGTATAAAAGAAGAATAGTCATATTCACAACACGACGGATAAAAATATACCAGACGGGTCCAAAATTCCCCAAGTTTTATCAACTGGCATGAAGTCCGTCTCCCCTGGGTGACACATCCAGCCGTCACCTTCCAGGAAGAAGTAACGGCTCTTCCAGTCACGGTTGGAGTCAGGGGTTTCATAAATGACCTTCAGGACGGACTTCCTAGGGACAAAACTATACATTCCCCTTGATTTATCGATTTCATCTGGACGGTAGCAATGGAGGAATTCCCGTACGGTCAGTGATCTGGAACCACCAGACATAGCTCCGTATAGGACCTCCATCGCTATGAAAACCCTCCAGGCATTCGGGGATATTTGGTTGACAGACAAACCCAAGTGCTGGAGAAGTTCTCGTTTTAGTGTATTCAAGGGGAACCTAAGCCCAGCCTTTAGTGCTTGTTCGTACACCCCTACGTCGTCCACTCCGTCGTAGTAGCATTTTTCTGACTTGTAGGGTAGGCGGATAGGGATGTGGTCAGGTATTTGATAGATTGCTCTAAGTGTTTTGAAATGCACCGCCTTAATCGTGGACCTGAAGTTATTTACCATCCACTCAGGTAGCATGACGAACTCCCTAAGTCCGTCAGCACCCACTATTGACTTAATTCCTTGATCGCCATCCTCAGAACCTTCCTCTGGTTCAGCCAACTCCGTATCCTCATTTTTTGAGGACGATGAAGTGGCAGACGGACTCCTCTCGCTTAGTTCGTCTGGATCTCTACAACCCAACGGGTACAATTCTTCGTAACCCGCCTCGTCGCGGACGAACGACTGGTTACTTGACACACTAGACATTGCCTACACGTAGTGACAAAACCTAAGACTAACGGATTTAAAATAAAAAGGGGGAGACGGATGCAAGAAATTTAAGTTTTTGCCATATGAGGTATAAAAACTGAAAGTACTTTAAAGTGAACGGATGGAATCACTTACCGAGGAAAAGAGTGAGCGGATGAGAGTTGGTGCTAAATGATGTGAACGGATAAGCTCTAACAGGTGACGAACTCGCTCTGACAATGTAGTTTCTGCGAAAAGCAAAGAAAATGAAGAGAAGGGGGCTGGTTTTTATAGATGGAGTGCACGGAAGACGAAGTGGCACTTCAATCCGAGATACGAGCCATTCGACGAGTGACACATGTCGTGCGCCTTAAATGCTTCTGTAGCTTGTCAAACCTCTGTAGTCCTGACGGCCTCACTCTCCATAAGCCACCGTCAACTATGAAGTTCAGACCGTCACCATACTGATTGTGTCACCGTCTACTCAGTATTCACAATTGTCACCTTAGCTTAAATATCACTGTTCACATATGTTTCTATTCGTCACCCCCATGAACATCAAACCGTCAGTATTACTTTGACCGTCACCCCAATTGGCCCCCTTGCACGAAAAGCGACGGACCAAATGGGGTGAAGGGGGCAGCTGAAGAGGATAAAAATAGAAGGCAAGGCCTGACGGGCCTAGACGAGTGGGCCTAACGGGTCTATGTCCATGGGCCAAAAGAAAGTCGAGCCCATCCTTTGAGTAGAACCCATGATAAAATAAAGGCCCACTAAGAATAGGGCAAAGCATCGGAAGAATCTTGGGAGAACACCTTAAGACCATGGACTCTTCACGGAAGAATAACTTGTCCACCACGTTTTGGATTCCTAAAGGGAGAGTTCTATAAGGAAACGACTTGGGCTACAAGGAAGGGAGGTAAAGTCCCACTACGATAAAAGCCCCAATGCCCCCTCACATCAAGGTACGCATAATTAACCCCTCTCTAGCACTCTAGAGTTGCGAGAATATTTCTAACTTGACCTTCGGAGGGTATTTGGCCGGCTCCACACCGGTGCCTTCTGCAAGGTATTCTTGTTTTCTTCTTTTGTGTAGGTGACTTTTTGAGCGCAAGGATCGTGCTTCTCACTGGTGAGATATTCGGCCTCATCAATTGATAAAGTAACTTTTGAAATAGCAAAATAGAATAATTTGAAGATAGAGAATGTGAATGCTCACTGTTTCATATACTTAATTATTTATGTGTATGTAAATACGCGAGCAACTGTGTCTAATATTGAATTACATGGAACAAATGTGAAATGATGCATTGTTGGTTTACTTTCATGAATTAACCAATCTACTGGATGCAGATCAACCTATGTGACAATGCGTACTCGTAACGGTGTTGTTTAGTAGTTTCTTTTAATGCCCTTAACAAAACAAAATATAAAAAATATAAAAAACAAAATTACCAAGTTGTATACAAATAAATAGTTTTAATCAGTTTGAACTTTGTCGTTTTGACATTTTCATTCAAAGCTTCAACCCCTTGTTTTAAATTTTATAGAGAAATTCAACCTAGTTTTGACATGTTCGAAAGAGAGAGACAAAGCCAATTCTTTCTCGCTACTAGAAAACCCCAAACAAGGACTTGAGATGCGGTTGTTTCTTTCATTCTCAACCTGAAAGACTCGATCATCATATCATATCATGTGCCTACCTAAGTTGTTTAATTTTCTCTCTTTCGTCTTCCTTAAGCAAAATGTTGAAAAACAGAAGGGTTCAACAATTGTCTAAAATTAACCATTGAATAATTAAGAGAATACCTTACCACTTTGTGTGCGCGGCTGATGACCATATGATTTCAAGGTTTCAATTCGAGCCTCTACTTGTATGCTTATTAAAATATTCATTCGAATATTTTGGTGTTTGAAGTATATTAATATACACTCCTCCCATTTATTTCAGTGTTTGCTTTATGTAAAAAGATGGACAACTCATTAATTAGCTCAAGCACACAAATGGACAAACTAAATTATGGAGAAATTGAGAAATTCATCTATACCATTATTAAAAGAATGCTAAAATGCAAAACTCATCCTCTAAGTTTCTTCAGAATTTATTTTAGTTTTAACTTTGTTTTCATTCATTTCGGTCCTTTAACTTTCAGATTTATTCAATTAAGACATTTCCTTAAACTTTTATTAAAATTTTTTGAAAAAAAAAATCTGGTAAATGCTTTTCAATCATTAATTGAATTTTTTTTAATTTAAAAAATTTAAAGAAAATTGAAAAAATTGAAAAATTTACCACAGCTTACAAAAAAAGTTGATGAAAACTATTAATTGAATAAACTTAAAAGTTAGATATTTCAAATAAATTTTAGTGAAAAATAGAAGGTGAGTTTTGTATTTTACTCTTAAAAGAATGCATGATACGGTCAGAGACATAGCTATTGCCTAAAATTGTAAAAACTAAAAAAAAATTTATATATATATATATTAGGGAGTATGATATTTACCTTAACTTGTAAAAATTCTCTAAGATTATATACTATCAATTTGTAAAATTATTGAATCGGTTTTGATTCAAGATATAATGTACTTATCTTCTGATTAATAAAGTTATGCTCTAAAAAAAAAAAATTGTAAAATTATTGTAGTAATATTTGTAATACCTCTAGCATTTTCCTAAACAAAATATCACACACAAAATAACTTCTTCTTTTTTTTGCATTGCAATAAAAATATCTTACTTTATATATTTTTTTTAAATTATTTTGTGTTTGATATATTGTTAAGGAAAATGCTAGAATGACTACAAGTTTTACTACAAAAATCTTACAAATTGATGTGGCAAGAATATGATTAGCACCATCTAAACAACATAATAAATGAAATGTTGATTTTTTTTTTTTTAAATTGAAGATGAGATAGTTTATAAGGCTTATGTAATAAAGTTTGCAATATTCCTAACATCATTATTTTGTTAATACCAAATTAATGCTAGTTTCTTTTTTCATGAACATTTTTTTACCCCCCAAACCCCCCCCCCCTCCCTCTTCCCCTTGTTTGAAGTCTTGGCTCTATCTCTAGATACATGTTCACTTTTTAAAATAATATAAAATATCCTCACACATTTATGACAATAACTTTAAAAAATAATAAATAAATAAATAAAAACTTCATATCATAATGTCAAAGAAGAAAAATAACATTTCTCAAACACAATAAATTTTAGGTGACATTTAAAATTTGAAACATAATACAAACTAAATTATAACTAAAAGCAGTTATAATAGTAACTTCTCACGTTCTCCACTTGATAGGCCAAAAACGAATTGACCCATTGTAACAAATTAATTAATTAATTAACCAAGTTTATTAATTAATCAAATTAACATGCAAAGTACGTGGTAGCACAAACAAATCACCAAACAACTAAATATGCAGCGGAAAATAAATGATACGGTGATTTGCTTACGAATGGGGAAAAACCTACACAGCAAAAACCCCACCGGGTGATTTTCAGGTCACCACTCCCGAAATTCCACTATTATCATAACAAGTGGTTACTATTAAAGGAATCTTAGTACCTTATACCAACCTACATTTGAACCCTTAACCCAATTCCCAATTGGACTTGTTCTGTAGTGACAATTTCCCTTCTTGATGCATGGCTCCCGTACGTGACTAACCAATTGCGTGGATTCTAGTACGCGACTTCAATAACCAACTAGAGAAGGTTGTTGGCTGCAAAGTTCTTCAATTCATCCACATGATGAAGATCAAGAAGATGCTTGGTCACAAAACCCTATGGTGCACAAACATAGCAACTTCTTCAAAATAGATGTATTAGGGCGAAACTTTGTCTCCGGTTACAAATTGCTTGAACAAATTTTGCTCAACACTTGTGCAACTTGTATCTACTTTGACGGCCCTTAAAATAATCCTTTTATATGTCTAGGGTTGTGAGAAAAGAAAGCCCAAATACATAAACACAGATTGGAATCAAAATAGAACTGGAATTTTGTTTTTCATAAAGCTCGACAGATACCTGTCTGTCGAGATTTTTCATAATGCATGAGATTTTAAACTCATCAGTTTTGAAATACCCTAAAAAATTTCAAAAACCCCAAAACCTAGGTCTAAATGCATGAAATGCATGAAGAATGAGAGAAAAAGAACACATACCAAGTGATTTGAAGTAAGGAAAGGCCGAAAATCATGTGGGTTGAAGATTTAGAGGAAGAAGAAAGTGTTTGGGAGGAGAATAGGAGCGGATAGATTGAGAGAGATCAAGAAAATGAGAACCGGATCACAACAACCCCATATATAGAGCTTCAGTAATTCTCGACAAATAGAGGTGTCGAGCCATCTGTTGAGGAAGGTATCGAGGAAAACAACTTCGACAGATTAAGCTGTCGAGGAGGTGTCGAGGAATGAAGCAAAGACATAAAAGAGAAGCTCGATCGATCCACCAGTTATCGAGAAGCTATCGTGGGTCCATGAACTTTATAGATCGATCCACCTAGCTATCAAGGATCTGTTGAGATTGCGATAAGAAAAATTTTGGAAGCTCGACAAATAGCTAGGTGTCGAGGAGGTATCGATGAGATGTTGAGATAGCTTAAAATCAGTTTTTCAAGAAAGGAAAAACACAATTATGAATGCAATTAAGCATGCAACTCAAACAAAGATCCAGTCAACATTTTAAGCTCTCAAAATCATCTCTCAACAAAAATATTAAGCACAATGATCCCAAAAACACATACACACACACACTAGACAAGTCTAACCAATTTTATATTTAAAAAAAAAAAAAAAAAAAAACAAACAAGTTAAGACAGTTTAGTATGTATACATTAACACATGTAAAACATTGTGATGGCCAAATCACATTGTACCTGCACATGTCTCAAGAGTAGCAAAGAATATTGCGTGTTGTGTATAAAAAACATCGCAAGATTGCATAAGTGTATACATGTTATGACGATTTGAGATATGAGAAAATCAATTTAACTCACACACAATCATAACTGTTTGATGGGGACTATCACCTTCAAGGTACATCCTATAACTCCCACATCCCCTAGAATACACGCTTACAATCATATTTAAAGCATTTTTGATCTTTTTTCTTTTCAATTTCTTTGCATATTTTTATTTAAGCAAATCATGCATGGACATATAAGAAAAAGAAAAGAAATACCTAATGATGGTAAGCTTTTGACATTCCAATTTTGCTATACCGAAGCACACAAATGTCATTGACACTGCACTTTTGCTATGCCGAAGCATGTATGTGTCATTTCATGATTGGCGGGCAACAGTGGTAAGATGGTTATTTATGCCTTTCTCTTAGGATTTTCTAGTCATTCCCGTCAAAAGAGTGATACTAGTGTTAAGTACAAGAGATCACTTAATCTTACTCATTACAACAAGAGCCACAAAGCTCACTTGCTTAGTTGTGCATAGAAATGCTCATCTAAGCTACAAGTGATACAAAATTTAGAAAACTTTGTTTCAATGGCCATCCAAGGTACACAAATACCAATGTACAAAAAACACATACTGTTTTTGTATTTTTCTAATTTTTCAATTTTTTTTTATATGAAAAACAAAACAAAGCAAAACTGAAAACAACAAACAAAAACATGTTAAACAAAACAAAGTATAAAACTAGACTGACTTAAAATAAAGACAAAACACATAAGTTATGCAAAAACAAATGTGCGACCCCACAGTTGGAGCCTTGGGCTCAGTCTAGTTTGGGATCGGTCTAACTTGGGCTCACAACTTATTTATGTGATGGGCTTGAGTTTCCTGCTCCGGATGATTCTCGACAGAGACTCAATGAGATCACTTTTCTCTCCCTCTCCTCTAGATATTCTTCTCTCACATTCCAACCCCCTTTTCCTCCACAATTTCTCCTATTTATAGTTCTAAGTTAGTGGTGGGATCATGATTACTACTAATGTTAGTGTAATTAAAGGTCCAGTATTATCTGCCTTAGGTGGCTGTTCAGGGTGAGAGTGGAAATTTATGGTTGTGGCTTTGGAACTTGGTTCCAACTTAAGTAGATGTGCCCGATAGTGAGGTCCAATGTTATCTGTTCTAAGTGGATATTTAGGTAAGAACAAGGAACCAAGTTTGTGGCTTTGGAACTTGGTTCCAACTCAAGCACATATGCCCAACAGTGATATTCCCAAAAAAATTGTCGAGCATCCTATGATATGTTGGGTTTGCCTTTCTTCGTTGTTCAGGAAAATCTTCGCTAAGCATTGGTCAGGAAACTAGATTCAGACCTGTAACTTATGAGGGTGGTACAAAGTAGGTAAATCAAATGCGAGGCGGTGCAGGCGATTCTAAGTCTGGGGCCCAATTCGCATTTGGGCATCCTGGTGCCACATTCTGATCCTATATCAGGCCTGAGACCAAGGCCCAATTTGGACCTGGGTACCTCAGTGCCGTACAACAAAAACTCAAAGAGAGAGAAGAAAGTGATAGAATCACTTGGAGTTATTTTTCTTCCACACCTTGGAAGAGTCTTTCCTTTGATTAAATCCTTGAACCGGTGGTGAGGGGGAAAAATTGAAACCGTTCAAGTTCGAAAGGAACATGAGGGCTTTGAGAAGATCTCCAAGAGGAGCAAGAGAGGATTGAAGCTGATTCTAGTTCTTAGATGCTATCATGTCGTTGCTCTGTTGAGTGGCTAGCCACTTATAGTAGTTAGGTTGAGTATGACCGGCGACTCCACAATGATGACAAAGATGCTGCTTCTTTTGTTTAGGCTTTTGAGAGTTAGCCTTCTTAGCCTTAGGGTTTTTAACATCTTTCTTATCCTGTTTTGGGGGTGCTCCTAAGATAGATTTGCCATTGTCTAAGTTCTCACTAGCTAATTCATTTTTAACAACATTATTCTCAATTTCAATATTATTAGCAAGAGGAATAAAGACAGTAGTACTAGTAGAAGTAATACTAGGAGAGGAGAGACCATACCCTAAATCTATTCGATCAGAAACAGATTTCTAAAGACTGAGCATCTCATCAAGCTTTGCACTTGAAGTCCTCTCCAATTGAGCTCTGACTTGAAACAGCTCCGCTTCAAGCTTCTTAATCTTCTCAGCCAAGAAATTGTTCTTAAACCTCAGTGCTCCAATAGTCTAATTAGCTTCATCAAACTTTGTGGAAAGCTTTTCACAATCGAGTTCCACATCACTGAGCTTCTTGGTGGTCAGCCTATAAAGTTTCTCATGTTTCTCAATAAGCTTGTATAATTTCTCATAGGTTGTATGGATATCATCTTGATCATCCATCTTCTCAAACTTGGACTCCACCAATTCCTCTTCTTCAACAATATCTTCAACAATCCCATCAGTAGGATTGATAGTGGCAGTGAAGGCATTTAAGATTCTGTCATCCTCATTGTCGGAATCATCCTTAGGCTTGGTATCACTCAAAGTAGCAGCAAGTGCCTTGCTCTTGAGATATGTAGGATACTCCTGTTTCATGTAACCAAAACCTTGACACCTAAAGCACTTAGGTCCTGCGGGAATAGTGTGTTGACCGCCATCCCTTGAATCCTTCTTCCCTTTGTCTAGGCTTTTGAATTGAGAAGAACTAGATTGCCTACGGTCATTGTCGAAGCCCTTTCGATTTGCATTCTTCATAAATTTCATGAATTGTCTGGTAATGTAGGACTTCATTTTAGAATCTTCATCGTCTAAAGACTCACCTCTGTCACTATTCTTGGCCTTCAAAGCCATGCTCTTGCTCTTTCCCGACTTACCAATCCTCGTTAACCCTAGCTCGTACGTCTGCAAATTACCAACCAGCTCTATCAAAGGAATCTTGTCAATGTCCTTTGATTCTTCGATTGCTGTAATCTTGGCATGGAATCTCTCAGGTAGAAATCTAAGCACCTTTCTCACAATCTTGGGTTCAAGAATGGTTTCTCCAAAATTGAAAGCTAAGTTCACTATGTCCTTGAGCTTGGCATAGAACTTATCGAACGACTCATCCTCCTCCATCTTAATCTCTTCAAAGCTTGTAATGAGCCTTTAAAATTTTGAATTCTTAACAGCCTTTGTTCCCTCATAGGTTGTCTGGAGGATGTTCCATGCTTCCTTAGCAGTTTCAATGGAGGATATCTTCTTGAACTCCTCATTAGTGACCACACTAAATAAGGCATTCAATGCTCTGCTATTGAAGTTTGCCGCCTTGATCTTGGCGTCATCCCAATCAGCCGGCGCTTCTGTAGGCTTAGTCCAACCTATCTAAAGACCGCAAGAAAACTCTCATGCGTACTTTCCAGTATGCATAGTTAGTGTCATCAAATAAAGGAGGTATAATTAACGACTGTCCTCTATCCATGACAAACAGGGGTCAATGGATCAACACAGCAAATGTTAAAACCTAATCAGAGGGTGCCTGCTTTGATACCACTTGATAGGCCAAAAAAGAATTGACCACTTGTGACAAATTAATTAATTAATTAACTAAAGTTATTAATTAATCAAATTAACATGCAAAGTGCGTGGTAGCACAAACAGATCACCAAATAACTAAATATGCAGCGGAAAATAAATGACACGATGATTTGTTTGCGAATGGGGAAAAACCTACATGGCAAAAACCCCATCGGGTGATTTTCAGGTCACCACTCCCGAAATTCCACTATTATCACAACAAACGATTACAAATGAAGGAATCCTAGTACCTTATGCCAACCTACAGTTGAACATTTACCCCAATACCCAATTGGACTTGTTTTGTAGTGACAATTTCTCCTTTTGATGCACGGCTCCGAAGTACGTGACTAACCAATTGCGCAGATCCCAGTATGCAACTTTAATCACCAACTAGAGAAGGTTGTTGGCTGCAAAGTTCTTCAATTCATCCACACGATGAAGATCAAGAAAATGCTTGGTCACAAAACCCTATGGTGCACAAACACAACAACTTCTTCAGAAGAGATGAACTAGGGCGAAACTTTGTCTTCGGTTACAAATTGTTTGAACAAACTTTACTCAACACTTGTGCAACTTGTATCTACTTTGATGGCCCTTAAAATAATCCTTTTATATGTCTAGGGTTATGAGAAAAGAAAACTCAAACACATAAACACAGATTGGAATCAAAACAGAACTGGAATTCTGTTTTTCATAAAGCTCGACAGATACCTGTCTGTCGAGTAGCTGTCGAGCCACGGGGCTAGAACAGCTTCTTAAGCTAGTTGTCGAGATCTTCAGCTTGAATCTTGAACAGACTTGCATGTCTTCAGTACTTAATCCTGAAACACAGTTTTTTGAAGTATTAAATACATCCTAGATCTACCCAAATACAAGTAAAGTGTATTTTGTCAAAGGATAAGCTAATTACATAAAATAATGACACATGTTCCTAACAAGTGACTCACATATGTCCTAACAAAACTACTTATAGCTAGGGGCCAGAAGGGGCAATTGTTCCCCTACTCCACCAAAAATCCCTTGTGTACTTATATGTGATGAAAATTTACTTAAATATTTTAACTTGTAATGGAAAAAAAAAAAAAAAATTACTTAGCTATTTTGCCTCACTGACTTAGAAAAAAAAAATCCCCATTTTAGAAACCAAAATCTTACACTTAGGAGAGAGAGAGAGAGAGAGAGAATATAAAATGCTGCAACTGAAATCATGACTTCAAGTCACGTTTTACAATTTCAAAATCAAAAAAATAGTGTAATTTAATTATGTATGAAAAAATATATTATATTTTACATTTATATTATATTTTGTATGACAATTACATTTGTTTACAATTACTTATTTAGTTTGTAATTAATATCAATTAACATTTTTCAAATTAATTTTGCTTTTAATCTTTGCCTTCTCTAAACTGAACTCTTGGCTCCACCATTATTTGCAACTTCTCATACTTTTCTTTAATTAAAAAAAAAAAAAAAGTTCAATAATATACAATGAGAGAAGGAACCACCGTGCACCGTTGGTGCGGTGGTCATTCCACAAATATAAATGCTTATGGGGTGTTGGGGGTAAGGGTAGGGATTCAAGTCTCCAAGAGGAAGTTACACACATATACACTTAGATTAGGATAGAGTGGAAATTCTATCTTGTAAAAAAAAAAAAAACCAATGAGAGAAGGAAGATTTGAATTATGAATGTCTCTATTGAAAATATCAGAAAATTTCAATTGAGTTACAATATTCTTTGCAATTTTTTTTTTTTTTTTAGAAACACAATACTCTTTGCAGAAGGACATATACTTTGTTCATGTGTATGTCTCTTGTGAAAGAACAATTTATTTATTTATTTATTTTATTATTATTTTTTTTTTTTATAACAAACAAATCCTTATTAACTGTGTAAAGTGTCAGCCAACTCATCTCTTTCATCTACTTTTGTAATAAGTTAAGCGGACCCGCTAACGTCAATTCGTAAGCTTAATTAATACCCTATTAAACAGCAAAAGCATACGAGCAAGAACTGAAGAAAGTCATCCATTCAGGGTCATATGTCCGATAACTTGAGCAATTACAAGCTTAAAGTGGAAATTTAATGCTCGATCACATAGAACTTTCTCGATGATGACAAGGAAAATCCACATTTAATTCAAACGTTATTTTCAGTCAACCAAAACACCGTTGATTAAGCCGTACTTTGTCACTACCATACGCGGTGAAGGTGTCGTTAATTAGCCCAAGCACACATAAGTACAAACTAAATTATGGAGAAATTGATTCTCAAAAAATAAAATAAAAATTCTGGAGAAATTATCTACTGCATCCCTCATTGTCAAAACTGGGATTCTATGTAGAATTATGGGAGGTATGTGAGATTGTAGAATGTAGAATTGATTGAATCGTGAATCGTAAGATTCTACATTATTAAAAAAAAAAAATTTAAAAACAAAAAAAAACAAAAAACACACACACACACACACACACACATTGGTATGTTAAATAATCACATAAATTATATGTTTAACACATTAAAAATTGTAATAAAATTACATAATGTTGTTGACAATGAGCCATGTTAAGAGTTTGTTGTTCTGTTAAAAGCAATTCACCATTACTCAGATGTTCATATATGCAGGAGTTGGGGTCCAACTACTTTGGACGAGATCAAATAGTTAAGACTATGAGGACTTGTAATTGAATAATCACAACCGAAATCAAATGAGTAAGTTAGGGGTGGCAATTCATGTTCATGTCGTGTTGAGCCATTAGTATTTGGCTATATGAGTTGACCCAAACCCGACCTATTTAGTAAATGTGTCAGGAATCCCTAACCTGAACACAACCTATTTATTAAACAGGTTGACCCGACCCAACCCGACCCGATACATTTAACTCGTTTAATTAACAAGTCATGTAAAAATCAATACAAATGACCCTTTTAATAACCTATTTGATTAATAGATCATACCAAACCTATATAATTTTTATTAATTCTCATATATCTAAAATTAAAATACAATTACAACTATAAATATAGTAATAAACATATAAAAAAACAACCATTAATTAAGCAATAATATCAAAATAACTAATAATTTTATAAGCTAAACAAGTTAGACAAGTTCGCATATTGAACACGAACACAACTCGTTTATTAAACGGGTTAACCATGTCAACCCAAATATGACCTGAACCCATTTAGCCTCAACTCATAACCTGTTTATAAATGGGTTAGTTATGTCGGATTTGTGGGTTATGTTAGATTTTGCCACCCCTAGAGTAAGTTCATATTCGATAGGAAATCCATGAAACTTTCTCCAAGCCATCAAACTGTTAAGTCAAACCAAAGCCATCACCTCCAAAGGAGTATCTCTAGCTATTACTTCTAACTGGAGCCACTACCTCAAAAGAGTGTTGTGATACTTTGACAGATCGCTCACCTCATCATTTATTACAACACCGATAACCTCCCATTGCATTAGATGGGATGAAACATGTCACTCTTTGAACTGTCCAAGGTGAGTCACTTTGCAAAGCCCCCTAGATTATGAGGAAGTATACATTGTTTCAAGTGTATGCTTCCTCCCACTCATAGCTAAGTGGGTCCCACCAGCTGTGAATGGGTGAAAACATACACCAAAACCAATGTGCATTTTCTCTTAGATTAAGGGTGATATTGATTTGGTGAGGTCAATCTTGGGCATTTTTTGCACTAAATTAAGATTGCTGGTTATTGCCAATTTTGGCACCAGCATTAAATCATGGTGTGAAGGAATACCAAACCGAGCAAACTACATTTCACTCAATTTAGATGGTTCTCAATCTTCTTATCAACCAAATAAGGCAAAGAAAATAAACCCTATGTCCTTTTTTTCACATTTCTCAACACCCAAACGCCCAACACCAAGCCAACACAACATATATATATATATAAAGGCTAAAATGCAAAGTGTACCCATTAAGTTTGTCTAATTTTACTTTTGTTTAATTAAGTCCTCTAAATTTCAAAGTTACTCAATTCAAGCATTTTGTCCACTTTCGTTAAAATAATTGCCATTATGTTGTCAATTAACTAATGAAAAAAATATTTTTTGAATAAAAAAAATTTTGATTAAAAAATCTATAAAAATTTTTTATTAATTTTATAGATTTTTTCATGTGAAAATAATATTTTTTAAGGGCAATCTTTTAACAAAACAGGACTATAGAAGAGTTACATTGAATAAATTTGAATTTAGAGGACTCAATTAAAGGAAAGTAAAGTTGAATGGCTCAAATAAATTTTAGCCAAACTTAGAGGGTACAATTTGCATTTTAGCCACCCCCCCCCCCCCCCCCAAAAAAAAAAAAAACAAACAAACAAACAAAAAGAAAACAAAATCAATAAGGGATATAGTCTTAAAAGACATACCCACATCTTTCCCTTTGACATCACAATTTACCTAGTGGTTCTTTTTTTAAACTAAAAGAAGACTTTTTGTCCTTAAAGTTTGAGATTGTTTTCATTTTGACTTGTTTACATTTCAATTTTTTTTAACCCTTCATGAAGATGAAAATTTTTGAAAAATAAAAGGTCAAACAAAAAACTCAATCAAACATAAAATGCATAAATGACTAATATATGAAAATGAATCAAACATAAATACTAAAATGGAAATTTTGAAATATAAATGACCAAAATAAAAATAAGAGGCAAACCCCATTTTCATCCCTACATTTTCACACTATTTCCATTTTCGTCCCTAGAAAACGCGTTTCATTTTTGTCCCTGTCGTTACATCAAAGACGGAATTCGCACAGCTAGCAAACGACATAAGTTAAGAACATTAAAATATTGTCCACTTAAGCCACGTGGCTTTCCCGCCTTTCAATTAGTCATGTGGCACTCAAACCCCAAAGCAACTAAAACTAAAACTAACAAAAAACATCGTAGACCTAACAAACTAAATAAAAAACATAAAACTAACAACTTTACCCTAACCTCACTCAAATCACCATAGACCACAAAAAAACCCCAAATCAATAAGCACAATCCCTAACCTCTTACCCAAATAGCTTCAGAGTGATTGTAGCACTTTCGTGTTTGTGAAGGTTCTATCTCTGTTTCACTCTATCTCTCTCTCATTATGTCTCACTCTCTCTCTCACATATGAATGCTCTTTTTAAGTGTTGGGTAATCGGTCTGGATCTCAATCTCAGCTTGGGTTTTGAGGATTTGAGAATTTTGAGATGTTGTGTTTTGTTTTTGTTCTTGCTCTAGGTAATCGGTCTGGGTCTCTATTTCTCTTTCTCACACACTCTCTCTCTTCTTGTCTCCCTTTATAGCTTTTGTAGTGGACATAATATTGACTATGATAGTGGAATATTTTTGGGATTTGCATTGTTTGGCTGTTTGTTGTGTGTTACTTTTGTTTATAGATTTTGGTATTTGTAGCTTTGTTTGTTTTACTTTTGTTTATCAGGGGCCACAATATTGACTGTGATAAACAATTGAATATTTTTGTTGGTATTTGCATTGTTTGTCTAGGTCTATGTGTTCCCTTTGTCGTATTGTATGTTTTTTAATTTGTTTATTAGTTTATTAGCCTAACAAAGTATTATTAATTTCAGAAAGTGAATATCTGTTTTCATTTTGTTTTCTTTCTGTGACTTGCATGTAGGATGGATGAGTGTTTTACTTTGCATGTCCATCATGGTGGGCATTTTACATGGGACCCTCAAGCTTATGTGGGAGGGACAGTTGATATAGTGGAAAACTGTGATCCAGATAAGTGGTCAAAAGTAGAGATCGAGAGTATCTGTAAGGATTTTGGGTACACTGTAGTGGATAAGCTATGGTTTAAAATGCTTGGTGTGAACCTAGAGCAGGCACATTTCCATGAGGTGGTTGATGATGATGCTGCTATGTTCATGACCAACTTGATGAAGGGATATGGGGACATTCATGTCTTTGTGGAGCATTCAGTGAATGAACCAGTTGAGTTACCAGTGGAGGATTTAAAGCCCTTAGCTGTTAGACCACCTGGTAGTGAACCAAAAGGAGTAAATGAAGATGTGGTTTATTGTGTTAGTAGTGACAGTGAGCTTCAGAGTGATCACTTTTATGAGTTTGCTGAGTATGAAGAGGATAATGATAATGAGAATGATGATAGAGAGTACGGAGCTGATTTTTCACAATTTGGAGGCCATGATAATGCTGAAACAAATAATGTTGATGAAGAGTACAGACCCGATTTTTCATAATTTGGAGGCCATGATAATGCTGAAACTACTAATGTTGACCATGGTGAGTAGGCTTGCGCTAGGAGGGCTAGCAAAGCACCAATTGTTGATGACCAAGTTGAGGAGAGAAGTGAGGCTGAGGGGAGTGACTTAGAAGAAGAGCCACAAATGCAACCAATAGACGTTGGTGAAGATAGTATTGATAGTTGGGACAATCAAGCTTAAGATGATATGGTTGAACCAGGACAATGGGTGGTGAATTTTGACTATGAGAGTGAGGAGCTGCTTAGCCTTGATGAGAGTTCATCAAGTAGTGAGCATTGTGAAGTTTCAAGTGATGGTGAAACCCCTACTGCTGAGGTTGATAATTCTATTAGGAGGAGTAGATATCCAATCTTTAGGCCAGTAGCCAAAGCTGAGAACATTAGGTTTGAGAAGGATACATTGTTCCTCTCACCTAAACAATTTAAAGATGCTATGACTGATTATGCAGTCCATGGTGGGTTAGGTATAAAATTTGTGAAACATGACTTGGTGAGAGTGAGATCCCAATGCCAACCAGGGTGCAAGTTTGTTGCCTACCTTGCAAAGGTGCTAAGGGAGAAGAGTTATAGATTGAAAACACTGAACATGACTCACACATGTACCAAAAGTTACAGAAATCCAAGGTGCACAGCATCATACATTGGGAAGAAGTTAATGAAGAGGGTTAGGAGATAGCCTGACATAAGGCTCAAGGATATTTAGGATGCTATGCATGAGAAGTATGTGGTTGACATAATTGCAGGCAAGGCAAGTAGGGCTAGAGAGAAAGCTCAAGAAGCTGTTGATGGGGCCCACACTACACAATTCAACCAACTATGGGAGTATTGTGATGAGTTGAGAAGGTGCAGTCCTGGGAGCACCGTTTTGATAAAGGTGCATACTTATAATGATGGTGATTTGGCAGCTGAGCATGACTTGGTAATTGGGCTTCCATATTTTGAAAGAATCCACATTTTCCTGGAGGGTTGCAAGAAAGGCTTCTTGGTAGGGTGCAAGCCAATCATTGGTCTAGATGCATGCCATCTAAAGACCAAGACAAGTGGTCAGCTGATGTGTGTTGTTGGCATAGATCCCAATGATGAGTACTTCCCCTTCGCATATGCAGTAGTCGAGGCTGAAACCAAGGACTCTTGGACCTGGTTTCTTAATTTATTGCTTGCTGCTATAGGAGATTGCAAAACATGGGTGTTCATATCTGATTAGCAGAAGGTTTGGTTTCTTAATATTTATTGCTTGCTAAATTGTGCTTTTATTGCTTGTTGAATTAATATTTATTGCTTTGCAGGGGTTGGTGAATGCATTTGTTGACAATTGGCCACAGTACGAGCATAGGATCTGCTGCAAACATTTATACAATAACTTGCGAAAGAATCATCTTGGTGTCCTTATTAGAGACTTTTTTTGGAAAGCAGCCAAGACTACCTATCAGCAAGCATGGGAGAGGGCAATGCTAAAAGAGGTGGATGAAGATGCATTCAAATGGCTGCAGTCTCACTCAACAACTTTATAGGCTAGGAGTATGTTCAAAAGTGATGGCCAGGGTGACATTGTCCTGAACAACATATGTGAAAGCTTCAACAACAGAATACTTAAGTTTAGGAGCAAACCTATAATCACAATGGTAGTTATTCTACTCAGTTTCAACACTTTCTCTTATGATCCATAGACCTGTGTGCATTAAGTAATGATTAATTCTCCCTTTCTCTGTACGTGCTTGCAGCTTGAGTGTATTAGGCTATATCTAATGACTAAATTTCAAGCAAATAGGCAAATTATTATGAAGGTGGAATCTGAGTTGTGTCTTAAGATAAGAAAGAGATTGTACAAGGAGAAGTTGGCATGTAGCAAGTGCCTAGCATGTTGGGCTGGTCGTACCAAGTTTGAAGTGAAGAATGGGCTGGAGAGTTTCACTATGGACTTAGAAGAGAAGAGCTGCAACTGTAGGAAGTGGGACATAACTGGCATACCGTGTTGCCATGCCATTTCCTTTATCTTTTTCAACAAGGAAGATTCTAAAAAGTATGTCAATGCTTGCTACAAAAGGACTACCTACATTGATTGCTATGACCCCATTATAGAGCCCATCAATGGCCAGAATATGTGGAGACCTAATGGACTGCCACCTGTGCAGCCCCCTGTCAAGAGGAGACCTCTTAGCCAGCCTAAGAAGAAGAGGCCACTGGAATCTGATGAACCTAGAAGCCATAGAAAAAACAAAGGTGTAGGCATCTCAAAACAATGCAAGGCATGTGGGAAATTAGGCCACAACAGGAGGAGCTACAAGGGAGAAGTAGGAGGGAACTCCTCCCTACCTGGGAGTGCATCCCAAGTAAGCAGGACCACTAGGAGGATAAGTATACTACTTTGACTTGGATATTTGTGTTGTTTTGTTTTTCAGTTGGCGGCTTATTAATTACTATTGTGCTTGTGCTTATTCTTGCAAACAGCCAAGGATGGTCATGCAAAACAACCCAGTTATAGGCAATGCACAACCAAGCTCTACTAATGATGTGACCACAACTGCACCTCCACCCCCCACTGATAACCAGTCCAATCCAAGACCAAAAAGACAGAGGAAGAGAAGTGCAGTCACCACTGAGACCTTGCATGCATCTAGGAATGCAGCAAGGTATATGGCAGCAATGAGATCTGCTGGAAGGTAGCAAGCTGAAGCAAGACCTTTTTATGCTATATGTTGACAACCAAAGTTGATATTTATTTATTTATTTATTTTTTTAAGTTGACCAAGTTGATATGTGTATTTAATTGCCAGCCTTTTTTGTAAGAACCATCCTGGTGTACTTATATAATAGCTGACCAAGTCCTTTTTTTGTAAATGTGTTGGGTAGACTTTCCCATATTTTGTAATTATTAGTACACCAAAAACTGCCATTGGTGTTAATTAGTGATCATTAGTGTTAATTAGTGTTAACTGATGTTAATTAGTGTTAATTAGCGATCATTATTGTCTATTCATTGTTGTGATGAATATTTAATTCCTGTTTAGTTGAAGCCAGATTTGTTTAATTGGCATTGGGGGGCTATTGTGTTTTTAATGCTATTGTGCAAGTACCCTTATTCTGGTCTGTGATTATGCAAGTCTGTGGAACACATTCTTTCACATGCAGGTATGTGAAGGTACCCTTTGGTCTAAAGTACTATTTTTTCTGTGCAAGTCTATCAAAGCAATTTTAACAAAAAGATTTAAGTATTTTCTGAATTAATTTTCAGGGTTATCCTACCTCCAAAACATTAGTTTAGAAAGCAACTTGGAAATTTGCTGAAGAAAATAATATTGATCTCATTACTATGATTACAGCTATACATTACAGCTATAATTACCGTGATTACAACTATAAATTACAGCTATAAGATATTGGTCTAGCAATGTCTTTAATTACAACTATAAATAAGCTGGACTACATAATATGTTGCAATTTCCACTTTAGGCCGTGCAGCTTTCTTTCAAAATTGCTTGCACCATACTTGAATTGATAGATTAGTGTTTCAATGGCTTTTTTGACAATTTTGTTGGAACTAAATTCCTCATAAATGCATTGAAAGGTATGCAAATGCTGTCAGGTTCAATATCTATCACACATGCTTCAAATGAGCCATTAGCTTGTATTTAATTGGCTACTGAATTATTTCAATTATGGTTTTGAGATATATCTCTCACTTTCTTCAGTGGTGAAGTGTTGTTTGACTTGTGTCATTTGGAAATTGCAATTTTGGAGATTTCCCCTCTAAGGCCAAGCTGACCTTATCTTCAAACAAACTTATCAAAGAAGGGTTCAGTTTTAAGTATGGGATTGAAGACATTTATGACCAAACTGGGGAGTTCTTCAAAGCCAAGGGCCTGCTGCAAATATAAGACCTAATGGATTAGGAGCCTAGTGATTCTCTGGCTTGGTTTTTAGCCCTATTGTGTAATAACATCTAAATTTGCTTTTGTTCTGTATAATAAATAGTTCAGTGCAGTGCAAGTGCTGAAGTGGTAAAGTGCAGGTGTGTGTGCACTGTAGTGCTGAAGTGGTGCAGTGCAGTGCAAGTGGATTGCATTGGATATATGGGACATATGGGATTGTGTGTGATCAGTGTTAAGGAGTTAGATAGTTAATGATCAGTGTATGGGATATATGGGATTGTGTGTGATCAGTGTTAAGAAGTTAGTTAATGAGTAAATCAGATTGTATAAAAGGATTGGGAAATGGATTGTATGGGATATTTGAGAAATGAATAAACTACCAAAGTGTTCTTCATTCCAATTGTATTTGCAATTCTTTAATAAATATTACTTAGCACTGCACTGTTTATTTGGTCTATCAGTTAGTAGGTTCTTATCATCTTGAAAGATTGATCAGTATTTGCAATTCTTTGATAAAAATTAGGCATTCAATATCATGAGCTTTATGAGTTGACCCTTTCCTTTTTCTTTATATGCCAAATCATATATAAAAGTTCTTAAAGATTGAAATCATGAAGCCTACACTGTTTATTTGGTCTATCAGATATGGCTCTGTTTTTTTGGTTTTCAGCTTCTTATGTAGAGTAATATTGATTGCACACAAGGCACAAACAATTCACAACAATGCAATAAAAGTTATGTTCCATTGCTAAAGTCTCGGATTACAGAGAGAATTACACCAAAACACAAGCATTTTCCCACTAATACATACCAATACAAATTCAAGTCAACACATACGAACGCAAAAATTCTGCCAACACCTACCAAAATACACCAAAATTATGGCATTTTTACACTAATACCTACCCACCTAATGACCAATTTTCCCCCCACCTATTTGGCCAACCAAAAGAAGTATCAAGTAAAGTAGCATCCCACTTATTAGCAGAGATAGCCCCAGGCAAATAACCAGCCTCTTCTCTCTCTTACTACAGCCTACAATGTCAGCTTCAAGGGTTAAAATCCATTGCCTCTACTTCGGAATCAGCACCTTGCCATGCTTGCAAATTTCATCATCACGCCATTGAAAAAATTTACACTTGCGTCCAACCTGACACCCAGGAGCCAGATAAAACCCATTATATATTCAACCAGAATCATGAAAAACAACAATAAATAGTATTAGCAAAATTTGTGCTACTTATGTAAATCCCTTTTTATTTTCCATTTTTGATCAATCAATCCCTAATCATATTTATGCTATTTATGCAAATTTTTACTTGAATCCCTTATTAAAGTACTGGATCTCACAAATCATGTAGAAACAAAGTTTCCTACGACATTTCATTTAAAAAACAAAAAAGCTTCCTAAAACATTCAAAGAGAATTAGACTCAATTGCTTCAAATTTATTCAAGTTTAATCAGCTGAGATAAAAACTGAACAGATTTTCTAGTATTTTGCTTACCACTTATAATGAGTTAAAGAAAACCCCTTTTTATGGTTAAAGAAAACCCCTTATAACTAAACAGAATCTCACTCTGTTTTTTTCCCCACCCAGAAAATCAATAGAAATTTAAAAAGTGTACAAAAAGATAGTGTATTATATAGATACTAACTTACCCAGTAATTTGGACACCCGTAGAACCTTCTTCCAAGGTTGTCAGGTGTCCACGAAACAACCAAAATCGATTTCTCAAAGCAGAAGCATTGGGTTGGACCCCTTTTCCTCAAGCTTCCACTTGATGACATTGAGCTTGATTCCATGAGAGCAGTTGTGAACGAGGAGCTGAGTTCTTGGGGAGGAGCTGAGCTGAGTTCGTAGTGAGGAGTTGAGCTAAGTTTGTGGCGAGGAGATGAGTTTGGCAAGGACTGAGTTGGGATTTCTAATAAATTTAAGGGTTTTAATTTCTGAATTTGAGGAGCTGAGCCGATTATACAGTTTATAAAGTCACGTGAGGGGCACGTGATCTCTTACAGGCGAGAATGGGACTAACTAGAGGGCGGGAAAGCCACGTGGCTTAAGTGGACAATATTTTAATGTTCTTAACTTATGTTGCTTGCTAGCTGTGCGAATTCCGTATCTGATGTAACGGCAGGGACAAAAACGAAACGCATTTTTCAAGATAGGGACTAAAAGCAGTGAAAAAAAAAGTTAGAGACCAAAGTTAGAATAGCGTGAAAATGTAAGGACGAAAATGAGATTTTCTCCTAAAAATAATCCCAAATTTGAAGCCTAAAAAATATAGTTTAATTTTATCTCTTTCTAACAAAATTGATATAGACATACAATAAAGAAAACTTTGGGTAACTTACATGTGAAACAGTAGTGTTCAATTCCTTCATATAGTTAGCTTTTCTTTTTCTTTTTTTAAAAGGCTTCATATAGTTAGCTTGAAAATGACTTTTATGTGAAAGGAGCCGAGAGTGTCACTTTTTCAGAGTTAGATATGATTGAAAGGAAGAGGAAGAAGAACATAATTGGTTCATAATTTTCCACATTTTAATTATGTTTCTGAAAATGTAGTTTAGGAACTCCCTGGGCAACCAGCGGTATTTGTCAAGTCAAAGATGATAAACGTCACTGATTATGGGTGTTAGGCCACCTGACGGGCAGTAGTAGAAGCCATGTTGTATATTGCTTTGCAAATAGAGATTTTAATTTTTACCTTCCATCGCTGTCAATTGTTTATTGTAAAATTTTTGAGTATTTTATTGTAAAATATAGTTTTTTTTTTTTTTTTTCATTTTTTTGTTCACAGTAAAATTCTTTGTAGTTTTGTAAAACATTTTACCAAAAATACATGGTAAATAAACCTTTTACGCTAAGATGCAAATTATACCCCTAAAGTTTGAAAGTCTTTAAATTTTATATCCTGCAATTTTAGAATATAAAAGTTACTCACTAAAGTTATATTTCATTTGCATTAGCAGTCATTCCGTCTGTATTTTACGTTAAGTGTAAGCTTGTCACGTGTCTTTAGTTCGTCCAATAAAATGATGTGACATCAGTGTCATTACAGCTGATCATTTTCACTATGCCATGTTCAATTAGATGAACTAAACACATGTTGCTTGTTTATGTGTGGTACTTAGGCTCCGTTTGGATATAACTTATTTTGCTGAAAATTGAAAACTAAAAACTAAAAACACTGTAGCAAAATAATTTTTAAATGTGTGAAAAATTACTGTTCACTCTTTTTTTACTGTTCATATGCCTTGGAGTACTGTTCATGTCCCATGAACAATGCACTAGGCACTGGTCTTTTAAAAAAAAAAAAAAAAGCTGAAAATGTGGACGCACAATCCAAACCCGGCCTTAATAGAAAATATGGATGGAGAAATTGTAAATGTAAATAGAATATAATTTTAAAAAGTAAAATTCAGATTTTGAAGGTTTAAAGTGTAAAATTCAAAACACCCAAATTTCAAGAATGTATTTTGCACTTTAAACCAACATTTTACAAAAATATACAAATACTTTCTCTCATCTAGTGACTGGGCTGCCAATTCAACGGCTATAAGGCATCGACATTGATAATTTGTGCTTGAAAATTTTTATATCACACCAAAATGAGTGTCAATGTTTTTGGATGAAACTTGTCGCATCAAAGGAAATTGTATTTTTTTTTATAAATTAACAATTTAAACCCATTTTCCTTATCATTTAAGCAATTAAGATAAAATATCAAACAAATCATCAATATCTTTTCCTTTCTCTTTATCTTTTCTTGCCAAAATAACATAAACAGGATAGACAACTCTATTAATATATTCTTTAACAAAGTTCTATTTAGGTTTCATGTGTGGAAAAAAAAAAAAAAAAGGTTTGAAAGGGACCCTCCATTATTGTCAGGTA
Organism: Quercus wislizeni; assembly: GCA_023055345.1. NCBI lineage: Eukaryota > Viridiplantae > Streptophyta > Magnoliopsida > Fagales > Fagaceae > Quercus > Quercus wislizeni. The sequence goes on from JALGQJ010000004.1 coordinate 30,859,276, forward strand.
TTCACTTTTGCTATTGTGTGTGTGTTGCTCAACAAATTATTAATAGTTTATATTTTTGTAGGGACCGAGTTTGAACACTATGGCTAAAGGGTAAATGAATTCAAGCCCAGTAAGCCCAATACAATAAATTTGTAGAGGATGGGTAGAAGAACCGGGCGTTAATGTGTGTAACAACAGTTAGAGATGGTTAAAAAAATGAATAAGTAAAACAACTATGGACTTAAGCAAGTAATTCAATCCTCGACAATGATCCGAGGATGTACAACTTCGTTATTCCTTAAGTGACAGTGAAAATGATTACAAAGCTAGTTCAAATTACTATAATGTGTTTTCTGGTAAAATCTCTGATCCCCTCTCCATGGGGGATCTCTTCTATTATATAGTTCCATTTGGACCATCTTGATCCTACACTTGTTGATTGTTTAGGCCTTCTGTGAGTTGAGGTAGCTAAGGCAGCACTGTTCAGGGGTCTTCTCCACATTAATACGACCAGAGTGTTAGTTATGGAGTATTTAATGGGGAGGCAGTAGCTTTTCCTAGAATTGTTCTACTGCCGTGCTTCAGCCTGTGATACTTGTCTTCTCCTTTGGGAAGCTTTTGAAGATTGTATTTGCTGGTAGATCGCTCTTCTTCTACCTTGGTTTAAGCTAGCCGAGGACAAACTTGTCCTCGGCACGGCTTTTAGGCTGCCACGATCACCATTGTCCTTCTTCCATGTGATTATGGGCCTCAACATGGGCCTCAGGCCTAACAAGAAAGATGGATGTACATCCCTGGCTCTATGACCCCACAATATCCCCTCAAAATCTTGTTTTTTGACTCCTCGGGCGGAAAGAAGGATTTTGATATCCTCGGCCCATCATATTCATAGTTAACCCCTTCTGTCTGAACTCCCAAATACATTTTTACCTTCTCAAGGCATGCTCCCGACGCTTCAGCATTCAGAGCGCCCCCTCATTAAATTCTAGTGGCTCCTTTGTCCCCCACGTTCAACGGCACAATGCAAATCTAACGGTGAAGGATTTTCTGGGGTTACGAGCGGGAATTTTCCTTCTTGTAATTTCTGTGCCACTATAAATAGCTTTTCAAATCAACTCATTTCCCTACTTTCAGTGATTACACAATTCTAAAGTTCAATACATCGAACCCATCACTCTTTCTCACTTCCTTGCGCACCTACAAGTACCCAAAATTTGTCCGAGGACCTTCTTTTCAAACCTGTAAGTTTCCTCGAACCCTCTTAGCTTTGTTTCTCTCCATACATTCTCTTTTCATCATACTCTTTCTTCTTGCCTTTATCTTTCATTTCGAACTCGTTAATTTCTCTTCAAGACTTCTTAGAATAATGGGTAGGTTCAAGTGTTTAGTTGAATCTGAGGAGGATAGAGAGAGATTTAGGGCTAAATACAGGATCCCACCGACAATGGGTATGAAATACACTGCCCAAGGGGAATGGGCAGACAATAGGAAAACGGGAGAGGTGGTTATCCCAATGATTGTCTTTATAGAAGGGGGGATGACCATCCCTATGGGTACTATCACTAGGAACTACCTTAGATTCTTTAGGCTATCCCCCACACAATGCGCCCCAAACATGTTCAGGGTATTGGGGAGTGTAGAAGCTCTAAATGAGAGAATGAACCTAGGTTTGACTCATCATGATGTCAACTGGGTATACAGCTTACATCACTTGAAAGGGCAGGGGTACTATCTTAAGTCAAGGTACCCCGAGGTAAGGCTAATCCAATGCCTCCCTACATCAAACAAAGGGCTAAAGGAAGATTTTTTAATCTTTTCTAGGGGATGGCACGACGGGTTACCCTGTCTAACCAGAGAGGGGACACCAAGTAGGGGACCGGTCGTAAATTTTGCACTTTGGCTCACTTCTTTCTCTTGTTTCGCACTATTTTTGCCTCTGATAGATTCTTACTCCGTCTTCATGGTTTTGCAGACAAACATTGTACCGCGCCTCAGCTCAACTTGGTCAACAGGTAGAGCCTAGACAAAATTCTACTGTCTAAGGTATCTGTGAACAAAGCCGACGGCCAGTTACAAGCAGCACACATGATCCTTCGATACTAGCCTATTTCCCTCGCATTCCAAGCTCCCAAGTGTGTAATAAAAGCTAAAGATCCTCATCTTCACCGTATTAATGTGGCCTATGAAGGATTCATCGTTCCCGAGGGCGTCCCCATTCTCGAGGGTACACCCTTTACTCAGCCACTCTTCATGGGCATCCTTTCGGTAGGAGCATCCCCATCCTGGCCCATTGACAAGGAGGAAGAGGAAGAAGAAGAAAAAGAAAAGGAATCGGAGGAGGTTGTGGACCTGTCAGACTCCCAAGACGAATTTGAAGTATTCAACCGACCTCTATCCCTCGAGAGTACCTCAGCTGACCTTATCCATCAACAGGAAGCAGGAATTGTTGCTTTTGACGAAATGGGTATCCAAAGGAAATCCAAAAGGAGCTTGCTGGACCTGATTGAGTCCCAACCTGGAAAGGATGCCCCTAGGAAGTCGACTCAGCCCTAACTTCCTCCTCCTCCTCCTCCCCAGCTTCCTCCCTTTCCTCCTTAGCCATCTTTACCGCTCAAAACTGAGCCCGTTGATCCGAAGAGGAAGAGAAAGCAGAAAGGTAAAGACGTGCTAAACGCTAAGAGACCCCGCCCCACACTTGAAGAAGAGTCCTAGCGGGCTACAAAGCAGCAAAAGACAGTACCAGTGGGGCAGAGAGGCTCGGAGAGGAGAAAGAGTCAGACATCTGAGCCTCAGGCTTGGTTTCCAGCTCTCATGCTCAATGGTGAGCCTTTAAGGGACAATGCATCCATCAGGGATTTCCATGGGGGTGATGGATGCCTCATGGCCTCAACTTTGGAGGAGGCCCTATTACTCCCCAATGATATGGCCGAGTTGCGGTCAATTAGGAGGCATGAGGTTTTCCTTAACCTTAAGAGATATTTGGGCATGGTGTGCACCCCCTTCTCCCTTTTTCTTGTTTTTTTTTTTGTTTTTTGTTTTACATCTTTATGGTTATTTGTAAGGTTACCAACCCCCCTTCTTTCAAGCTGTCCAAGCTGCTTTCAGGGTTGAGGAAATCGCCAATTCTGGCTATCACCAATTGGATGATAAAAGAAATAGGCGCGTGGCCGTTGTAGAGTCTTTCAACATAGCCGACCAGTCCAATAAGGACTTGAGGAAAAGGTTGAAGATGGAGGAACAGGCAAGGAGGAGCGCTAACTCGGCTCTAGAGGGCGCTCAGAAGCAAGCTAAGGATCAAAGACTGCTTTTACGGGATGCTAAGGAACAGCTGGCTTCCTCCAAAGAGCAGATAGTGAACCTCCAGAAGCAGTGGAAGAGGCTCAGAAGCTAAGGGACCAGATCGAGAAGTCCAGAGACGAAGCCGATAGGGCTAAAATGGAGGCTAAGAAGGCATGGGACAAGGCTGAGCAACATGGTTACGATGTCGGGGTAGCCGAGACCGAGGATGCCCTTAGGGCAGAGGTCCCTACCGTGTGTTAAACCTACTATACTCAAACCTAGGGTGAAGCCCTCAACCGAGTTGGGGTTAAGGTTTTTTCTGAGTTGAGGAAGTCAGAAAACATTTTCTACCCATGAGCCATACGGACCTCAAACCCTCCTTCCACTCAGGGTGAAGTGGCCTCTACAGTTGCTGTCTCCTCTGAGGAGGCTTGGCCTCAGGATCCCCATCCCTTTAGTTAGCAAGAGCAAGCAAAAGAACTTGAAGCTTCTAAGAAAGTCTCCTTTGACGCGGGTAGGAACTTAGACAAGGCTACGGAGGTTCTACACGGTGGGGCAGCTTCTCAAGGCTTCGAAATGGCCTTAACCTCAATTACCATGCCCATCGAGGGAGCTCTCAAAGAGAAGGAAGAAGTGGCTCCCCCTGAAGCAGCTATTCAAGCGGACAAGACTTCGAAGAATAAGCTTCAGATAAAGTTAAAACCATGAAACTCCCCCCCCCCCCCCCTTTTTTTTTTTTTTGTTATAATGTAGTTAGAAATTTCTGTAATGGAACATTGTCTTTTTGTAATGTGCATTTTACTGTTCTAAATTTGTATGGGTTACTTTTCTCATTTTATGCAATTTTTCGATTTGATTATTCGTTGGTTGGACGTAGCCACAGGCTGCAAAAATGCAAAGTTGCTCACACAAGGGAAGAACATAAATTTTATGTATCTTTAATTGAGAATTAGAGTAGGTTAAGGCTAATAAATCTAAAATATTACCAAGACATACTTTGGATATATCTACCCCAGCAAGTTTTATAACTCTTTGAAAAAAATATCCAAGGGTTGACCCAATAACAACAAAGTCCAGAGCATCTTGAAACGCTTTAAGTGATGCTCATGGACTTTATTTGGTTTATATATTTGCTGGGTAAGGAAAGGGCAGGTGATCCGAGGACCCAAGCTTCATTTTGGGTCCTGTTTATCTCTTAGATAGTTGCCATAAGTTATTAGCTTCCCCAAGATTTGTGATTTGAGGATCCATGCAAGACCTTGGTTCTATCTAATACTTAGATAGTTGCCATAAGTTATTAGTTTCCCTAAGGTTTGTGGTCTGAAGATTCATGCAAGACCTTGGTTTTGTCTAATACTTAGATAGAAGTGAACCGCATGACACGTGAGTACAATAAATCAGAATGCAAACAGAACTACTTTCATTAATAATAATACCTTCTTAGGTTATTTACATTTCATGGGCGAAGTACAGCTTTCTCATCTAAGTCTTCTAAATAATACGCACCTATTCCTGCTACTGAAGTGATGCGATACAGGCCTTCCCAGTTGGGCCCCAGCTTTCCCCAAGCAAGATTCTTGGCACTGCCCAAAACTTTTCTCAACACCAAGTCTCCTGGTACCAATGGTCGTAGCTTCACATGGGCATCATACCCTTACTTAAGTTTCTGGTGGTAATAGGCTAGTTGTATCATTGCCTTTTCTCTTTTCTCTTCAACTAAATCCAAACTCTTTCCCAACAACTCGTCATTGTTGCTCGGAGTAAAGGTACTCGTCCTTAGCATTGGGAAGCTAGTCTCTATTGGGATGACAGCCTCGGCCTCATAAGTCATGGAAAAGGGGGTTTCTCCTATTGACCGACGTGGCGTAGTCCGATATGTCCACAAGACATGTGGCAACTCTTCCACCCATCTTCCCTTCGCATCATCCAACCTCTTTTTCAGCTCATTGACCATGACCTTATTAACAACCTCGACCTGTCCATTTCCTTGGGGGTAGGCAGGAGTGGAATACCTGTTTGTGATTCCCAAATCACAACAGTATCTCTTGAAGGCCTTGCTGTAAAATTGGAGGCCATTATCCGAGATGAGGGTGTGGGGGACCCCGAATCGAGTAACGATGTTCTTCCAGATAAACTTCTTTACATCCACGTCCTTGATGTTAGCTAAGGGTTCGGCTTCGACCCATTTAGTGAAATAGTATGTGCCGACCAATAGGTACCTCTTATTTCCTATTGCTTTAGAAAAAGGGCCTACGATATCCAAGCCCCACTGAGCAAATAGCCAAGGGCTGGAGAGAGGATTGAGGACCCCACCTGGTTGGTGGATGTTTGGGGCAAACCTTTGGCATTGGTCACATTTCTTGACATACTCTTGGGCTTCCTTCTGCATACCCAGCCACCAATACCCTTGGGTGATGGCTCTGTGAGATAGAGATCTTCCTCCTATGTGACTACCACAAATTCCTTCATGCAACTCCTCGAGCAGTAAGTCTGCCGCTTCAGGGTGTACACATAACAAATATGGCCAAAAATAAGAGCGCTTGTACAACTTGTGATCCTCGGACAACCAGAACCGAGGAGCTTTTCTTCGTATTTTTTCAGCTTTTGATTTCTCTTCAGGTAGTATATCATCTTTAAGGAAGCTCACTATAGGATCCATCCAGCTCGGACCCATTCTGACTTGATGGATCTAAACCATGTCCTCTTTGACTCCATCTGCCCTGCACAAGTCCTCAACAAGGATGACTCGAGGTAAACCATGCGCCGAGGAGGTGGCGAGAGTGGCCAATGAATCTGCGTGCGTGTTTCCACTCCTAGAGACGTGTGACACGTCGAAGAATTCAAAATCCAATTATAAGCGCTTGACCTGACTCAAGTATCCCCGCATTCTGATGTCTTTGGCCTCTAACTCCCCCTTCACCTGGCCCACAACTAATCTCGAATCCGAGAACACTTCCACTGCCTTTCTCCCCATTTTCTATACCATGGTCATTCCTTGCAATAAAGCCTCGTATTCGGCTTCGTTGTTTGTGGTCGAGAACCCTAGTCTCAATGATTCTCTATGATGATCATCTCGGGAGATATTGGTACTAGCCCTACCCTAGACCCCTTTAGGTTTGCTGCGTCATCAACATACACCTTCCAGCTTGAGGGCTCTTGCACGGAGACTATGCTAACCGATTTTCCACCCGTGTTCTGCTCTTTGGCTACTATTTCTATTGGGGGTTCGGCTATTAAATCAGCAAGGACTTGGCCTTTGAAAAAGGTTCGAGGCATGTATTTGATATCAAAAGCCCCTAGAACCGTGTTTCATTTGGCGATTCTTCCTGTGTAATCAACACTTTGGAGTACAGTCTTTAGCGGAAGCTGAGTTAGGACAACGACTGTGTGTGCTTGGAAGTAGTGAGGGAGTTTTTGCATGGCATACACTATTGCTAAAATCGCCTTCTCCAATGGTAAATAGCGCACCTCGGCCTCGTATAATGATTTACTCACATAATAGATTGGCTGTTGTACACCACCATCAATTCGTATCAACACTAAGCTTATAGAATGAGGGGCCACCGCAATGTAGGTGGACAAAACCTCATCGGCCTCAGGGCTAGAGATGATGGGCGGCCGGGATGGGTATTCCTTAAGTTGCTGGAAGACCAAAGCGCAATCCTCGGACCACTCAAATCCCTTCCATTTGTTCATCAGGAGGTAAAAAGGTCGACATCTGTCCACAGATCTAGAAATGAACCGATTTAAGGCTGCGATCATTCTAGTGAGTTTCTGGACTTCTTTGGGGTTCCTAGGAGGTTGCAGATTTTGAATTGCTTTGATCTGATCTAGGCTCGCCTTAATTCCCCTGTGAGTTACCATATTGCCCAAAAATTTGCCAGACCTGACTCCAAATGAGCATTTAGAGGCATTAAGACGCAGATTATGTTTCCTTAAGATGTTAAAAATGACCCCAAGGTCTCCCACGTGCTTGGACACCACTTTACTCTTTTCCACCATGTCGTCTACGTAGACTTCAATGTTCTTGCCCAGTTGTGGCTCAAACATTCTAGTCATCATCATTTGGTAGGTGGACCCCGCGTTCTTCAAACCAATGGGCATCACTTTGTAGTGGTAGTTTTCAATAGGAGTCACGAATGCTGTTTTTTCTTGATCACTCAGGGCTAGGGGTATTTGATGATAGCCTTGAAAGGCGTCCAAAAAACTCATCCGAGGATGGCCTACAGTCGCATCCACTAGCCGGTCTATCCGGGGCATGGGGAACGGATCTTTTGAACATGCCTCGTTTAAGTCTGTGAAGTCCACACAGACTCGCCACTTCCCACTCTTCTTCTTTACAACCACAGTGTTGGCCAACCACTCAGGATAGAACACCTCCTTGATAGCTCCTGCTTGCTTGAGCTTTCTTACCTCGTCCCTGATAGCGTCGGCATACTCCTTGGATAGGTACCGAGGTGATTATTTTTTAGGAGTGGCTGATGGATTTACATTTAAATGGTGATATATAAAGTTCGGATCAATTCCTAGGGCATCATAAGCGTCCCACGCGAACACATCAACATTTTCTCTGAGGAACCCTATCAATCCATCCTTTTCCTGAAGGGGTAGTTAAGATCCTACCTAGAAGAACCTCTCCGAGTCATCGCCAATAATCACCCTTTCTAAATCCTCACATTTTGCTTCCTCAGCTGGTGTATTAATAGGCGATGCCAGAGTCTTTGATTGCTATGAGTTTTCTTCAACATGGGCTGAGGACTCTACCCTGGGCCGATGTGAGATGGCAGCCACTAGGCACTCTCTTGCCATAGCCTGGCAACCTCGAATTTCCAAGACTCGGCCCTTGGAATGGAATTTTACCTTCTAATGCAGGGTGGAGGCGACGGCTCCTAGGGTATGAAGCCAAGGTTTGGCCACGATGGCAGTATAAGAGGAGTAGGTGTCCACCACAATGAAGTCAACCTCCACTATCTCTAGGCCAGTTTGCACCGGTAGTCTTATCTGGCCCTTTGGCATGACCATCTTCCCGTCAAAACTCATCAAGGGGGAGCTGTAGGGAGTCAAATCTTCTGGTGTCAACCTCAACCCCTTATAGAGATCGGGGTACATGATCTCGGCCCCACTACCATTATCTACCATTACCCTTTCCACATCGTAGCCCCCAATCCGAAGAGTGATTATCAACGCATCGTCGTGGGGTTGGATGGTTCTAACTTTGTCTTCCTCGGAGAAACTCAAAACTGGATAAGGTTACATGTGGCTTTAAAGAAGCGTTTCTTTGAGGCTTCTGGTTTGCTTAGCCTTGGTGACCACTGGAAGGATGCAAAAGGTGCCTCATTTTCCCTTCTCGGACTAGCTGATCCAAGTGGTTCCAAAGGTTCCTACAGTCTTTTGTAATATGCCCATGGTCCTGGTGGTATTGACAATACAGAGTTTGACTGCACTTCATGGAATCTCCAGCCATCTTATTCGCCACTTGAAGAATGGCTCATTCTTGATTTTCTCTAAAACCTACTATACCAGTTCTCTAAATACGGCGTTAACCTTCTGTGTGTTGGTTGATCCGTATTGCCCTGCAAAATCTCTCCTCGAACTGTTGTTGTTGTATCAGTCTGACCTGAAATCCCTCCTCTTTTGAGGGATAACCTTCTCATTTCCCTTTCCTTGCAATTGGTCTTCCTCCACTCTCTTGTATTTGTCAATCCGGTCTATAAGTTGACGTACACTAGTGACAGGCTTACCAGTCAAGGACTTGCTCAAGCCGTGCTCAGTTGGGAGGCCGCTTTTAAAAGTGCTGATGGGGACGTCATCAAAGTTGCCGTCCATCTCATTATACATTTCCCAATATCTATTCGAGTACGCATTTAGAGTTTCTCCTTCACACATAAATAATGACAACAACGAATTCAGAGGCCAAGGAACCGTGTTGTTCGTGATGAAACGAGAGCCAAAAGCCAAGGTGAACTGTTTATAGGAATCTATGGAGTTCAGCCTTAAGCCGTCGAACCACCTCATCGCCGCAAGTCCCAGGTTGGACGGAAAAACCTTACACATCAAAGCTTCGTTCTTGGAGTGGACGGTCATTCTTTGATTAAACTAGCTCACATGCTCTATGGGGTCCGTCCGACCGTTATAAAGGGTGAATGTAAGCTGATGGAACCGCCAAGGTAGCCTAGCCTCTTCTATCTTGCACGAGAAGGGTGACTTAGAGATCTGATCCAAGACCTTTCTCATGGCATCATTACCCAGGCCTCCACTAGATGGGCCTGTGTGCTTTCGTCTATGATGGTGCTCGTCTTCATAAGAGAAGGTTTCGCTTAGGGGAGTTCTAGATCTCTACCTGTAATTGCTGTCCTCTTCATCATTAGAGGACATGTTAGAACTTGGAGGAGACCACCTCCTTTAGGCGCGGTGTAGTTTCCTTTTGAAGTCATCTATCTCCTACTACATGGCTTGGTTGTTGTTTCATCTCTGGGATACGCGACTACCCACTTAAGAGTGGCTTTTGCTCGCGTGGGTGGTATTCACACTCCCCTCTCAATTCCTTTCATTCTCCTAATTTTGTTCATGTTCAGGGCCTCCTACGGATTCTATCCGTTGGGGATCTGCTTGGCGTGGGTTTTCTTGGTGTGGACCTGATCCTACCATGTCTAACTATTGCGCTCACTAGCACACAAGTTCTTCCCACAGACGGCGCCAATTGTAGGGACTGGGTTTGAACACTATGGCTAAGGGGTAAATGAATTCAATCCCAGTAAGCCCAATACAATAAATTTGTAGAAGATTGGTAGAAGAACTGAGTTTTAATGAGTGTAACAACAGTTAGGGATGATTAAAAGAATAAATAAGTAAAACAACTATGGACTTGAGCAAGTAATTCAATCCTTGGTAATGATCCGAGGATGTTCAACTTCGTTATTCCTTGAGTGACAGTGAAAATGGTTACAAAGCTAGTTTAGACTGCTACAATGTTTTTTCTAGTAAAATCTTTGATCCTCTCTCCATGGGAGATCTCTTCTATTATATAGTTCCATTTGGACCATCTTAATCCTACATTTGTTGATCGTTTAGGCTACTACTTGAGTGCTTGTCCCATCAGACTCCCCTTCAGGCCTTCTATGAGTTGGGGTAGCCAAGGCAGCACTGTTCAGGGGTCTTCTCCACATTAATGTGGCCAGAGTGTTAGTTGTGGAGCATTTAATGAGGAGACAATAGCTTTTCTTGGAATTGTTCTACCGCCATGCTTCAACATACGATACTTGTCTTCTCCTTTGGGAAGCTTTTGAAGATTGTATTTGCTGGTAGATCACTCTTCTTCTACCTCGATCTAAGCTAGCCGAGGACAAACTTGTCCTCAACACGGCTTTTGGGCTGCCACGATCACCATTGTCCCTCTTCCATGTGATTATGGGCCTCAACATGGGCCTCAACATGGGCCTCGGGCCCAACACGAAAGATGGATGTATATCCCTGTCTCTATGACCCCATAATTTTGTTTTTCATTATTTATTTAGATGAAGATTTTTTTTTTTTTTTTAAGGACTTGGTAGTTCATATTCAAATCTAATGATAGAATGGGAAAAAATAAATAATTCATTTAAGATTTATGATAATAAACCAAATATTATCATCTCACATCCCTATGAATTTTAAGAGATTCCCAGTGAAACCAAACAGAAATAGCTATATTCCTAGGCATCCAAATTGCAGGGAATCACATTCCTAGGAATCTAGATGCCAAGAGTAATGTGGATTCCTTGATACCAAACACCAAGTGTTTGTACTGATTGCTTGAAACCGTTTGAGCTAAAGGATGAGAAATGATATGTCTACAATATTTTTACAACATTTTTACAATAAATCTTAAGTAGCAGGTTGTTATTGTTGGGGCAAAAAAGTAATCTTAGTGTTAGTTTCAAATTTAAACCAATAACAACTAACTACCTGTGATTTGTTGTAAAAATATTGTAGACGTAGCATCTCTCCTAAAGGATATATAGAATGTAAACGGGGTCCGCTACATGTCATTAAGGGAACATAAGAACAACAAAGAAATAAAGTGAGAGAAAAAAATAATAATAATAAAGTGAGAGAGACGTCTAAGATGTCAATGATGAATCATGATCCATAAACATAAAGTATGCCTTATGACATAATCAAATCTTTTTTATGTTCATCCACTTTGGACTTCAAATGAAAAAAAAAAAAAAATGGGACTTCAAATCAAACTTCAAAAAGATTACAGGAAAACTAAAATTTCTACTAAAAAATAAATGTTTATTAAGCATTATTAGTTCAGAGACGACTTGTTCATCTATAGTATCAATGTATCATCAACGATTTGAATAATTTAGTAATTCTCCCAAAATCTGGGGATTATTGGATACCAACCCTAATCCAAGCACTATACGTTATATCACATAAAACAAAGTAAACGACATGAAGATTATAAAGAAGATGGCAATGCAACATCTGTTAGTTGATAGCTTAGTATGACCAATCTTCCTATCATTGAATGTTAAGTAAATTGCCTTTCAAATAAGACCATAATTTTTATATTTAAAAAATAGATAGATAAACCAATAATTTTAAACTGTTTTCTTTTCTTAAAGTTAGTTTTTTAGTGGGTTCCAATTAACTCAACTGGTAAAGTTTCTGATAGTTGAATAAGAGATCTAGGATTCAATTCTAGCCTACACCAAAAACTAATTGGAGTCTTAATTTGATAATAAAGAGCTATTATCAAGAGCAGACGCATAGGTTGAAAGTTGAAATTCTCTCAACAAAAAAAAAAAAAAAAGTTAAGAGGGTTTTTTCCCCAATTAATTAGAATAACTAGGAGAGCTTAGAGAAAATGAGTGAACTCCAAGTTTCCCCCTAAAGAAGTAATTTGACTCTCAGGATAGTTTGATAGATTAGTACATCAGAGATTGCTCTACCATTAGAGATGAAAGAAGAAAATAAGTATAGATATTGTTAAATATGGGAGGTGAGGTGGGGGATTGAATCCAAATTCTTTACTCTAATACAATATTAAATTAGTAATTCTTGCAAAAGTTTAAGCTTATAGGAGATAGTGAATATATTCATTTAACCTAATAATTATTAATATTATTTCCATGAAAATTCTGCTCGTCTTAGATATAAAGCAATTAATTTTATTTTAATTTTTGTAGGAAAAAGCAGCATTGTATTTTTGATATAGATAAGTGAAATTCAACTACTTTTATAAAAGAGGGGGAAAGTTAAGGGATGTTCTAAGGGTATTAGTTTAGGAAATATGTTTAATTAAAAAAATTTATGAGAAAAAAAAGTAATTAATTTTTTTGACAGCTTTTTATTTTTCACAACAAATCATAGTTGGTAAGTTTTTATTGGTTGTAATTTGAATCCAAAACTTAAATTACTTTTTTGTCTATCCTTAACAATCAATAACAATCTACCATTTAAGATTTGTTGTGAAAATATTGTGAATATAATATTTCTCTTTTATATTTTTTTATAAAAATTATGTCAAAACTTTCTTAAAATGATTTATTACATGATTAAAAAAAAAAAAAGCAAAAGTACTATTAATATATCTTTCTATCATAGTATTTCTTATTGAGAATATGCCAACAGCATTCAAACGAATCTTTGGGTGCGTATAAATCCCCGACATATCTACCGAGGGGAGGGAAACTCTTTTATTTTTTCAAAGGAGTAAGAAATGAGCTTGTCTTAAATGAATTGATGTACAAATTATTATTATTATTATTATTATTATTATTATTATTATTATTTTGGTTGTCTTTCATATGCTTTTTAAAAATACGTTCTCTTGGTCTACCCAAACTTGAATGCTACTATAGAGTACTTGACTTGGTTAATCCAATAAATTCAAACCACAAAATGACAAGTTGAACCTTCTAATTATCCTTTTCGATCATTGTGGTTTGAGTTGGAAGAATCAGCACACAAAGTTTATTTCGGTGCAACATTACTTATTCTATATCAAAAAAAATTTTATTACATATTATATATATTGATGTTTACAAAGCTACGCATTCTTGGCTTGGAAGAATTCCAAACGACGGGCAACACAACATATGAATTATGACCAGTGCGACACCAAAAAACAATGTATGTATTTATTGACCCCAAAAAAAAAAAGAGTATCTTTTGACTAGGAAAAAGTAAACTTATATGCCTTTTCTTTTATAGGAAACTAGCCATTTTAGTGGTTCTATTCAGTATTTTGTAACAAAATAAAAATTTGTGTTTTTATTTAATATATATCATTTTTATTTTGAGGATCTAATTTATAAGTGGATAAAACAATTTAAAAATTAACAGGAGAATTTTCAAAAAATAAAAATTAACAGGAAAGTAACCCTATTTTTTAGGCAATGTTTTAGCAGGAGTTAAAGTTGTATTTTTACCAGATTGTCCTTTAGTTTTGTCTCTACTTAAACATAGGGGTGTAAGGGCATTTTTGAACCAAAAAATGAGGAATCCAAACAGGGAAAGCCCCTTAAATAATAGTTTAGACTTTCTCCCCTTAAAGGTCGTATTCTCGTGTATATATATTCGGCACAAAAAGAAGTATACTCCAATAAGCTTACGTCTGAAATTAATCAAGTTAGCTCGATAGAGGTATATGACCAAGTATTCTATCAATATAATTCAACTTTTCATAGTATGACTAATACAAATTAATGAGAACTTATAAAATTGTTTTTGATGACTATTCAGTTCAAGAAATTTTATATAGAAAAATAAGAAGTCATGCTAAGGAAAACAAAAGGGGGTTCAGGGAAGTAATTAGAAAACCCATAAAATGAGAAGGTAATTAATACTTGTTGATGATGCCGAAATGTTCACCAGTGAGATGCACGGTCCTTGTACTCGAACAACCGTTTCCTGGAAGAGAGAACAACACAAAAACATCTTCAAAGGGCACCGGTGTGGAGCCTGCCAAACACCCTCCAAAGGTTAAGTCAGAAAATGCTTTTTACAACTCTAGAGTGCTAGAGAGGAGTCAGTTACGCGTACCTTTTTATGAGGATGTTGGGGCCTTTTTATAGTGGTGAGGTCCTACCCCCTATCCTTGTAGAGCAAGCTTCATCCTTGCAGAGCAAGCCTCTCATCCTTGTAGAGCAAGCCTCTCATCCTTGCAGAACAAGTTTCTCATCCTTGTAGAGCAAGCCTCCCATCCTTGCAGAACCAGTTTCTTGAAACGTAGTGGGCAAGTCTGGGCCTTCATCCTGTCAGGGGCCCACGCGAAGGATGGGCTCTACCTCCTTTGGGCTTGTGGACATGGGCCTATGGGGCTCGCCAAGCCTTATTTCATATTTTATCCTCTTCAGCTGCCCCCTTCACCCCATTTGATCCGTCGCCGTCGTGCAAACGGTCAATTGGGGTGACGGTTAAAACAAACAATAATGATGGCCCGTACTCATGGGGGTGACAGATGGCGTAAATGAACGGTAGCACCGAACTAGGACGGTGATGACAACGACCAGATGGTTAATGACGGAGTCATAGGGATGACGGTCAGAGTTTCACAGATGTTCGTGACGAGGACCCTTGGAGGGAGGTTGACAGATGGAGACGCCGTCATGTCCGTGAGGTCTGACAGGTTGCAGAAACATTTAAGGCGATGACACGCGTCACTCGTGGATTGGTCCGTATCTTGCATCGAAGTGCCGCTTCGTCTTCCGTGCACTCTACCTATAAAAACCTGCACTTCTCCTTCATTTCTCTACTTTGCGCAGAAACTTCATTGTCAGAGCGAGTCCGTCACTTGTCAGAGCTCAACCGTTCACATCTTTCTGCAACGAGATCAACCCGTTCGCTCCTTCCTTCGGTAAGTGATCCTATCTGTTCCCCTCGATATACCTTCAGTTTTATAATTGTCATGGTAGAAGCATTAAACTTCTTGCATCCGTCTCTTCCCTTTTTTTTTATTTTAGACCGTCAGTCTTAGGCTTTGTCACTCCGTTGTAGGCAATGTCTAGTGCGTCGAGTAACCAGTCCTTCGTCCGCGACGGAGCGGGTTACGAGGAATTGTACCCGTCGGGTTACAAAGATCCGGACGAACTGATCGAGAGGACTCCGTCTGCCACTTCACCGTCCTCAACAAATGAGGATATGGAGTTGGCCGAACCAGAGGAAGGTTCTGACGACGGTGGGGGTGGACCTAGATCCGTTGTTGGGGCTGACGGACTTAGGGAGTTCGTCATGCTGCCTGAGTGGACGGTGCACAAATTCGTGTCCACAATTAAGGAGGTCCACTTCAAAACAATTAGGGCAATCTACCAAATATCCGATCACATCCCAATCCGTCTACCCTACAAATCCGAGAAATGTTATTACGACAGAGTGGGTGACTTAGGGGTGTACGAACAAGCATTGAAGGCCGGACTTAGATTCCCCCTAAACAGGTTAAAACGAGAACTCCTCCGTCACTTAGGTCTGTCCGTCAGCCAGATATCCCCCAACGCCTGGAGGGTTTTAATTGCAATGGAGGTCCTGTACGGAGCCATGTCTAATGGTTCCCGATCGCTGACCGTACGAGAGTTCCTCCACTGCTACCGTCCAGACGAGATAGACAAGTCGAGGGGGATGTACAGCTTCGTCCCTAGGAAGTCCGTCTTAAAAGTCATATACGAAACCCCGGACTCCAATCGTGACTGGAAGAGTCGTTATTTCTTCTTGGAAGGTGACGGTTGGATGTGTCACCCGGGGGAGACGGACTTCATGCCCGTCGACAGCACATGGGGGATCCTGGACCCGTCTGGTATAGTTCAGTCCGTTGTGTCATGAAGGTAATAATTTTTTGACTTTTTAATGACCGTCCTGAATGTTTCCCTTTTTGATTTTTCAGTGCGACGGCGTCCACAGGTGGATCTAGAGGAGTTCCATTTTTTGGAAAAGATTTTTTCGAAGACGAAGCCAGAGGAGCGGACTTGGGCGAAGCTTGTTAACCTCAATACCGTCCACTGGTATTGCAACGGACCGGAGCCTACAGCCGCGGCGATAAAGTACGAGGAACGCACCCGTCAGCGTAAGTTCGTCACCTCTTTTTTTCTTTGCTCATTCGCTTTGAGTTTTACCCGTCTACCCTTGTTTCTACAGAGATGGACGACGCGAAGAGGAGGGCTGCCATCAAAAATAAAGCTGCTAAGAACAAGGAGATGGACGTGGGGACGATGGGGACAGGCTCGAGTAGGCCCCCGGCGAAGAGACCGATGCCTAAGGTCGACCGTGCACCCAAGAAACAGAAAGTTTCGACGGAGCCCGTCATAGGCCTTATGGCAGAGGGAAAGAAGACAGTGACCCCGGCCAAGCCTGGAGCTGGCAAATTTCTGATGGTTCCCCCTCCGGGCAGTCAGAAGAAACCGCCCGTCCTACTCCGCGAAGACCCAAAATATGCCTTGGGGAAGATCTCTTCCATCATTGGGAGCGAGGACTACGAGGACCTGGGGAACCACTCGACGGAGGCCATGGGGGAGACGGGCCTCTTCAGCATTGCCCAAGTAAGAATCCGTCACCATTCATCTTTCTATTTTCCATTGTTATCATTTTTAACCAAGTTTTATGTTGTCGTCAGGCCATGCTCATGACGAAGGGCCTTATGGACCGAGCTCACCACCATGAGACGGCGCTGGAAAGGGTCCGTGACAAGGCCAGGCAGGCGGAAGAGGAGCTGCTCGAGCTCAAAAATTGGAAGGTGGTGACGGAGAGGTTTTTTTTAGAAAATAACAATAAGTTTCAAACAATATAATTAGTTAGCAAACGTTTCAAACTATTTTGGTTTATAACAACTCGAGTTCAGAGGAAACGATTTCTAAGTTATAAAATCGAGTATTTTTTACTCGATTTTCCTATTTTGCAGTGATCTGAATTGGGTCTGAAGAGGCCATAAATCGAGTTCATTAGACTCGTTTTCTAAGACTAGAAAACGAGTTCAATGAACTCGGTTTGCAAGAATGGAAACCGAGTTCATTGAACTCGGTTTCCATTCTTAGAAACCGAGTTCAATGAACTCGGTTTCCATTCTTGCAAACCGAGTTCATTGAACTCGTTTTCTAAGACTGCAAAACGAGTTCAATGAACTCGGTTTGCAAAAATAGAAACGGAGTTCATCGCAGAAAAGTGCACACTTTAAACACCAAAGTTCAAAAAAAAAAACCCAAGTTCAAATTTTCAGTCTCTCCCTCTCACTCTCAGTCTCTCCTCTCTCACGAGCTCTCTCTCAGTCTCAGTCTCAGTCTCTCCCTGTCACTCCGTCGCCGGCACCGTCGCCGGCAGCTTCAGGCACACAAAAGTTGAAACCATCGCAACACAGTAAAAAAAAAAAACTAAGTAAACTTCAGTCTCTCCCTCTCACTCTCAGTCTCCTCTCTCACGAGAAGTCGAGCTCTCTCTCACACTCTCAGTCTCTCCCTGTCGCTCCGTCGCCGGCACCGTCGCGGACTGCTCCCGGCGCCGTCGCAGCTTCCGTCGCCGTCGCTGCCGCTTCCGTCGGTCCGTCTCCACGTCGCTCACAAAGTAAGGACTCTCTTTTTTCTGGGTTATAAATCTGCATGCATTGTACTTGAGACAACATTGCTGCCATATCTAGTTCAGAAGATGCAATATGCCATATCTAGTGCAGAGTTTTTTTGTTTTTCTTACATAAACACACTCCAATTCTCAATTCGCTTAATTTTACTTCTTTTCACACTCTTTAATTTCAAATTTATGGTTTTTTCGGTGGTGCTATACACACACACACAGGCCATTCATGGCGAAGCTTGCTAAGATTTACCCAGACTTGTCCCTTTAATTTTGAAGTTGTAAGATTTGATATATTAATAATGCTTCAAATTACATGAAGTCAAAAGGGATGACATTCTCAAAAACTTGTACATAGAAAACCCATTAACCATATGAAGTCAAAAGGGATGACATTACCATTTTCAGTTGTGTATAAATTCTTTCAATATAAGAACTTCCATTTCTTCTAGTTAGTGTTGAAGTCTGCTACTTTTTCAAGCTTTCAAATTTGTTGAATTTATGAGGGTTTTTTTTTTTTTTCCTTTAAATTAGTTTTAACCAGTGGTTTTGACTTTGTTTCTTCTTCATAGGACTGGCAGCAAGTTACTATTTGGTTCATGTTCTGAATTTTTTGTTTCTGACATTTCCTGTTTTCAATTGGAAGGATTAAACATCTCCTTTTTTTCTCCTGATTGCTGTGCTACCCCCCTCCTTGGTATCGTTATTGCTAAACACTTGTAGCAATGCTGATGGATGTTATTTCTTGCCTTAAGCGGTGTCTATCATATCTTTATGCTGTCTCTTTTTTCTGTGAGGCAAACGATTTTTGTTCAATTCAAGTTCCAACAGTCAACAGTCCCACCATATCTAGTTCATACCATAGAGTTCATAAGAATATTATGGTCAAAGCCTGTTTAATCAATGCATCATCAATCTTTTAGTCCACCGATTATAGCTAGCCTAAATTGTTACATTTTTAATATTGTAAATTGTGTGTGATATATATATATATATATATAATGAACCGAATGAAATACATTTGGCTTAGTATATAACATTTGGTGTTATAAAATTACTATAGTCTATTATATTAAAAAAAATAATCATGGTTTATAATATATATAGTAATATTCAGATATATATATATATATATATAAAGACTCAACCGCCATCTAGAAGGGCAAGATATTATGGCTCTTGGCTTTCAATGTTGTTTTCTTATGATAAGATTATGGTTATTCTCAAAATTATCTCCCAGTGTGAGTTGTTGAACTATATCACTAACCTCTCCCTTCCTTTCCCTTCTTTTTTCCACGAAAAGAAATATGTGTTTACTAGAAAGTCGTTTCTCATAAATATACCAACTTAAAACATCAATGTATTGTCTCAAGGAGGTGTAAAATTAAATTGTTATAGGTTATGTGATTAGAAGTACTTGATAGCTCATGATAGGGGCGTAGGTAGAACTGAGAAAACCAAACTGACCACCCAGCACCTGACACTGATTTGAAAAAGGCTTCTAATAAGTATGCACTAAGTCTAAAATTAATAGATTGCAAAAGCTTGTTTAGTTTTATGCTAGTCGTACTAGTGCTCATTATGCAATGGTATTAAATTCTTATAACTTGGGAATTTAAACTATTTAATTGCACATTTTCTTACCATTTTCATGAATTACATAGAGATATAAGGGTTGGTGCAAACCCTTTGCTTTTTTTTTTTGATTGATATGTACATCAATGACATAGTGTTTCAACATACCCCTTATACTCTTGACTCCCTAAACTTTGTGCAGTATGGCTGCTGTTCCTACTCAGATCCCTGATCAGTTCGGTCCTGGTCCCATTGAGGGTTCGGTGTTAAGGTTTCTACAGGAACATCGATCGTGTGCTGTTTGGGAAGGCAAGGTAAAATTAAAACCCACCACTTGCTGAATACTCTCTTCTTATCCTTTTTTACATTATGTTGATTTTTTTTTTTCTTCCCATTTCTAAAATTCTAAGTTTGTTAATGGTATTACTAGCTTTGAATACATAGTCATGTCCATTAGTTGGGTTAATTTAGATTGGCATACTGTTGGTTAGATTGGCAGACTGTTGGGCACCCTTATGGCATATTGCATCTCATTACCATGGTTCTATCATGTGCAGGATCCAGGCCCATTGACATGCCGTGGTCGTAATGCCGAGTATCGAAAACGGCGCCTGATAGTGGTAGATGATCGCGTCGTCGACATTGTCAAGAGAGTTGGATTAGAGGGGTTGTATAGGACCCCGTGCAGAGAGATTGATCATAATTTGATAACGGCTTTCGTTCAGCGATGGCGGCCAGAAACCCACACCTTCCACCTGCCACATGGTGAGACAACGATCACATTACAAGATGTGGAGGTTATTTTGGGCATTCCAATCGATGTTGAGGCAATTGTTGGAACAACTGACAAAGTATGGGCTACTGAATGTCGGAGTATGCTTGGAATCAACCCTACTGGGACGGTGCTTCAAGGACAAAGGATCCTAATTAAGAAGCTACTAGACAAAATTGATCAAGGGTTGCCCGATGATGCAGCAGAGGTGGATGTGCATCGATATGCACGGTGTTATATTCTAGCACTCCTGGCAGACACAATTTTCGCTGACAAGTCTGGCGATAGGGTGCATATGATGTGGTTGGAGATGTTAAGTGACCTTCGCAATCCACGTCAGTATAGTTGGGGGAGCGCTTGCCTTGCATGGTTGTACAGAGAGTTATGCAAGGCAACCGACAGAGGTACCAGTCAAATTGGTGGGGCCTTGCTACTAGTTCAGTATTGGGCATGGTTCAGATTCCCTTTTCTGTGCCCAAGGAAGGACCTCCCACCAGATGATGCATACGGGCCACCATTTGCACCTTCTCCACTGTCCATTAAGTAAGTCTCTTCCTTCTCCACTGAGGTCATATGTTATGATTGATGTATATTACAAGTGTTATTAATTTCTAGCTCCACCACTAATCATATGTTTAGATAATCATTTATTGGTATAAACTTAGTCGTATGTAATGTTAAATTCACGATTGTCCATTATTTATTGTTGTTGATTACTTCAAATTCTCAATTTCAAGTATTGACTCTCTCTAGGACTGTGTGGGTTGTGAGCACGAAAAATAGCCCCCAAGAAATCTGTCTAGTCCGGTACCGCCAGCTGTTAGATTCTATGCATCCCAAGCAGGTACATGAATTGTGTTTCTTCTATTATTTATGACTATTGTATTTATAACTGTAAGATAGGTCATAGTAAAAAATAATGGAATATTACATAATGTGTTGCCTTTTTATTTGGCTATTTCAGGTGGTGTGGCAACCATATGAAGCTGAATTAGCCCACCTGCCTGCATTCTGTGTCGCAGGAAGGGATGTATGGACGGCAAAGGTGCCGCTTGTATGTTTTTGGCTAGTAGAGAAACATACACCGGACCGTGTTGTTCGTCAGTTTGGGATGGTACAAGAAGTCCCCCCATATGTTGATACTGACGACGCCCTTCATGACATAGACCTGAGGGGGAAGATTGAAGTGAATTGGTTTGACAAACATTATGGCCATATCCAAGTGTGGAATACAAGAGCACGATCTCTATGTCATGGAGTACGACTAGAGGGTGATATGTCGCCTGCTCATCCATACTTCGAATGGTACGGTAAGGTGACTTGGAGGTTCATCGACCACACTACTGCGTCAATTCTTATTATGGTAATTGCTTCGACCTTTCTTTTCAACTTTTGTTGCGTACCACCATTTTTGCATGGAGCATATACTAATTGTATTTTGTGCCGCTTGCAGGTTGACAGTCACAAGCAGTTGTTAATGCGGCATGCAGTAGGTAGTCCTGAGTACACGCAGATTACCAATGTACTTAAGGCAGTGGAACGCCTTCGACGTATAACTGCCAAACTTCCCTTGGAAGACATTGATGGGGCAAATCCAGAAGCACCAGAAGATACTGCACGACCAAGCACGAGCTCAACTCGTGCCAGCCATAGCCATGGTCAGTGTGCTACACCCCATCAGGTTGTCAGTAGGCTGGGTCCCCCTCCACCCCCACATGCATCTCCTGCGGTAGAGTTCCCTCCACCCTCACATACATCTCCTGCACCAGATTCCCTTCTGCCTCCACATGCATCTTCTTTCCCAGAGATCCCTCCACGTACTGCCCATGTAGTTCCTAACCTAGAGACCCCTCTACCCACTGCTGATGCATCTTCTCACCCTGAGATCCCTTCACACACCCCACCTACATCTTTTGACCCCGCTCATCTTTCATTTACCCCGCCATCCTTTGATCTCGGCTATGATTTTAGTCAAATCCCTCCAGTCATGCACACTCAATCCCCCTCGTATAGCATTGGTCATATAGACCATGTTCCACCCCATAGTCAGTCCATGTCATTCATGCCTACTCCTGGACTGCATACACATCCCATGACTACGGGCCTCACTCACATCTCCCCTGGTACACCATCCTCCCCCGCAGTTGTAGGATCTTCAGTTGTTGGGAGTCAACCAAAACAACGAGATGTGCATGTTGAGAATGAGCAAGTAGTTGGGTTACAATCACCCCCACAAGGTCGACCTAAACGCACAACAAAAGCACCCCCTTGTGGGACAGGTGGTCACAAAGCAGGACACAAAGCTAGCCCCACGGTATGTCAAGTCATTTAATGCATGGAGCATATAGTATACTCTTTGTTATGGTTGGTAATCGAATTCATGTAATCCATCGTTTGGTTGTAACTCCATTTTTGCAGCAACGCGAGGAGCCACACGAAGGAGGTGCAGTACCTCCTCCCCCACATACCAGACACTATACGAGACAGCATAAGCGCAAAATGCATTAGGATCAGCACCCCATTTGAATGTGTATGTGAATTTTGTTATTGGGTTTTCAATTTGATGTTGTTGCAAAGTTTCAGTGTGGTACATTATCAATCATTTTTGTGAAACACAAGGTTTAGTGTTAGAATTACAGGATAATAATTGTTCTTTACCAAGTTATTATTGCCATTGTATTTCGATTTGCATGCTGAGGGAATAGACCTATTAATAACATAAGGGATAGGGAATTTGCTCTGGTTTCACTTCAAAGAAAGTATTACAACTAACATGAAAACTTGGACTCTTGGAGAGTTATAGTGGACTGCTTTACATCTTTGTTTGGGCATTTTCTTTGTATAGTCCCCCCATGTACTAGGTTTGTGCCCCTTTATGTGCCGCTGAGTTGAATCTTTTTTATTTCTCAAACAATGTGACTGCATACAACCTTACTAGAGTCAACCATGGTTTTCTGTTTTTGGGACTTTATGCAGCTATTAAGGAGTTTTGTACAAGAACAATGGTTCTTATCCCTTTGATTTAGTGTAGATATTGCTGTAATGCTTTTGTGAAATGTTTTGGCTTTGAGGATTGGCTTCGAATAAAATTTTCACTCATTTATCTTAATGGATTTATAAGTTGGCTGAACTGTAGAATATATTTTGAAGTATCCCCCCAATTAAATGATGTTTTCAATTATTAGTGATTGGGACAAATATTTTGTTTAGTAGAGGTATTAGATATGAGAAGAGAAAGCATGTTGTGTAAATCATATGAATATCAGAAAATGCTGTGGTTTTCTATTGATTGTGAAATCTGTTAACTAGACTTGTGCTGCAACTTGATATTGCCTCTTGTACATGTGTAAATAACTAACAGGTAATGGAAATGCTCAAAAGAATTCCTGCAGAGACTAGAAAAAAGCTGTCTGCGAAGGGGTATTTCCCTCAAGATGGATATCTCCTGCAATACTTGCCTGTCCCGCCAAACTGTTTGTCTGTGCCAGAAATTTCTGATGGTGTTAGTGTCATGTCTTCGGTAAGCCAAATTATAAGCCAATCTTACAATTTTCACTCATTTGATGGTGACTGCATTCACTTATTTTATCCTCGGTCTCTTGCTGCAAAAGCAGAAGTTTTGGACCTATTTTCTGTGGATAAACAGTTGCTTAGCTATTTTGGTTACTAGTGTAGCAATTTGACTTGATTGTAAGAAAGCTTTGTCATACTGTTTTAAACCTTGTTGACTAAATTGATTTTTAGATAATTGGTAATAATACATTTATTTATTTATTTTGTGACAGGCATACATTGATTTTGAAATATCAGAGGGTGAATTTGAAAGGACCAGAGAGCTCTATGAGAGGCTTCTGGACAGAAATAAGCACTTGAAGGTCTGGATAAGCTATGCAAAGTTTGAGGCGTCTGCCATGGAGGAGGATGCTGAGGGTTCAGACTTGGCAGAAGAGGATCTCCAGGAGCAGCATCATGAACAAAAGAAGCAATGCTTTCAGCATGCTAGAAGTAAGGAATTTTAAACAAAAT
Organism: Quercus wislizeni; assembly: GCA_023055345.1. Lineage (NCBI taxonomy): Eukaryota > Viridiplantae > Streptophyta > Magnoliopsida > Fagales > Fagaceae > Quercus > Quercus wislizeni. The sequence continues at coordinate 30,883,448 of JALGQJ010000004.1, forward strand.
CTTATTGTTTACTTCTTTTAATTTATAATTTGATTGTGTTACAATTCCATCACAAGTAAAACAAGCTCTAACCTTTCTTTTTGTTTTCTATGAATCAGGGGTTTTTGAGAAAGCCATTAACTACTACAGAACATCTGCACCTGAGTTAAAAGAGGAAAGAGCAATGCTACTGGAAGAGTGGCTGAACATGGAGAGCAGTTTTGGGGAGCTTGGTGATGTTAGTTTAGTCCAGGCTAAGCTGCCAAAGAAGCTGAAAAAGAGGAGGCAGATGGTGTCTGAGGATGGTCCGGCTGGGTATGTTAATTAACTTATAAAAGTCTTATTAAGATTTGATATAATTGTGTTCCTTTCATTCTTTAGGTTTTTCCTTATTTGCCACTACTAACAAGTTTAAATTGACAGGTATGAGGAATACATCGATTATATGTTCCCTGAGGAAACTCAAACAACTAATCTTAAAATCTTGGAAGCTGCCTATAAGTGGAAGAAGCAAAAGATTTCTGATGAAGACTACCATGGTAACCTGTTTTTGTAGAATTGAAGCTTTTGGTGTAAATACACAACTGTTTTTTTTAATGTTAATTGGGTGAAAATGAAGTAGTTTAGCTGCTAATCATATTTTTCTGGAATGAACGATTGCACCCCCAAAATCAGTTGAGGGAACTTAAGAGTTCTATGGAGTGTCTAGATTAGATTCTGAGAATTTATTACCATAGTGATGAAACAAGCATATCCTTCTAGGCTGAAATTTATTTTATCAATTTCTAAAATGCACTTTGAACTGATTGTTGATTATAGATAGTGTCATGTGATATCCAATATGGAGAAATTTTTCATAGACATTTTAATAACTTGTGGTGCATTTACTGTGTTATTAGTAATGCCACAGATATGGTAAGCTCTAGATGAATTTGCCACTGTACATGGCATTGGATGAAAGTTTTATATCGCATGCCTTTTTGATCTTAAGTTTTTCTTTTGTTTGGATTAAGAGAGAGTTCAAAAATGTAGCTAATAATATGGCTAAGTGCTGCTGTCTATAATTCAGTACTGATCTGTAACAGTTCTTCCCTTCCCCTTTCAGTCTAGGAGTTTTGGAAGGCTGATGTTGGATTTTCTTTTTGAAACCGATATTGGATCTTTTTCAGTTTAATGAAAAGGTACTAGTTTATTATATATTAAAAAAAAAAAAAGTTCCCTCCCCAAATCCATGCCCCATAGGTAACATGGAATCAATAGTTTAAGGGTTTAAAGCTTTATTTTTTTCATAATATTCTCAGCAACTCATCCAGATGAGCTTGAATTTCCCTTGGATGAGGGAGACAGTAGTCAATCTGGAAAAAAAAAAGGGAGAATGGGTTGTGCAAGTGCAATAAGATCAGGTTGTAAATCTTATTAATGTTTTTATTTTATTCTTATTTTTTATACCAGGTCTGGAAAGTACAAACCATAAATGTTTTAGTTAGTACCAGCCATATCCATTACACCTTTAATGTTCTGATAAAAAATAATGAATGCGAGAATTTGTTGCACTTTTAACCATATTAGTCACAGCATAATTGTCTATGATCTGCAAACAGTGCTCTCGTACTCCAATGGGTCTCCTGGACTTGTTGCTAACTGTTTTTCAGTTCCTTTAATGTTGGTGAGGAGGATGATATTTGAGAACCCAACTGTCTTGCCTTTTTATTTATTTATTTATTTATTTTTATTTTTTTATGACTGCAGCTTGTATTGTTATCTGCCTACCTATAGCTTTGGATTGGGCTTTTGTGGTATCACAATCTTCCAAAAAAAGTTTCCCTCCCTATCAATGCCTTGCAATGCAATGCCACTTCTTGTACTTTCTTTTATGTTTGGAACCATCTGCTTTGATAAGGAGCTGCCGTTCCTTTATAAATTGGCTTGATGTTGGAACCAACGCCACTTCCCACATTTGTGTGTGCTTATTGTCACATAAATCCATCATAAGAGGACCATTGTAAGTGCTACTTAAATGTCCACATGTATAAATTTCTAGGATCATGAATATTGTCAACTAGACTAAAAAATTACATGAATAATAATAATTTGACAATTTTTATTTTGTAACAACCATTGAGTTTGTTAACTAGCATTATATTAGAACTTCCAAAGTTGTGAAGACTGATCTTTGTTCCTAGAAAAAAAATTACCCATGTGGAATTGACTCAGCTAGTGATGAAGAGTTATGAATGTATGGAATAATGGTGCATTAGTGTTTTTTTTTTTTTTTTTTTTAAATGGAAAATTGCTGTGTTTGATGCATGGCAATGTAAATGGGTTATACAGATTATAGAGACCTGCCTTCTTTTATAACCATTTTATGTTTGTGAGGCCTGTTGGGAAGTGGATTTGTGCCAATTTCTTTTAGGTGTTGTATTCAGCTTGTGCAAGAATAGAGAGGAAAGATATGTGGTCAAAGTTGAGCAAAATACGCTGTTTTAGTGTTTGATCATAGTATGTGGTGCTAAGAGGGTCTGACCCTATTAGATTTTCCATGGAAGGCAATATGGTGCGTGAAGGTTCCTTCGAGGGTAGCTTTGTGGACTGCTTCATTGGGGAAGATTTTAACTATAAACAAGCTTGTAAAATGGGTTATGCCCTTTAGTGAATCATAATTAAAAAAAAAAAAAAAAAAAAAGAGTGAATCATAGTTGTATGTGTAAGTAATGTGGTGAGATTGTTGATCATTTGTTGTTGCATTGCTCAATAGCAAGGGAGCTATGAGCCTTTGTCTTTGTAATTTTTGGAGTGAAATGGGTTATGCTGAAGACTGGTTTGTGAATTGCTTCATTGCTTTTGTTGTAGTCCTAAATCTTTCAGTAGTCGAGTATACAATGTGGTGCCATTGTGCTTGACGTGGCAAATTTGGAGGAAGAGGAAAATGAGGATTTTTGAGGGGCAAGAGTTGTCTGTAGAGAGATTGAAATCTCAGTTTTTTTGGTCTCTTTCTTTTGGATATCTTTGGATGGGGGTAGACCTCCAACTTTGTACGATTTTATTGACTCTTTTGTACTCTTGACTATTAAGGGGATCTTCTGGGTATATATTTAATATACTCCATCTGTCCCCTTTTTTTTATTCTCTGACTTTACACTTATAAAAGAAATTATTTTATGTTTCAAGTTTAATTACAACTTTTGCTGTAATTATGATGAGAAGCAGTGTAAGCTTCACATCAGAGAATTTCATTAGAGGATGGTTACTTCACTCGACTTTCAATCACATCAAAATTTGAAGTCTAAAAAAGCCAAGATTTGTCTGCATTACCCTTAAGTTTGTGATTCTTGATAGCCGTTTGAACTTCAATCCCCCATAACTCCACCCAATACAGGCACGTGCACACACTGACACTTTTTCTTGTTTGCTTTTTGACTACTCACTTAATTGGCAGGTAAAGAAGATACTGCAGATCAAAATCAGCAGTCATACAAACTGTTGCCTCCTCCAAATTCCTCAGCTCAGGAGGGACAGCACCATGTGCATCCACTGCATGCACCCTTCATGTATGGCAATCAGTCGGCTGATTCCACAGTTAATCCTGCTGATCAGCCTTTGGATTTTGCGCCTAGGTTTAACCATGATTATGATTCACACTTGCAATCCAGTTATGCTCATCATGATTCAGTTGGACCTGTAAGAGGTGTTGACCCTGTTGCAGCAGGGCAATTAAATAATTGGACTCCCCCTATTACACCTGGTTTGGTTTATCCTTCAATTTCTCCAGATATTGCATCAGGGGCACAGGTCTTATTCTGGCTTTCTGAGTTGTTCTTCAATTCTAGACTCTAGACTCTAGAACCTTCGCATCAAAGAATTTGCTGACATTTGTTTCATGTAGCAGCATGATCCTTCCATAGCCATGCATTCCTCCATTCCTGCACATGCTGCACCACCATTTGAAAGATTCCCTGGATCAGGTCAGCCTACAATTCCATCTGGTGGTGCACCCTTTGCCCTAAGTGCTGGAACTGCACTTCATCCTACAACAGCCTTCTCTGCTGATGCATATGGAATTTCAACTATTCCTGAACGCCCTAAAAAGGTAATTTTGTCAGTGTTAATGCTTTAAAAGTGGCATAGCTGTTGTTGAATTTATCTCACTATTTGAAATGTTTTGGAATTGTTGCCAGCCGTCAGTGCCTAATTGGATTAAAGAAGAAATAAATAAAGCAGTCATTACAACTTCTGTAGACCATCTTAAGGAGGAAACACAATCCAATGAGGATGAAGGCATTGATAAATCTTTTGGGAAGGCTGATCAGGCAGATAGTAAAAGCGTTGATTCTTCTAGGTCAACTGAAGAAGATGACGATGATGAGGTTTTATTTTACCTGTTTTGCTTGTGATTCTCTGTTGTTTATTTATATTAAAAAAGACTCCCTCCCTTCCTCCCTCCCTCCCTCCCTCCCTCCCTCTTTGGTTTAGGGTTTTTTTTTTTTTTTTCTTCCCTTTATAATATAGTTATTGGTTGCACTCATTAGTCTTTTGTTATTGATTTTCCATAATTGCTCTGCAGGATTATGTGGAAGCAGCAAGAACTGCAGCAATTAACGAGGAAATAAAACGTGTTCTAACTGAAGTTCTTTTAAAGGTTACAGCTGCTGAGAGTGATGTTTGTCTTTTTTAATTTCTTTCTACCGTAGTGCTAACTTTAATGTTTTTTATTAGGTTACTGACGAGCTGTTTGATGAAATTGCAACTAAAGTTCTTAGTGAAGATGATTTGATTGCTGATGGTAATTGTATCATGACCTCTAACTTTTCTGTCAGTTTCTATATATCTTTGATGCTGGATTTGAAGTTCTCTGACTCTGCCATTTAAAAAAAAAATAATGACTATGATGTGATTTTTTGTTGTTATAGTTGACCAGAACACTGTCACTTCCAATCATAAGGTATCGCCATCATCTCACCCAGCAGTCGCAGTTCCTAAGCCATCTACAAAAGTTCTAATTCCCAACCTAGCAAAGGATTCTGACACTAAAAGTGTCAGTGAAAAATCTAGTACCAGTTCCCCAGGAAATATTTTAGGTCTTGCAAATTATGCTTCTGATGATGATGATGGAGATGATGAAATCAAGAGCTCCAGTGTACCAAATTCTAGGCCTGTTCTTCAGCAGTCAAGCATTGAAAAGCTTTCAGAAGATGCACATGGTGCTGCTGAGAATGGAATTTCCAAGGTAGAACTGAAAGAGGACAATAGAAGTCAGAAAACAAAGGAGAGCAACAATGGTGATACTATTAGTGAGATGAATAATAATAGGGTGGATAGAGATATGGGACACTCATATTCTTCCAAAGTGGTTTCTGAAGATACTGATGACGGAATTAATGTTAGTGGAAAAATGCGTGTGTATGGAACCAATTCCTCTAGATCGAAGAACACTGCAGGAGTAATGGAATCTGAACATCCTGAAGAGTATGTCAATGTTAAGAGAGCATCGACAGATGATCCCCACCACAGTGAAACGAGAAGGAAGTTAGATAAAAGTGATCGACACGAGAGTAAAAAGAGTTCTGGGAAAGATGGTAGTAAGATAAGGGCAGATGAGAATGGAGATGAACGCAGGAGACAAGATGAAAGGCATTCAAGAAGGGAAAAAGAAGATGATGGGTCAAAGGAGAGAAAGAAAGATCAAAGTTCTAAGCCTGGGGAAAAAACAAAGGATTCTGAGTCAAGAAAAAGGTCTGATCGTCTTGAGGTCAAGAATGACAGAAAAGAAACAGAGAGGCTCCATAGAGCTAGTGCTAAAGAAGGTACCAAAAGAAAACAAGAACGCAGAAAGGATAAGGAGGAGGATAGATCAAGACATAAAAATGCAAGCGATTCAAGCAGGCACAAAAGAAGGCGTTCTTCTTCCATCAGCAGTAAGGGTAGAAACAGTAAAGACAACTCAGTTAGTCATGCCAATGATTCAAGTGATGACGCCTCAGACAATTCTAAAAGGTTCACCATTAAAATCTTCTGATTCTTCCTCTCTTCTTTCTGTTTTGTTATATGGTCCTTATACATGATCATATACTGCAGGAAGCTGCAATCGAGAAAACGTAACTTATCACCATCACCTGTCAGGTCTAGGAGAAGGTATGTATTTATTAAGATCTCTTTACTTTTTATCCAGGTTTGCATTGTGAAACATCAAGGGAGTGTTTGGACATCCTATGAATATCAAATTGAGCCCATATTTTAAGTAGTGCTAAAAACAAAATACTTGATTGTATGACATAGATCTATTATCATAGTCACCAAGTTAATTTTAAAAAGGGTTGAATAGCTTTATTATTTTGTATTTTTCAAGGAACCAAAAATGCAATGGTTTAGTTCAACATATGTTCAATGTTTAAATCCAGCATATTACTTAATTTATGCACAAATTCTTTTGTGGTTTTAAATTGGGAAGTTAACTGATTCGGTACATTTATTAGTGGTAATACACATTCAATTTTCGAAATAGAATTTGTTTCTAGCATTCCATATAGCCCATGAGATCGTTGCCCATCTGTACAACTCCATCTTTGTTAGCCGATCTGCTTGCATCCGAAATAGTGCAAAGAAGTCTTGTGCATCATTTGAGCATTTTTGTATTTTTCCTCTGCGAAGTACCCATACATTCCTTGCCAAACTAGTTACCAAAGAAGATGACCTGTAGACTCAGTTTTCTGGCAGCAAACTTCACATTGTGGATCAACCTTTATTTTCCTCTGATGCAAATTTCCTCTTCTAGGTAGAATGTTTGAGCAAGCACGCCACACAAACATTCTAACCTTAAGTGGAACATGTAGAGTCCAGATTTTTTTCCAAAAATAGCCCGGTCAGTTACTGCTGGAGTGTTCAGCCTTTACACTTTCCTTAAGTTTTAAAGCAACTTGATATGCAGACCTCACAGTAAACATATTTGCTGAATTTTCCTTCCATAACAGCTTGTCCCGAGAGGTAGTCATAGGCAGAGGTATAGCTAGAATTTCCATTCTTGTTGGATGAGCAAAGAGATCAAATATCTTCTCCCTATCCCATTGCATTGTTGAACTATCAATCAAATCACTCATAAGCAATTGTGGCTGGTCTGCACCTACGAACACAGGTTTATGGGGTAGCCACTTATGGGTTGAAACTAAAATACTCCTTCCATTCCCCACCTTTCAATAAGAGCCTTCAGTGATGATATCCCTTGCTGCCAGCAAGCTCCTCCAAACATATGATGCATTATTACCAAGTACAGCATCCATAAAAGAACAATTACGAAAATACCTTGATTTATAGACCCTATAGAATAGTGAATGAGTATTATGTATCAATTTCCAGGCTTGTTTAGCTAGTAAGGCTAAATTAAAAGCTTGAATGTCTCGAAAACCCATACCTCCACTCTTCTTTGATATACATGGTTTCTTCCAATTGATCTACACGCCTTTGTTATTTTGCTGTGCTAATTGAACAAAATATAGTACTTTTTGTTTGACATATATCTTTCCTCTTCCTTTTTCTTTAATAACTTCAATGCAGCGGCTTAGAATTGCATTGTCAGAAGTGGAGGTCAATGTAGAGATGCGTAGAGTACGCCTTGTTGCACCAGGAAAATGGATGCTATGCGCATCATTTGTGTTACCTGAGAGTGTAGCATTTGCAGATACTACTAGGCTAGATATGTAAAAAGCTGAGGTATGCTATACCCAAGTTTTGTATTGTAATGTTCAATTTAACGTTGCTAATGTTCATATGGTTTATTTATTTAGTCATTTTGCCAATGTTCATTATGTTATTGGTTTGATTGTTGTATATTCTTCTGTAGAAATAGGTCAGTAGTTATTGCTCGGTGAGTTAAAAAGCTCATCAAACTTTATGCCAAAATGTTTTCCTCTCCCTGACCAAGTATTTGTTTCCTTCTGCTCCATTCTAAACAGACTGGTTAATGCCAAAAGAGATGTAGAAAGTTAGAAACCAACCTTTTTTTTAACCGGGTTAATGGTACTTTATTTAAAAACTTAATGGCCATCCTTCGAGATGTTGTTATTTGTTATGATGGCACTGTCAGAAATGTTAGTAGCAATTCTATAATCCAATTTGAGTATGGAGTAAAGGATAAAACTAAGCCTCAGAATTTATTTCCTGCTGGGGAACCTGTTGGTGTCTTAGCTGCAACGGCGATGTGGAATCCTGCTTATAAGGCAGTTCTTGATGCTATTCCAAGCAGCAATTCCTTATGGGAGCTGATGAAGGTATTAAATTTTTGGCTAGTGCATATGATATCATTCATCTTTTCTTTGCTTCTTCTATAGCAAGTGCATAGTTGTCTCTCATAATTGTACACTCATATTTTTATTTACTTTTCCCTCTTCAGGAAATACTGCTTTGCAAAGTCAATTCTAGAAATGAACTTATTGACCGCCGAGTAATATTGTATTTGAATGAATGTGGTTGTGGGAGAAACTATTGCCGAGAAAAAGCAGCATATTTAGTAAAGAATCAATTGAAGAAAGTCAGCCTTACAGATTCTGCGGTTCAGTTCCTGATTGAGTATGTTTTGCCATTACACTGCGTTTTGTTTTGATTTCTTCAAAATGTGTGGTTTGGATTATTAGGCTGGATGATTGCAATGTTGATTTGAAATAGAAACAATATTTAATTGAGTAGTTAGTGTATGATTGTGATTCTAGGTAAATTCCATTCTCACAGTGGCTCTTTCTGTAATTCTCTCAATTTCATGTCCTAATTTTTTGTTTTTTGAATTGTTGAAAATTTGTGGTTGAGATTCGTATATGAATGCTTGCAATGTTGATTTTGGATAGAAATTATCATGAATTGAGTAATTTCTCAAAGTGTTTCTCTCTATAATGTCACTCAATTGTGTGTCCAGTTTGGTCATCACCATACACTGATTCATTTTGATTTTAGATATCTATGAGCCTCCTTTTTCTTCTCTGCATTCTTGTTGGTTTAAGCACACTATAAGAAAATATTTGAGCATCAGGTTATGGGTACTGGACAATAACTTGCATGTCCATGTTGTTAGTTGTTACAAGGTAGGAATCAGCATATATGCGTGTGTATGCTGTTAGCCTTTTGCTTGTACATGATTTGCTTTTGATGCTGAATATGTGCATTTTTGTGATAATGTCATCTGAATTTTGTTATATTATAGATTATGGTTTGTTGATTTTTTTGTACTGCTTGCTTTAGTGGATGTTCATTCTGAATTTGAGTAGATGGAGTGATTTTTTTTTTATTTTTTTTGTTCATTTACTGAATGAAGAATACAACCTATCTTCTCTTCTCTGAACAAATGTTACTCCCAACTAGTTTGGGCCTTCAATTTTGTAAGTTAGCAGCACATTTTGGTCTTTATAAACTGCATATCTATTTCCTTTAGTACTTTCAATAACTTTTTTTTCCCACTTATTTTGAATTGACTAGCCATGTTGAATTGAGGCTAACATTGATGTCCGTGAGTGCAAACTGTCACTTAATAGAGCGACTGTTCTTTGAGTCTTCAAAAACAGGTTTAGTGTCTCCTTCATTAGGATGTGTTCTTATCATGATATCAACAAAAGAAAATATTCTGATTACCACGTGTTTCTTTTTAAACATCAGGCAGGGATGACAGTTTGAAAACACCAACATGCACTGATCTGCTAGAAAATTGTCCTCATCTAACTTCATTGGCACTTAGAGGGTTTAAGCTCCATGATAACAAAGTTCGTGTACTTGTTAAGGTATGCTCCTTGGCAACTTGAGAATCAATATTAGACATGTATTTGGTTTATGAAAATTTTCCATGTTAGTTTTTGTTACTAATAATAAATCTGTTATGTAATTTTCCTTCACAACATATGACTTAATTGATGCTTGAGTTTGATGCCCTGAATTGTCTTTCTTTTTCGTAAATTACACACACACACACACGAAGGTGAGTCTTGAATCCGTGACCGCACCCTCCACCTAGCACTTGCAAGTGGAGGAGGTACTAGTTGAGCTAGAGCTTATTGGCTTTATGCCCTGAATCTGTTATTGCCTTAGTATCTCATTCAATATGGCAACGAAGCAAGCTAATGCCTAAGGAATGAGTATTATAACTAGAAAGGACATGTAATGAAGATAGCCACAGTGATCAAATATGCGTTATGGACTTGGCATAGGAATCAAGATGTATATAATGAAGATAGCCACAGTGATCAAATATACATCGTGCGACAGCCAGAATTGTGCTCTAAAACTTTAAAAGTAATTTCTTAGTTCAACTTTAAACTTTATCAAACTATTAAATTTTATCTCTTTTCATCGAGCGGAAGTAAAAATTCTGTTCACACAATAAATGTATATGTCATTATAGAGTGCAACATAAAACAATAGATACTGAAAGCATAATTGTTTATCAGGGGGCCAAAAAAAAAGTATGCTGAAATATCTTTTATCATTTTTCTATTCATTTAAGTTGTTTTTGATGAATGATCTCATTTTGGCTGTTGATGGCAACCTTTTGCTGGCGGAAAAGTTCCTGGCAGTTAAAGATGGCTGTCAGTGAATAATGTATTCTTAATTCTTTTGTTTGTACCTGGCAGCCAAGCACCCTTCACTGGGAAAGGGATACTTCCACAATGAATTTGTCAGACACCAGCAAAAAGTGTCAGTAAATGTCTCACTCGCAGCCCTCTATCACGCACGCTCCAAGCTCTCTCCCTTCCTCTCCATCACTCTCTATGGCATGTTGTCACCACCCCTCTCTGTTAGTAAGCTCTCTCTCTCTCTCTCTCTCTCATGGACAAATTTTGTGTGTTAATAACAAAACGTTTCTAATTTCAAATTTTGTTCTCTCAGATATTCTCTCTCTACTCATTTCTCATAGGGGCTCTCTCTCTCTCTTTGCCACTCAGGTAATCCCTTCTTTTTACATGTAATCCCAGGTTTATTTTTTCTTCTTTTTTAAATCTATATTAGAATGATGATTTTTTTTTCCTTTTTTGAAGCTTAATGAGGTCGTTAGGCTCATGCTCTTTTCCCCTTTTTAAAGAGGTAATTGATGCAAAACCATACTTCAAATTGCTTGGATTTTTTTCGTAAAATTTGTAGTGACTATTTGGTTGCTTTGGAAATGTAGACATTTTTTTGAGTTGTGCAAGTCGGCAATTGGGTTTTCATTGATTGTTGCTGATAAAAACTCTGTGTAAGAAAATGAAAATTTTCTTGGTTTAGTGATGATAATCATATTTGGTGAATTTTTTTTTTTTTATGCCATTTGGCTAAATTGCTGCTTACGTAATTTGTTTGTCCTTTTTGGACTTTCACTGAAATAGGTAGCGTCCTCAACTCCTCACTTCCTCTTCTCTGTCCTTTATGAGATGGATGGATAAGAAAATCTAATGCACAAAAAAAAAAAAAAAAAATCAATGAATCAAAAGGTGGAAAAGGAAAAGATAAAAGACTACGAAAATGTAGCTGCTGTTCAGTTGAATTCTCTTCAGTATATACACTACATCAAGCAAGTCTTTGTCATAAATAAGTATAACTTTTCATTTCATGGTTGTGATGCATCATTGTAAGTGGTAACGTAAGATGTTTCTCATAAAATAATTACAAGAAGAGTTAATATGCTGTACGAGTGAAATTGAACATCCACATTTTCTTCATTGAAGTATGTGGGCAATGTAAGCCTCCTGCAACCAAAACTTCTAGGTAGCTAAATTACATCCGATGAACTGCAATGACATCCATAAAGTCACTGTAAAGTCCTTTACGCTCATTCTTGCTGGAACAGTTTTTGCCTCGTTATACATTCATTGCATTTCTAGTTTGAACTTTTGTAGTACAAGACAGGTAGTACAGTTTCTCCAATTCCTTTATTTGTCGATAAAATAATTCATATTGTAAGCTTAGAATATTTTAAGTTACATTATGATTTGACTTGGGCAATATGGCATGCTATTTAATCTCAGGTAAGACATTGGGGCAGATCAAAGCTAGTGGTGCTTCAATACCTGCTAATAGCAGTTGAAACTCATTGCTCATGTCTCAATGGGGACTTGTTCAGACTCTCTTTTTGAGTTTTGGGAAGATTTGGTGAATGGGAAGAAGTGAAGTGCTCTCCAAAGGACAGGTTGCTGCTTTTGGTTCTTTGTTGTCTTTCAAACTTAAGAGATCTCAAAAGGCTCAGCACATGACCACTCTGTAGAGACAATGGTGTCAGAGGCAGAGGGAGAGAACTGATCAAAGTCTGGGAAGGTGCTTTTACATGACAAATCAAGTCCGATCAGAACACTCATGTCATTACCAACAATTATTATCATGCTTTTTAAGGCTAGAGATGCTATGTGGTTCTTAGGTTTGTTTAATTGATTTGTGTTTGTTGGTAATAAACTTTGGACTTGTATAGACAAGTATTTAACTTGTCACCCATATAAATTCTTGTGTACTGTAATGAGTGTATCCTTTTGAAATAATAAATAAATATATAGAATGAGTATATCTTTTGATTCTTTTCATTGGATCAGGACACTTACTATTAGATCATAGTTAGTTCTTTTTCTTTTCTTTTTCCTTGTTAAAAGAATAGACACTTAATCTATAATTTTTTAGAAAAATGAGTTGTGTCATGGTATGAGAAAAGTTTGTGTATCCTTTGAAAGGAACAATCAAAAGATAGTTCATCTCACTGTAACATTTAAATGACTTGTATTTTCTTTTTCTCTTTTTGCTAATAACAAAAGAGTTGAAGTAGAGAGTTTGGGAGGATTTTCATTTTTCAATTCTTGATTTAAACTAATAAAGCAAAAAAAAGCATTATGGCCGCTATGTATCAGAGTTGGAAAACTAGTTAATTTTTTATACCCATGACACACTTACCCCTCCATCTTTGTTGCCAAAATAGAACTGCTTTCTCTTCTGCCAAACATTTAATAAAATATAAAAAGGAATAGTATTAATATATGAATGCTGCTCTTTACAATGTGGGCATCTTTGCCTTTCCAGAATTTCTTATATTGCCTAGATCAAGGGGTAAAAAAATCAATGCTAGACATTACGTACAAAAGTACTTCGATTACAAGCAGTCATAATATCAATCTTCATTGATTGATATTAATGAAATTGATTGATTAACATTGTGAGAAATTGACATGCCAAAGCAACATTACAAGCAATCATAATACCTGTTTTTCTTATATTATGACTGCAAAGTTAGCAGCACTCATAATATCACAATCTACAAACAGGTACATTGGATATAAAATACTTCGATTACAAGTTCATTCAGTGACAAACAAAATAATAATTGTGCCAATACAACCCAGTAGTAAGTTCAAATACATAATAAACAGAACCCCAATTTACATCTACAATGCCATTCCAAACTCGAGAATTTGCATGCCTGACAAAAATTTAAATATTGTTGTTAGCTACCAAAAACAAAAACATACATATTAATCTATGCAACTTCGCTAATTGATACAGTCATAGCATTTTATATAAAAGCATCACTTACCTAGTTTGGATTATTACTACTTGTCGAAGCCCCAAGAGAAAGCGGACATCTTCTACGGTTATGCCCATGTTGATGACACAGTCCACAGCTTTGCTTTTGCTGAATCTCCCTCAAGTCAGAATCTGGCCTCCGGCTTCCCGATCCTAGCCGGACCCCATCCATCTCATTTCGTATCCTAGACGCCACAGGTCGACCTTTGCCTCGCAACAGTTTTGGGTCAGGCACCCACTTTGGACCATCCACATCCCTCCACAATGAATCTGACTTTGGCACCACAAATGCATGTGAGTAGGTGTGAATGGCGTTCACCAAACTATAACATGGGTCAATATACGTAGTCGCATCTTGCCCCAAGTGCTGAAGAGCTTTAATTGCATGTGAACAAGGGATCTTTCTCATTTGCCACTTTTCACAACCACATGTTCTGGCCATTATGTTTACTTCATAACTATGGTGTCCCCCGCCAGAGTTATAGATGTTGTATGCAGTAATTACTTGATATATACCATTCAAATGATTAAACGGATTTATTTGGTGTGAAATTGATTTTTGTAGGTTTTATCCATAGATTTTTAAGGCATATTTAGTCCATACCTTGTCATTTGAGAGATCATGAGTAATTTCTTTGTGTCGATCATGGAAATACGCAACAAGTTTGCTCCAAGTGAATTCAACCATTGCAGCAATGGGTAGGCCACGAGCACCTTTGAGTACTCCATTGAAGCACTCCGAGACATTGGTTGTCATAGCCCCATAACGGTATCCACCATCATGTAGTTGGGTCCACTTGTCTAGATCTTCGTTCATTAGATATGTGTATGGCATGATGGATGAGTCGGGTTGACTTTCCTGCTGCTCGGTTCTCCGTTTCTTCCTAAGGGCCTCAATCTCAGCTTCCTTGATAGGTTGCATGTACAACTCAAACTTAGCTTCCTGAGTAGCATACCCCGCTTTCAAGGCCAACGACTTTAAAGTGGCATCCTGAAAATGCGTGTTAAAGTTGCTAGCAACATGTCGAAGGCAATATCTGTGAACTACTCGTTGTCGTCCATCATCATGTGTAGGCCAGTTTGCAATTGCACTTTGAATACCCTTATGGCGGTCAGAAATTATGCAGATGTCCTTATCTGCTATCACATCCCCCAGTGCATTCCTGAGGCGTTCTAAAAACCACCCCCAACTAGGCCCTGACTCTTTGTCCACAACGGCAAAGGCAAGAGGTAAAATCTTGTTGTTGGCATCGGTGGCCATTGCAATCAACAACACCCCTCGATATTTACCATACAAATGGGTCCCATCAATACTGATTACTGGCTTACAATATCTGAATCCTGCAATGCATGGAGCGAAAGCCCAAAATATATAGCGCAATATTGTATCACCGAACTCGACCCTGGGTATGGTGTGAAACCAGAAACGGGTGCCAGGTTCTTGATCCCAGTATGCCAACAATAACTTTCTCAACCTTTGGTAAGACTCTTCCCAATCCCCAAATATCTTTGCAATAGCTCGTTGTTTCGCAGACCATATCTTATAGTAAGAAAGATTATGCCCATAATACTTCCCTTTAATGAAATGTCTGAGGTGATAAATTGTTGCCGTGTGTTTCTCTTGCAACAATGGAACAAATCCTGCTGCTAGAAAATTACAATCCATCATTCTACCATCAAGGGGGGTGGCAAGGGGCATACAACTATGAGGACCCTTATAAGATGTGACCATCCATAGTTTGAGTTCAGGCTTCTCAACTGCCCCAACGTACCACATGCATGATTCATCGCTGCATTTCACAGACAATCTACTTGTGGTTGACCTATTAGTCACAAAATTTCTGTTATGCTTTGCGGCGTAAATTGTTAATGCACGTCTCACCGCCTCTTTATTAGCAAAAATCAACCCTTTCGCAAAATTCATGTCTGCATTCCAAGAAGAACAAAATGCTTGCTGACCAACTTCAGGATCAACCATATTTTCCCAAGTATTTTCATAAAATGATGAGGCAGGAGGTTCATAAACGGGGGTCGTATTTGTAACATGCTGAGCTCTAACATTAGCGTCCTCATCATCTTCATCACATTCAGCCATATCATCAACATGAGGAATGGGAGTAATTTCATGGTCATCAAGACCCCTGTCAAAGTCACCATCGTTAATCCTCTCTTCATACTCATCTCTATCCTCACCATCTTCCCCAAAACAGTCTTCGTCTTCGTCTTCATCTTCAACTACTGGAACTGTAGAGGATTCACCTCGATGTGTACAAAATTGATCTTCATATCTATTTCCAGGTTCGCTCTCAATTGTTACCGGTGTCTCTTGAAAAGGGGGTGTATAGCCTCCTAATGTGGTGCATCGATCATCTAAGACTGCAAACTATAGAGATGTAGTTGTTTGTACAATTTCTTCCTCTACGCCGACTTCTGCACGTGGCTCCAAAGTGACATACAACTCAAAATCTGCTGCTTCTTTCCATTTGTCAATCTTACTAAACATGAATTTCACATGTTTGTCCTCTATTATTGCCATATATCTGTAATTAATGCATTGATTGAGGACTTCATATGGAGAACGGAAAGTAATATGTATGTCATGCAAAGCAGGATTCACTTTCAACTCTTCCATAATTTTTACTTTCAGCTCATTCAGGGTCTTTAGCTTACGGCGTATCATCATATAGTAGCACTGGATACCCGGACCTTGAAATGAGACTCCGTCATAAGGGTTGGCATTGCTAAGGGGTCCACCGTAGTATATACTTATATGGATCATTGTCAACCTATAAATCATCAAGTGCAATTGTGTTAGTGACAAATTTATAATGCTCAATCAACATCAATCACAAAACTTTGCGTATGAAATGCCAACAATACTAACCTCAACCAAATTTGCATATATACTCACCTTTACTAATCTTACAAAAATAGTCATTACCAATTTCATATTCTTTACAAATTTTAAATCATTCTAGGGGCATGACTTTCAAAACACATTCAAATCAACATCAATCACAAAACTTTGCGTAATTTATGGTAAAAAGACTATTATCTTAAGTATCAAACTCATAATCCATTTCATATCCATAAGAAAGACCTAAAGAGTACTAAATATTCCTAACTAATTGATCACAATATTATTTAGTACTAAATATTCCCAATAATTAATCACAATATTAATTTTTTTTAAACTTAGCATATTATCACAATATTTATACTAACAAACAAAACAAATATTCCCATATATTGTAATAATCACAATATTTGTAGTTATTTTCTAAAAAATCTCCAATGACTGCTTTTGCCTTCTTCTAATCCCCTAAAAGCCTAAAGGGCTATGGAAATGAACAACGTTTGCTTTTCTTTTTATTTTTAAAGTTTGCTTCTTTTTTTCTAACTTGGAATGTTACGAATGGTAACAACACCAAATATTTGTAAATTTTTCACAAACTATACGTGCTCATGCTGCACCATCATGAATGGTCATGGTCATGACCATGTGTTTATCACATAGATTCATGCTACAATTTTACAGCTGCAACTTCCTTAAAAAATAATAACAATAATTGGATTTATAAGATTTTGAGCTTCGAACCTTTAGCCAAAAAAGTTTTATACATTCTCTTAAATGAAAAAATATAAATTAAAACGATTATGTTGCATATCTAGAGTACTCAAATTTTCACATAATAATCACAATATTTGGTACTAAATATTCCCAATAATCACAATATTAATTTTCTTAAAAAAAATCTTAGCAAATAATTTAATCACAATATTTACACTAACAAAAAAAAAAAGTTCCCCAATATGTTGTAATTTAATCACAATTATTTACTAAATATTCCCAATAATAATCATAATATTACTAGTCATTATAGATATTTTTTCTTAAGTAGATTCATGATCTTATATAAATGTGTCCTAATAATAATTTTTTTAAAAAAAAATAGCAAATAATCACAATATACTAACAAATAAATTAATCACAATATCACACTAACAAATAAGAAAAACAAAACTTTTCCTAATATGTTCTAAATATTTCTTTAACAAAAAAAACCTAGCAAATAATCACAATATACTAAACAAATAAATTAATCACAATATTTCTTTAAAAAAAAACCTAGCATCACAATATTTTACACTAACAAATAAATTAATCACAATATTTACACTAACAAAATAAGAAAAACAAAACTTTTCCCTAATATGTTCTAAATTTTTCTTTAAAAAAAAATCTAGCAAAATAATCACAGTAACAAATAAATTGATCACACAATATTGCAACTAACAAATTAAGAATAACAAAACTTTTCCCTAATATGTTCTAAATTTTTCTTTAAAAAAAAATCTAGCAAAATAATCACAATAACAAATAAATTGATCACACAATATTGTAACTAACAAATTAAGAAAAACAAAACTTTTCTTAACATGTTCTAAATTTTTCTTTAAAAAAAAAACCTAGCAAATAATCATAATATTGTAAACATAATTACCTGAGAGTGTTGTGTGAAATGAGTGTTCTGTGAGTGTTCTAAACTTGTTTCATAGAGGAAGAGCTGAGTGAATATGTTAGTAGAGAGAAGCTGAGTGAATATGTTCTGTGTGCTGCTGAGTATTCAGTGATAATACCTCAAGTAAAGGAATCAGCTGGGACCCACGTGATGTTGGGGGGGGGGGACTGTTATGCCACGTGGAGGGTTGGGGAGTTATGCTGCTGTGGAGGGACTGTTTATGCCCATGTGATGTTGCTGCTGTGGGGAGCAACCAGCTGTGTGGGATGGGAGTGATGAGACAGGACGTTCTAAATTTGGCAGTGGTTGATACAAAGAAATCGAGTCCAATGGACTCGGTTTCTATGCACAGAAAACGAGTTCAAAGGACTCGGTTTTCTTGCAAAGAAATCGAGTCCTAAGGACTCGGTTTCTAAGCATAGAAACCGAGTCCACTGGACTCGGTTTCTGTACATAGAAACCGAGTCCAAAGGACTCGGTTTCTGTGCATAGAAAACGAGTCCATTGAACTCGTTTTCTATGCATAGAAACCGAGTCCTTAGGACTCGATTTCTTTGCAGAGAAAACCGAGTCCTTTGGACTCGTTTTCTGCGTACGTTTTTTCATAGAAAATCATTGAGCAGCTGTAGAAATCGAGTCCTATTTACTCGAATTGCTAAAAACCAAAATAGTTTGAAACGTTTGCTAACTAATTATATTGTTTGAAACTTATTGTTATTTTCTAAAAAAAACCTGACGGAGAAGAAGCTTAAACTGGCGGAGCAGGCGAGGGACGAGAACCAGAGGACGGTGGAGGAACTCAAGGCCGTCCTGGAGGATAAGGAGGACGAGCTTCACCTAGCCAAAGAGAAGGCCGTCCAGGAGTATCGTGACTCCGACGCCCTCCTGACGGAGCTTGGAACTTCATACACTGATGGCTTTGAGGATGCTCTCCGTCAGGCCAAAGCTCTATACCCTAAGTTTGACTTCTCAGCCGTCGACATCAACGTCGCGGAGGGTATGTCCGTCCAACCAGATGCCTCTGATGATACGGCTGACCTTTTCGCGGAGGAAAGGCCCGTCACCGCCGTCCCTGAGCCTCAAGCTGAAGAAGGAAAAACTCCTGAAGCCAAAGACCCCGTCGTCCCTGACGTGTAGCCGTTTACCATTTTTCTTGTATTTTGAAAACTCTTTTGGATTTTTGCCCGTCGTATGTAGGGCCATCTGGTATCCGTTGTATTCGACATTCAAACTTATTAATTTAAATGTTTCTTTTAATATCGCATTGATAATTGTGTTCTCCGTCTTGATACTTTAAATACTTGCTTAATTTGATCCGTCCACGTCGTGGACCTTTATATTTTTCGCGACCTCAGTCGGATCTGTTCACTCCTTTGAAAGTGGTCATGACCCCTGATGGCTGCCCACGTGACGGGCTTGCATAGTTTCGCGAACTGTTTGGGTTCGTCCATTTTTTGGATTTGTATAAGTTCGGCCCTGGTTGAGTCCGTCTACTTTGTGAGTTGGTGTAAATTCCTAACCCATGGTGGGGTCCGTTAACTTCGCGAACTTATAAATTTTTAACCCATGGTGGGGTCCGTCCACTTAATGAACTAGCATGTTTTTTAAACCATGGTAGTGTCCGTCCACTTAGTGAACTTGTATGTTTTTAACCCATGGTGGGGTCCGTCCACTTAGTGAACTTATAAATTATTAACCCATGGTGGGGTCCGTCCACTTAGTGAACTTATAAAATATTAACCCATGATGGGGTCCATCCACTTAGTGAACTTATAATTTTTTTTTTTTTTTTTAACCCATGGTGGGGTCCGTCCACTTAGTGAACTTGTTGAATTTTTAACCTATGGTGAGGTCCGTCCACTTAGTGAACTTGTTGAATTTTTAACCCATGGTGGGGTCCGTCCACTTAGTGAACTTGTAAACTATTAACCCATGGTGGGGTCCGTCCACTTAGTGAACTTGTAAACTATTAACCCATGGTGGGGTCCGTCCACTTAGTGAACTTGTTGAATTTTTAACCCATGGTGGGGTCCGTCCACTTAGTGAACTTGTAAACTATTAACCCTTGGTGGGGTCCGTTCACTCCGTGGGCAGTCTTTTAGTAGTGAGATTTACACAGCAAGGTTCTGAATGTTCCTTCATTAAATTCGAATCTGTAGAAGAAGATACCTGCCCCTTCTTGGGCCTACAAAGGTACTAAAGCAAGAAACCCAAAAGTAATCAAAAGACTGTTTCAGAATAATCGAAGTCTAGTAAATATACATTGGGGAATTTAAACGTCACTTCTACTGGTAGTATTTCCGAAGGTGCTCCGAATTCCATGGATGCTGGAGCTTTTTTCCATCCATGGTTTCGAGGTGGTACGTGCCCTTCCTACGCCACGATGTGATTCTATACGGTCCTTCCCAATTCGGTCCGAGCTTCCCCTGGGTAGGGTCTTTGGCAGCGCCCATGACCTTCCGTAGTACCAGGTCGCCGATCTGGAAATCCCTGTGCTTTACCCTTGAGTCGTAGTTCTTTGACATGAGGTTCTGGTATCGCGCCAATCTCTGTTCAGCTATTGCTCGGACCTCGTCCACCAAGTCTAGCTGGAGGCGCATAGCTTCTTCATTTTTGTCCTCCGTGTAGCTCAATACGCGATGGCTGGTGAGGCCTATCTCTGCTGGGATGACTGCATCGGCTCCGTATGCAAGTCGGAACTGGGTCTCCCCAGTGGGTGTCCTTGCAGTCGTCCGATATGCCCACAAGACGCTTGGCAGCTCGTCTAGCCAAATACCCTTTGCCCCCTCGAGCCGGGTCTTGATGATCTTTAGCAATGTCCTGTTCGTGACTTCTACCTGTCCGTTTGCCTGCGAGTGTGCTGGTGATGAATAATGATTCCGAATGCCTAGCTCTGAGCAGAAATTCTTGAATGCGCTGTTGTCGAACTGTTTTCCATTGTCCGAGACAAGCACCCTCGGAATCCCGTACCTGCATACGATGTTTTTTCACACGAAGGCACGGATGTTTTTCTCTGTGATAGTGGCAAGGGGTTCTGCTTCGACCCACTTGGTGAAGTAGTCGATGCCGACTACAAGGAACTTCAGCTGTCTTAGACCCATTGGGAAAGGGCCCATGATGTCTAACCCCCATTGCGCGAACGGCCAAGGGGCCGTCATGGGTGAGAGTTCTTCCGATGGTCGTCTGATCAGATTACTGAACCTCTCGCACTTATCACAAGCCTTCACATATGATTGGGCGTCCCTGAGCATTGTGCGCCAGTAGTATCCGGCTCGGATGAGTTTGTGCACCAAAGACCGTGCTCTAGAGTGATTCCCGCAAATCCCCTCGTGGACTTCCCTCATCACATAATCTGCTTCGCCGTGGCTTAGACACCTTAGGTAAGGTCGAGAGAAACCTCTTTTGTACAAGGTGTCTTTGATCAGTACGAATCACGAGGCCCGGACCTTCAATCTCCTTGCAGCATCCTTTTCGTCCGGCAGAAAGCCCGACCCTAGATATTCTTTTAGGGGTGCTGTCCAATCCTCTTCAACATCTATCTCTTGTATCTTCCTCCCGTCGTTAATAAGTGAGCAAGTTTGAATAAAGGATAATACCTGTTTAGGCGCATTCATGAATTCTGCAGAGGCCGCTTTTGCCAAACGGTCGGCGCACTCGTTTTCCTCCCTTGGGATCTGAACGAATTTGACCTCGAGGCCGGCGATTCGACCCTTCACTTCCTCCAGGTACTTCTTCATCCTCTCGTTCCTACACTCAAAATCGCCATTGATCTGACTGGTTATCACCTGGGAGTCACAATGTATGATCATGTTTCCGGTGCCCGCGACCCTTGCGAGATCCAATCCAGCTACCAAAGCTTCGTACTCCGCCTCGTTGTTGGTCGTAGGGAAGTCTAGTCTTATCATGCACTCGATCTTATCCCCTTCTAGTGTCCGCATAACTACACCGGCTCCTCCTGAGTGCTGATTTGATGACCCGTCCGTGTGAATGATCCACAGTTTCTGTTCTTCAGCCCCTTCGTCTTCCGGCTAGGTATACTCTGCTATGAAGTCTGCCACTACTTGCCCCTTCATCGAAGTTCGTGGACGGTACCGTACGTCGAATTCGCTTAGCTCAATTGCCCACAAGGCCATTCTTCCTGCCGCCTGGGGGCTGCTCATTGCTTTCTTCAGAGGTTGGTCCGTCAGGACTACGATTACATGAGCTTGGAAATAGGGTTTGAGTTTCCGCGCAGCGGTCATGAGGGCAAGGGCCAGTTTCTCCATCCGGGGATACCTTTCTTCTGCTCCTCGAAACGCCCTGCTCACAAAATAGACTGGTCGTTGGGAGCGTCCGTCGTCCCGTACCAAGGCCGCGCTGACGGCCGCTTGCGAGACCGCAATGTAGAGATATAGCTCTTCTCCTGGCACGGACGGGCTGAGAAGTGGTGGGGACGACAGGTACTTCTTCAAGTCCTCGAATGCTTTCTGACATTCGTCCGTCCACTCAAATGATTTCTTCAGTACTCGGAAGAAAGGCAAGCATTTATCTGTCGCTTTGGAGACCAATCTGTTCAGGGCCGCAACTTTTCCGTTCAAGCTCTGGACTGCCTTCACTGTCTTCGGGGGCTCTAACTCCATTATGGCTCGTACTTTCTCTGGGTTGACTTCTATACCCCTTTGGGACACCATGAATCCCAAGAATTTTCCGGCCGTAACCCCGAACACACACTTGCTTGGGTTCAGCTTCATGTTGTACGACCGAAGGGTGTCGAATGTCTCCTGAAGGTCGCTGAGATGGTCGTTCTCGCGCACGCTCTTCACCAACATGTCGTCGACATAGACTTGTACGTTCCTGCCGAGCTGGTGCGCGAACATCCTGTTCATCAACCTTTGATATGTAGCCCCCGCGTTCTTGAGTCCGAATGGCATCACCTTGTAGCAGAAAAGTCCTTGGCTGGTTACAAAAGAGGTCTTCTCCTGATCATCCTCCTCCATTTTAATCTGGTTATAGCTTGAGAAGGCATCCATGAAACTCAAGAGCTCGTGTCTGGCCGTCGAGTCTACCAGAGTGTCTATCCTTGGGAGCGGATAGCTGTCTTTCGGGCACGCCTTGTTAAGGTCCGTAAACTCAACGCACATTCTCCACTTTCCGCTGTTCTTTCTCACCATGACCACATTTGCTAGCCAGTCAGGGTAGTAGACTTCTCGGATAAACCCCGCCTCCAGCAGTTTTCTAACTTCTTCCGCCACCGCTTTGTCCCGTTCCTGCGCGAACACCCGCTTCTTCTGCCGGACTGGGGGGGAGTCCGGGTTGACATGTAGCCTATGGACTATCACTGACGGATCGATTCCTGGCATATCTTCGTGGCTCCACGCGAATATGTCCTGATTCCTCTTCAGGAAGTTTGCCAAGTCTTGCCTTACCGTCTGGCTGGCTAGGGTGCCCATTCTGGTCGTCCGTCCGGGTCTCGATTCATTGAGCGTGACTTCTTCCAACTCTTCTACCGGCTCTGCGACGGTCCGCTGCTCGCCAATGCACAAGGTCTGCTGGTGATCCTCCATTTCCAGCATGGCGACGTAGCATTCCCGGGCGGCCACCTGATCTCCTCGCAATTCTCCAACTCCGTACTCAGTAGGGAACTTGATCATCAAGTGGTATGTTGAGGTCGCTGCTTTCCAAGAGTTCAGTGTTGGTCGCCCTATTATACCGTTGTACGCGGATGAACAGTCGACTACTAAGAAGATCACATTCTGAGTGATTTGCTACGGATAGTCACCGATCGTCACTAAGAGCGTGATTGCTCCTAATGGGAGTATCCTCATTCCTCCAAAGCCGACCAACGGGGCATGCGTT
The DNA here is from genome assembly GCA_023055345.1 of Quercus wislizeni. Taxonomy (NCBI): domain Eukaryota; kingdom Viridiplantae; phylum Streptophyta; class Magnoliopsida; order Fagales; family Fagaceae; genus Quercus; species Quercus wislizeni. The sequence goes on from JALGQJ010000004.1 coordinate 30,907,288, forward strand.
GGTGTTAGTCGTGCTCTATTTATTCCCATCTGCTGGAATGCTGGGTAGTATAGGATGTCTGTCGAGCTGCCGTTGTCGACCAGCATCCGGTGTACGTTGTAATCTCCTACCCTCAAACTGACGACAAGGGCGTCATCGTGTGGACGGTAGAGGCGTCTCGCGTCGTCCTCTGAGAATCCAATGATCGGACTTTCTCTCCGTGCTATCTTGGGTACGGAGCCCGTTACCTGCACATTTTGGACCATCCTGAGGTAGGTCTTTCGGGCCTTCTTGGATGACCCCGTTGCCATCGTGCCCCCTATTATCATCCTTATGTCCCCAACAGGGGGTCTCGGATGGTCGTTCTCCCGTCGGGGGGCCTGTTCCCGTGCATGAGCATCCGTCCTTTCCTTACTGACGAATTTCTGCAGTTTCCCTTCTCTGATGAGGGCCTCAATTTGCTGTTTCAGATCATAGCAATCCGCAGTGTCGTGACCGTGATCGCGGTGGAAACGGCAATACTTGTTCCTGGATCACTTGGCTGGATCGCTCTTCAGCTTCCCTGGGAACGTCAGAGATCCCTCGTCTTTGATCTGCATCAGCACTTGGTCTAGCGGGACGTTCAGAGGGGTGAATCTTGTGAATCTCCCTCCTGGGGGTTTAGAACGTTTATCCTCGCGCCTGTCTCCCGTTCTTGTTTTCTTCTTTCCATTGTCCTGCCTGGTATCTTCCGGTCTCTCTCTCTTCCTAGGTTTGTCTTCCCTGGCCGATAGTGCGTCCTCCGCATTCATGTACTTTGTGGCCCTGTAGAGTACCTCAGACATGGTCTTCGGATCATTTTTGTACTGGGAGAATAGGAATTTTCCCTTTCGCAGGCCATTCGTGAAGGCTGCCACCAAAATCTTGTCGTCGGCCTCATCAATGGAAAGTGCTTCCTTGTTGAAGCGAGTTATGTATAACCGCAGCGTCTCGTCCTCCCGCTGCTTGATGCTCATGAAGCATGCTGTAGACTTCTTGTACCTGTGCCCCCCGATGAAGTGCGAGGTGAATTGGGCACTTAGCTCCTTGAAGGTGTTGATCGAATTTGGCGTCAATCTGCTGAACCAGATTCTTGCCGCGCCCCTCAGTGTTGTAGGGAAGGCCCTACACACGATCTCGTCCAGTACTCCCTGGAGGTGCATCATGGTCTTGAAGGTTTCCAGGTGATCTAACGGGTCCTTGATCCCGTCGTAGCTCTCAACCTGCGGCATCCGGAACTTCGGTGGCAGGGGACAGGAGTTGACTGGTGCGGTGAACGGCGAGTCCGTCCTATTCACTAGATCGTCAAGGTCGCTGGAGACGCGTCCTTTGAGGGCGTTCATCATGACCTCCATCTGCTCTTTCATCGCCTGCATCTCTGCAAGGATGGGCGGTGGGGTTGCATTCGTGAGGGAGGGCATGCTCGAATTCCGCCTCTTCGTTCTGCTGGGCTCATTACTGCCCTCTTGCTTCTCAAGCCCCCTTCTTTCGGAGCTGTCCCCCTGGTTCTCCTCCTGACCGTTATGTCCCGGGTTCTTCTGTCGCAACTGTTCCTCCAGGTCGTGATTCTGTTTCGTGAGGCGTTCTACTGCAGCCGCGAGGGTCTGAACTTGTCTTTCTAATGCGGTGGGCCTCGGCGGCTCGTCGCTTTGAACGTCGTTGGTGTTGGCCATCGAGCGTGTGAGTACCATGCAACTCTTGTGTCCGGGAAGCGACAATGGCTTAAGCTGTCACGATCGTCTTCCCACAGACGGCGCCAACTGATGATGCCGAAATATTCACCAGTGAGATGCACGGTCCTTGTACTCGAACAACCGTTTCCTGGAAGAGAGAACAACACAAAAACACCTTCAAAGGGCACCGATGTGGAGCCGGCCAAACACCCTCCGAAGGTTAAGTCAGAAAATGCTTTTTACAACTCTAGAGCGCTAGAGAGGAGTCAGTTACACGTACCTTTTTATGAGGGTGTTGGGGCCTTTTTATAGTGGTGAGGTCCTGCCCCCTATCCTTGTAGAGCAAGCTTTATCCTTGCAGAGCAAGCCTCTCATCCTTGTAGAGCAAGCCTCTCATCCTTGCAGAACAAGTTTCTCATCCTTGTAGAGCAAGCCTCCCATCCTTGCAGAACAAGTTTCTCATCCTTGTAGAGCAAGCCTCCCATCCTTGCAGAACAAGTTTCTTGAAACGTAGTGGGCAAGTCTGGGCCTTCATCCTGTCAGGGGCCCACGCGAAGGATGGGCTCTACCTCCTTTGGGCTTGTGGACATGGGCCTATCGGGCTCGCCAAGCCTTATTTCATATTTTATCCTCTTCACTTGTATTCAAAACTTTATATAGAGGTAATTGGAAAACCAAAATAGTACGAGAAACAAACAAGAAGTGCTACGTTAACAATATTTTTCACAAGAAATCACATGTGATAAGTTATTATTGATTTAAATTTGAATTCACAACTTAAACTACTTTTTTGTCTATCCATAACAACCAATAAAAACCTATCACTTAGGATTTGTTGTGAAAATATTATGGACATAGCATTTCTCAAAACAAAAAAGAGAAAGCAAGTGCATACATGTGTAATTAAAATTTAACGATACAAGTCGGTGACCAAAAAAAAAAAAAATTTACAAGTCAGTATGTTATAGAATGAAAAGAGTAGGTCTGTGACTCAAAAAAATAAAATAAAATAAAATAAAGATTAGGTCTGTGTCCAAATATTGCCAAGTCAAGAAGCACTGATATGATTTCTTAACTTAAGTTATAATCATATCCGAAACAATGTTTTAAAATCTAACGGATTAAGAATGAACAATACTTTGACATGTTTTAATCAAATTTATAATGGCATTTTGTTCTTTTTAGATACAGCCAATAATCAAGGATTTTGTTCAACAAGACATGAAGTTCTGGCCTATTTTAATCTCATCAGCAAGATAGTGATGCCTATTCCAACCTTAATTATCTCATTTGCTTATATCATGAATTATTTATTATTTATTTTTTGAGAAATGCTTATGTCATGAATTAGAGTATAAAAGTTTACTTATCTCCCTTCCATTTATCTATTGTATTTTTTAATTAGGGAAAAACTTAAGTACAGTATTTAGGTATTGTTTCTTAAGTTCCCCTCTTAAGATTTTGCCATGTAGATTTCTTTTTATGGGATAAAAGTGTATTTTTTATTTAAGTAGCCATATGACTGAATCTTAAGATGAAAACCTAATGAACATCATCTAAGGTAATGTATTTAAATTTTGTCCTTTTAATTAAATAGACTTGTATAACTTTGCTTGGTCAACTTGATGCATTTTAAATATCATCATATATTATACTATATAACAAAAGTTTGGCTTAGAAGCTATAATGGCACTGCCAAGTGATTACATTCACTAATTAATATACTAATTTTGTATTATTTATTAGGATATATTTCCTCAAATTAAGAGATAATATTTAACAAATGTTTAATTTAGGTAAAACTTTATCATTTAAATTTCAACAAATTTAAATTCTATTTAAACTAAAAGTCAATTATAAAAAATTTTTAACTTAAATCCCAAACAAAAACTTACGTTTTATTTTAATTATAAATAAAAAATAAAAAAGCCCACGTTTTGATTTCTATTACAACTAAAAGTTTATTTTCAATATTTTAAGAACATAACTAATTAGTAAATTAATTTTATACATTTAGACTTTAAAATTTTTAAATTCTATCCAAACTGAAAGTCTATTATAAAATTTTTTTAAACTTAAATATTTCAATAAATTTATTAAATTCTATTGTAAAAAATTCTAAACTTAAATCTCAAACAACAGCCCACATTTTCTTTCTAAAAACAAAAAACCAACTTTTTAACTTCTACTCCAACTAAAAGTTTATTATTAACATTTTAAGAACAACTAATTTGTAAATTAATTTTATATTATTTTTTATGATATATTTCCTCAAATTAAGGGATAATATTTGTCAACTGTTTAATTTAGGTAAAATTTTATCATTTAAATTACAACAAATTTAAATTCTATTCAAACTAAAAGTCTATTATAAAAATTTATAAACTTAAATCACATACAACAAACCACGTTTTCTTTCTAAAAAAAATAAAAAAAAAAACCCACATTTTTACTTCGACTCCAACTAAAAGTCTATTATCAATATTTTAAGAACAACTAATTAGTAAATTAATTTTATACATTTAAACTTCAACAAGTTTAAATTTTATTCAAAATAAAAAGCCAATTATAAAAAATTCTAAACTTAAATTCCTGACAACAACCCATGTTTTCTTTCTAAAAAAGAAAAAGAAAAAGAAAAAAGAAAACCAACTTTTTGACTTCTACTCAAACTAAAAGTCTATTATCAAAATGTTAAGAACAACTAATTAGTAAATTAATTTTATGTTATTTTTTATGATATATTTCCTTAAATTAAGGTATAACATTTAACAATTGTTAAATTTAAATAAAGGAGAAAATTTAAAATCCACCCTTTAAGTTTCACTTGAATTCATTTCAATCCTCTAATTTTACTTTTGTTCAATTGAGTTCTCTATGTTTCAAAATTTTTTCAATTATGGCTTCCCATCCACTTCCATTAACTACTTGCTGTTAAATGTCTAATTTTGAAATTTCAAATACCAAAATAAAAATTATTTAAACTATTTTTTTTAAAAAAAAAGAAGATGAAGAAAAGATCTAGTTGATCTTCCTTAGCCCCACTTCAAACCCAAACTCTATTCATCAACTCCCTCACTGCCCCCCCCCCCCCCCTCCCCCCCAAAACCTCTCATGGCATGAATTCAAAGAATCTACTTTACTCAACATCTGCAACTTTCAATCAATGAGTTCCCAATGGCAAAAATATTCAATTACTCAGGCTTTCAATGAAGGCACATTTTAGATTCACATAGATCCTATAGTCTTGGTAGTATCCTTAAAAAAGTCAATAATAGGCAATTCCTCCATAGGAGAAATAATAGAATCTTACATTCGTTGACTGACAACTAGAACAACAAGCTTATTCCAATGACCGAAACTTCAAAATAAGAAAAATACATACAACAACATACTAATCTTAAATATGTTCATTAGTCAAAACTTTCACACACACACACACACTCACACAAAACCATCAAATTGATCAAATTCCAGTTGCAAAATTCAAAAGAAAAGAGAGGGAGGGAGGGAGGGAGGGAGGCTTATGAGTATGAGGAATTCAAAGTGTTGGATGCCAACTCCTTGGTCTAGTTTGTGGGGTAGTGAGGGGTTGAGGACTAAGGTTTTAGTATAAAGTGGGGTTAAGGAAGAAGTGGAGATACAAAAGAGAATGGTGGTGAAGGTAAAGAAGAATGACATTTCTTGGTTTGAGTTACCAATCATGTTTCTTCATTATGCAGATTTGTGAAACCATATATGTTTTTATTTTAGATTTGAAAAAAAAAAAAAATGAAAAAAAAAATAGTCACTTTAATGGTGAGAACTTAACAGAATTGGATAGAAGCCTTAATTGAACATATTTGAAATTTAAAGAACTCAATTAAACGAAAGTAAAGTTAGATGACTGAAATGAATTCATGTGAAACTTAAAGGGTGGGTTTTACAATTATGCCTTAAAAATAAAACTAAAAGTATATCATTAAATATTTTTAAACTAACTTAAATCTCACACAACTTATGTTCTTTTTTTTTTCCGCAAGTTGCATCTTATTAAATTAATATCTTATTAAATTAAATGGGCTTTGATGGTTAAACCACTGGGTACCCAATTACCCATTTAAAATTTAAAGTTTAATACTTAAAAAAACAAAAAGCCAAAAACCCTAACAAACGATAAAACATCACAGTAGCCATATATGGAGTTCTCCCCTTCTACATAGCCACCTCTTCCTTTATCCAATGTAAAAAATTTCTCCTCCATTTTCTAGGCATTTTCTTAGCTACCAAACTAGACAAAATCTAAACACCTTTCCCTCTTCGACTTTGCCTTGTAAAACACCCATAAAACCTCACTCACTCACGTAGAAAGAAGAAGATCACAGAACGAAAATTGGGGGAAAATCGTGGGGCTATGATTTGGATTCATGGAGTCAAAAGCAACATTGGAGGGATCCAAGACGATGTGCTATGATTCAAACTCCATGGAATCAAAACCATGGATCTCATCCACTAAAATACATCTTACCAATCTGTAATTATTCTATATTTTCCTTAATTTTTTACTAATCCTATGTTTGGTTGCCGAGAAAAGTTATGAGAAAGGGGAAAATAGCTATCTTAGGTTCAGTTTGACGTTTGTGTATTTGCTATTTTTCCTTGTTTTAGGTCATAGTTTGTTTTGAGGGAAAATATTTTCTGGAGAAATTTGAATTTATTTTGGATTGAAAAATCTATGTGATTTGCAATTTTGTACATTTTAGGTCAAGGTGGATAAAGACTTGAGAATGATGCCTCAATTCTCATGATTTAATTAATTAATTTTTTTTTACTTATCTTTTGTTTGGTTGCCAAGAAAAGTTGGGAGAAAAGAAAATCTGCAAGTTAGTTTCAGTGTTCTTATGTTTTGAGGGAAAGGTGAATTAGTTTTGCTGAAAAAAAAAAAAAAGATTTGCAGGGTTTGGGTGTGAAAATTTTTCACAAGTAAGAGAATTTCTTGTTGAATTGCTGAATATGAATTTTATAATGAGTTAAATGGGTGGGTTACTAATTAAATGGATTTGATTGGTAATGAATAATTAATTTATATATAAACAGGTCATAAATTAATAAATGAATAATTACACATCCAAACAATTTATGACTAAATCCGTCCATTTACCACCCTTGCTCACCACCAAGGTTTTGAAACCCGGACCGTTCATTGAACCGTAAAAAGAAGAGGTTCAAGGTTTTTAAGGTCGAACCGAGGTTGAACCGAGGTCGAACCGTGATGACGTCATAATTAATTTAATAATTATTTAAAATAAAATAATTATATTAAATTAGTAAAAATATTTAAAAAATTAACTAAAATAGTACAATTAAATATAAAGATCTATTCCTATCAAATATATATATATATATATATATAGAGAGAGAGAGAGAGAGAGAGAGAGATCTATTATTCCTTTATAGAAACAAAGAAATCTATCTTTCAAATGTATTTTCTATATCATAATTCATAACTTTAAGAAATATTAAATCCTAGTATTTTTTTACGTTGATTAATTAAATTTGTGATAATACCTAATAATATAATAATTAGAATAAAAAAATATATAAAAAATGGTATTTGTGTAATTGTGCTACAACATGGTACTTATAAAATTACGAATGCATTAATTTTCTTTAAGAAAAATTATATGTCCACACCATTTTTACAATATTTTTATAACAAATTCTAAGTGGCAGGTTGTTACTAGTTATTATTGTTAAAGTAAAAAAGTAATCTTAGCATTAGGTTCAAATTTGAACCAATAACAACTAATCACCTATAATTTATTGTGAAAATATTGTAAAAATGTTGCGAATATAACGAGAGCGTTTGGATTCAGATTAAAGCTGCGTTTTACTTTCCACGTTTTCCTCTTTTTTTTTTTCTTTTTTTTTTCTCTGCGTGTGAACAGTAACCTCACATGAGTTACTGTTCATGCACTGTTTAGCACTGTTCATGTACTGTTTTACACTGTTCATGCACTGTTCACGTATTAAAAAATATTAAAAATGGATCCCACGATACTATTTACATATTTAAAAATTATTTTGCTACAGTGTTTTTAGTTTTCAGTTTTTAGTTTTCAGCAACAATAAACTCAATCCAAACGGATCCAACACCTCTTTTTATTTAATATGATGAACGGAAGATATTTGTATTGCATTGAATGCAACGTGGCCCACTGGTAAAATAAGAATCAACTCTTTTCTTTTAAATAAAAACAAAACATAAAAAGTTAAAATTTCAACCACTAGCCAAGCAAAACGTGGAAGTCCAATTAATTCTCCCACCAACCCCAACTACTACCTTGACCACATCTCTATCTTTACTTTTGGCCGGTGAAACAGTACAGCCATAATTCATTATTTTATCTTTCTCCTTTCTGTTTTTCTGTGAGCTCTCTGTCTCAACTTTGGTCTTCGTCCCGGAGTAGCCTACATCTGCTTGCTGGGTTTCTTCTCCACAATCAACAATTTGCTCTTTCATCAGTGGTCTGTTTGTGTTTGTGTTTGTGTTTGTGTTATCAATCAAAAAGAGTTCCTTCTCTTGATTATCAAAAAAAAAAAAAAAAGCTGTCTCTCTCTCTGCAGCAGATTTGAAGATTGTGAATCAGTGAAGTTTAAGCACCTCCAAAAATTATCAAATCTCCTTCTGATCTTTGTTTTTTTTCGTGTTCTTTCATTTCTTTTTCATTTCTTCTAGATCTGATCATAACTTCATCCCGGTGTACCCAATATTCATCGGAAAAGCTGAAGCAAAAAGAACCCGTCCGAACCTCAAAAACCGGTCACGGTTCTCAGAACCGCACGGTCCGACCAGGGTTCGCATGGGTTCCTACTTTTTTCACATAGAACGGTTCTTGGAGCTTAAAAAACTGCAAAACCGAAAGGTTCACGGTTTTTCCGGTCGGACCGTACGGTCCGGTCCGGATTTCAAAACCATGCTCACCACCACTTTCACTACCACCGCAACCACCATCTACTTTTCATTTAACATACATTTATAGATTTAAGTCAAATACTCAATCCCATTCATTAATGTCTACAACTGGTAGAAAAGAAGAAAGAAAAGAAAAGAAATAAGTGAAGGAAGATGTTACTAATTACTTATATGAAAAATTGAACAACAAAATCCACCTACTTTCTTCCAAACATCTTCTTCCCTTTTGACTTAAGCCACCATTTCTTTGCAAAATCACAAAACATTTATGATCGATCACATCTCACTCATTTAGTCAAATACTAGTAATTACTCCCTGCAAAAAGGGCAACTCGCACAGCAACTTGGCGAAAAGAAACGGCCAAAAAAAGGCAACAACCGCGTATAGTCTATTACTATTAGACTATTAGTCATAAAATAGTCATACATACGCACCAGTGACCGACAGGACAGCGTCAACCATTTCGTTTCACGCAGTTTCCACCGGACCCACTTCCTAACCCCCTCGCCCTTTTTTGCCCAACACCCCACGTCACCCCCTCTCTCTCTCTCTCTCAATCTATAAATACCCCCCCACCACTCACCACGATTCTCCATCAAAAACCAAAACAAACAATTTCAACTTCTTCACATTAGTTCTCTCTCTCATTCTCATTCTGCAACAAAACAAAGAAAGAAAAACAAAAAGCTTTTGTGATATTTGTTAATGCCCAAGTAAAGGAATGAGGAACGTGTTTTTCAAATCACCTTCACCTTCACCTTCACCTTCTAGAACAGCGATGATTCCACCAGCTTCACCTAGCCGCACTTTCTCTGAGTCTCTAATGGACGAGAACATTGAGATTGCTGAGTCTCTTATTACCAAATGGGACTTTACTAACGTTTCTTCCTTTGCAAACGTCACCTCGCTTTTCCACGCCGATCCTCACGAGGCTAAACAGTATTTGAACTCTGTTAGAGACTTACAGGCCGCTATGCAGCGCTTGGTTACCGAGAACTCGAGCTCTGAAAAGATTATCGCGGTTCAGAATTTGATGCAACTTGCTATGAAGAGGTTGGAGAAGGAGTTCTATCAGATTTTGTCTGTGAATAGGGCTAACTTGGACCCTGAATCGGTTTCGGCTCGCTCGTCGAGATCTTCGGCGGCGAGGTCGAGCACTTCGGATTTTGAGGAAAGCGATAAGTCGGAGGAGGACGAGTTCCGATTCGGGACGGAGTTGGATGACTCGATCTCCGATGTGGAGCGAGTTTCGATGATCGCGATGGCGGATTTGAAAGCCATTGCGGATTGTATGATATCGTCTGGTTATGGAAGAGAGTGCGTCAAGATTTACAAGATAATTCGGAAATCTATTGTCGATGAGTCGCTGTATCATCTCGGCGTTGAGAGGCAGATTAGTCTCTCACACTTGCAAAAGATGGATTGGGAAATGGTGGAGTTGAAAATCAAAACCTGGTTGAACGCAGTGAAGGTCGCCGTGAAAACACTCTTTTACGGCGAGAGAATTCTCTGTGACCACGTGTTCTCAGCCTCAGATTCTATCAGAGAGTCTTGCTTCTCTGAGATTTCCAAAGAGGCCGCAATAAGCCTGTTTGGATTCCCGGAAACCGTGGCAAAGTGCAAGAAAACCCCCGAGAAAATGTTTCGCACACTGGACCTATACGAAGCAATATCAGAACTCTTGCCCGAAATCCAATCCATATTCTCGTACGAGTCAACCTCCACCGTCCGATCACATGCCATTAATTCCTTGATCAAACTCGGCGATGCGGTGCGTACAATGTTAATGGATTTCGAAACGGCCATTCAAAAAGACCCATCAAAAGCTACCGTCCCAGGCGGTGGGGTCCACCCATTAACACGTTACGTGATGAACTATATCTCTCTCCTCGCCGATTACAGTGGCGCACTCGCCGATATAGTCGCCGACTGGCCTTTAAATCTACAAACTCCGTTACCTGAATCATATTTCGGTAGCCCAAGCGAGCTCGATGATAGCCCAGTTTCCGTACGATTTCCGTGGCTAGTCTTGGTTTTACTCTGCAAACTCGACGGCAAAGTCGAGCTATACAAGGACGTGGCACTCTCGTATTTGTTCTTAGCCAATAATCTCCAATACGTCGTCGCTAAGGTCCGCAGTTCGAATTTGAAGCTTTTTCTTGATGATGATTGGGTGAATAAGCATGAGTTGAAGGTGAAACAGTACGCTTCCAATTACGAGAGAATGGGATGGAGCAAAGTGATATCTTCGTTGCCGGAAGATCCAACGGCTGAGATTTCGCCGGACCAAGCCAGGGACTGTTATAAGAAATTTGGAGCGGCGTTTGAAGAGGCTTATAAGAAACAGAGTTCGTGGGTCGTGCCCGACCCGAAACTGAGAGACGAGATTAAAGTTTCGGTGGCGAGGAAGCTTGGTGCTTCGTACGGGAATTTCTATGAGAAGAATCGGGGCGGGTTGGGCTCGTTTGTCAAATTTGCCCCTGATGATTTGGGGAATCACTTGTCGGATTTGTTCTATGGGAATGGGAGTACAGGGAGTGTTTCGTCATCGTCACATTCGCGTGGCAGACGTGGACATTGAGATTTTATTTTGGCCGGTTGTTCTAGCCGGCCTTGGTGTGTTTTATGCCAAACAAAGTAGCGCGTAAATAATAATTGACACATGTATAGAGAACGATACACTTGGGGCGATTCTACATATGCAACTATGTACCAAAAAACTTAGCAAAAAAAAAACTATGTACCAAAAAACTTAAACCAAAAAAAAAAAAAAAAAAAACTATGTACCAAAATTATTTAATCTATCATATATACGAGGTCTATATATTATGGTTTTTTTTTTTCCTTAATTATCTTCCATCAATTTCTGTTCGGATATTTTTCAGAGGTGTCTACACTTTTCAGGGCTCACACGTACACGCATTAATGTTTTGATTGAAAAATATGGCAAAGAGTTTCTCACAAATTTTAGTTATGTTCAGATTTACTCAGGTGCTGGTACCCTTTATTCATTTTTCGCCTGAAATTTTAGAGAGAGAATCTTTGGATAAAGAATGGCAATTGTGATTATTTTTAGCTTATGACATAGAAGGAGGAGTCAGCAAGTAAAAATTTTGTAAAAAGAGTAATATACATGCATAGAGTCTTATTATATTTTCTATTTGTTCCTTGATTAATTTAAGCCCCGCTTAGGTCATCAGTGAAAACTCATATCCAGATTGAGTTTATAGAGTTTAGTTTAGCCAGAGTTAAGCTCAGTAATATACTGCGAGATGGTTCAAACAATAGAGGTCAAACGATAGAGGCAAGAGACAAGACACGAGGAATTATTATTTATTAAAAATATCCCACTCATTGTCACCAAAAAAAGAAAAAAAAATCCCACTCATTAACAAGTATATAAAGCAGAAAAGGGGTAGATGAATAATTTTTTTACATTTTAAAAGGAGGAATTAGCTCTAATTGGGTTAGATTGATAGCCGGCTGGATTGGAGGAAAAGGGCAAAGATGGTTTCCAAGTCGTTGAATAATTAATTGAAAGCCTAAGTAAAAAATATTTCTTGATTTTATCATCAAACAAACTTGAATCCATGTATCAGACTAACATGTCTCGTAGTCTCATGCATTTGATTTTCCCTACTTCAGTGGAAGAGAAGCGGTTCAACTTCAACTTGATGTGGAAATTATATATTCACAATGGCTGACTACAAGATAATACAAGATAGAAGTATATTCCTTTCCTCCATCTACATGCAAAGAGGAGGACCCCCAAAACAATATTTGTGGACACGACAAAAAATTGATCTACTGATACGTAAAGAAAACCTTGAGTGGACGATATTTCATATTTGATTGTCAACATCCCCATTTCGCTTTGCACTGTAAACTACTTTTTGGAGTCACTTTTATTTTTTTTAATGAAACTAGGCATTTCTTGTTTCTCATTATTGCCGGTGCAATTTATAATATATATTGTGGGAGTCAAAATTTGAGTCTTTGCGTTGGGCTTAAAACCCTATTCTTTAATAATAACGCGTCCAATGAGAAGAAAGTATGGGGAAAGGCCCCGTAATAGGTAGTAGAGTAGATAAATATCCAAGAGTGTTGGTCCGAGAGGGTCATCCTCCTCGGACCCTCTCGGACCTGACGAATATCAGTAAAGTGAACTTCATCTTACCCTGGGCAACCTTCCAGGAAGCTCCAGCAGTGAAGATAGACTTCAAATGTACAGGGAAGGGATAAGAACACAGAAATATCTAAGAGAAAAGCTTTCACCACCGTATTAAATGCACTACAGCAGCTTTCCTGGCCGCATTAATGTGGAGAAGACATCTGAACAGTACTTTCAACTACTACCGCCCATAGAAGACTATAAAAATCTACTTAACAGGATAGATAGGGGGTTCTAAGGTTGGATGAAGGACAAGTGGACGATGGAAATAGATCAGAGAAGACTATATAATGGGGGAAGGCCTCCATAAGGAGGGGATCGGAAAATACTACCAGGAGAGATTGGAGAAGATTTACTGTAGCATTAGAAAGAACATACTATCCGAAATTGTTTATCCATTTTAAAATTTACTCCTCGGACGTAAATTCAACTTCAGATTATATGCGTATTCCTCCTCGGACAGGCTTAGAACCCTGATTAACTGTTAGAAAACTCATTATCAGCCCAATTTTTTCACCCATTCTCTTACAAATTTATTGTATTAAGCTTATTGGGCCTATTTCCTATTCCTTTTGGGTTTGGGCTGCAATTTGTGACCTTACATATATATTTTTTAATTCTTTCACTGTTTAGAGCACTAGCATTGTAGGCGTAAAAACCTTTAGTGGCTATTTTACTTCCTAAACTCTTAATTGTTTTATTTGTAATATTATTTTATTATTTTAAGAATACTATTAGTGGAATACTAACATAGCAAAATCTAAACTTTTAAATCATAAAAGAGTGGTTAAGATTTAAGAAAATCTATTGGTAGAGTACCCTAGGAAATCTAGATGATCCGAATCACCTTTAAAACCATGCTCCATTTGGGTTTGTAAATCCAAAATTTTTTCCATCCTTGCTAAAATAAGAGCACTAGCATCCGAGTTTCTAACCCAGTTTCTATTTTTTAACCACTTCAATTAAATATTCTTTTTTTTTTCTATATATCATTTCTTTATTTTTATTTATTATTTCTCTCTCATTCTTTCTATACAAGAACCACCACAAGTCCTAAAAAAAAAAAAAAAAAACCACCACAAATCTACTAATACCACCACTACCAACCCACCACCGCTACACTACACACATGATACTACCACCACCAGCAACCAACAAAAATTCACAATCCACCATCAACATTCAACACCCAAAAAAAAAAAAAAAAAAAATCAACAACCCATAGTCTCTACCACCAGCACTAGCCCACCATCGTTGCACTACACACATGCCACCACCACTACTTGCAACCCACAAAAACTCACAATCCACCATCAAAATTCAACACAAAAAAAAAAAAAAACAGCTACCCACGGTCTCCACCACCGTGAGCACAACCTAAACCCATGGCAACCCAAATCCACAATGAGCACACCACAACAAGCACACCCACAGCAAACCCATGGCAACAAACAGTGAGCACACCCACTGCAGCAAACGACGAGCACATCATGGCAGCAAATAGCGAGCACACCATGGCAGCAAATGGTGAGCACACCCACATTAAACCCACGATGAGCAAACCCACACCACCCAAATCGCAAGACCCAATCTACAACCCCTCTAATCCATTGCCAAAAAGTTGAGAGAGAGAGAGAGAGAGAGAGAGAATAGAGAAGAAAGAAGACTAAGAGGGAAGGAGAGTGAAGACTTAGAGAAGAATGAGAAAAGAAAAAAAGAATATGAGAAAAGAGAGAGTCAGAGAGTGAGAAGCAATAAAGGAGAGAGAACAATATTATTTTACTTATACATACTAGCGACATACAACAAGTTCTAAATAACCATACCTACTGTAACTAGGATGGAGGGAAAAAAAAAAAGTTTACATACCCGAATGTTGGGGGTTTTGGTAAAATAGCAATTGGGGGATGGGGTGTTTTACACCCCCCAATGCTAATGCTCTAAGGCTGCATATATGCAACCTCACTGTTCACAGGATGTAAACCTTAAAATTAATATTTTATTAACTCTCCCACTTCTCTCTCTTGTTTGACTCTCCATTTTCTCTGTCTTCTCTCTATTTCACTTTTTACCATTGATGATACTAGAACAGTCAACTGATGATACTCTAGACTCGTCCATGATGGGTCGTCCTGATCCTTGACTTCAGCCCGTGAAAGTCCAGACGAGGAAAACTCGTCCTGAGCAAAACAGGTAGGACGAGATTTGAGATAATCTCGTCCTGGACATAATCTCGTCCTGAGCAAACTGAACAGTCAACGTTACTGTTCAAATACTGGGCATCACACCTCGCTCCGTAATCGACAAAATTGATGGAAACCGTTGTCAACGACGGTTAAATCAATAAGGCCAAACGATACGGTATCAAAAACAGTTAAAGGTAACTTTCGAAACCGTTGACTTACATGAAGGGAGACGACTGTTCCGTGGATGTGCTATAAAAGCACTGATCTACGAAGAAGGTAACTATTCAGAAAACTACCATTCATTTTTCCTTAACAAAAAACAACAAAGATACTAACTTTGCCATCGGAGGATTCTTGGCCGGCCTCCACCGGTCTCCTTTGACTTTATTCTTCTTTTTCAGGATTCACTAGCGACCTTTGATAACGTCGAAGATAGTTCAGCCCACCGATCATTGAAGCATCATCAGTTGGCGCCGTCTGTGGGGAATATAGAATTTTTAGAGTTTTACTTTCTTTGAATTCTGTAATTTCTTTCACTGACAAAGGGCTGAAATGGTTTGAACAAGATCAAGGGTTACCAGTCCAGGCCCTCAAGAGAGTAGGGACGCTTCCAGCAATCCTCGCCGCGACCGTCAATCGGCGCCCGCTATGCAACCATCTTCTGTCCAACATGTGCAGTCCATGGCTGCCACTATGGCGGAGTTAACCCGTCAGAATTAGGAACTGACCAGACAACTTAACTCAAGGAGACAGCATCGCGACGAAAATGCCGAAGGGCTTACCAAGAGTCAAGAAAACACAAGGAACGCTGAACCTGAGAGCCAGTCAAGGGGTACCACTTCGCGAAGGGTACCACATCTGGAAAAGGAGATGGACCAGATGAGAAGGGTCATGGATGAGATGAGAAAGAATATGAGAAGGGCAAATCCAGTGGAGGACTTAGTTCATAGGACTGACTCCCCTTTCACTGCCCTCATCAACGGTCACCCTCTCCCTCCGAAGTTCAAGATGCCTTCCTTAGATTCATATGATGGGACGCGTGACCCCTTCGACCACATCGCCACTTTCAAGACTACGATGCACCTCCAAGGGGTTCCGGACGAGATAATGTGTAGAGCCTTTCCAACCACCCTCAAGGGGCCTGCGCGAGTGTGGTTTAGTAAGATACCCCCCAATTCAGTAAGTTCCTTTGAAGAGTTGAGCAAGTTGTTTGTTAACAACTTTATTGGGGGACAGAGGCATAAACATTCCTCGTCCAGCCTGTTGACCATAGAACAAGGAGAAAATGAAAGTCTACGGTCCTTCATCACTCGCTTCAACTGAGAAGCTCTGACAGTGGATGAAGTGGATGATAAGTTACTGCTAGTGGCATTCCACAATGGCGTTAATTCCGATCTTTTCATCCACAAGCTTTACGAAAAAGAGCCCCAGTCCATGGCAGAACTCGTCCATTCGGCTCAGAATTTCATGAATGCAGAAGATGCGATCATAGCCAAGAAGAGAAAGAGAGCTGAAAGAATGGACACGAATCCTGTACGCAACACTGACCAAAGACCTCGCCCAAAAAAGGGACGTCTAGAAGATAAGAAAGAACGAGACAATAAGAAAGCAGGCCCTTCAGCGCGAAATCAGCAGTACACGCCATTAAACGTCCCATTTGAGCAAGTTCTTATGCAAATCAAGGACGAGCTCTCTTTAAAGTGGCCAGAGAAAATGAAGGGAGATCCCAATAAGCGCAATCGGAATAAGTATTGTCGCTTCCATAGAGATCATGGGCATGACACCGATGAATGTTTTGATCTTAAGCAGCAAATTGAGAATCTCATTAGACAAGGAAAATTGAGGAATTTCCTTGGACGAGATTACAAGGATGAGAAGCTGAAGACGCAGGTAGAGGAGTCGTCACGACCTCCGCTTAGAGAAATCAGAATGATTTTTGGGGGAACAAGTCAGTCGTCCAGGTCAAAAAAGATGTACCTGAAGGTAGTACAGAACGTCCAACTTTCAGGTCGATCTCCCAAGACGAGGACTCCAGACGTGCAGGCCATCACTTTTACGGACGAGGATGCCTCAAGGATACATCATCCTCATGACGATGCCATCGTTATCACTTTGCTCATCGCTGATTATTCAACTAGAAGGGTGTTGGTAGATAATGGGAGTTTGGTAGACATCTTGTATTATCCTGCCTTTCAACAAATGAACCTCGGACGGGAGCAGCTTCGTCCGGTGTATTCACCTTTGGTTGGTTTTGGTGGAATAAAAGTGCAGCATATCGGTACTATCTCCTTACCTGTGGTAGTGGGGGCGTATCCGCAACAAGTAACGAGAAATGTGAACTTCCTTGTAGTTGATTGTTCATCCTCCTACAATGCTATAATTGGGAGGCCGACCTTAAATAGTTGGAAGGCAGTCACATCCACTTACCATTTGTCAGTTAAGTTTCCTACTGAGCATGGGGTAAGAGAGGTCCAAGGAGATCAGTTGGCCGCTAGAAAGTGCTATTTAGCCATGCTAGCTATGGACAAGCAGACTCAGGCGATGAATATAGAGGAAAGAAGAATTGTGGCAGAGCCCACGGAAGCCTTGGATGAGATTCCTCTGGACGAGGATGATCCGGGAAAAAGTACTAGAATAGGGGCGGATTTAGAAGGAGAGATTAAGAAGGGTCTCATTTGTTTCCTAAGAAAAAATATTAATGTGTTCGCTTGGAGTCATGAGGACATGCCAGGCATAGACCCGAGTGTTATTACTCACCGTCTGAATGTACATCCTTCCTTCAAGCCTGTGCGACAGAAAAAGAGGGTATTTGCTCCGGAGAGAGACAATGCTATTAAAGAAGAAGTACAGAAGTTGACACTAGCGAAGTTTATTCGGGAAGTTTATTATCCAGACTGGCTGGCTAATGTAGTAATGGTAAAAAAGGCAAATGGGAAATAGAGAATGTGTGTGGATTTCACTGATTTGAACAAGGCTTGCCCTAAAGACAGTTATCCATTGCCCCGCATTGACCAGTTGGTGGATTCTACGGCGGGTCATAGGCTACTTAGCTTTATGGACGCCTTTTGCGGATATAATCAGATAAGGATGAACGAGACGGATCAAGAGAAAACATCATTCGTTACTAGTCAAGGCTTATTTTGTTATAAGGTGATGCCTTTTGGGCTGAAGAATGCAGGGGCAACGTATCAAAGGTTGGTCAACCACATGTTTCGTCCGCAGATTGGGCGGAATG
This sequence comes from Quercus wislizeni, assembly GCA_023055345.1. Lineage (NCBI taxonomy): Eukaryota > Viridiplantae > Streptophyta > Magnoliopsida > Fagales > Fagaceae > Quercus > Quercus wislizeni. The sequence continues at coordinate 30,925,506 of JALGQJ010000004.1, forward strand.
TGGAAGTCTATGTAGACGACATGCTGGTGAAAAGTTAGGACGAGGGAATTCATCTGGACGACCTACAGGAAACATTTGATACACTCCGGTAGTACAACATGAAGTTAAATCCCAACAAGTGTGCTTTCGGAGTGTCATCGGGAAAGTTTCTGGGCTTTATGGTTTCACACAGAGGAATCGAAGCTAATCCTGATAAAATCCGAGCAATACTGGATATGAAGCCTCCGTAAAATGTTAAAGAAGTCCAGTCACTCACCGGACGAGTTGCAGCCCTTAACAGGTTTGTTTCCAAAGCCACTGATAAATGTTTACCATTTTTCAGAATTCTTAGAAAAGCATTTGAATGGACGAACGACTGTCAGAGAGCCTTCGAAGACCTGAAAGCATACCTTACATCTGCCCCATTGTTAAGCCCATCCGTATTAGGAGAAGAGTTGTATCTGTATTTAGCTGTTACCCCGCATGCTGTAAGTTCGGCATTGATCAGAGAAGAAGGAAGAGTGCAGAAACCGGTCTATTTAGTCGAGCACTTAGAGGAGCGGAAGCACGATACCCACAAATAGAGAAGTTGGCTTTTGCCTTGATCACAGCATCTAGGAAACTGAGGCACTACTTCCAAGCTCACATTATCAACGTCATGACGGACCACCCGTTGAAGAAAGCAACGAATAAGTTAGAAGCTGCGGGACGATTGATCCAGTGGACAGTCGAGCTCAGTGAGTTTGATATCAAGTACCTGCCAAGGCACGCAATAAAAGCTCAGGCTCTAGCAGATTTTATCGCAGAGTTTACTCCAAGTCATAAGGAGTCGGAAGTAGTGGAAGACAAAAAATGGATCATTCACGTGGATGGCTCGTCTACACAGCATGCAGGAGGGATAGAAGTTGTGTTGCAGTCCCCTGAGGGAGATAAGTTGACGTACAAGGTACGCTTGCAATATCAAGTAACCAATAATGAAGTTGAGTATGAAGCCCTTCTAAAAGGATTGGAATTGGCTAAGTCCATAGAAGCTGAATCAGTACTCATTCTGGGAGATTCGCAGTTAGTCATGGGTCAGGTAAATGGGACGTGTGAAGCCAAGGAAGAACGAATGAAGAAATATCTTGAGAAAGTACTGCAGTTAGTGAAAAAATTCAAAGAAGCTAATTTTGTTCAAATCCCGAGGGAGGAAAACATGGACGCAGATGCATTAGCAAAGGAAGCCTTAGCAAATCAGCCTTTGGACGAGTTTAATGAAGTCCAATATCTTACAAGTATAGACATCCCTGACGTACTGAAGGTATAGAATGAAGGAAGTTGGATGACCCCGATCATATAACTCTACCGGAAGGGAAGGACGAGGCCAGGAAACTTAGAGTTCGGTCAGCCAGATATATCCTTCTGAATGACATACTATATAAAAGAGGTTTTTCATAACCTTATCTTAGATGTTTGTAACCAGATGAGACCAACTATGTGTTGAGGGAAGTCCATGAAGAAGCTTGCGGAAACCACTCAGGAGCCAGATCACTTATACATAAGGTCGTCCGTGCAGGATATTATTGGCCAACCATTCAGGCAGATGCTAAAGCTTATGTCAAAGTTTGTGATCAGTGTCAGCGGTTCAGTAATATCCCCAGACAGCCGTCGGAGTACCTCACCCCCATGATGGCCCCATGGCCATTTGCTCAATGGGGTCTAGAGATCTTGGGTCCTTTTCCAGTTGGAACCAGGCAGATGAAGTTCTTGGTGGTAGGGATAGACTATTTCACTAAGTGGGTGGAAGTCGAACCCCTAGCGGGCATCACACAACAGAATGTGAAAAACTTCGTCTGGAAAAGTATTCTGTGCAGGTTTGGAGTGCTCCGAGTGTTAGTGTCCGACAATGGATGACAATTTGACAATTCACTCTTCAGGGATTTTTGTGAACACTTTGGAATTCAAAATCATTACTCTTCACTAGCCCATCCTCAAGCAAATGGTCAAGCAGAAGTTGCAAACCGATCCTTGTTAAAAATCATCAAGACTCGTCTTGAAGGGGCAAAGGGAGTATGGCCGGATGAGCTGCCGGGTGTATTATGGGCATACAGAACGACTGTCAGAACCCCCACGGGGGAAACTCCTTTCAAGCTGGCGTATGGGAGTGAGGCAGTTATACCTGCAGATGTACATATGGCCAACCATAGGGTGACGATGTATCAGGACAAGGATAATGAGGAACAACTCCGTTTGAACCTCGATCTCATAGACGAGGTAAGGACAAACGCAGAGAAAAGAACGGCAAGGTACAAAAATCTCATGGCTAGGCAACATGATGTGATGGTTAAGTCAAGGCGATTCAACATTGGAGACCTCGTTTTGAAGAAATTTTCTTTGGCAACCAAGAACCCAGCTCATGGGAAATTGGGGCCCAATTGGGAAGGACCTTACAGAATTATCAACTGCAAGAGGCAAGAGTCCTACTACTTGGAAGCCCTGGATGGGAGGAAATTAGAGTATCCATGGAATGTTGAACACCTGAGAAGGTATTATCAATAGAATGCCAGCCTAAACGAAGGTTCTCCTGGACGAGCGTATATGAGAAGGTTTATATATGTATTTGCAGTGTGTTCTATAGTGTTATTTTATTGTTATTACAGTGTGATTATGGACAAGATGATGGATTTGCTTGTATGTACTTAGCTTTTTATAAGGCACTAACTCATGAGTATATGCCCCATCTGTAAACAATATTTATGTTATGTACATAGTGTTGTGTGAATCCGTAATCTCCATATTACTTTTGTTCAAATTTTTGTTCAAGTCCACCAGTTAACAAAAAAAGAAAAGAAGGGCCAAAGTCCATGGACGAGAAAATTCTCTAGACGACGAAGATGAAACGCCGGTATGCTCTTCATAACAAGGCAAACTCGTCCAAATAAAAGACGAGGTAAAAACCTTGGACAATTAAACAAGGATTTGAGCACGTCCAACCCATGGACAAGTAAATATTCCACGTCCAATACAAGGACAAACAAATATTCAATACATCCAACACATGGACGAGAAAATGGATACGAGTTTAAACTTGTCGAAAAGACTCGTCCAGCACATGGACGAGGAAACGCAGAATAAATTTATCAACACCAAAACAATCCAACATATGGACGAGGCAAAGGTGTTAATGATGAAAGTCAACAAGTTTAAAGACGAGTAATGAAGAATCACTTTCATCATGGTTTTTCAAAGACGAGTTGAAACTATAGAGTGATGAGAGCGTGTTTTCTAATAAAAATTACTCCTATGGACGAGCATGAACTTATATTTTGATAAGAAAAATTCTCGTTCACACAAACATTATAAAAAGTTGATCAAATTATTTAAGGGCGGACTACTAAACGTCCAAACACCCTGAATTTGTTCAAAGTCTCGTCCTAAAACCCTGGATGAGACAAATGTACTCAAATTACATTTCCTTAAAATTAAAAAAAATAATAATAATAAAAAAAAAAAAAAAAACCAAAATAAAGTCTTCACACGTGAGGAGTATCGTCCTTAGCATCTGCAGGAGGAGGAAGGGTGCTAGCATCGTCCTCAATATTGACGTCCTCTGAGCTTGTTTGGAGGAGAGAGCTAGTAGCAGCGCCAAGATTGAGCTTTATGGTACTAAAATCAAGGTTGGGAAAGTTCTCCGCAGCGTCCAGCCTGAAGTCCTTGAACCCAGCTGCATAGTTCTTGTCCAGCAGATCAGTAAACTGCTTGGACGTTTGGAACTTTGCAACTACGTCCTCCTTTGCCTTTTCGAGAAGGGCGCTCAGCTCGTTGTTCTTCTTCTGAAGATGGTCAAGACGAGTATCCTTTTCAAGGACATCCGTCTTGAGCTCTTCATTGAGGTTCCTAAGCCCTTTAGCCTCTTCCCTGGCCTTAGCAGCCACTTCAGCCCACACCTTGCTCTCCTCCTTCACGTCTTTTATCCTGTTCTCCAGAAGCAGCCTCGTCTTGTCCAATTCAGTGGCTTGCCTGGACGCAGCAATGAACTTAGACATGGCCTGTACATTGAAATTTAAGTACATGTCAGTGTCATAAATCAAAGACGAGACATATATATATATAAAATAAAAAAAATAAAAATAAATAAATAAAAAAAAAACTTAAAAACTTACTTTGAAGAGATCATAAACACCAGAGTGCTCAAAATCCTTCAAGGACATGTTGTAACAGGCACCCACGTCCTCGTCCGTCACTGCCGTTGAGAATCTCTCCCAAGCCAAGTCCTCATTCCCTAAGAGGTGCTGAGGAACTTCCTTGGGAGCAGTAGACGATGTAGGTGCATGGACCATAGACGAGATCTTCCTGGACGGAGGATCTTTAGGCTCAGGATCAAGAGCAAGAATCTGTATTGGGGACTCCAGACTAGAGGCAGGAGGAGATTTGACGCCTTGAGGTTTTGAGGACTTGTGCTTCTTATCCCTTTCGCGTCTACTTGGGAGGTCACCCAAGTCCACCCTCGAAGAGATGTTTTTTCTTTTCTCTCCTGTGGGAGGACAAGGTTGAGACTTGGCTCCCTCGTCCACAACCTCCTTGCCCTTATTCTCCTTCATCGTCGCTATTCCTAAAAGGAAAGACGACAGTTTAAAAAAAAAAAAATATATATATATATATATATATATATATATAATAATAATAATAAACAAAAAATGGGAGAGGAATAACAAATAAAAATAACTTACGTCTACGGGTAGTGATCTCGTGTGCAAGGGCTTCAGCAGAAGGTATAGGACCTAAGCCCCAAGTAGCAAGACGTTGGAGGCTTAGTAGTGAATGGAACGTCCTGTCAGTGTACAGACGAGCCTTCTGGATGCGTTCAATGTAAAACCTATCCAAGTGAGGTCGTCTGGCACCTGAAACAAAAGACAGACGAGGAAACAAGAGTTAGAATTTTTAAATTACAGAAAAAATTAAAAAACTAAATAGGGTTGAGACGAACATACCTTCAGGACGAAGGTTCCCCAATTCCCCAGTGTATGGAGGAAATGGGTCCCTGTCAACCTCAATGGGGCGTCCAGCCCAGAAACCTGAGACAAAGAAGAACTCCGTCTTCCAGTTCCTATCTGAGGTGACTAAGGATTTAATTAGTCTATAATCTTTTCCCCTGGCTGTAAATTGGTAAAAGCCAAGGGACTGATTAATCTTGGAGGGCTTGTAACAAAAGAGGAACTCGTCCACAGTAAGAGGACGGTTCCCCTCAAACACCTCCCTCCACAAAACTTGCATGGAGACAACCAACCTCCATGCATTAGGATTAAACTGACAAACTCCTAACCCTAACCTAGACAATAACTCCCTAGCAAAACTATTTAGAGGTAGTCTAAGTACTCCTAAAAGGTAAGCCTCATAAACACCTATCCCAAAGCGAGGTTGACAACACCATTCTCCACGGACGGCTAATCTAGGGTTAAGCTCGTCTGGGATTTGGTACCATGTTTTAAGTAATTCAATTTTCCTATCATCTGTCTTTGAATCTATACCTATGGCACAACTATATACAACGTCCTCATCCTCGTCCTGAACTGTGGACGAGGGGGCACTAGTTCCAGCTTGTGATCCGGACTCAAACCTCGTCTTGAGCCTTTCCTGGAGAACCTACTCGTCCGTAGTGTTTCCCTCACTACTACTACTACTACTACTACTACTGTTGCTATCACTAGACCCACTAAAACTACTACGGTCAGTATACTCATCTATGGCCTTATCTACACTATCGCTAGACGAGGAAAGAACAATTGACATTTTTTATGGAAAGTTTAAAAGAAAACTAGGGACGAAGATAGGAATATACCTGGATCTAAGACGAGGGAAACTTATGGACGCAGGATACTTCTAGACGAGGATCTAAGACGAGAGTAATTGAAGAGGGAAATTTCAGAAATAAGGAGGGTAGCGATGGAAATCAACTATTTATAGGCAATGGGCCCTGACATCTGAAACGACACAAACAAATGAATAGGGGACACGTGGCACATTCCTCGGTTAGGCAAATCGACGTGGTTTCCTACGAATAAAATCATGACACGTGTCACCAATTCGTTGGCAGAGTACCCAGGAGTCAAATTTCTCTGGACGACCCATCATGGACGAGTCTGGAGTATCATCAACCATGTCTCCCTCTTCTCTCTATTTCACCATGTCTCCCTCTTCTCTCTATTTCACTCTTATCCGTCTCTCCCTCTGCTCTCTCTATTTCTCTCTTCTCCATCTTCTTTCTATTCTCTTTGTTTCTCCCTAATCTATCTTTCTTGTTAACACATTTTTGGTTGGATCAAATTGATGGTAGCTGGGTTTCAGGGGTGGAGATTTGGTGGTTGCTGGGTTGGTTTCGGTGGTGGAGTTAAATCAATGAGTGAGTTTTGGTGGTGGGTCTTGGTGATGGTGGGTTTCGCTGTTGGTGGGTTTTGGTGATGGTGGGTTTCAATGGTAGCTGGATTTTAGGGATGGCAATTCGGTGGTTATGGGGTTGGGTTTCAGTGGTGGAGTTGAATTGATGGCTGAGTTTTGTTGGTGGGTCACTATGATGGGTCTTGGTGATGGTGGGTCTCAATGATGGTGAGTTTTGGTGATGGTAGGTTTCAATGGTGGGTTGGTTGGTGGTTGTTGTGGGTTTTGTAGTGGCTATGGGTGGTGGGTTTGGCAGGGTCTCTATGTCTTGTCTCTCTCCCTCTCTGTGATTTTGGTAGTTTTTTTATGGTGGTGGTGATGGATTCCAAGTGGTGGTGGTGGTGTGCTGTGGGGATGGTGGCTACTGTTTTTTTTTTTTTTTTTTTTTCTATGGGGTTTAATTTTGGGATGGGTATTGACTATGGTGGTGGTGGTTGGTTTTGATTGTTGTACTGGTGGTGATTGGTTACTTGGTTTTGATTGTTGTGCTAGTGGTGGCTGTTGTGAAGAATTGGTGTTTGTGGTTGAGTTTTGGTGGAAGGTGGGTTGCATGGGTTTACTAGAGAGAGAGACAAATAGAAAGAGAGAGGAAAGAGAGATAGAAGAGAAGAGAGAGAAATTTTTTTTTTTTTTATATTATTTGATTGTGTAGTTTATATTATTTTAATGAATTGTATGTAAAAATAGAAACTGAGATGTAGGATGAGTTGTAAAATGGGTTGGTAAAATAGATAAAGCGGTGTGTAAGGATGCAAAATAGGACTTTTTTTTTGCATCCCGATTGCTAATGCTCTAAGTAAAGAAAATGGCTCAATTTTGATTTAATAGTGGAGAAAGTATAATGAGTTCATGTGAAAGTGATAAGTAATCACTCACAAATTCACAGTTAGCTACATCAAAGTTGTAACAAAAATAGTTATGGTCCTATAAGATTAGAGTGCTTTAAATGGTGGTCCTATGCTTAAATGATGTAAGCTAACCACCAATTAAACATTCGAGCAAATTGTGATAAAATGTGTGGTATTATAAACTAGCATGTTGTTCATTTGACCGCCTCCAAATTGGCCCATTTGTGATATGTCTATGATGTTTTGATCCTGTAAGGATTAAAAGCCTTATATTTTATATTTGGATGGGAGTAATGGAGAAAAGGTAATACCATTCATATTACTTTTACCGAGGTTGATTCTGCCACTAGTCATATATCTTTTTATTTGTTGCGTGTTATTAAAGAGTTTGTTATATGCATATTTTTATGTTGGTTGTTACTAGTTACGAGGGAATCAAAGCCTCTAATTTAATATTATGGACTACTTCAAATGAGTCATATTTTTAAAGTGCAAAGTAAAACTTCACTCAATAAAAAGATTTTACAATTTACTTTATTATTGAATATCAAGCTATATAAATTAGGGGTGACAGTATATGTATGACCCATGAACACAATACAAACACAACACGATTTTTTTGCGGGTTTGTATTTAGTGTAAATGGGTTCATGTCAAAATGGGTTGATTCTAGGTTGACCTACTCAACCCAAAATGGTTTGATTAATATAAATAAACATCATTTTTATCTAATATAAATTTGAATTCCAAATATAATGGAGTAATTAAGATAATTTTATTGGTTATATTGATAATTTTTTTCATCAAAAACCTAAAATCCCTAACCCTTTACCCAAAACAACGAGAGAGAGAAAAAAGAAACTATTTTTTGCTCTTTATCTTCTTAGGTTGTCTATTAAACATGTTGAAATGAGTTGTGTTAGGGTTGAGCTACTTTGAATATCCTCACTTTGACATAACCCTCTAGCACGAATTGTTACCTACTTACTCCTAATATAAATAAATGACTTTACAAGATAAACATAACATTCCAATAGAAACTCAAGACTTTTTCTACTGTAATTAAATAATATTAATCTAACTCATTTTTACCTATTTACCCACCTCCTAATAATAAAAATAATAAAATTTTAAAATAAATTAAAATGAAAGGCACATAAGAGTCTAAACATACCCAACTGAGCTGTCATCCGACTAATGGACTGGGAAGAATCCCAGTCCAATAACAAATAGTGGGGCTTATTCATTAAGAGTTTAAGACTAGCTCATGGTGGAATGCCATTGTAGGACAATCAAGGTCCAAGCCTTGAGACACATCGAATATTAAATATGTGACCTAGATTTCAAATGTAGGCTGGACCTTGAGACTCCTAAAGAAGCTTGGCAGTTGCTCAACCCAAAGGGTCATATTTGCTCTTGTCTGTTTGGACTTTTCACACGTCCTAGGGAGCTAGAGGTCTTAAAGAGACTGGACCCCTTTTCCTCAAAAAAAGTAAAAAAAGAGAGTGGACCCTTAATATGTAGGTGGGAAGGGGTTTGTAGTATAGGAAGGGCTTACCTTCTATTTTATAGCCCAATGACCTAAAAAATGGATAATGTTCTACTATATAATGTTATATTATATAGTCAAGGACGGAACAGGATTGGGGGGGCCAAAGTATAAATAAATAAATAAAGTTAGTATAGACCAAATTGCGGAGCAAATTGTAAATTTCTTTTTGTGTATACACATGCTAAGCATTTTTTTTTTCCAAAATTCCCAAGGTTAGGTCCGGTCCGTCTCTGCTTCTAGTGCCATGGGATTTCTGATTTTAAGTTAACACTCAACTGCAATTCATTAGGAAGATTTCAGTGACTTCATTTATTTATTTATTTATTTTTGGGAGCAGAATGTGGGGGATTTGGGGTGAACTAAAACTTATACAGAATTTTAAAAAACTAGAAACAAGTTAAGACTGGACTATAAAGTATAGAAACAATAAGCAATGAACGAGAAATTGATGATCTTCACATTTGTGGCGTGGATACGTGCGTGTTTGTAATGACAAATGTTAGAAGGCCCTTAATGCCAAAAGATGTACATGGTTGATTTTGCATGAGCATAATAAATGGGTTATATTTAGGGTTTGTTTGAGATTCATTTATTTTACTGAAACTGAAAATTTTTTGCTGAAAGTATTATAAATAAAGGTAAAAGTTAGCTAAAATAGTACCGTAAGACTCATAAATAGTACCAAAAATGGTAATAAGACCTATAAATAGTAGTAAAAATAAGCTGAATAATAAAATAAATTGGCAAATTTCATCATGCCAAAACACACACTCCCCCCCTCCCCCCCAAAAAAAAAACAGATGGGCCCTACTCTAGGATCTGATGTTCTTCCTTTTTCATTTATTTTTTATTTTTTTAATTTTTTTCCCATATTTTCCAAGATTGAAGGATCACATATAAGAGGAATAGAGCTAATATTTGGAATACATTAGCCTTCATATAAGGGTACCAAGTTGGATTGCGAACAGTTTTTGTGATATATAGAATTATAAATTCTAAAAGAGTTTAAACTCAGTTTTACAACAGCCCCCCCCCCCCCCCCCCCCCCCAAAAAAAAAGAAAAAAAGAGTTTAAACTCATAGCTAAAATTTTTTAGGGTTGACAATTGACATAAAAATATATTCACCTCATGTTAGATAAAAATATGTTTTAAAATATAAATTGTGTTTAAAATTATCCTATACGTATTATTATTTTAGTAATCTAAAAATTAATAATTCAACCATTGTAAAGATTTTGAAAAAAAAAAAAAAAAACCTTGAATATTACTAATAAACATCTAATTTGGGGGAAAATAAATATTTTATTCAAAAATTTACTCTATGTAATCAGTTTTTAGAAATAAAATAAGAATACTTTTTTTTTTTTTTTTTGAGAATCTAAAATAAGAATACTTGAATTTAAGTAGTATGACATTAGCATTTATCATGTATACAAGATATGTGAGAATTAACATTTCCTACCTAAATAATAGGTCTCGTTTCATGGGAATTGTAAATTTGCAATTCTAAAAATTTGTCAAACGAAAAATTAAATTTTCACAATTCTTGAGAATGAATAATTATTATCTCAAATTCTTGCTCAACGAAGACACTTTGATCATAGTCAACATCATCAGGTATGCAATCTAAATGATTTTTTTTTTTTTTTAATTCAATAGTTATAATGGTGCCATCTAATTGAGTTACAAGGCTTTTAATAATTTCAATTGTTTCCTTGTATCCAACATTCGACTAATAGCTTTAGATACTAATCCAAACATATGAAACATTAATTTACATTAACAACAAAGTTCCATAACTGAGTTTTATAAACCATTTATTAGGGGAAATTTTTTTATACTTGGTACCATTTCTTAATGTTACACTACTTAATAGGTTCTTATCATATTAAATTTCTAAAATTCCACTATTGAATTATATACTCTTCTAATAGGATAGTATTCACTATTCAATCCATAAACTCATGTTTTGTATATAATTTTAAAATGCAACTAACTTGAAATTTAAACATTATAGAAAACATGAAAGGAATAAGGAGAGAATGAAACCCTACAGTGGATTTGTTAAAATACACATCCAATGGAAAATTATTAAATGATGTAAAAGTTACACCAAATGCAGTTTGAATCCAACTAATAAAAAACTAGGATCCAGTTTCACATGGTTAACTCTTTGCAACATTACATTTTTTTCATAAATTTTATATTGAATTAATAATTTGATAATCTTGTTGTTAAATGACATATTATTGTTCTTAACATGCACACTAACTTACGTGTTAATTAGATGTTATTTATTATTTGATATTTTAATTCATCTTTTGTGTATAATTTATAATGTCAACATTGAAATAAATAACTTGAATATTAAATATTTAATCATGAGATAGTAATTGATCTTTGAACATCTTGATATTTTTTAAATATATAAATAATTGGAAGTTAATGTAACCAAAAGGTTGATTTATCAAAATTCTATTTTAGAGAAAAGTTATGAAATGATATAAAATATTATATAGAATTATATTAGATGTAACTTGAACTTGATCTAATATATAAAATCGTTGATTCAATTAGCAGTGGATTCTATGACATGAAATTCAACAATTTTTTGTCAGAGCACTAGGTTAGGGCCTTGGGGAAACACTTTTAGACTTTTAGGGTTCGTTTGGATGGAAATGTGGAAAAGTGTGAATTTAAAAAATTGTAAGAGGATGGAAAAGTGGGAGAATAGAAAAGATTTTAATTTCTTTCATTTTTGTTTAGTTGGGAGTGGAAAAGTGAGGGACGAAAAAAGTGAGTTTGTATAAATTTACTCATATACCCTAATTAAAAAATGATGGTCAATTAAAACAAAAAAGTGACAAACAACCACACACACACACACACAAAAAAAATCACCGAATTTATTAAAAAATAAAAATCATGTCCCAAAAAAGAAATCATGTCTAGTTAAACAAAAAAGCAAACAAAATAAAATAACTATCACACCCACAGCCTACAACCAGGAAAGGAAAAGAATAAAAAAGAAAAAATTGGGAGAGGCAACATGCCCAGGAATTAAAAAAAAAAAAAAAGGGGCGGAGGCACCGTGCAAGTGCACATGGGCATTTTCGTCCATTAAGCAACCAAATTTTCTCCCTTCAATTTTCTCTCCATTTTGGGAGAAAATTTTTTAGTAAGCCTGAATAGAAAATATCTAGGTCCCATCATTTATTTTCGTTCAATGTGCAAGTGCACATGGACAATTTCGTCCATTAAGCAGCCAAATTTTCTCCCTTCAATTTTCTCTCTATTTTGGGAGAAAAATTTCAATGGGGCTGAAGAGAAAACATCTGAGTCTCACTATTTATTTTCCTTCCCTCTCCATCCAACCAAACACACTCTAAAAAAGTTTTTCTTCTCATTTCTCTCCAACGTTTTTCATCCACCCTATTTTACCACCAAACAAACACACCCTTAGTTCCTTTCTCTCCAATGACCATAGTTGTTTACGTTTGAAGTACTCAGATCACTGGTATGTGGAAGGCCAATTCGACTCTGGTGACGTTAAGATAGGACCACAGAGACCGAGATCTAGCCTTGACTAGTTTTTGTTTATCCTCACTTTGGATCTTATTTAAGGCACCTTTAAAAGAAAATAATTCATTCTATCCTAGAGTAGAATCTGTAGATTAGAGGCCACTAATTAAACTCTAGGCAAGTATAGTTCATTAAAAAAAAAAAAAAAAAAAAGAGGCCATTAACATGTGCTAGGGTTGTTGAGCATTAAAGGCAAGAAGACAAGAACGTTTCATTTAAAGAAAATATAGATGAACGTTTTTAGCTCAGCATGATACTTTGGCAAAATCATAAACTCCATACTCACACCAACAATCATCAAGCCAACGTGATGACAACTGTTACAACTACCCTATATCACGGATTCTTCACCATCATAGGATATAGCCCTCCCAAAAAATTAGAACCAGGCCCCCAATTATTTTTAAGATTTCTAGTTAGTTCAATGGATTTTTAGTTGGCCTCCTCAATTGTTCAAAATTTTATTACCTGTCCACTCCAATTATTCCTAAGATTTATAATTAGTTCAAAAGATAATGACTAATAGTTGATCTTCTCCATTGTCCAAAAAATTTATAATTAATCCGATGAATAATAACTCACTCTCTAGCATCATTGACAACCCATTTTCCAACATAATTTCAATTTATTTTCATCTTTAGGTACCTATGGAGCTTTGTTGTAGCTGCTAGTGCCAGCCCATTGCCCACATTTTCTTTATTCTCAACACAAAAACTCCTATCTCAACCAAAATTATTAATCCATTTTTTTTCCTAGTGCAATATCATCTTCTTCTTGACTCTTTAAAGAAGTGAATATGCAAGTCAATTTTCTTTTCTCTCTCTTTTATCAATCATCATTGTTATTTTACCATCAATATTATTTTTGTTTCTTTCTTGTGCCACTATGTGCGTGTTGATATGCATAAGGGTATTTAAGATTTTTTTTGTTTACATTTTTGTATTGCTATCTTTACTCCATTAAAGATTGTTGGGCATAATTTTGAAGTGAACTGTTCTTTTATTGGATTTTTTTTTTTTTTTTTTTTTTGTATTTGTCTATAAAAACTATATAATTTTTGTATGTTCATTAATATTTAAGAATATAATAATATATCAAAGATAATGATTTTGTTTTCAATATGAACTATGGTTAATATATCAATACTACAATTCGGCCCCCTTAAGTAAAATTTTCTAGCTATGCCACTACAACTACAATGCTGAGAAATTATTGTCCAAAAGATACCATCTGTGTATTTTTTTTTTTTTTTTAAGGCTAAAACTTATTACACGTGTGTACTTGAAATCGGGTTTTTAGTTATAAAATACATGCAAAAATGCTCTTTTTTAAATTGCACTATTTCTATAAGTATTATGAAGGAAAATTTTCATGTTTTGTTAAATGAACTACGGATGGTACGCTACAGTGTTTTGTTAAATTATATAGGTACAGGAGACTTGCTTGCATCCGTTGTTGAAGGCATTTCGTACTCTACCATAGAGTACAATAATAATCACTTGCACATTATCTGTATAACCTTGGCTTCAATTGCTCCACCACACCATCACATTGTGAGGACCTACTCCATCCAACCTTTTAAGCCATCCTCTTATATAGGAGATGGCATGAAGCACACCTCTCACAAGCATGGTGTGCTCCATACAACCAGGATATATATATATATATATATAGACACACATAAAGTAATAGATATCTTATAAGCCTGTTTGATGCAAATTTCCGCTCAAAGATTGTGGGTTTCACACATTTATGGGACTCACTATCTATGAGTGAGCCCATAAACCAATGAGTTACCTTAAAGTTGAAATAATATTATCACTAACATGATTGATTTTTACAACAAATTCATAATTAATGATTGAGTATAAGTGGTGGATACAATTGATGGTCTGACATTCATATATCCAACACTTTTTCTCAACTACTCATAGTTAACCACTTCTAAAATTTTGAAAATTTCTTACAAAAAAAAAGTAAGTTTCTATAGCATTATTATTTTTATTTTTATTTTTTTTGAGAATGGCATTGTTTAAGTTAAAAAGGTTAATCCTAGAAGTCGAGTGGCTTCCACCCCAAATCATACAAGAACCTAAATATGTAGAAAATCATCACATTTAGCATTAGCATTCATTAGTGTGCTAAAAAAATGCTACTTTAGCACACCAAAGTACTATTTTTGCAACTTTAATACAACATCTCACAATTTACCCTACATCTTATCTTCTATTCTAATATACAACAGTAAAATCACATTATAATAACCTAAAATAACTTTTACCCTAAAAAAATATAAATAAATAAGCCAACACCACACCCACAACCCTCCATCACCACCCCCCACAACTTATGACATATTGGAACCCACCACAATCACTACCCAAAATCAACCAATCAAAAAAAAAAAAAAACAAGAGAGAGAGAGAGAGAGAAAAAGGCCCCAACCACTGCCATATCCTCCCAAACGTTGCTAAACAATAGCCTAAGGCCCCTAAATAAAAATTTAAAAAAAAAAAAGAAAAGAAAAAAGACCCTCACTAATATTATATTATATTTTGATTAAGACTTATTTACCCTTTTATCTAGATTAAAAAAAAATTAAGGCCCCTTTTATTACCTAATAGAATGCATTGTATATTAAAAAGATCCACTATAATTCAAAACAGACAAAACTAGTCTGTACTTTAAAAAAAAAACAATAGATAAAGAGTCTATACCATAAACTCTCACTCTAGATATTACCATGTGGGATGATGTGATATCGCATCAACCCATTTGTGACTTTATTTTAAGTTTTTTTAATATTTTAGTTAGGTGATTTTTCCCATTTCCATTGGTACTAATTTTTTTTTTTTAAATTTCAAGTAATTTTATTTTATTTGTACTGTTTTAGCATATTTTCATTAGTTATCCTTTAAGAATAATCTTTTCTTTTTTTTTTTGGTATTAGTACTAATTTATTCAGATATATACACAAGTTAGAGTATAAAATGACCACATCATTAGTAAAGTTGCAATCTTACTTTTGATAAATTAGGTCTATTGAGAGGAACCACAATAAGGGGAAATCTGGCTTTATGACCTTGAAACTTGATATGAGTAAGGCATATGATAGGGTGGAGTGGGAGTACATGGAGAGAGTGATGATAAAGATGGGTTTCCATGCTAGGTGGATACAATTGATGATGATGTGTATCACTACAGCCTCTTACTTAGTGCTAATTAATGGGGAGCCCCATGGGCATATCACTCCAACACGTGGTTTGCACCAAGGAGATCCATTGTCCCCCTATTTTTTTCTTATGTGTACTGAAGGTCTCCATCGTTTAATTAGTAAGGCAGCCCACAATGGTGACATTTGGGGTGTATCTCTTTGTCGAAATGGACCTAGGATCACTCACCTATTTTCTGCCGATGATAGCCTCCTTTTTACAGAGCTAGAAAAGAGGAATGTCAAAGCTTGCTTGAAGTGTTGGCAAAGTATGAGAGAGCTTCTGGGCAGCAAATCAACCGTACTAAGACCACTATTTTCTTCAGTAAATCCACCAATGCAGACACTCAAATAACGATTCAAAACTTGTTGGGTGTTAATGCTGTTCGGCACTATGAGAAATATCTTGAACTTCCTTCATTAGTGGGTCATAATAAAAATGAAAGTTTCACATACATCAAGCAACAAGTATGGAAGAGAATTCAAGGGTGGGAGGATAAATTACTCAGTTAGGCAGGTAGGGAGATGCTAATTAAGGCGGTGGTGCAATCTCTCCCAACTTATACCATGGCATGCTTCAAACTTCCTACCTCATTTTGTCATGATCTTGAGAGCATGAGTTGTAGATTTTTTGGGGGGCAAAGGGGAGATAATAGGAAGATTCACTAGGTGAAGTGGTTGGAACTTTGTAAGCCCAAGACATAGGGAGGTATGGGGTTCAAAAATTTGTCTCTATTCAACGATGCGCTCTTGGCCAAACAAACTTGGCGCTTGCTCCATGACAAGTCATCTTTATTCTACTGTGTGTTCAAGGCAAAATACTTCCTTGATACCTCGGTTATGGAGGCAAAAATTCCAACCAACTTCTCATATGGTTGAAAGAGTATTATGAAAGGTAGGAATGTGATTAAACGAGGAGCAAAATGGAGGATTGGGTCAGGCAGGTCTGTCCGTATTTGGGGTGAAAATTGGCTGCCCAACTCAGGTCATCCCAAGGTCTTATCACCACGAGTTGAAGGGAGGGGAGTGAGTTTGGTGGCTGATTTGATTGATCCAGCCATTAATGAGTGGAAGGTGAATGTCATTGATAATCTATTCTATGATTTTGAAGTAGCCATTATCAAAAATATGCCTCTCTGCAAAACCATACAAGATGACATCCTAATTTGGCCTTTTAACCCCGATGGAGTCTATTCTGTCAAATTCGGATACCGGTATTTACATGAGTAGCAGTAACATGGCTTACCTGGGCCCTCAGACAATTCAGTGCTCACACCTTTTTGGAAGAAAATTTGGGGGCTTCAAGTTCCAAATAAAGTCAAGCACTTGGCTTGGAAGGCTTGTAAGGATTCGTTGCCAACCAAGACTAATCTGATTTGCAGAAAGGTCATTACTGAGGGCTGTTGTGATGCTTGCAAATTTCACCAGGAGGATGTGGTTCATGCCTTGTTCTATTGCCCAGCTTTGCAACCCATTTGGTGGTCTCAGACTCAATGGAATCACAACACGCTTCAGGCATGCTCCTCTTTCACTGATATTTTTGAGCTTATTTTTGCAGGTAATAGGGAACCCAAACTCTTTGCTGTTATGCTATGGACTCTATGGAATAGAAGGAATAATTTGCACTTGGGCAAGCCTGCACTCTCACTCGGTCAGGTGGTTGATTTTACTCAAGATAGAATTCTAGAGAGAGCTTCTTGCACCGCTGAGTTTCAACAACCATGACCCCATCAGGTAGCAGCTTGGCAGGCACCGGTTCAACATGCTTATAAAGTCAACTTCAATGGCGCAATATTTGCAGAAAAAGGACTTGCTGGCTTAGGAGTTGTGATCCGTAACGGTCATGGACTGATCATGGCTTCTCTTACTTAGCAAATACCATTACCCGGTTCAATGATAGAGGTGGAATTCTTGGTTGCACGGAAAGCATTGGAGCTTACAATTGAGCTTGGCTTCGACATCATCACTCTTGAAGGGGACTCTGAAGTTTTGATTAAATCTTTAGCAAAGGGCAGCAATTCTCTAGCTCACTATGGTCATTTAATTGCAGACATTCATGTTCTCATGGCTCGATTTTCATCGCTTAATTTATCTCATGTTAGGAGACCTTGTAATAGTCTGGTCACATGCCTTAGCACGACGTGCATCCTCTACCCTTGATTTGTCAATCTGGATGGAAGAAATACCACCAAACCTTAACTCTGTATACATGGCTAATTTGAGTGACCTTAGCTAATAATATTTTACTGTCTTGATTCTCAAAAAAAAAAAAGGGTCTATTGTTCTATACCTTAAATTTTATTTTAGTTAAATTATAATTTTTTATTATAAATTGCGTTTCAATTATTTATAAATATGTTTAAAAATTATAAATGTCTACTAGAAAATATCCATCTAGATATGAAAAAATTTAAAAAGAAAAAAAAGAAGAGAAAACTAGAAAAAAAAAGTTTTGAATCTCAAAATGAATCTATATATAAATTTGTTATTAATATTAAACAAGACACAAAACAAATTTGGGTGAAAAATAACAAATGAACAAAAAATCCGTTAAAAATATTTAGAAGATAATAATGAAAATAGTCTTAATTAAATAAATATTATTTAATTAATATTTAATTATAAAAAATAAAAATAAAAATTCTCACTTAAAGTTTTCACCTTAGGGCTTAAAATTGGTTGAGTTGGCCCTAACTATCATCACCACTCATTTCTAAATCCTACAGCAAACCCATGATCACAAAAACCCACCATTACCGCCACCATCATTGACCCACAAATCCACCACCATCGATCCATCAATCCACAAACAAAAGTAGCACACTGAGCTTATGTTGTGGTGTTTTGTGTGCTAAAAATCTAAAATAACATGTTGGGTGTTTTAGCACACCCTGACCCAATATTATTGCTATTTATAGCCGCAAAAGTAGATGAAAAATTATGCAAATTGAAATGGTACATGAGCTGCCAACAGATTTTTAGCGACCAAAAAATAAATTAGTAGGGTTTAAGGAATCTCAATGTTTCAAGCTACAACACTGGTGGTGATGTCGCCATGGTAGCTAATGCCTTTACATGGTAGATGTTTTATTATGATTTGATTTGCCATCTTATAGTCTTTATTCCGACTCCTTTTTGTCTGGATACATCATATTCTTGAACTCATCTTTTTTTTTTCTTTTTCTTTTTCTTTTTTGGCTGAATAATTGAACTCATCTACTTTGAGCCAAGAAAAAAAGTGGGGTAATGAGCCATAGTTTCCATTTGTGCAAATAATGGGAACGCAAAATCAATGTTCTACCTTCCGTACGTTAAATATTATGATAATA
The DNA here is from genome assembly GCA_023055345.1 of Quercus wislizeni. NCBI lineage: Eukaryota > Viridiplantae > Streptophyta > Magnoliopsida > Fagales > Fagaceae > Quercus > Quercus wislizeni. The sequence continues at coordinate 30,944,422 of JALGQJ010000004.1, forward strand.
CTAGTCTCCTAGACATATAATGCTAGAAGCAATCTTTCTTATCACGAAAAAGTAGAAAATGACCTTTTACCAAACAATCTAGTTCAAAATTAAGTATTGGGGACCCAAAAAACAAAACAAAAAAATTCAAAACTAATTATCTTGAAACGACTGGATACTGCCACTTTGTGCTATGTGTTAGAGATATATTAGCTCATTAATATAGGTCTAAGTTTAATTCTACTTTATATATAAGTCAAGTCTCCTACTTGTATTAGAAGTCTATTAGTTTAGGGTTTAGTCTACTATATATACACATGTTATGATTCATTGTAACACAGGATTTGTACTGCACTCTAATATATTATTAATGTAGCCCTTTAAGGTTTCTTCCGTGGATGTAGGCCGTTTGGTTGAACCACGTAACTCTCATGTGTTACTGTGTTCTACAGTTTATGTTTTCGCTTCCGCATCCATACTAGCATATTCAACATGGTGTATTAATGCTAATATTTAACATGGTATCAGAGCCACCTTCCTATGGCCATGGTTTTCTGTCCTTACGGTATATTTAAGAGCAATCTTTGTCTTCCTCGGTGTTTTTTTCGCCGCGTTCATCTTCTTTGGCTTCCTACTACTGCCGTCAAAACTCTTCGGTATAGTCAAGCTATCATTAGAAGTCGTATCAACACTGCAAGACCATTGCCTTCCTCAACTACCGTCACAGAGCCAAACTTCATTCAAGGGATCTTCTCAACCTTATCAAATCTCAAGATTTCATCAAGCTTCCATCTTAAGTTTGAGAGGGGGTGTTAGAGATATATTAGCCCATTAGTATAGGTCCAAACCTAATTCTACTTTGTGTGTAAGCCAAGTCTCCTACTTATACTAGAAGTCTATTAGTCTAGGGTTTAGTCTACTATATATATATACATGTTATGATTCATTATAACACAGGATTTGTACTACACTCTAATATATTATTGATGTAACCCTTTAGGGTTTCCTCCATGGATGTAGGCCGTTTGGTTGAATCACGTAACTCTCATGTGTTACTGTGTTCTATACTTTATGTTTTCGCTTCCGCATCCATACTAGCATATTCAACATGGTGTATCAATACTAATATTTAACACTATGAAAGTGAGACATTCAATCACAAGCTTTGGATAATCTTGAATAACGTTTGGCATAAACCTTCGAGCAAACTTTATCTAGCAAGTTGGGAAGTATTAAAAGTTTGAGGTATTATCCTTTTTTTCAATAAAGTTTTAATATCTGCTTTTGATGATTACTTTTTAACATCACACCATGTGACTAAATGGTTTTTGGTGACAATAGGGATCGAAATCTAGATTCGTTATTCACAACCAAAAACTTTACTAATTGAGCTAACTGAAATTTATTAAATATTTATATAAATGCACAAAAACTCTATATAAGTTTGGAGTAGACCAAGAACTTTATAACTTAGTGGCATAATTTTTTTTTTTTTTTTTTTTTGAGAGAATGAAATGCAAAACACATCTCTTAAATGCTCCTTGCATAGAAAAAAAACTATTGGCTGACCCCAATCAGCAGGAACCTGTCCTGACAATATAAAAAATGGAAAAAGGCTTCCCTGGCTAACGCTATTCATGGAATAAAGCTGACTCAACCAAAAGACCTGTGTTTGACATTGTACAACTTTTTTAGCTTTACACTACTTAGAAAATCACAACAATTAAATTTAGCAAATAAAAGGGAATTATGTTGCTTTTAGTTTTTGAAAATTATTAGTTTGCATTATTCTATTCAAGTAAGATTTATATTATAGACTAAAAATAAATGTATAAAATATTTTATACTTTTAACAATTTTGAACAATATTGTATACATTTGTTTAGTACATCATGTAAATTTTACATGAATAATGCAATGTAAAACAATAATTGTCCTTAAAATCTCTATTTTTTTTTCTCCTCCATTTGTTTGCCTTTCAGTTTCAGATCATGGATTTTGCTATAAATGAACCCAAAATTTGCTTCTATATATTTTTTAAAGCAATTAAGGTAGTCAGACATGTGTACAATACAATTTTGCAGGTATATTGCTATACTTTTAATATTTTTAAATTAATTTATTTAAGAAATCAAAGTATATGTCAAAAACTTATATGTTTAGATTAATCTCTTATGTAATTATATTTGTTTCTTTATTTTAATGCTATGAAATATGTACCAGTTAATTGAAACTATGAAGAATCTTGAGGGTGATAATGATATGAAATATATAATTATAGTTTATGTTTGTATTACATTTTGTATATGACAATTATAGTTGTTACAATTGTTTATTTATTTTGTTATTAGTATCAATTAAAAAAATCATCATTATTTTAAAATTTGTCTTTTAATTTTGCCCTCCTAAATTGAAATCCTAACTCCGCTACTAGTTATAATTATAGAATTATAAAATAAAATAAAGCAAATATCCTCCTCCAATTGTTGTAAATTTGTAATTATATAATTATAAAATAAAAATAAAGCAAAATTCTGAATCAGTATTAACAAAAATGGACTACCAAATTTCTTTAAAATTATTTTTTTGATACTCTTCAACCCTGAAAAGAAACACCAAACATTCATTATTAAATTAATAAAAAAATAGTTGTTTCTCAAAAAAAAAAATAATAATAATAATAAAATAGTTTGGGATTTTCTTTTACACACCATTTGTTTATTTTTAAATTCACATGTCATGATAGCTTTAAGGCTACATTTTCCCTTGGGAAATATTTTCCCAAGAATTAGGAGTAGCTTTTTAAGACGTGCAATTTTTCTTTTTCCAAAATACAATGCACCATTTTAAGATAGATGTTGTGGGGGTGTTTAACACTTTCCCCGCACATAATAAAACTTCTGAATCCATGTATTTGGTTCAAGATATTGCTTACTCTTTTTAGTTTAAGAACCCTTATGGTATCCCTTATTTAGGCAATAAAATAAATTAGACATAATAATTGTCCAATTATAACTTCAAGATTAATGATTTGTAGCGACTCCTAAAAATATATAAATAAATAACTTACTTGCACGCACATTACCCTAGTATCTAAACAAGTCGTATACCTTACACTCACACATCGCCAAAGGGATGTGCAGGGTCGAGTGCCAAAATCCGGTGTCGACAAGCCGCACCGTCAAGCTTGAAAGGGATTATAGTGACATGTTTCTTAACTTGGCTAATTAAATTAAAGCACCTAAGACCTAACCTACATGATCATTAATGTGTCATGAAATTAGAACGATAGATAGACGTTACATCGCTACCCTGAGTCAAATAAGGTTGGCATTAGAAAAATGCCGTAAGATATTCATCAAACACGTGGACTTGGTGAAGTCTTGTATAGTTAGCAAGAGCTTGCTGACTATTACACCGATCGTGACAGTGTCAAGATGAAAAAAAAAAAAGAACTTGTGGGCAACTCATTAATAGCCAATTTGAAGGTCAATGTAATAGATCCACTTGATCTTTTTGGCACATGAAGTATCCTGCATGTCTCTATTAGCTAATAAAAGGTTTATGTAGACGTGTAGTTGATATCTTTTTAGAGATCACAATGCATGTTTAGCGATTAATAGCCGCCCTCGTATTCTTGAAGCTAACATATTATGATATTTAAGACCCTCTATGATAAGTTTTATATAATGGAAAAAGATAGATTTAAATTCTAAGCTCGTATTAAATCCATAGAAACTAAGATTCCAAAAACTATGAAATTTCTTTTTATCCAAACATCTGCTGCGCATACCGAGCCTCTGCATAAGGGATCCCTTGCTACGTGAACTTCTTCTTTACTGTGTTAAGCATTATTTCGTTTTTGCATTAGTGAAGAATTACTTTGTTGCTTCATGGACTATTTGTTTTACAATTTTTTTTATTAATTTCCAAAGCCAAACACAGTCACAAATATATACAGTAATATTATCCCTCCTGACCTGATGGGACAATGGCTCCAGGAAATTTTTTGAGTGTTGTAAACTTAAATTATATAAAATCTAATAAAAATAGAACTTCATATATTAACGAAAAAAAAAAAGAAAAAAAAAACACACACACACATATACAAATACATAAAGTTTTACAATTTTCTTTTACAAATTTTTTTATTTTGAAATCGTTATATGATAGTCTCATTATCAATGTTATAAGCTACATTTCTTTCAAAACTATAGTTAAATAAAATTTGTCTTGGACTTTTTATTTTTGTTTGTAAGGACTTAATATATTATTAAAGTAACCAGAGTTTGGCTACAAATTAAACAAATTAATATTGCTACATATTTTGAAAATGTAGCCGTTGAAGTGCATGTTCTCTATATTCTTAAAACACACGTCAAATTTCATGCCAATCAAATATTATTTACTATTCGATCTATAAACTTATTTTATATGTATAATTTTAGACTATAAAAACTCATAGTTTAAACATTTGATTAATAACATAGTTATTAATCTTTGATCTTCTTGAAATTTTGTAAATATGAAGGATATAAGAAAAAAATGTAATTAAATAGTGGATTTTGATTATCCTTTATCCAGAGTTTAATTATGTAGGGCTTAAAAAAAAATAGAGTGGTCACAAAACTTTTTTAAAGATAAAAAATTCATAAATTTTTTAAGTTTATACATAATATTTTTTTTTCCAAACCAGAGTGATCTTGTGACCATCCTAAACTCTATGCGGAGCCGCCCTAGGGACAAGCCATGCAATCAGAGATTACCAAAAAAGAAGTAACCACAAACGGAATTAGAAAACTCCTACTTGCGGTAAGGCAATAGGCTGCCTAGGCCTAAGGGTGGCAAAGTAAGCCCAAAGCCATTTGTCCACCCAAACTCACCCACTCTAATTGAACCCAAACCCACCTAATTATTAGCTGGGTTAAATGGGCATTAACCCAATTAGACCCAGTGATTATTGGATTTTGACTAAAAACTCATTAAGGCCCATTTAACCCAAAAACAATATACTCAAATTCAACACAGCCCTTCCCATTAAAAAAACATTAAAAAAATTAAAAAAAAAACGGCCCTCAAACGTTTCAATGTTTCAAGGTTTTCATTTTCCTTCATTTTCTTGACCTCAAAACACTTCTCTCTCTCCTTTCGCTTGCTCTCTCTCTTTCTCTCTCTAGCTCTCACAGAGAACAATGAGGCACAACAAACACAGCACAGAGACCACTGCCAAGAGAACCACTTCTTTGACGACTCTTCCGGCAAGCTCTCATCATGCCGAGCACCCTTCGTCTCCGATTCTCCGACACTGACCCTCTCTGCGTCATCACTCTCAAGGTCAAAGCCATCATCATTGTCGACATCAGTTGCGTTGAGGAGGACGAGGAACCGTTGGACCCGTTGATCGGAAGAGACTGCGTGGGCAAGCCAGAGAAAATTCTTTCAAGCGCGGCAAAGTCTAGGGTTTTGAGGAGGGCGAAGGAGGAGTTTGGGGCGCTAGGGTTTGTGGGGTTAGGAGGGTTTGGGAATGTGAGGGAAGTGTATGAATAGAAAGGTTTGAAATTGGAGGTGGATGAGACTAATTTCGGGTTTAGGACTCTGTATGAGATTGAATGCGAAAGTAGTGATCCTGAGGAGGCCAAGAAATTGATCAAAGAGATTGAAATTTTCTCAGGAAATTTAGAGAGGGAAAATAAATGAAATAAAAGTTTCTCGGAAATCAAACAGAGAGAGAGAAAGAGAGAGCAGAAGTGAGAGTTTTTTTTATCAGAATTGAAGTGGGGCAGCAATGGAGGAGAAAGAAAAAGAAATTTTAGATCCAAGAAAAGTTTTTTTTTCTTTATTTTTTCTTTTTCCTAGAAAAGTAGAGTGGAGACTAGAGAGAGTGGAAAAGGGAATTTAAGAAAGTGTTCGGATTTTCACTTTAATGGCATTTTGATGATTTTGATAATTGGGTGAGTTGGGGTTTACCCATAATAATTGGATTGAGTTGGATTTGGATTAGAAGTAATTAGTTAAATGAATTTTAATAAGTAAATGGGTTTTATATACCCAACCTAATTATGTTCATCCCAAACCCATCCAAACCCATTCATTTGACACCCTAACCTGAGCCATATGTCTACTTCATGTTGACTTGTGAAGCTATCCCCGTACGTTGAATATAGAGAATAATAATGACCTTCCACAAATTTCACCGAGTCTTTCAAGCTTGACAAGTTTGATTTGGATCGAAGCCTGACTGATTTGAATTGAAAGAAAAGCCAAATCCTCTTAAACGCTTAATTAATAAACAATTCACAATAATAGATAAACAAAGTCAAGCCATAAATGCGTGGCTAGCAGCCAACTTGAAAAATATTGCTGGCAAAATTCCAACTCAAACTCTTTGATTGGCGCTTGACCCACAGGCATGGTCCAAGCTTATTAGCAACCATTTGTTACGCTGGAAGATGCCTACTAAGCCTTAGACATTCATTGACTGCAGTATGCATGTGAGAGACTTGACAACCAGTACCAAAGCAACTTTATGGTTATGTACTCAAAAGTTTTGAGATTTTAGAGTTTGCCAACTTAATTTTTCTTACAAGTGTTATTAAGATTTAAGAGTGTACAACTCTGTGAAAGAAAGAAAATGCATCTTCTTTCTTTCATTGGGATTTTATGAACTTATCAAAATAGTAGTATATGTAAATGCTCTATTTACTTAAAGCTTTACCAAATTAATTATCCATTTTTTACAAACTAAGTGATATGAAGTGTTGCGTTTTTCATAAGCCTTATAATTCAACTAGTATTTCTTGGTATTTTCAACAAAAGTATTGCGGGTTTGTATCTCTCCTCCTCTATTATAACTATTAAATAATAATAATAATAATAATAAATGCCTTTAATTTTGGGTGGAACTTAACAATTTATTTACCTTTTAAAATTTTTTTTAGATACAATTATACCTTTAAATAAACAAGTCAATCCAATCTAACATTTAACATAAATCATTGATAATCTATATATACACACACATATGAAGTATAAATCATTGATAATCTATATATACACACACATATGAAGTATGCAAGATAGAGGTGTGTGATATATGTGACATGATAAGATCTTTTCATTAATTTAAATATTCATAATAACAACACATTGCATTATTGTTCTTCGAAAAAAAAAATAATGCAATGCATTATTGTCATCCAATAACTATCTACGGGTAACATATCATAGTGCACCATGGGTCATTTGTTGACCGCATTGGCACATTATATACCATCGTTGTTTAACCATATTAATAAATTGTAATTCTTTTATATCTACCACCTTATCTCTCTTAAATGTAGGAAACTGCATTGGGTAAGCTACTAACCGTGAACTATAATTGCTTTCCATTTGGAAATACTATTAAATTCAATTATTGAAGTGAAGTGAGAAGAATTAGCTGAACCAAACCAAAAATGATAAACAAACTAAATGAAGTTAATTAATCCAATAATTAGGAATGGAAAGTCTTTCTTTGCTTTCACAGTTGCACATGCCATGCCTAATGTGTGATCGGTGTTTTATTTGTAATAAAGATCGATACCATATGCACGCAAATCAGTTCGTTGGGAGTTGAGTGATGGAAATGGGTCTTAAGCAATTTCACATGTCCAACTCACATTGAGTCACACATTTTGTTCTTATAAGTGTTGCCCATTTGAATTCTCATATAGCAAAGCCTTACAAGTAACAAAGTTACAAACCCTCTCATAGTTCCATCTCTCTCTCTCTCTCTCTCTCTCTCTCTCATTCATTCTCATGGAGCTTCTCATTTTACTCTATGCTCTCCCTATCTTCTATTTCTTGTTCGTGATATGGAAGGGGGTTGATGCCAGAAGAAACCAAGAATGTTACATTCTAGACTACCAATTGTATAAGCCCACCGATGACAGAATGCTAGACACTGAGTTCTGTGGGGATCTCATCAAGAGGACCAAGAATCTTGGTCTAGTTGAGTACAAGTTCCTCCTAAAAGCCATTGTGAGCTCAGGCATTGGTGAGCAAACCTATGCACCAAGAATCATATTTGATGGCAGGGAAGACAATCCCACAATTCTTGATGGGATTGCAGAGATGGAAGAGTTTTTTTATGACTCTGTTGGAAAGCTCTTAGCCAGGAAATCCATTTCTCCCTCAGAAATTGATGTGCTTGTGGTTAACGTGTCCATGCTCTCTTCAGTTCCTTCTTTAGCAGCTAGGATTATCAACCATTACAAAATGAGAGATGACATCAAAGTTTATAATCTCAGTGGGATGGGTTGTAGTGCTAGCCTTATCTCAGTTGACATAGTCAGAAACATCTTTAAGTCCAACAAGAACTTGTATGCTCTTGTTGTCACTTCTGAGTCTTTGAGTCCAAATTGGTATTCAGGTAATGATAGATCAATGATCCTTGCAAATTGTTTGTTTCGGTCTGGTGGGTGTGCAATCCTTTTGACTAACAAAAGGGCCTTGAAACACAAAGCCATGTTGAAATTAAATTGTCTAGTTAGGACTCACCATGGGGCTAGAGATGAGTCATATGGTTGTTGCATGCAAAAAGAAGATGAGCAAGGGAGGTTAGGTTTTCACCTAAGCAAGAATCTCCCTAAATCTGCAACAAGGGCTTTTGTTGATAATCTAAGAGAGATGTCACCTAAGATTTTACCACTGAGTGAATTGCTTAGGTTTTTGATTGTGTCCCTTGTCCGAAAAATGAGTCAAACCTCTAGTAAAGTTGGTGGGGCAACAAAACCTGTAATCAACTTTAAGACAGGTGTCGATCATTTTTGTCTCCACACTGGTGGAAAGGCTGTCATAGATGGCATTGGATTGAGCTTGGAGCTTAGTGAATATGATCTAGAACCAGCAAGGATGACACTGCACCGTTTTGGCAACACATCAGCCAGTAGCCTTTGGTATGTGTTGGGGTACATGGAAGCAAAGAAAAGGCTCAAAAGGGGTGATAGAGTATTAATGATAAGCTTTGGTGCTGGCTTTAAATGCAACAGCTGTGTGTGGGAGGTGATGAAGGATTTAGGTGATGCAAATGTGTGGAAGGACTGCATTGAAGGGTACCCACCAGTCTCTTTGGCCAACCCTTTCATGGAGAAGTATGGTTGGATCAACCAAGAGGATCCAAGCACCTTCAAACTCCCAGAGTAAAACAGGTTAAAACATTTTTAACTGTGCCCCTCAAAAGTGTCTTTCATACAGTATTTTCAATCATTTTTCTGTACACTATATTATAAGGGAGGTTCTTTCGGTTAAAACTATAAGAAGGTTCTTATTATTGTTGAAATCCTTTGGCGGATTTCATGACCACGCAATAAGCTGTTCTGTTTTTTCTTTTTTTCTTTTTTCACGTTCAAGATTGATAACAGTACTGCTTTATTTGGTTTTGAAAGAATTAGATACAAGCAGCTTGCACTTCTTGTGAAATACAGGATTTGAATTCTCCATATTAGTTTTTGATTATTTACAACTTGTCTTATGGTCTCATGGATATGTATTACTATTTTTTTTTTTTTTTTTCGTACGACAGATTGCATGTTTGTACAAGCTTATTGCTATTACATTTATCTCTACCACAGTCCCACCACGCGGTTTCAAGTTTGATTTTAAATATCTAAAGTTGTTTGGAGAATTAATTGCATACACAGGACTCGGGCCGGGGAAACTTTATTGGCCTTTTAACTTTGCATTGTTGGCACTTGCACATATGGATGAAAATTTTAAAATGCATGTAACAATTAAAATTCTGACCTGTCCAATCTCTATTATAATCATGGCTCATGAATCGGTGGTTAGATTATGAGACTTCAATCATGTTCCATCATAAATTACCTCTCTTTTTTTTATTTTTTCCCTAATGAATTCCTCTAATAAAGTGTCTCAAAGTTGATTAAATTAAAGAATTTAGATTTGAATAAAAATAAAATTTTTTAATTTAATAATTAAAAGTAATTATCATGAAACAAACATCATAAATTCAAATGCTGGCCACATCAATATTATGTAAAAATATTATAAAATAGTTTATGACTGTAATATTACTTTTACCGTATAAGTTCCAAGTCTGCTTTAAAAAAACAAAATAAAATAAATTTTACGAACATCACAGACAAATTATTAATTAGGCACACTCACTCGTCCTTTAACACATTGTGCTTCACAAATGCTTGATTACGATTGGCATCCTAAAATAATAAAAATTAGAAAAAATTAGAAAAAATTCCAAACAACTTATTAATTAGTCAGTCGTACTCACACGTCCTTAACGTACATATTATGTTTCACAAATGCTTGATTATAATTGGCATCCTAAAATAAAAAGTAAATGTACCAAAAAGAAAAAACCTTAATAGCGATTATAAATCATAATAATAGTGTTGAGTCAGAGCAGGAGGGTCCATCCCATGAAACCAACTTAATTCATAATAAATATATACCATAAATTGGGTTTAAAGCCATACCCTACAGTAACCTCTGGGCCAACAAGACCATGGGCTCCATTACCCCCTTGGACAGTTCAGAATTCAGATGCAACTGGCATTTTGCCCTAAAAATTCTGACCAAACAAAGAGGAATTTGCTAAATCACCGCTTCAACTTCAACACAACCAACACGCATTTAATTTGACACAGCTTAAACAATTACTAGCCGTTGTAGTTGCAATGGTTACTGGCAGTAAAAGCTTTTTAAGCTGACCCCCCTGTCGAAATTCAAGGATATGTCATATGTCTTCAAGAATGTGTGTAACTTTTCTTTTTGGGCTTCAATTGAAGAGACCCTCTCAAAAAAACCGTATTCTCTTTTCTTACCCCCAAAAAAAAAAAAAAAAATCTGGTTTCAAAAATATTTATTGCAACAAAAAAAAAAACAAAAACATTAATGTCCTCAGTCCTCAATGTTATAATGAAGGCAACGACCCCTCCTAACCTTTCGGTTTGGTATCATTTTAATCTATTAAACCATAATTCATATGTCACATTTCATCATTCATCTATCTTTTGGGGATTTTCTATTGTAAATTTGGAAAATAATAAGGTCATGAAAAGGAGGTTCACTTCCCCAACAACGTATTTAAGTGTATGAATATGTTAGATAGACACTCTTATCCACAATATTTTCATAACTTATTGAGGTGTTAAGTTGTGATTAATGTAGAAAAAGTGTTTATTTAATGAGTTTGACTTACTTCCAGTAATTTTTTAACTGGAGGTGTCCTTTTGTTTTAAATATAAAATAGCAAGTGGTAATAGGTTTTAATCTTCACATTTTATTTAGTTAGTGAACGATGTGGCAATTTCTCATTAAAATAAAAGGAGATTCCAGTTAAAAAAGTACTAGAGGTAAACCAAACCCTTATTTAATATATTGAAATGAATATTACTCATTCATTTTCCTTAACCGCGAGTATCACAAATTAAATTCATATTAGAATTCACCATTTTTGTGAGGAGGAACATTATATATGAAGTATTGAATAAATTTTTTGGTAGAAACATAAGTCTAGTATTGTTAAAACTTTTTCTTCTATCAATCACAACTTCTAAATGAAGAGGTTTAACAATTTAAGTATCAATCACAACTTCTAATGGCCTTTTTGGATTGAAGGGGGAGTGGAGTAGAGTAAAGTTAAGTTGACTGAAAATAAACTAATTTTAGATCAATTTTACTTTTCCCTACTCTACTCTCCCTCCCTCCTCAATCCAAACGGACCCGAATGCTATGTTTGGAAGTTTGGAGGGAGAGGAGAGTAGAGGAGAATAGAGGGGGGGAGAGTAGTGAGGAGGAGAGTAGAGGAAAATGGTTATCCTCCACATTATTTGGATGTTTTTAAAATTAAGTAAGAGAGAGGGGAATAATTAGCCTTTTCATAGTTTGTAATTTTGTTAATATGGTAGAAGTAAATTTGATAACTCATTTGGTCAAGCATTTCCATACTCTACTATCCCTCCAAATCTCTCTAATGTGAGAGAATTAAAAATGAGGGATTAGAAATAGTTAAAACCCCTCCAAATCCCTCCCCCTCCACCATTAAAAAACATCCAAATAAGATAATTTAACTTACTTTCTTTTCTCTATTTTACTCCCGCTCCATCCAAACAAGCTATAAATATAGAGGTTTAACAGTTTATTTAAGTGTATAAATGGGGGTATGCACCATGTTAACTATTCATTTTCTCTCAGCACAAATGTAAACATTGGGGAAAAAAAAAGGACATGTCATCAAAACACTTGATCACCTAATTTTGTGTATATAATTGTAGCTTATACAATGAAAATACTTATAGCAATTAAAGAGCAGCTTAACTTCATACAAAATAAGAATAATAGCACCTTGTAACTGATCAATTGGTTGGTACTTCTTAACGTTTTCAATAGAGATGTCCATCGTTCAAATCTTCCTCCCACAATTATGGAATTATCAATAACAACCAACCAAAAAAAATAAATAAATAAATAAACAAACAAACAAAACAAAACAAAACAAAGTGCAGCTTATGAGTCCTGACAAGTCCATAACAGAAAAAGAGGTAGGGAGTAATGTATAGACAGATAAAAGGATAAAAAGGACACAGGGAAGGGTCATTTTCGAATTGAATTTGTTTCCAAATGGAAGTCTTATTTGAAAACAAATGGCAATTACTTTTGCAACCTTTATGTCCAGGGTCCCCCTAACAAGAAGGACCACTGAAGAAAAAGGCTCTGTAAGTCTGTGACTGTGATCTGTCTTCTTCAGTTCTTCTCTTTTTTTATTTATTTATTTATTTATTTATTTTATCAAATAGCTTTGATCCGTGACAAAAGGGAAAGAAAAAACTTACATGATCAGTTGCGTATTTAATTGTGTATTACAAAAACCACCAGACAGCACCATAAATGTTCCAGTAAAGCTAGCCTCATTGGCCGACTTGTGGTTTCAACTTCAGCTTGATTTCGATGTCCTCCTCACCAGTTTTATTCGCCGAATATCTTGGTATGGAAAACCCTTCTAACTTCTAAGTTCTAAACCTTAGTAGACAGAAAAACAACAGCGTCAGAGGGATGCATGTGTTCTAACACTAAGTATAGTCCGTATTTTATTTTATTTTATTTTATTTTATTTTATTTTTTTTACTTTTAATAAAAAAATTCTTTAGCCCCATAGAAAGTGTTAGAAATATATTAGTTTATTAGCATAAGCCCAAGCCTAATTCTACTTTATATGTAAGCCAAGTCTCCAATTTGTACTAGAAGTCTATTAGTCTAGGGTTTAGTCTACTATATATACACATGTTATGATTAATTGTAATACAGAATTTGTACTATACTATTATATATTGTTAGTTTTTAGACCCCTTAAAACACAATTGAATTAACCTAGATAATTAGCCAAGTCGTTACTTAGTCAAATTATTCAAATCTAGGTTATCACAATCAAACAATCATATCATGTAAAGCAGCGGAAATATAAATAACACAAAGATATGATCACCCAGGAAACCAAACTGGTAAAAACCTGAGGAGGATTTAACCTAGCTATCCTCAAGATAAACCTGAATCCATTATCTTGAAAGAATCAAAGTTCATACAATAAGACTTACAAGCCCCCACGCTCGACTTCTTATTGCTACCCACCATTAGAACTTACTGATACAACCACGTGCAAGCTCCAAATCCACGAACTCCTTCTTTCTTGGATTCTCCACCAAATACAAGCACACCCGCTTGTGTTTTCTTTAAGCTTCAATGGCAGCAACTGGAATGATCATCAAGGTGTAGAAAAATCTTCTCCTTGAAAATCCTAAGTTTATGTGAAAGAAAGCTCCTCAAAGATTTCACAAGAGATTCACATAAACCACAATATGAGCAACACAAAAACGTGGCTAGAGTTTCCCTTCTATACCTAGGGTAAATTAGAAACCTAAACCAATTAAAACACTTAGGGCTGAGTTGGAAAATCTAATTAAAAAACGTCAGGTACGATTTTCGATTGATCAAGCCTAAGCTTCAATCGATCAAAATGTACTGAAACAGTTTTTTAATTAGCACAATAGTTTATTTCAACTTTACAACAAAGAACCAACTTTGAGCACTTCTAAACCAACTTAAATACATTGTTTTGATCATGATTTGCCAACAATATAAATTAAAATTCTAAATACATAAAACCTAAATCTTTAGAACCTAACATATATTATTGATGTAGCTCTTTAGGGCTTTTTCCGTGGATGTAAGTCATTAGACTGAACCATGTAACCCTTGTGTGTTATTATATTTTATACTTTATACTTTTACTTCTGCATCCATACTAGCATATTTAACATGGTGTATCAATGCTAATATTTAATATGGTATCAGAGCTACTTTCTTGGTATATTTAAGAGCAATATTTGCCTTTCTCGGTGTTTTTTCACTGCGTTCATCTTCTTTGGTTTCCTACTGCTGCCGTCAAAACTCTCCGGTATAGTCATGTCACCGATAGAAGTTGCATTAACACTGCAAGATCATTGCCTTCCTCAAACTACCATCACAGAGCAAAACTTTATTCAAGAGATCTTCTCAACCTTATCAAATCTTAAAATTTCATCAAACTTTCATCTTAAGTTTGAAAGGGGGTGTTAGAGATATATTAGCCCATTAGCATAGACCCAACCCTAATTCTACTTTATGTGCAAGTCAAGTCTCCAACTTGTACTAGAAGTCTTCGGTATAGTCTAAGGTTTAGTCTATTATATATACACATGTTATAATTCATTGTAACACAGGATCTATACTACACTATAATATATTATTGATGTAGCCATTTAGGGTTTCTTTCGTGGATGTAAGTCGTTAGGCTGAATCACGTAACCCTCGTGTGTTATTGTATTTTATACTTTATGCTTTCGCTTCCGCATCCATACTAGCATATTCTTTTCTTTTCTTTTTTTTGAGAAATATGCTAGTATCAATGCTAATATTTAACAGAAAAAATCCCACACATGTAGCAGATGTGTTTAATTACCAGATTCATCTCGAGTAGAGTTGATTAGCCTCAAGTTTAGTAATATCTCAATCAAGAAGATACTTTGGCAAAATAAGAATGAATACGCAGTACGCTGAGATAGTCACAGCCTTGATACCTATTTATTGTGAGCGTAGCCAATAATAATTGGTTTATGAGAACTAAAAATAGACAAATAGTAAAGAAATTACACAAGGAAGTAAAGATTTATTATATGGTTCGGTCTTGGTCTTGGGCTTATGTTCACACAATCAAGGAGAAAGTTTAATTAAGAAAACAAAAAGGATTATAAAGGTGGGACAAAAATATTCTCACAAAACTCAAACCTCAAATAAGCTATTAAAAAAAACTCTCTCACACATAAAATATATAGAAGAGAAAATACCCTTTTCTATTTTCCATTATAAAAGCATAGTAGAGTAGACATGAGTGAAAGAGCCCATGCATATATAGAAAGTAGGGTTGGCTAGATGTCTTCCTGCTTATCAAACATGGTTAAAGGTGTGGCCGACATCTGTGGGATATAATCCCATGTGCTGCAACGTTGTGTGCACTTGGTGCACCTCCTTTATAATTCAAGCCAGTACTTCCACAAATCTCCACTTTAGCTTGAATTGAATCAAGCTATATATAGAAATGAAACTCCTATCTACCACCAAAAAAGAAAAAAGAAAAAAAGAAACTCCTTTATCGCTTCCTTCAAATCCCTTAAGGGCTATCACTGACTGTAAACGCCAATCAAGTCTAATTAATGCTTAAACTTGTGCAAAGAAACCAATTTAGTCATCATATAATCTTATGACTACTATGATGCTTTGAGATACATATAATTATTTGTTAAATGTATGGCACTTATAAAACACAACAATATCATCCTAGCTACTGCAAACCAAGATTACCAACAAAAACCTTTTAACCAAATAACTTCCTTATTGCCTCTATCCCTACCATAAACTTTACCGCTATACCAAACAAAATAACCATCGGCTGTAACATTTCCTTCCAACTAATGGTATAACTAGATAATATAAAGACGTAACCTATCAGAGGTCTCCTTTAATCCAAATTACCAGCATATCAAAATCTACAAATCCAACGTTATTGCTACGATTAATAGAATGCTTGTCATATACCAAGCCAACATCTGCAGTGACTCTTAAATATTGAAAAATCAATTATACAACGTACCAATGTACATGCATTTTTACCAGAATCAGACATATATATATCTGCTAATCCCATTAACTGCAAGTAAAATATCTAGACAATTGCAAACCATGGCATATACATCATGCTACCATCTGCACTAGCATAAGGAATATGCTACATGCATGTGATCATTTTGCTTCTCATACTGTGGTGACAAATTTGCCGAAAGCTTAAAATGTACTACTAAATTTAACCTACACGTTCCCACATTCAGCACCAACTGATGATGATGGAAAATAGTAGTCACGATTCCACACAAGTTTTGGAAGACATGCTAAACAAATATCACAAAGAACTTGAAATTGGCACCATGTGAAATGTCAGTAAAAACTTTCCAATGCTTAGCTCAACGCTACTCATGTACAATGGTGAAATATTCTCAACAGACAATATATTGGGGAATTTCTCCCATACCATTTTGTTTATTGGACAAATGGGATGGGATCCTTAAGTTCCAATTATTAGGGTTGATTTTAATTTCTTTTTTCTTCTTTTAAATGATGGTTTTAAAAGAAATTTATAAATTTGTTTTATATGACATGTGATATTCAAGCAGGTAAATTTATGCATTAATGTTCATATAAGATGTTACAATCTTATCAAAAAAAAGAAGTTACAATAATATTTATTTATGGAGATATTAATTTTGAACAAAAGACAATAATATAAATTATAAAAATTTATACCATTGCAGACTCTTAGTCACTCCACAAGTATAAGTGCAACTTGTGAGGTGTGAGGTTCAAATCTCCAGGAAGGAGTTTCATACACATATATACTTAGATTAGATTAAAATAAAATTTTTATCTTGTATAAAAAAAATTATAAAATTTTTTTATTTAAAACATAATAAGACGCTGAGCTAGATACAAAAAAATATTATAAATATAATTTTATAAATAAGGAAATTTAACTGTAATGTGATTTACTCCACTATCATTTTACATTGTACTAAATAGGTAAATATGAATTTGCATATTCATTTGTGTGTGCTTACCAAACAGATTCCAACTTCTTGTATTCTTTATGCTATTGATTCTAGGGGTGTCCACGGGTCAGGCGGGTCAGGTTTGTGCCCAACCCGCAACTGACCCGTACGAGATTGGGTAGGCAGAAATCCAACCCGCAACCGACCCGTTAAGAGGGTCAGGTTTCGCATGTCAGTTTGTCAACAGGTGGCATCAGTTTCGAGTGAGGACAAAACCCAACGGAAAACACCGAAAAACGGCCAAAATCAGCAAGATCTCGCTCAATCTGGCCAAGATCTGGTGAGGATTTCATCAAATCCAATGATTTTTCCCTTAAATCGTGCCGAAAATCGCAGGATCTGGTGTATCTATGCCGAATCTGATTGTTTTGGTCGCCGAAATTTGCCAAATCAAATTGAAAACTCGTTGGAATTGTTGGAGAATTCGCCAGAATTTGATGTCTTCGGGTGGGTCAAATTTCATGGGTTTTGAATGAAGGGACTAGAAACTGACCCATCGGCATTGAGTTTTGGAGCTCGGGACCCATGTCTGACTGCCGAAGCAGTTGGAATGGGTGAACGCCGGTCGGGTACGGGTGGGTTGGGCGAGTGGCCGGGTGGGTTGGACAGCCCTAATTGATTCAAATTTTAATATAACTACCATTTCAATGTATATATTAATAGTCAAGGTTATCAAAATCAGGATCCTACATAAGATCATAGGAAGTATTTGAGATCATGGATCGTAAAATCCTACATTATTTGAGAAAAATACAAAAAATACACATTAGTATGTTAAATAATCACATAAATTATACATTCATTCATAAAAAAATCAAAAATTATTTGCACCTATTTGATGTAATTACCATACATCACTACATCCATTTATAAGCATCATTTAAAGAGTCCAAAAATCTCAAAACGTGACACTCTATCTCTCTACATTAGAATAACAAAATTTGGTCTATTAGGATGTTATTTTTCATTTGGGTCCAACTGAGTATTCTGTCAAGTTAAAAAAGATTATAAGAAACTAGGATTGTTTGGGATCATTAGAATCATACGATCCTATTAATCTTGAACGATCGCAAAGATTCTTGAAAGATCCGGATTGTTTTGGACAGGTGAGATCGTAAAACCATAGGATCCAAATCAGGATTTTGACTACCATGCCAGTAGTAATATCTCCAAAAAAAAAATTACCCTTAATTGTTTCATGATCAACTCTCAAAATATTGATTTTTTTTAATGTCAAAAAACACTGAATTTTTTTAATGGTAGAAATGTACAATGATAGGATGGAAAAAAATATTTATCGTCTAGCATTTGTTTTCATTTTTGGGAGGGAGGGGGTTAATTTGTAAGATTTTAAGGAAACTTTATGTGGCCCACATTTAAATGATAAATGAAAACTCATGCCTTAAGGATTTTATTTGTGAAAGACGTTATAGTGAATAAAAATTTCTAAGTAACTCTCAATTAGTATAACCCCTTTGGTTAATAAACACCTTGAAGTTACAAGTTTGATACTCCTTGATGGAAGGAGGGTTATGAAACAAATCTTAATTTAAAAGGGTCCCTAGTCTAGCTTCTATATATAGCCTATCTCCATCAAAAGGAAATATGTAAGGTAAAGGTCACAGACTAGAAGACACATTTGATAGATACACTTCTTTTTCTCTAAACACTTAAACAACTATAGTTGAAGGTATTTTTATGTTTATTTATTTTCCACTGCAACTCTGAATTTTGTCTACATTGGTATCAGAGCCATCTTATGTGTAACAAATTACCAATGAGTTTTGAGATTGGAAGTATTAATTTGGAATCCACGTGATTATTATCTATATAGAACTAGACATGTTCAATGGAAGTTATGTTGTATGTACTTGTTTTTCATTACATGAGCGACTCAAGGATTTTGTTTTTTCCAATCTTAAATTGTCCACATATAGTATTTTACAATATGCTAATGTGGACTAGTGGGTAATTTGATTAAAATACATGCCAAGGCACTTAAAGTGTTCATAACTTTGATTTTGATTTTGATTTTGATATTCATCAAGTACTCATCCAAGTATTTATGTTTGTTTCCTAGATATAAACTCTTAATTATTTGGAAAATAATTTATGACAATATGGTGGCTCATATGACAAATGCCTCAATAATTTGTACAATTTTCAATTGTAAATTGCTTTAGAGATTATTTTTTGTGGATCAATATATTTGGCATGATAACACAAATGATCCTTATATTCTGGAAACCATAACTTTTTACAATAAATTATGGGGACAAATGTGTTGCATGTAAGTTTGAAATTATTTCATAAAGTTTATTGTTACACTTGCATATGAGATTTGGATCATTAAAGTGAGTAATTTATTTAAGTGCATTTTAGGTTTCTTTGCACTTATCATGTATTTAAATATTATTTCATGTCATTTTGGAGTGCATACTGGAAACCATAACTTTTTACAATAAATTATGGGGACAAATGTGTTGCATGTAAGTTTGAAATTATTTCATAAAGTTTATTGTTACACTTGCATATGAGATTTGGATCATTAAAGTGAGTAATTTATTTAAGTGCATTTTAGGTTTCTTTGCACTTATCATGTATTTAAATATTATTTCATGTCATTTTGGAGTGCATACTGTCATTATCAATATTAGGATTAGTTGATCTTTATGATGCTATTTGAAGTGGTGAATATCAAAATGACATGGGAGTGGCCATAGCATCCTAAGCCATGATGATAATCACATCAAGAAATTTTTACAAGACTTCATTAGGTACAAAGGCATCTAAGTGACAATTAATTCATGAAGATAATGACTTGGCCCCATAGAGCGGTTATTATTTTTATGATTTAATTGAAATAAAATGGTGAATGTAGCATTAAGATGAGATTTTTCCTAGGCCCATAGGTATGGAAAATTTGATTCTTAGTGTTTATATTTACTAGTTATATAAATAAAGTTTTATAGTAAATCCATGCATGATGTGCCTCTACCCATAGGAAGGTCGGATTTACTACTAAATTGACATTGGTTAATTTGGAATTAAAGTTTAAGTTTCATAGCATTAAAGTTTATTTTATTTGGGTTTGTAGATCTTTGTTTTGGTACTCATGTGGATGAACCATGTTAGGACATATGTGAACCATGTTAGGAACATATATCAATATAGAATTGGCTAATCATTTGACAAAACACACTTTACTTGTAATTAAGTAAATCTAAAATGTGTTTAATACTTCAAGGAATAAGGTTTTAAGCTCAAGTGTTAAAGTCATACAAATCTGTTCAAGAAACAAGTGAAAAAGTTCTGGATTTTAAAACTCGACGGCTAGTATCTATCAAGGTTTAAAAGGCTATTTAAGCCCAATGCTCGATAGTTGATCGATAGATAGGGTATCTACCGAGATTTAAGAAAATCAGATTTTCAGTTCTGATTTTCATCCAATCCATGTATAGATGTTTGGGTTTTCTTTTCTCACAACCCTAAACATATATAAAGATTGTTTTAAGGGCTGTCACAAGGGATGCACCTCAATGCAAAAAAAATTCACAAGCATATTGTGAACCGAAGACATATGTCCTAGTTCATCTTTCTATTCAAGAAGCTGCTGTGTTTGTATACCGTAGGGTTTTATAACCAAGGAGTTTCATGATCTTCATCGTGTGATGAACTGAAAAACTTTGCAGCCAACATCCTTCTCAAGTTGGTGGGTAAGCCGTGTACTGGGATCCACGCATCGAATTGGTTAGTCACATACTATGAGCCGTGCATTGAAAGGAGAGATTGTCACTACAGAACAAGTCCAATTAGGTATTTGGGTAGATGTTCAATTGTAAGTTGGTATAAGGTACTAGGATTCCTTTACTTATAACCGCTTGTTGTGATAATAGTGAATTATCGGGAATGGTGACCTTAAAATCACCTGGTGAGATTTTTGCCTTGTAGGTTTTTCCTATTCATAAACAAATCACAGTGTCAATTTATTTTTCGTTGCATTTTAACTTAGTATGTGATTTGTTTGTGCTACCACACTTATTGCATGCTAATTGAATTAATTAATTAACTTGGCTAATTAATTGGTCAATTCATCACAAGGGGTCAATACTTTCTTGGCCTATCAAGTGATATCAGAGTAGGCACACTCTAATTAGGTTTTAATTTTTGCTGTGTGATCCACTGACCCCTGTTGTCATGGCTACAACCGGCATAAAAAGATCTGTATTTTCAAATACATCTTGTTTTTCTAATCGCCACTTGTTTGAGTGTATCAGAAAATGTAAGTCTAAAAGTTATTTGAATTCTATCATGATGATTATTGGAAAAGATCTTAGCCTGACAAAGAAGAAACTAGACTGTCTCAGAATGAAAATGTGCATAGGAGTTTGTCTGAGAAGAGTTAAAGTTAAAGGCTTTGTTCATAAAAAGCAGATGAGAGAAAACACCATTCCCACTAATCTGTCATATAAGCACAAAGTGTGCTTCATGATGAAGTCTGCATTTAAGGTTATGGACACATGTTTGTGATATCTTGACAGCGACTGCTTAAGACACATGATTGGAGATCGATCTCTCTTCAAGGTTTTCCAGTCTAAGAAAGGTGGTAATGTCACTTTTGGTGATGGAAGCAAATCATAGATTAAAGGAAAATGAATCATCTCTCTACCTAGACTGCTAGACATTGCAAATGTTCTATATATAGAAAGTCTGAGAGTGAACCTGTTGAGCATAAGTTAGATATGTGATCAAGACTTTATGGTACTATTCTCAAAAGGGAAATGCCTTGTCATGGATGAGTCTGGAAAGAAACTCATAAGTAGTGTTCGCACTCTAGACAACTATTATGGTTTGGTTCCTGATACTGATATTGTGTGCAATAGCATTCATTTACCAAATGAAGATCTATGGCACCAAAGGATGGGACATGCTAGTTACAAACATCTTTCAATTATATCTAAGCATGAGTCAGTCTTGGGGACAAAAAAAGCTCAGTAGAGTGAACAATGTGGTGTGTGGACTATGTCAGCTTGGAAAACAGATGAAAGCTAAACATCCGGGCACTCAGACATCCGCTACATCTAGACCATTGGAGCTACTGCATCTAGATTTCATGGGTCCAACCAAAACTAAGTCTCGGTGTGGAAAGATAGTAGATGACTTCACTAAGTACACTTGGGTCATCCTCCTACGATCCAAGTCTGATACTCCTAAGCACATTGAAGCCTTTCGCACAAGATTGCAGAATGAAAGGAGCTTGAAGATTGATCGAATTCAAAGTGATCACGGTAAAGAATTCGAGAACTCATACATGGAGTCCTTTTGCACTAGATCAAGTATATCTCAAGAATTCTCTGCTCATATTACTCCTCAGCAGAATGGTGTAGTAGAAAGAAAGAACATGGTTATTCAAGAGATGGCTAGAGTCATGTTGCACAATAAGGATGTGGCTAGAAACTTGTGGGGAGAAACCATTGACATTGCATGTCATATGGTTAACAAGATGTATTTTAGACCTAGTACCAAGAAGACTTCCTATAAGTTATAGAAGGGAAGGAAGCCAAATGTTAAGTATTTCAGAATTTTTGGAAGTACTTGTTTCATTCTCAAGGATCGAGAGAATGTGGAAAAATTTGACTCCCGAAGCGATGAAAGAATATTTCTAAGATACTCCTCTACAAGCAAGGCTTATCAAGTATACAACAAAAGAACCAAGAAAGTAATGGAAACTGTGAATGTTGTAATCGATGAATCTTTAGAGTCCGGTTCTGAGAAATTTAGTGAGGAGATCCCCAAAGAAATTCTTCCTCCTAAGCCCAAGAACGTTCAAGAAATTGTTGATTAAGAGCCCGCATCTACAAGTACTCCCAGCACTCCAAGTGTTGTAGAAGGTTTAGCAGACATACCTACTTCACCTAATTCTAAATCCCATGAAGAGAAAGGACTTTCTTCCAGGATCAAATTGAATCGTCCTCCTAAAGTTATTGTGGGAAACATGAATGAACTTACACTAAGGAAGCGTACAGTATATAAATGTGTTGCTAACTTTGTATCTTATTCTTATTATTTGTTGCAGGTTGAACCCACTAAAGTTGAGGAAGCTCTTCAAGATGAAAGCTGGATTGAAGCTATGCATGATGAACTGTTTCAATTTCAAAGGAATGATGTTTGGACTCTAGTACCTAGATTGGAGGGTGAGCACATCATTGGCACAAAGTGGATATTCCGCAATAAGACTAATGATGAGGGTAATGTGATCCGCAACAAAGCTCATCTTTTAGCTCAAGGATACTCTCAAATGGAAGGAGTGGACTATGATGAAACATTTGCTCCAGTAGCCCGTATGGAGTCCATCAAAATTCTGCTAGCCTTGGCTTGTCACTTAAAGTTCAAACTTTACCAAATGGACATAAAGACTGCTTTCTTGAATGGGTTCCTTAAGGAAGATGTTTATGTGACTCAACTAAAAGGATTCATTGATCCACACTTTTTAGATCATGTGTTGTACCTCAAGAAGGCACTTTATGGTCTAAAGCAAGCCCCTAGAGTTTGGTATGATTGGCTTACAAAATACTTGATGTCACATGGGTTCACAAGAGGAAAGGTTGATCAAACTCTTTTCATCAAAAGGGAAGACGACAAGTTGATAGTTGATCAAGTCTATGTTGATGATATCATCTTTGGGTCGACTAAGAATGAGCATGATTGGAGAGTTGACTCACTTCCTTAGTTTGCAGATCCGTCAACAAGAGTCAGGTATATTCCTATCTTAATCTAAATATGCTAAGAATCTTGTGAAAAAGTTTGGTTTGGAATCTGCTAGTTTTGTTAAAACCCCTATGAGCCCAAATGTTAAACTCACTATTGATTTATTGGATAAAAGTGTTGATTCATCTCTTTATAGAAGCATGATAGGTAGTCTTCTATACCTTACTGCTAGTAGACCTGACATTAGTTATATCGTAGGAGTGTGTGCTAGATATCAGGCTAATCCCAAAGAGTCTCATATGACTGCTTTAAAAAGAATCATAAAGTATGTCAAAACCACTGCCAACTTTGGTGTGTAGTACAACAAGGACACAAATGATGTCTTAACTGGGTATTCTGACACTGACTGGGCTGGGAATGCTGATGATAGAAAGAGTACATCGATGGGTTGTTTTATATGGGTAATAATCTTGTTTCCTAGATGAGCAAAAAGTAGAACTTCATCTCATTATCCACTGCAGAGACTAAGTACATCACTGTCGGTAGCTGTTGCACCCAATTTCAATGGATGCAAAAACTTTTCCTTGATTATGGTATTCGTCAAAAGCATCTTACCATCTACTGTGACAATACCAGTGCCATCAATATCTCTAAACACATAGAGATTTGACATCACTTCATTCGGGAGCTTGTCGAAAATGGTACTCTTACTCTTTAGTTCATTCACACTGATGATCAAAATGCTAATTTGTTCACCAAACCTCTTGATAGCAAACAGTTTGAATTCCTTCATTAAAACATTGATGTTATCTCCATGGATTGATTACTTTTTCTCCTTTTCCTTTCTCATGCATTTGTATCTAGTTTATGCTTTACTTTGTTTAATATGTTTTTGTTTGTTTATTTTTAATTTTTCTTTATTTTGTGCTTTGATAAAAATAAAAAATAAAAAATTAGAAAAATTAGAAAAATACAAAAACAGTGTATGTTTTGTGTACATTGATACTTGTGTACCTTGGATGGCCATTGAAACAAAGTTTTCTAAAACTTTGTATCTTTTGTAACTTAGATGAGCATCTCTATGCACAACTAAGCAAGTAAGCTTTGTGGCTCATGTTTGTGATAAGTAAGATTAAGTAATCCCTTGTACTTAACACTCATATCACTCTTTTTTATGAGAATTACTAGAAAATTCTAAGAGAAAGGCATAAATAACCATCTCACCACTGTTGCCCACCAATAATAACATGAAATATGTATGCTTCAGCATAGCAAAAGTGCAATGTCAAAAACTTAACATCATTGGGTATTTCTTTTCTCTCTCTTATATGCTTATGCATGATATGCTTAACAAAAGAAAATATGCAAAGAAAATTAAAAGCAAAAAGAATCAAAATGCTTTATATATGATTGCAAAATGCTTTATATATGATTGCAAGCGTGTTTTTTAGGAGAGGTGAGAGTTATAGGATGTACCTCGAAGGTGATAGTCTCCATCAAATAGTTATGATTGTGTGTAAGTTAAAGTGATTTTCTCATATCTCAGATCGTTATAACATGTAGATACTTATGCAATCTTGCGATGTTTTTCACACACAACACGCAATATTCTTTACTACTCTTGATACATGTGCAGGTACAATATGATTTGGTCATCGTAAGGAATACATGTGTTAATGTATACTCACTAAACTGTATTGACTTGTTTTTGAAATATAAAATTAGTTAGACTTGTTTAGTGTGTGTGTGTGTGTGTGTGTTTTGGATCTAAATGCTTGACATTTTTCTTGATGAGAGATGTTTTTGAGAGCTTAAAATATTAATTGGATCTTTGGTTGAGTAGCATGTTTGATTGCATTCATGTCTATGTTTTTCTCTTCTTTGAAAAACTATTTTTAAGCAATCTCAATAGTTACTGGACACCTCTCGACAGCTAGACTATCTATCGAGCTCTTCATCTTCCTTTCTCGATAGATGTTATCGTAATCTCAATCCATCGAGATTCTTGAGATTTAATCTCGATAGCTGCTTGACAGCTACTCGATCCATTAAGGAAGTTTCTGCATACTCGATAGATGCTCGATAGCTTCTCGATCCATCGAGCCCCCTTTGCTATGGACACCTTTCGATAGCTCCTCGATAGCTATTTCTCACTATTTTAATTCTCAACACCTCTCGATCCATCGAGAAACTAAGATTTCTATAAAAAAAAGGTCAGAGCGATTTCCATTCTCATTTTCTTTGATTTCTCTTGATAGAATCTCTCTCCTCTCTCTCCCAAACACCTCAAACTAAACCTTTTCACTTACCCCACATGATCTTCGGCCTAAATCAAGTTTTCTTCATCTGGTATGATCCTTCTTCTCTATTCTATCATGCATTTCATACTTTCTGACCTAAGTTTTGGGTTTTTGAAAAGTCTTTGGGGTTTTTCAAGTTTAATGAGGTTTTTGTGAAATTTTTGGAATGGGTTTTTGTTTAAATGATTTCAAATCATCATGCATTGCATCACATGTGCATTTTAACTATGATTCATTCATTTTAGATGTGTGATAATCATGTTGAATTGATGTGTGCTGTTAGGTTTGGATTAGGCTGAGCCCATGATGTTTTTAATGTTGCATATCACATGCTCATGCATTTTTCATGCATACATACCCTCATTTCTTTATATTCTTATATTGAACTGTTTAGTGCTTTTCTGTTTGTCCCCTTTTCTCTTTCTCTCTCTCTCTCTCTCGTTAATTGCTCTATGGCACCTAAACCAAAATTTACTCCTTCCCGGAACCCTCTTCGTTCTGGGGCATCTTCTTCTTCTTCCCCCTCTGATCCTACTCCATCTCACATCAGGTTCCGTGATGATAAAGCCCATAAGGACTTTTCGGAGAACTTCTCACGACGAGGCATTCATTCGGAACGCCAAGTCGTTCTAGCGGACTTTTCTAATAATGACCTTCCCACTGTCATCTACAGTGGGGTTGGAAGTCACTATGTGGCATCCTGGTCACTTGTCCCTCTGTGATCATATAGGTGTTTTACTCCAATATACATGGATTCGATATTTCAGTACCTCATTTTGTCACTCACATTCAAGGTACACTCATCGTAGTCACTCCAAATATTGTATCCAAGGTGCTACATATTCCTAGGGTAGCACATCCTGACTACCCTGGTTGCAATCGTCTGAGGACTGTGTCCAAAGACGAACTCTCGTCTCTCTTCTATGAGACACCTTCTTCTTGGGGTGACCGTCAAAACACCCCTTGCTCGAGCTTTGCCAAAAGTCCAAGATTCCTTAACATGGTGATGACATTTGTTCTCCATCCATTGTCTCACTATAACTCTACCACAAAGCCTCGCGCTCAATTTTTGTTATCTCTCCTTGAGAGGCTTTCCACTGATTTTCCCTCTCACTTCATTCTCTCCCTCATAGATGTCTATAAGGATACAACAACCCGTGATAAGCTCATTTTTCCTTCGGTTATCACGCGGATTCTTCGCCATTTTTCTGTCTCCTATCCTGAGTCTCCTCATTTTTTGGTTATGTGTACCATAGACACTGCAATCATCAGACGGAGCAAGGCCCAGCTTCGACCAAAGTGATCATGGACAGAGACAGCGACTCCTCTAGCTTCTTCCACTCCTTCCATATCCACACCTTCTTCATCAGCGGGTATTATGACTCTCGAGGCGGTTGTGGCGCAATTTCTGCGCATGGATGCTCGCCTTGACACACTCAGTGATGAGTTGTGTTACGTGAACACCTATGTCGGCCGTATTGCTCAATGACAGGCTCACCTTAATGGCTTCGTAGAGTCTCGCTCTCCTTCTCCAGAGGCATCTGAGGACAAGGACGACGATGGTGACTCCGACGATGATGTTGATGAGGATGAGGATGCTAGCTCTTCCGATGACGGCATGATGACTGCTTGATTTACTTACCCTTTATCATTCATGACAAAAAGGGGAAGTACTTTTGGATATGAGAGTAGTCATGTGTATAGGGGGAGAGTTAGTGTAAGAGATTTTTGTTAAGGGGAGTTTTTTTTTTTTTTAAGGGATGTAGTGAGGAATTATGTTTTTTTTTTCTTTTCTTATGTTTTAGATACATTGTTCTTACTTCGTGATAGCAAACCTTGTACTTATGATGAGGTTGTTATTACAGTTCTTTCACCTATCTTTATATGTGTTGTTTCTTTTCTCCCTTTATACACATACTTCTTATATATTGTATACAATCTTTTATTTCTGTTTCATACTAAGATGCCGTGATGAGTTTTGTTTAAAGTATTTCAAAAATACAGGTTGTCAAAGTCTTATTGCCATGAACTCTCTTCTTGTAAAGTTTTTCAAGAGTTTGTGTTAGGATAGATTTTATTGTATTCAACAAGTGAGTATAAGTTGAGTGATTTATGACTTCTCTAATATGTTCATTTGTTTATTGTGGTTTTGTTATGGATTGCCAAAGGGAGAGATTGTTAGGACATATGTGAATCATGTTAGGAACATATGTCAATATAGAATTGGCTAATCCTTTGACCAAACGCACTTTACTTGTAATTAAGTAGATCTAAAATGTGTTTAATACTTCAAGGAACAAGGTTTCAAGCTCAAGTGTTAAAGCCATGCAAATCTGTTCAAGAAACAAGTAAAAAAGTGTTGGATTTTAAAACTCGACAGCTAGTATCTATCGAGGTTTAAAAGGCTATTTAAGCCCGATGCTCGACAATTGATCGATAGATAGGGTACCTATCGAGATTTAAGAAAATCAAATTTTCAATTCTGATTTTCATCCAATCCGTGTATAGATGTTTGGGCTTTCTTTTCTCACAACCCTAAACATATATAAGGATTTTTTTAAGAGCCATCACAAGGGATGCACCTCAATGCAAAAGTTTTTCACAAGCATATGGTGAACCGGAGACATATGTCCTAGTTCATCTTTCTATTCAAGAAGCTACTATGTTTGTACACCATAGGATTTTCTAACCAAAGGGCTTCATGATCTTCATCGTGTGATAAACTGAAGAACTTTGCAGCCAACATCCTTCTCAAGTTAATGTGTAAGCCGCGAACTGGGATCCACGCATCAAATTGGTTAGTCACATACTGGGAGCCGTACATTGAAAGAAAAGATTGTCACTACAAAACAAGTCTAATTGGGTATTTGGGTAAGGGTTCAACTGTAAGTAGGTATAAGGTAGTAGGATTCCTTTACTTGTAACCGCTTGTTGTGATAATAGTGAATTCTCAAAAGTGGTGACCTTAAAATCACCTGATGGGGTTTTTGCCGTGTAAATTTTCCCTATTCGTAAACAAATCACCGTGTCAATTTATTTTTTACTGCATTTTAACTTAGTAGGTGATTTGTTTGTGCTGCCACGCTTATTTCATGCTAATTGAATTAATTAATTAACTTGGCTAATTAATTAGTTAATTCATCACAAGGGGTCAATACTTTCTTCGCCTATCAAACCACCTATCTCATTGAATAAATATGTCAAATGAGAAATTAAGTACGAGGGTTAGAGTGATCTAATTGCTTAAGAGTAAGAACTTGAGAATTTATTCCTATAAAGCTAAAGGTTTTGTGAAAGCTATTAATATTAGTTTACAAGATCAATTAAGGTTTAACTCCCAATAAAAGTTATACTTCGCAAAAGTTTGGCATACAGGTATCCCACTAATGGTATATAAAGATTCACCAACTTTGTTATGCCATTTGGTTTTACTAGTCACATTGTTAATTGGTGTATATACCTTAAGATCAGTGGGAGTAAATGCATTGTTTTTACGCCTAAATATGAATGACACACTACTTGGAAGTAGTGATTTGATTTCGTCATGTATGATATCCCATATGCTATGAAGCTATAAGACAGGCACTATGGATAGGTCTTAAGGTTGTCAATTTTATGATAAGACCTTTAAAATTTTTTTAAAGATAACTCAGCTATAATTTTCTTCTCTAAGGAGAATGATTGTGAAAGCCGAAATAAACATATCGACATAAAGTAACTCAGTCTAAGAGAGAATTTTAAGAAACTGAAAGTGTCCATTGAGTTAAAATTATTGAGCTAATATATATTAATTCCATAACTAAAGGTTTGCCAGTAAAGTAGTATAAAAGTCTTTTAGACATATGGAACTTGTTAGCTCATTTGGTTTTAATTTCTCTCTAATTATTCTATGTTTTGGACACATATTTGGTTAGTTTTGGAGAAGAAAATATATGAATTTTATTTTGTATACATAAAGTATATGTATTAAGTTAGATATATCTATGGAGATATAAAAGAATGATATATCCACGGGGATGTATAAAAGAGGACCCGAATGGCTAATAGGTAGTCCATTCATAAAGAATTATGGCTCATAAAGTACTCACGTAAGGATTACCATACATTATAATACATGGAAGGAAATACTCATTATAATTAAGGGTATTACCACCATGATTCGTGTATTGGATTCTTTATTTGAGTGGGAGCATTTCACAACTAGTTGACATGATTAAGATCATGGCCTTGTTAAAGTTAATATCATTTATCAAGTAATTCAAATGTCAAGTGGGCCAAGTGGGAGAATGTAGGATTTTAAGAAAACTTTATGTGGCCCACATTTAAATGATAAATGAAAACTCATGTTTTAAAGATTTTATTTGTGAAAGACGTTATGGTGAATAACAATTTCTAAGTAACTCTCAATTGGTTAATAAATACTTTGAAGTTACAAGTTTTAAACACCTTGATGGAAAGAGGGTTATAAAACAAATCTTAATTTAAAAGGGTCCCTAGTCTAGCCTCTATATATAGCCCGTCCCCATCAAAAGGAAATATGTAAAGAAATGTCATTGATCAGAAGACACATTTTATAGATACACTATCATATAGTGAGTCTTCTTTTTCTCTAAACACTTAAACAACTATGGCTAAAGGTATGTTTATGTTTTATTTATTTTCCGTTGCAACTCTGAATTTTGTCTTACATAATTTTGGTTTCAAAGTGAGTAAATGTACGTGAGTTCTAGTTAATTTAGTTGGTAAAAATTTTGTAACCAAATAAAAAAAATCACTAGTTTATCCTGACTACATTAAAAACTAATTAGTATCTTAACCTAATGATATGAGTAATTATGGAGGCCATAAGTTTGAAATATTACTGTATCTCTCACCAACAAAAAAAGTGAATAGATACACCTATGGTAGTGTCTACTTAGAATTTGGTATCAACTTTCCAACGTGTCTAATGGGTCCTAGTTAAAAATATAACGCAACAGAATAATCTGAAAATTCTTTGAACTTGTCTCTCGCTTGTCATGTCATGGACTTCTGGTTCTGTATATTTGGCTATATTCGATGGTTTTAGCAAGCAAGTCCTGATCTAGTCATACACTACGGCTATGATTAACATTTTCTAGATGAAATTGTAGGTCGGATTCAATATTAATGTTAGTACACTGTACATAGAGGTAAAGAGACAGCGATGACAATAATACCAAAGAAATAAATGACAAATGCTCGTCAATCATTTTCAATATTTAGCAAAACATGGCATACGTTTTATTTTGCATTGATGGTGATTTGTTATGCCAAAGCCCTAAAATCACAATTCACAGCTAATAAACCAAGGGTTGATTTCACCTAACAACATCAAATCAGCAACAACCAAATCAACTTTCTCAACAAAAAAAAAGCAACAACCAAATCAAATGAAAAAAAGTACATTAAATCACTATGAGTGCCTTAATTAAATCACAATCATTTTCAACACACTGCTGGTCTTGCATGCATGCTACATTTTATACTAACAATGTTTTGCATTTAACATAACATGGGATTTGAAATCGCCTAACAACATCAAGTCAACAACAATAATAAACCAGACATGAAAAACCCACCTAAGTCGATCACATTTAAGGGTGTGCAGCCAACTCGCTGAGTTGCCAAAACCAACCCAATCCGACCCAACCCAATCCTCCGAGTTTGGTCGGTTTTTAGGACTTGGTAAGTTGGGTTGGGTTACAAAATTTTTTTGATAGCGGGTTGGGTTGTAAAATTCCAAACCCGACCCAACCCACCCATATATTTAAAATATATTATATAATTAATAAATTTTTTTAAATAACCAGCTCTTCCTCCAATCATATATAAAAGCCAATATTAATATATATTTTGTTTATCAACTCAAGTCGCAGATGTGATTTTTTTTTTTTTCTACTCAATTTAATAATAATAGTAATAAAAAAAATTGTCCAACCCATAGGTTCAACCCAACCCAACCCGATCCACATGAATTGGGTTGGATTGGGTTGGACTTATGTAATGGGTTGGGTTGGGTTGAATTTTTTTTAACCCACCATGGTGGGTTGAGTCAAAAAATCCCCTTAACTCAACCCAACCCGACCCATGCACACCCCTGATTCACATTGATGTTCCACATTTTTAACCCATTGGCATGTTTCTTTTTGTTCCCTGATCATGATAAATTTTATTAACGTGACATGCCATGACCTCAATTAATTAATTTTACTTAACAACATCAACTTATCATCATCAACAACAATAAAATATTATTTAAAAAAAACAATAAAATTAGACTAAAAAAGGAATGTGTATTTAATATATCTACTATTTAGTACATCCTTTTCTCATTTTGTTGGCGATATTGTTAAGCGAAAAACAAGTAAGAGAAGGGGATGATGTTTATTATATTCTTCTATTCACTTACTTTGCTTAAAAAAATAACAAACAAAATTATTTATTGTCCCATATAATAATTTAGTTTTTGTTTATTTAAAATCTAATATACATACTTTCATATTTTATAACACTAGTGTGCAGTCCCATGCATATGCACGGATACAATTAAAAATAATTATAATTATACGGTTCAAATTATACATTTTTTAGAAGAATTTCAAATTATACATAATATTAGATTAGACTTTTTTAAATCACACATTTCTAAAATATGTAATGATTTCTCATTATATATATATATATATATATATATATATATATATGATTTAGAATTTAATTGGTTTTAAACTCTTCAGTTTTTGTACCCAATAATTCCCTTGCCACAAAATTTAAAAACTTAAATGAACATGTGGCAGAAAATTGGACTCTAATTAAAATCCAATTTATAATCTAATTGAATTTCGACTCTTCTATTTTTACACTCAATGTTTTACTTGAGACAAAATCAAAAATTAAATGGGACACATGGTGCAAAATTGAGAAATTAATTAAAAGCTAATTGAATTTTCTTTGAACTTTAACTATTAATATATATAGATAAATATAGAAGTCGTGGTATATTACAAATGACTTATAAACTTGAATTCTTTTTAATTATACAAAAAAAAAAGTTCATAAATATAAAATCATTCAAAAAAAAATTTTTTATGATTTATTTATATTGGACTCCTCGTTTTCTACATTAAATTAACTCATTTAGCACAAAAATTAAAAAACTTAGATTAGATCGGACACATGGCGCTAAATTAAACTTTAATTAAAATAAAATTTTTACACTGAAATAACTCATTTGCCACAAAAAGTAAAAAAAACTTAGATTAGATGGGACACATGGCGCAAAATTAGACTCTAGTTGAATTTCAATTTGAAATCTAATTGAATTTTCTCTCAGTTTTACCTATATATATATATATATATATATATTAAGACATAATAATCTAAACCACCCTTGTTGGCATGGTGCATTGGTAGGAGTCCCGAACTAGCATCACGTGATGCTTGCAGGGGTGTGATGGTTTGAGTCATACGCTTCAACGAAAAAAAGTGTTGTGTTGTGACATGAATAGCCCTAACATACTTAGGGTACCCCACGCCGTGTTGAATTTGGGTTTAAGTGGATAGGGTCGGTGACCACACGTGCAAAACCATTTTTTTCCATTTAAAAAAGAAGACCTAATAATCGAAACTGTAAAAAAATTCTTAATAGATGAAAACAAAATCCAAAAATATTGTGAAAAGATTAAAATGTTGATGTTTAATAATAAATAATGGAACTAAAAATATATATTAATAATTTTAATGGTGTATATGATAATTCACTCTGCACAATAAACAATTTTGTCGCAAAAAGTATTAAAGTTTAATCAAGTTAAAGTATTTTTATAAAATATCATATAGAAACCTTTTATTTCTTATTTTTTTATAATTTGATAGTTGGGATAGGGCAGTTTGAACTCTGGACATTTCTCTTAAAAATGTTAATTGTGCTATAAGACTCTTGACAATACCAAAAAAAAAAAAATACACATTTAATGTATGCTTTTATATACTTTCTAGTTTCTATTATATAAAACATATATTTTTATCCAGAAAAATTTTTGTTTACAGTTATGTTAACTATTCATTTCCCTGCTTTGAAATTCCTTCTTTTTTTTTTTTTTTTTTTGATTGAAACGGTAGTTTATTTCAGGAAAAAAATAAAATAAAATTCAGAATTTACAATGGATTGGCATTGGATAATAGATGGACACTCTTCTATCCATATTTGAGTGCCCCCTATTCAACAGAAGCAGCCACTAACACCCTGACAGCCATATTACAAGATTTGCTAATTACATTAATAGAAATATGGTAAAAATAAGTACAAAAATGACAGATATCCTCCACAATAGTGCCAAAATCTGTTAAGCTTGGATTTGTAGAAGCTACTTCAATGAAACAATAGCTTATCCTCATCTTCAACAATTAATATGTAAAAGTAAAATCCCAAATCCCATAGCAAAAAGGAAATGGATAAGCTTCTTCATAGGGCTCAACCATTCGCATTTGACTTGGAGCCATTACCAAGTCATCATGATTTCTAACTACCATACCAAGGCTCACAATCTGGTCTTTAGATGAACTATAAATCGTCATATTCAATTTATAGATATCTGGTGGTGGTTTCTACCGTGCTTCCTGATCTCTACTTATCTTTTGCCATTGAAGAGGCTAAAATAAATTAAAAGTTATTTTAGCAATCAAAACACAAAAAAGCAAGCTACATCAATTGTGCTATATATATATATATATATATATATATAATTTAGCAACCAAGCTACGGTAAAGTCTCTTATATTATTGTATTGGATATATTATTTTATTGTGTTATTTATATTATTTTAATGCATTAAATGCAAAATAAAACTTTTGATATTGAGTAGATTATAAAGTTAATTAATTTAAAAATAGATAAAGTAGTATTTTGAATTGCTAAAAAGATATTTTGTGAACTGTTCAATGGAAAAAAAGTTTTTAAAAAAAAATTATAACAATAAAATAATAGGTTTAGCATGCTTGTTGTACTTTTTTAACTAGACATGTCATTTTATTTTAAATATACAATGATAAATGGTAATGAGTTTTAACTTCCACTTTTTATTTAGCTAGTTGATAATGTATCAGTTTTTTATTAAAACAAAAGTAAATTATAATTAAAAAAAAAAAAAGTACAGGTAAGACAAACCCTAAAATAATAATAATAATAATAATAAAAGCATTAATGCTAACATGGACATAACATGCCACATGACTAAACTCAATTTCATCCAACGACATGACGTCAACCACATTGACAATAAAATAGAAATTTAAAACGCGCCCAAAGTCACTGTCGTTTTCGACGTTTTACGCCCATTTGCAAAGTTTCTCTGAAGTCTAAAGAAATATTTGTGCCTATTGGCTTCTGTGAGAACTTTCATCAAACACTTTGCGTGCGCGTACCGTTCCAATGGAGAAGGCACTGGCTTCTGCTAGTCTTCCTTTCAAGCTTCTTCTCTCGTACCCCTCAGGTCTTTCACCACCACAGGTTCTCTAAATGCCCATCCTCTTAAAGCATCTATACGTGTAATTATGCTATAACTAGACATAATTTTTTTTTTTTTTTTTTTTTTTTTGAATGTGCAAAAGGTGTCTGTGGCTTTTGATGTAGCATACGATCGGATTCTCCACCAGGACATTGAATTGGAAAATTCCATTTCTGAGGTGACCCTTAGTTTTTTTTTTTTTTACATTTTTTTTTCTTTTTATGTAAAGTTCAAAATTTTGTACATTATTTCATTGGATAAAGTTGTTGATTTAGCAAAACTAGTCAATTTTGGGAAATTGAATCAGTAACTGTGTTTAACATTTGATTTTATACGTGCCCATTTGATTCTGATAGAACTTAAATGAGCTATTTGTTATCTGTTTCATTATTATGTTAGACCCTATTCAAACTAAAACGGCCTGGATTTCCATGGAAATTAAAACACCTCTATAGACTATAGCTGAAGCTTTTCACTGTTATTTACTAATTCATTTATTTTTGTTTAGATATGGGATCAGAAGGTTCAGGACAACAAGTCATTATACAATGGAACAAAGTTCCGGGTAGGTGGATAATAGCTAGATTCTGTTTATGGGTATAAGTTCTCGGCATACTCATTTTTTAGTATTTATGTAATTGGATGGTGACTATATTTTGTTGTCAGTACCTAGGCTATAACTCTCTGAAATTCTTGTATAGAACTTTATTTTATGAACTGTGTATGAAAAAAAAAAAATTTGATTGCGTAGTTTTAATTGAAGAAGCATTTGATGCCAGTGCCATCAGTTCTGTTGAGGGCATGTGGTATGTTATAGAACAGAACTTTAGTGCATGTATTTTATTTTGGTAGATTTCTTATAATTAGCATATCTTATTAATTGTTTATTTGTTTTGTTAAAAATTATACAGTATGGAGGACACAATTTGCTTTGTGGTGATGGATCTAATCAGGATTCTCATGTATGTCTCCACCTTGGTTTGACAGATTATAGGTCTCTCTCTCTCTCTCTCTCTCTCTCTCTCTCTCTCTGTGGGTGGCCATGTGTGTGGAGGTGCATGGCTGCATGCACTTAAGTGTCCTGATAAAATAAAACCTCAATGGGTTGGCTAAGTGGTTCCTAAAACCTCATGATATCCATATGATCCTGGGTTCGAAATTTCTTGCTAGAATCTTGGGGCCACCCCCAAGGGTTTCCTCCAAGTAATAACCTAGTGTGTGAGAGATAGGGGGATTGCATACGCTGGAGGGAATAGTTAAAGACTCGAAGCAGTCTGGATACCCTCATTTATAGATAAATAAAAAGTGTCCTGATAAATAATAGACATGGTGATAAATAATTCTTTTTTTTCCCTGTTGAATGAATTTAGATGCAATACCCTTCATATTCTATATTGTCTTCACAGTTGTTAGCTTTTAAAGTAATATCTCTAGTTTTAAATTTCCTTTTTCCTTTTATTTAGCTTCTGGTAATTACTGCTGGTGTCCTTCGGTGGCCATTATTTTAGCAGTTTCCACATTTGTATGACTTGGTAGTTGGTATTAGACCAGCCTGCCTTAGCATTTAGCAAGTTGGTCGTCTAGCATTCATGCTGTGATGCTTCAAACTATTATCAGTAATAAACAAGGAGGGAATATGTGGCGCCCTTCTTGAGCATCCCTCTGTTCATGATCAGTGGAAGTGAGTTTGGAGTACCTGGCAACCTTCTGCTACTAAAATGCAGGGGCATTTTTTATTTTCTATATGAACTTAAAATTCGTTTGCACACATCCTTGTGCTTGATGCTGCTATGGGTCTTATTAATGACAATTATCTGACAAGAATTTTTGACCTTTTTCTAGCATATTTGAAATAACAACTGCTAAATTTGGCATGAAATAGAAAGCATTACAGCCCTTGGGAACCCTTATATGCAGACACTAGATTGGACTTATTATTTCTGATTGATATTTTTATCTTGTTTAATTTCTAGAATTAATTTTTTACTTGGTTATATATAATTGGTTAAGACTTATCTCCTTTCCTAGTTGGTTCAGAAATTTATTGAAAGGGCCCTAAGTTCAGTATTGGTACGATTTTGCTTGATTAATAAAATTTCTGTTGGTTTTTTTTTTAATGGCTTGGTGCTGATTCCAAGCAACCATAGGTACGAATTCCTAGGTTTTATTTTCTTTTCCCACTTGATGTTGTTTCCAAATTCCAAGCAACCTTAGATGTTAATTCCTAGGTTTATTTTACTTTTTCTATTTTTGTTCTGCATCAAGTTTGACATCAAAGCCCTGTGTCCTGCATCAATTTTGGTATCAGAGCCCTTTGTCTCGTTTCAATAGAAATGTAAGTTGGCAGGCATTAGGAATTTCTAGTTTGAAACATGTATTTCAACTTATGGATGCTTATGTATGACCCATGATATGATTAACTTTAATTGAATAATGCAAAGCACTATCTGAGACTTGAAGGCTATCTTTTGATCAGAAAGAAGTAAAAAATAAAAAATGGTCTTCTAACCACCGAATAGAAAACTCAATCGATAATTGGTATGGAGATGTCATAATCAAAATGATAAGCAATTACTATTCTATTGTTTATCCTTTGCATATTCTCAAAATAAATACAGTATTGGTTTCTCAATATCCATATTCCATAGTAGTAAGTTTCTGCAGCATTTTGATTGAATTCTCTTGATCCATATTATTTCTCATTGCATTCATCTCAACGTAGTGGTTCTCTTTCATCTATGTGTTTCCAGGACTTTTATGGGGACAAACTTGAATCCTCAGTGGGAAAAGTTCTTGGTTCCATCAGAAGGTATATTAACTTATATTTGAAATTTTATTTGCTGACTGGAGTTTCTTCCATTTTATCTCATATGCTTCTACTGAATTCATGCTGCACAGAATAACCAACAAATTTTCTGTAGCTATTCATCTTGCATCCTTCAGCTCCCTGGGACTTCAAGCCATTTCTGATGTCATCACATGTAGCATGAATCAAACGGTTGAACTTATAGACTATTAAGGAAATAATGCAAGAAACTAAACGTGGATATACACATATTATCTTTAGCTATTGAAACTTCTAGACATCAGGCTCATGTTTATTTGAGTTATGATAATGCATAATATTTGGCAGATAAAATCAACTCAGATAGCTTAGTAGAAATGCCTTAATATTTTAGTGTGTATTGATGTAATTCATTTCTGTTAGCATCGGTAAATTTTCTTTCTCTGTAGATGACTCTATACGCTGTCAACACACCTCAAGTCCACTGGGTAATGGTGCAATAGTGGAGACATCTGACAGAAAAATAATTGTGTTGCAAAGAAGTACTAATGTTGGGGAATTTCCTGGACACTATGTTTTCCCAGGGGGCCATCCAGAGGTATTGAATATGGAATATTAAAATTGAAGTGCTCTCTCCTTTCGGTAGATGGGGAAAGTTAATTCCACAGCATATGTTTAATATCAATTTCTCTGTTTTGATTTCAGTGCATTTCTGTATTTGCAATATGTTATCCAGTTATTCACATACAGTATTTTAGCCAATGAACTCTAGCTCAAATAGCACTTCCTCCTCACACAATAATGGGATAGGAGGTGAGGTCATGGGTCCAAGATCCACAGGATGTGTGTGTATACCAAAAAAAAAGTCACAAGCAGTACTTTATAATTTATTATTTAATGGTTATTTGCTCTTCTCTATCCTCTTGAAGAAAAATAAAATAATATTTGACTAATCCAGACTTAATGGTGCATCTTCTGATGGTTGACAGCCCCAAGAAATTGGAATTACATCCCATCATTATGGCAAGGACTTGACAGGCTCTGAGCTTATTAACAAAAAGGTTTCTCAGGAGATGTTTGACAGCATTATCCGTGAAGTAGTTGAAGAAATTGGAGTACCTGTGTCAACCCTTGTAAGTTTCAGTATCTTAGTTGTAAGAGAATTTCTTCTTCTTGCTTACATCATAGTTATTTCAGTACAAGTATCTTTTTGGTTAACAGGGTTAATTTCTGCACTGTAGTTGATGTTAATTATAAGTGCTCATGAAGGGGTTTGATGGGTTGTTGAAATATTCCCTCTGCCTGGGTTTTATTTTTGATCTTCAATGTAAAGTATCTGATATTAATCTTTTGTTTCTCATGCAGTGCAATACTGTTTTCATTGGTATATCCCGTAGGGAGTTGAATGTTAGACCAACCGCATTTTTCTCCATCAAATGCAGTCTGGAGTCAAAGGAAATTCAACAATTGTATTTGAGTGCACAGGATGGCTATGAGTCAACTCAACTCTATGCAGTTTCATTGGTTAGTTCAAATTTTATTTTCTTGGGGTGACAACTTATGGTTCATTTTTAAAAGATCAACTTGGGGTGACAACTTATGGTGAGAGACGTATGGATTGTATAGGTGTATAGGTTTGAAGGGATGTGGTAAAAATATTCATACTGATGGAAGCATGGGACACGGTGCTAATGCAATGGTTGTGGGGGACTTGGGAGGGGGCATTACTGTGGTACCTATATAGGGCTGTTATATTAGTCATGGTGCTGGTAGTTACTTAAGGTTCTTTTTTCCTCTATGTTTTATCAATTAACACCAATGGATTAATATTCACAAAATTAAAACTGATAATAATTTGTTCTTTTATGTTTGTGTGTGTGTGGAGAGAGAGAGAGAGAGAGAGAGAGAGAGCACTGCTGTGCAGGGGTATATAAAGGGGGGGGGGGGGGGGGGGGGAACTTTGAGCTGGGATAACAACTTCTTGCTTTGTATGATATTGTAGATGCTTGATTGATTTCATTCATTTATTTAGACTAAGGTTTAAGTACTCATCAGTTTTCCTATATACCAGAGCGAGTTAGAGAATATGACATCAAAAATGCCTGGCTGCCATCAAGGTGGATTTGCTCTTTACAAGTTGATGGTAGAATCTCTGAAGAGTACTTGATGAAAGTTCATAACTGCTGATCGATCAAATTTGTCAACTTGTGATGTCACAATAGCTTTTTAGCAAAAAATTTGTGCCTTTAGTCTTTACTTTATTATTCATACTAAAACAAAACCGTATGTTCTTTCCTTAGATCTACTTCATATGTAACAACACATTGTTATGCAGATTAATATTTAAAACTTGGGTTCACTACTGCCC
The DNA here is from genome assembly GCA_023055345.1 of Quercus wislizeni. NCBI lineage: Eukaryota > Viridiplantae > Streptophyta > Magnoliopsida > Fagales > Fagaceae > Quercus > Quercus wislizeni. The sequence continues at coordinate 30,985,299 of JALGQJ010000004.1, forward strand.
ACTTTATCAAACTTGGACTGCAGAGCCTAAAAGTTTGAAAATGTAACGTGCAATTGTCTCTGCTTGTGTAATTAAGAAGGCAAGTATGTATATGGGTATGCTTGTATGGCAGTGGCATAAATCTGGAGCGCCAACCATCAAGTTCCTAGACCCTTGGAGGTCTGCTAGGCAGTCAAAAATTCATCTAGAATCTATTTCTTCCTCCTCCCAACATTTCTTCTAGGACACGAAGTATCAAGGAGCTAATAACCTTTAGGTCAAATTACCTTTCCTGGTGTTTCCAATGGTGACGTTCAGGGTTCGAACACACCCTCCCCCTCTTACAATGTATTAAAAAAATGAAGTATCAATGATTGGTCACTTTCTTTTGAAGCTAGATATAATTGGTGGATGGTCCATCAGTTATTTTGGATCCTATCCATTCATTTAAATGCAAAAATCAAGATACTCTTCTTCTCACACAGTGGACACTGAATGCTATTCAAGACCTTTAATCTGCATTCTGTATGAAAAACGCAGGAAAAGATCATAGTCTTAAATTTGAGCAAAATTTGTTTTATGATTTTAAGTCAATATATTGCAGATCTCTGCATGCATAGTTATGCATTAGTGATCAACTGGGACATAATAATAGTGCTATATTCATTTCAAACTTCATTTATATAAACGTTTGTCATACTTTGTAATGGTTGTATCCCTAAGGTGTAGCACAACTGGTTGTAGAATGTGCCTCGTGAAGTGGAGATCACTAGTTCCAATCTCCCTCTCCCCTTCCCTTTGGAGCCAAAAAAAAATTAAAATTAAAGAATGCTTGAATTTTGCTTCGAAAATAAGTTTCCTTGGGACCCATATCATAGATGATAATGTGTTGATTTCCATCTAAAGCACTAAATCTTATTGGTTGTGGTTCAGTTTGATTGCAGTTTTTGGTCATAAAGTGACTTAATCCCTAAATGTCGTTTTGCATTGCGTGCTCTTGAATTAGAGATTCTATGGCATGCACACCTGGAATACTGCAACAAATTATATTGCTAAATATCTTTTGATATTCTGTAACACACTAATTTGACTAATTTAATGATGTGAAAATCCAAATAAAACACTATGGGACTATTTTCATGTTGCTGGGAGTTGATCATGGAAAATCAAGAGTCGGGAAGAGTTACTGCTTTCATCAAGGAAAGTATCACTTTTAGACTAAAATGGTTCTTGATTCATATTTTATTTTGAGTAATTATAAACTTATTTCAGTTTCTTGGCAAGATTCTTTGATAGTTTTTATATGTAGGTCTCCTTTGAAGTATGCCAACTGTCTGTTAAGTAATTTGTATGTCTGTTATTATGAGAAACACAACCTAATCATGAAAAAATGAATTAAAAAAAATAGCCAACATTAAACCTCCCCCTTTTTTAAATGAATAACAAATATAGGAAACATGCTTTTGTAGGCAGTAGTTTGCTTTGAAGATCTTTAATATAAACTTTGAAATTTCACCTAATGGATATTAGTTAAGGATCACGGATTTCAGCATGAAGAAAGGAATGTTGATTAGTTAACTAGATGGTATATTAGGAAATTTTTGGATTGGATTTTTAACACCACTTAATATGAAGCTTAAGAGAAATCAGCAAGGAGATTTATTTTCTTAAGATATTCTTCAGATTGAAGCATAAAATTATGGAATCCATCCTTCTCTCTCTCTCTCTCTCTCTCTCTCTCTCTCTCGTGATGAATATGAAATCCACTTATTTCTATGTGGTCGAGGCCTGCACTACAAACCATCTTCTTTCATAGAATTCTGACCGAGTCTAGGGGGGATGTCTAATGTAGAAGCTTCCAAATGGTCTAGTCCAAGTGGGTTAGTTTAGGATTGTTGAGAACTACGCAATGGTTAGTATTGGTCACAAGGGAAACATCAGATAATGTTTGAAAATGTAGCTATATGATATTATATTTGCTTGACTTTGAGAACAGCCAAAGAGGATGATTAGTCTTAAGTAATCACATGTACACTGTACTTTTATGTGGCTTATTGAGTGTTTGCATAGTCCACTCAACAAACAGAGATCAACTTACTCTTTGTTGCAGTAATCACATTGTCTTTGATTTAAGTGCAACACATTAGATGAAACATTTAATACATTTTAATGAGATTTAATTGGAAGTGAAAGTTCTGTTTGAACTGTGATCTGTCGTATGTAATGTTTTGTTTTCTTGTTTGTAGTTACCTTATAGAAATTTATCTTACATGTAAAGTGAAGAAGGATATTTCCACCTGCTCATGTTAAGTAAAGTAAGACTTCAATTAGGTGATGCAAGTCAAAGTTTTCTTTTTCAAAAAGAGTTGGTGGAGTCAATGGAGGACAAAGTTAAGAAAAGAGGTAAGACCTTCTGCTACAATTATCATGTCTCAGTCTCCCACTTTCTACTTTGCCAAATCTTATATTTGTTACTCTAGTTTCTTTCCACAACTTGGTTTTTGTTTTCTGGTTTTTTCCCTGTGCATTCTGAAGACTTCTTCAGGTAAATATATAAAAATTATCAAGAGTACCAAGTTTAGTGGCCTCTATTTGATCATTCTCTACCTCATTAATTGACTCCTAATTGGAAGTGATTAGTGGACTGATGGCCTATCATCCAGAAAGCTTAGTCACGGCTATATTTTTTACTGGTATCATCTAAACAATGAACACCAGAAACAGACGGCACAACCTAAACTGTTTTCCCTTGCCCCATATTAAAACATCGTGCTAGGCCCATTGATGAGATAGGCCCACGCACCTACCCGATTGATGCCTTGTGAGATATCACCATCATACATATATTTAAAGAACTTTGCCACGCTTGAGCCTTGGACCTTTTTAGCTAGTACTGGCGTTTAAATTATTGGGATACATACAAATGCAATAGTCGGTTTGGGCACTATAGACTTGCCTTTTTAGAAGATTACCATTAAAAACTATTGGTGCTGGTTGAGTGGTATATTATCATGGTTGAGTCTGTATTAACCTTATTAGCATAGGTTGCATGTTACAACCTCTACAAAAGGTTCAGAATATTTTGCAAAAGTTTTATGATGGGTTTAGGCAATACCACTAGATGCAGACGTGTAAAAGAGAGACTACACAGAGAAACGCGGTTCAGCCTGATGGCCTATGTTCATTGTATTATCTGTGATGAAGTACAAAGAACTCTAACAAGGTTTATATAGAAGTATTAGTCTACGGTTAACCCTAGATAAGCTTTACACTAAATTGGACCTCTTAAGCCATTACATAAAATATAAACCCAAATATATCTTTAAAAAAACATCAAGAATAGCAGTAGGTGTTTAAATTTTTAAAATCTTACACTTATGATCATCAATTTTAATGACTTGCACATTACATTTTTATTTTTTGAAAATGGGCATTTGGCTACCATACTGCAGAAAAAATCATGCTGATAATGGAAGCAATCCTTACTAGGTGAGTCAATGGTCAACTTAAGCCCAGTCAATGCAAATTTCACTGTCAAATAGCAAATTTAAAATGTGCAATATTTTTATCATGGAGACAGATTATTATATCTGCCTAGACTGCCATAAATGAGAATGACAGAAACATCATAGAGTGGCACTATATATATGTACAGTGTGCAGTGACTTTGGCAAGACAAACGAGGAGACCTATACTGTCTGGAACACCACGTGTGGTGGATGATTCCCATTTGCGATACTTTTCTATATTCACTCCTAACTATGTATAAAAAAAAACTCTTTAACCATGTATAAAACTATTAAGTACTTTGATTGGATTTCATTTTGGACTCTAGCCTTAGCCCTCCATGTGAGTTGGGGGTATATTTTACAGAATATACAATAATATTGGTAGTGCATGATCAAGATCTGGGGTGCAAAAAGTGCTTTCCTTGAAAGTACTAAATTATAACATAATCTAACGCAAAAGTTTGAAGACAAACAATTGTGTAACACTATGATTGATGATCAATTAGTGCAGCCTTTTACGCTTCCTTAGGTATGAAGGACCTACTTTTATGTTGTCAGGAGAATCTATAGCTCATGTCAAACATCATTGGTTTCCATATTTTCATAATCTGGAATTCAGATTTCATAAAGGTTTGGTTATAGGGGTTATGAATTGTAACACAGACACACCAGTAGGTTAAAGGTGAACATATATGGTTAAATTAAGTCATTTCTCGAGTGTATTATAGTTCTCAGCGTGAAATTCTCACCTATTTCAACCCGAACTGTGTATTATGGAAGTTCCATTTGTGTTTTAACTTATAACACTGTTGACTGTTGTGTCAATTATACTTATTTGTTATGTTCACATAATGACATTTTAGATGAATAAAAGGGAAGAATATCATATACTTAATCATATTTCCATAAATCTACCGGCTAGCTAGAAAAATAACTAATATTAAGAAAACGAGATGAAAAGATAGTGTTGTTAGAGTATTTTTCTCTGGACAAATGTTAGTTAGAGTATTTTTTATAATTATTGAAGAAATATTATTAACCAAAAGAAGAAAGGGGGGGGGGGGGGGAGAGAGAGAGAGAGAGAGATACATCTGCTATAGAAGAGCAAAATAGAACTCGGAATAGATGAGAATTCTTCCCTCCTAATTACAACCAAATGCCTAACTAGCAATGGAGTGGATAAGGCAGTTAACAAATTACAAAACATGAGAGACGCTCTCCAAAAATATAAAAGATTGTAAAACCAACAGAGTATCACTAATAATCGGAGAATAGAACAACGAGGAGTTTTAAGAGCATATATTTTGACCATCTCGCACTAAAAGTAGAACGACAATATAGGAATAGGAGTAGCCTTGGATGTATGTTAGTTGTTTTCACATCTTCTCATCTTTGTCTATTAAGATGGTTGCAAAAACTAAATATTATCATCATTCCTAAGTATCCAGATTACTGGAAATGTGATTCTTTACAATTTGGATGTTTAGGAATGTAACTATTTTTATATTTGATTTAATTGAAAATCTAATAAGATTCTTAGGAATGTAAGATTATGATGTTTGGTTTATTTCTAGGAATCTTAAATGAATTATTTATTTTTCTCATTCTATCCTTAGATTTGTAAATCCAATATCAAGTATTTTTTTTTTTTAAATCTTCCTCTAAATAAATAATGAAAAACAAAATATAAACCATAAATTATTAACAATTACATTCAAACTATAGTTTAACTGCAATAATAAGAGACAAAGTTGCCGCAAAATTAAAGGCCGAGTACAATAAAATAAATCATACCAATTAAAGAACAAAGTATCCATAAAGCAAACTAAGAATTTACACCATTATTTGAATATAGCAACTAGTGGTCAAATATATCACCAAAGCCACCTTTGGCATAAATCCTAGGACCTTCCAATGCGTTTCAAAATTCAAAAATTCGCATACAAATATGATGGGTTGTTAAAAATTAAAAATCTACATATTCTATATCATTGTATAACAAACATCAAAAGTACCAAATAGGATACAAATTATTAAAATTGTACTGTAATGTATGAATCTAGAAACAAAGCCATTAATCTAAAAACAAAAAATAAAAAACCAGATGAAGCCACCAATCCATATCTATATTTCTAGCAACTAAACAAAACCAAGATCTGAGATATGAATAGACACATTAACAAATTTCCATGAAATTAGATTCTTTAATAATTTGTTGAGCAACACACACATAATAGTAAAAGTGAATACATGGCAATAGTGGAGGGTCCCCTTTGAACTTTTTTTTTTCACACATGAAACCTAAATAGAACTTTGTTAATGAATATATCAACAGAGTTGTCTATCCTGTTTATGTTGTTTTGGCGGGAAAAGATAAAGACGAGGGAAAAGATATTCATGATTTGTTTTATATTTTATCTCAATTGCTTAAATGATAAGGAAAAATGGTTAAAATTGTCAATTTATAAAAAATACAATTTCCTTTAAGTTTGAGAATCTGGATACCCACCTATTTTAAAGGGAATTCACATTCCTATAGAAAAGGGGGTTGAGGGGAAATCCAGATTCCCTGACATTTGATTCCTTAGTATGATTTGCAACCAAACATGGGAATCTTTAAATATTCTTGAGAATTCTAAAACATTACTCCGTATCATACGCCATATAATGGTAATTATATACTCCATATTTATATCATTTGTATTGCATCATGAATGTGATTCGAACTTCACCTCCACTACTATTTACCTATTTCAAAAAAAAAAAAACTTTTCACATTGACTGCCATTACTGGTAATCCGAAAAAGGGCTTATTCGGTTTTTAATTTACCAGTTTCCATTGTTAAATTTTGTAGAAAATAATTAATAAGTCAAGAGGTTCAATAATTGGCATGGGCAAAGAGATTTTTTCCTGTATTTTGATTAAACTATTTCAGCAAGTTGGTCATATATATTAATTTTAATTTTCAGTTGGAGCGTGGCATACATGGCAGAGACAGAACTTACACATATTACATATAATGGAGTGGCACACCTTTGCGAACTTTGAAAAAAAAAATATATAGTAAGATAATTAAAAGTTGAAATCATATTCAAGTAACATTGTTCCATCACAAAGACGGAATCCGGATCGCCAACTTCCCAAAAATTCAATATTTATTATATTTTATTTTATATATATACATTGTTCAAGATTGTTGACTTCTTAAAGTGGATTATATGGGAGACACTAACGTTTATTAATGGTTAACACTCACAATTAATATCTGGCAGATAGATCTGCATCTCTCAATTATGTATGTCTAAAGCAATTTAGAATTTAATTATTGAGATATTCTATTTTCAATTATACACCAATATTTCCCATATAATAATGCTAATAATAATAATAATAATAATAAAATTCACAGATAAAATAATAGCGGAAATGCACATTTTGTCCTTATTAATTTCATAGCAGCATGGTTAGCACTGCCCAACCATATTTAGTGTGGAACTGGATCCTAACTAATACTGCAAATAGTAATAATAATAGAAACTTAGTGAAGATGATGGATGGAGAATCCATCACTTTTAATCACAAATGTTTCCCATATGCTAATAGTAAGACACCAACCAAAAAAAAAGATAAAATAGTGGAGGACATGCACATGTCCTTATTAATTTCGCAGCAGCATGGTTAGTGTTTGTTCAATCATATTAGTGCGGAACATATTTTCTTTTTTTTAGACTAGTACTAAATTAGTTATAATCTTAAATTTAGTGAAAAGGATGGATATGATAATGAAATTGTGGGGGCCAAAACTTGAGCTTTTGCGCTGGGCTTAAAATCTCATTCTTTAATAATAATGCGTCCAAGGAGAAGAAAGCATGGGGAAAGACCCCGTAATAGATAGTAGAGCAAATAAGTATCCAAGGGTGTTGGTCCGAGAGGGTCATCCTCCTCAGATCTGACAAATGTCAGTAAAGTGAACTTCGTCTTACCCTGGACAACCTTCAAGGAAGCTCCAGCAGTGAAGATAGACTTCAAATGTACAGGCAAGGGATAAGAACACAGAAATATCTAAGAGAAAAGCTGCAACCACCGCATTAAATGCACTACAGCAGCTTTCCTGACTGCATTAATGTGGAGAAGATCTCTGAACAGTACTTTCAACTACTACCGCCCATAAAAAACTATAAAAATCTATTTAACAAGATAGATACGGGGGTCTGAAGTTGGATGAAGGACAAGTGGACGATGGAAATAGATCAGAGAAGACTATATAATGGGGAAAGACCTCCATAAGAAGGGGATCGAAAAATATTACAGAGAAAACTGGGAGAAGATTCACTGTAGCACTAGAAAAAACATAACATCTGAAATTGCATGTCCCATCGAAAACTTACTCCTCGGACTATAATTCAATTTCAAATTACATGCGTACTCCTCCTCGGACCGACTTAGAACCCTGATTAACTGTTAGAAAATCCATTATCAACCCAATTCTTTCGCCCACTCTCTTACAAATTTATTGTATTGGGCTTATTAGGCCCATTTTCATTTGCTATTTCTTTTGGGTTTGGGCTGCAATTTGTGACCTTACAGAAATAAATTGAAAAAATTCAATCCATCTATTCTAGAAAGGAAAAGAGTAATAATCAAACAAACTTTCAAAAATATTCTTAGCTAAAATTAAGACAATATTTTTTATTTGAGTTTAAATAAATAAATAATGTTACAGGTACAAATTATTTTAAAACTGGTAATGTGGCCAACTTCGTTAACATCATTTTTTTATTTATTAATAATCACTCACCACATTAGCCGTTTGTAAAAAAATTTATAAAAAAATTATATCTTTAACATTATTCTAAATAAATAATAACAACCAAGGATTGAAATTATGATGATGACTGTGCAAATTGATTAATTAGCAATCCAAACCCAATCACATTTGTGCCGAAAAAAATAAATAAATAAATAAATCAACAATCAGAAATATCAGAGGGATATTCTCAGCTAAAATAAAAATGAAGGCAAAATCATGTTTAGTTTGGTCGTTTGGTAATGATAATACTATGTGGTTGGGATCTCTCTCGTTATCTGTTAATTTGGATAAAACCATATGCGTTTTTCAGTGAGTGTCGGGTTCTTTTCCACGCTTATTCTTAACGCGTGTATCCACTTTCCAAATTGGGGAATCTATTTTGTGGGGGTGGGGTCCATTATTTGCTCAAAACACTAAACGGCGTTTTTGTCTGTACTGATGAGTGAAGTGAACAACGTGGGTGTGCTAAGGTCCGTCCAAAAAAACACTCGCGGTCTACCGCGTGGGTCCCAAACCTTGAAGCCGCCGGATGGGACCTACGACCTTTAATGGCTTGGTCATCTGTAGCTCACTGTTTGTCGTTTATCGCCACCACTCTCAAGTGCAATCATTGCAAGGTTTAAAAAAAAAAAAAAAACTCAACCAAAATGAAATTAAGGGTATGTTTGGATAGGACTTATTTTGCTGAAATTGAAAACTTATTGCTGAAATCACTGTAGCAAAATAATTTTTAAATGTGTAAATAGTGCCGTGGGACCCATTTTTAATGAAAAAATTGATAAAAAATGAAATTTGTGGATCTGTGAACAGTACACGGATGCACTGTTCACTGAGAAAAGTCAACCTTTGCGGCTACTGTTCATGCACTGTTCAATGAACAGTAGCCGCGCTTCTCCAAAAACGCGTGAAAACAAAAAAAAAAAAAAAAAAAAAAAAAGAACGAAAAGAACAAAACGCAGCATCTCATAAACGCAAACGCACCATAAGTGCTATCCAAACTAGCACTAAAGAGCAATTAATACTTCCATGAAATCAAAACTTCTGTTTACCAAAAAAAAAAAAATCAAAAAATCAAAACTTCTGACTTTCTGGGAATTTTTCTCAATTTATTCGTTAAATATTTTGGATTTCATATCATTTTGAGAGTCTGAATTATGCTTTTCAAGATTTTGATTGCTTTGGCTAAGGACCAATTTATATTTGAAATTGCAATTTTCAAAAGTAATTACAAAAGACTATGAATATATTTTTAAAAATAGTTATTAAAGACTTCGTGTCTAGGAAGTGTTTGGTTTGTATTTTCAAACAACCATTTTCAGCTTTCAAACAATATTTTACGTATTTTTACACATTTTTTTACCCACTTGTATTTCTACAAATATTTTCAAACAACAATTTTTAGTTTTTAAATACATATATCAAACGGGCCTATTATTTCATTGATTTGCTTCTTCTTTTTTTAAATAAAATACCTTTGGTACGTGAGTCTAGGTATTGTGAAGGGTATAGGGCATTTGATGGAAGAGTTCAAACAAAAAAGAAAACGGATTGGCCAATACATGCACACAATGCAAGCGAGGCTGCACTTGTAATTCAGCGGTTCAAATTGTTGGGTTAAGATAGCTTAATCCAAGTTAATTAATTTAAGGACACGGCTTCTATCCAGTGGCCAGTACCACTGGACGCGTTGGATACGCGACACGTGTCCAAGACTGGACACGTGTCGCGTATCCAACGCGTCCAGTGACACTGGCCACTGGACGTAAGCCACACCCTTAATTTAATTATTCAAATTGATTAATTAAGTTCAACTGCATGCAAATCGTGGAGGTACCAACAAATCACCAAAAATACTAAATGCAGCGGAAAATAAATTTGACATGGTAATTTGTTGACAAATATGAAAAATCTCGCAAGGCAAAAACCCCACAGAGTAATTTTAAAGTTACTACTCTCAAGAATTCACTAATCAACAATCAAGGGATTACAAGTATAAGAAATCTTACTAACTACCCTGGCCTATCCCGATATATCAACCTACAATTGAACCTTCGCTCCAATACTCAATTAGACTTGATTTTGTAGTAGCTTTCTTTCCTTTGATGCACAAATCTCCAATTTGTAACTAACCCTTTATACGGATCCTAGTGCGTGACTAATTCCAGCAACTTGAATAGATATTGTTGGCTGCAAAGTTATTCATCTCATCAACAATGAAGATCTGAAAGCACTTGATTACAAAACCCTATAGTGTACAAAAGCAATAGCTTCTCACAGAGAAAATAAGTCTCTTGATCTCTGTATCCTTGGTATGACGGCTCTTAAAATAAGCCTTATATATGTCTAAGTTTGTGAGAAAAGAAATCCTAAACAAATACAAAAGCCTAGGGCGAATTTCAGATTTGGAAATTTTGAAATCTTAATTCTCGATAGATTGAGTTATTATCGAGCTATCTATCGAGCTTCACATTAAGTCTCGATAGCAAGCATCTATCAAGTTATCTGTTAAGACTTAATGAACATATTTTCTTCATTTATTTCTTAGATCGATCTTCATGTCTTTAATACTTGTCTTGAATAACATGTTTCTTGAAGTACTAAACGCATCTTAAATCTACCCAATTACAAGTAAAATGCATTTTTTTAAAGGATTAGCCAATTACAAAACATATGACCCTAACACAAATGAACCCCCTGGCTTTTAAAAAAATATTGATATATATATATATATATAATATTTTTTTATTAATTTAATTACCCTTAAAAATATTTTTTCACAATTTGGCTTAAATCTTGTACACTCTTATCACAAATCAGTGCCCAAAATCAAACAACATAGATTAGTTCATCCCAAAACTAATTAACAACACAAATCACTCTCTCATTCTCTCATGAATCTCATCTTATCCCTATTCTATATTTGACTTTCTATGTATCTTTGACCCTAAGAGTAAAATATGAGTGTTTGTGAGTTCTGAATGTCTCTCTTTATTATAAATTTATATTATATATGTGTGAGAGAGTGTGTATTTGATACTAATTTTGTGCATTATTTTTTTATATAATGTTATTTGTGTGAATGTGTACATGGTATAAGTATAATATGACTTTATATAATTTAATAACCAAGAAATGCATAGGATTTATTACATGTGTATATTGTACTCATGTTATAATAACTTTTTGTTATAAAACTAGTGATTCAAAGAAAAAAAATAGTAAAGTTAGTGATCGTTAAAAGTATTATTTATGTATGGATGAGTGTGGTTATGTGGGTCAATAATTAATATAAGGTAAATAATTTATAATAAAAAAAAACAATGACAATTACATAAAAATAAAAGTGTTATACAAACTTAACAAAATAAAATGTACACATCTACATTGACAATAGATAATCACAATTGATAATAAACTATCATGTGACGATTTCAAAATATGAAAACTCGTAGAAATAAACTGTAAAATATCATGTTTTTGTTTTTTTTTTGTTTTTTTTTTTGTTTTTGTTTTTTTTTTTTTTTTTTTTTTTGTGTCTCAATAACACAATATATTCAAGTTCTCTTTTATTAAAATTTGTTTAATTTAAGTTTATTAATGACCCCCCTCAAGAAATTTCCTAAAGCCACCATTGACACAATGAGCACAGTAATCTCAATTTGTTGGGATAAGGATTGCTTACCTTCAAGGTGGTGCAAAAGGGATATCTATACTCATAACTGGAATGTATTAGGCCAAAATCCATCATTATCTCCCCTTAATACTTTCCACAGATGTGAGAACTGAGAAGCCCTATCCACTTTGCTTATTTGGATGTGCTTTTAGGAGATAGTAGAGATTTCTAACACTAAAGGGACAAACCATATTGCATTAATGGTCCGTTTGAATTGAGGGGGAGGGAGGAGGAGTAGAGTAGATTTACTATATAATTAACTTATTTTTATCCAACTCTACTCCTCTCCACTCTCCCTCCTTCTCCGTCTATCCAAACAAGCCATAAATGTTGAGTGAATGGTTAGGTCTAATTAATTAATGCGACCCTAAGTAAGCTGACTTCTTGAACCACATTTTAATCAGGATTGTGACTAGATCGGCCACAGTTAATGACATGCTAAACTGATTTGTGTGTCGTTATCATATACCAGTCTGTAGCCAGATTGACAAATGTGGATGATGAGATTTCTATCTTGCTCTTAAGTCATATGCTAACCCCCCACAACTTTATTGAAAAATCGACTTCTTGAAATCTCACCATAGACAATACGAAAATATGCAAAATAGTTTCATACAGTTTACACCCCAAAAAAAAAAAAAAAGTCCACATACAACCTCGTGTTTAGCATGATTAATAAACTTAAGAATAAGAGTAGGGCCCTTCCATTACATCAATGTGCATTGCCTTCAAATTAGGAATAGATCTTTTTTTTAACCATTTATAATTTTATAGTCCGTGGTCTAAAATTGTCAATAGGGGCAAGACAAAAAAAAAAGGGCCTTAATATCATAAACCTTCTCCATTCGCATAACTAATCTATTAAAATATTGTCAAAACTCCTATAATTCAACTGGTTAACACCCTATTAATATTTGTAATAGAAATGTCTAGGATTAAATCCCCCACTTCCAACTATCGAATTATCAATAGCAAAAAAATAAAAAGATATTATATTAATTATTCATTTTTAAAAAATTAAATTATTGTTGATTTTTCAAATAAAGACATTAGAAAAATTATTTAATGCAAAATTTGTTATTGTATTGGAAGATAATTTAGTCATCTAAAGCTATTATATAATGTCCAATTTTTTTATAATAATATAATGTACAACTTGGCAAAATATTGACTTTTAAAAATTTGACATTTTTGTTTTACGAGATTGAAATTGTCATAATATTTGATTGACTAATTTGATAAGTATCACGTTAATTGGTACATAAACACCTATACAAACAGGTGAATAATATATCTCGAGTGAAAAAGTCTGCGAGTGTGTGTTTGAAACGGGACTGGATGCCAGCATCTTCATAGCAAATACAAATGGAGTGTTTGAAATATGGGTACTTCTGATAATGTGTCGTGTCATTTTCAATGGGAAAGCTTTCGGCCGGAGTCATTAGTCAATGAGCTATCAATAACTAGCTATAGCTAAAAATAAGATGTAATAATTAAGAGTTGACATTAATTTGGAGACTTATCAATCCTATGAATTACGTTGCCTCTTGAGGCTTGATTGACTCATAAAAAGTCCAAGAAGTAGAATGGTTTATGATTAAATAATGGGTCATAAGTAAGAACAAAAAATCACAGTTTTACTTTTTACAATGAAGTCCCAATGAAAAAAGAGGTTTAGGCAGTAGTGACTCTAAGAATTTTGTACATGATGTTTTTATTTCACTTTAAAAAAATTTCGGATAATTCCGGTCTATTTTGGGTGTTTCGGGACGTTTCGATAAATACCGGTAAAAATTCAAGATTTGTAAAAAAAAAAAAAAAAAAAAAAAAAAAAAAAAAAAAAAAAAATGTTCTTAAAACCAAAACAAATTTGCATTTCGTACACTGAAAAATCTCAAAAGGAAAAAAAATGAAAAGAAAAGAAACGAACAGAGGTATCTATACAATAAACTATAAGTTCATTTGAAATATTAATAAAATTATTAATTATTGTTATTTAGTTGTTTCATTAATTTGTTTATCTCTTATAAACTATAATTTGTTATATTGTTGTTTTATTAATTATAAAATTATTAATTGTTGTTTAGCCTAACATAATTTTATTTATTTATTTTTTATAATATATTGGTTAATTATACTACTTTAATTATTGTTGTTTAGCCTATTAATAAGCTATATTGCTTTAATTTATTTGTTATTAATTATATTGTGCTGGCTAGCCCCATGTGCCCATCTACCCCACCCCACTCAATGAGAAATTATAACATCCTCATGGTGGACAAGTGATGTGGTTCATCATTCCAATAAAAGATTCTCATTTGTTTAAAATTGTGGAGTTTTAAATAAAAACTAAATACTGACTCAGCAATTTTAAATAAGTGGAAGTTTTTTACTGAAATTGTGGGCAAATGACGTGATCCACCATAAGGACCGTATAATTTCTCACACTCAACAGAGTCGCAGACAAGCACAAGCCTCAATGCCTCATGCCTGATGTAGTGATACCCCAGTCACAAGAGCCAACTACCAATCAGAAAATTTCACAACCACAAACCACAAATCACAATACACATTACACTAAAAGACAATTAATATCTCACCAATACAACACCAACACCAACGGATAAGATAAAGCCAAATTCAAAAAGACAAAAAAAAGGCAAAAAGCAAAATATTAATAAAGCATTCGGCCAACCAATCATAGCCAATTCAAAAGAGAGAGAGAGAGAGAGAGAGAGAGAGAGAGAGAGAGAGAGAGAGAGTCAGAGAGAAAGAGAGAGAGAAATACCTTGAGGAAGGGAGCATCGAGCACTGAAGCAGGAGCAGCCGAGCAAGGAGGCCTGAAGTTGCGCGATCTCCAATGAGGGGCAAGTGATGATGACGAGGGGCGATCGATGACGATGAGCAAACTGCGAGCGACGTGACAGCGTGACCGATCTCCGATGAGCAACGATGTGCTCTAGACTGCGACTGGACCGATCTCCAATAAGGGGCGACGATGTGCTCTGGAGTCTGGACTGCGACTGGACCGATCTAACTTCTAAGGGGAGGTATTGCTCTGTTGCTTTGTTTTTAGGTTTGCTTTAGTTTTAGTGATTTCTAATGTACTGATTTACTGATTTGAGGTTTCTGATTTAGTGATTTGCTCTATATTGGGGTTTGGTTTTTTTTTTTTTTTTTTTTTTGAGAATCCATGGACTTGCTTCTTCTGTAATCTGTTGGGCTTGCCGTCCATTGTTTTGCTCTATTACAATTTCTTTTTTTTCTTTTTTTAATTTGAGGGTGTTCCTATTTTTAATTGAGTATGTTCCTTTTTTTTTTTAAAGGGTAAACGAATAAAAAATTTTAATTATTATAATTTTTTTTTTTTTTTCAAGTCAGGGTGTTCCTAGAAACACCCTGAGCATAATGTGGCGTTGTCATTGGGTTTAGGTTGCTAACATGAAATATCAAGTCTGCATGAAGAGAATAAGGGCCGAACATATTATTAGCGTTAAAGTCAGTTTTCTTGTTAAAACTTAAAACACACACACACATATATGATTCTTTTGTCAAACCCTGTAGGCCAAACTTTTAGGACTTAATTCGATAATCGGGAGAGGGAGCTTTAAACTTTGATCAACATAACAGATACGACCGAAGAGGCGAAGACCATCGACGTCAAAAGTCTAAAATATCAAATTCAACGACAGGTTAGAGTTTAATTAGGAGTTTTACCTGTGGTTGAGTAAAGAGAAAAGTTCTCAACATTTTTTTCGTCTGGAGGCCAAATAGTTCGCATATTATTTTTTTTTTCTTTTTAAAACCAATCCGTATTTTAATTTGTTTCTCTAAACGCATGCTTAATTTTCTTGAGTGAAAATTGTTGAAGGAATTGTTGAAATTTATGCCCTGAAACCTAATTTGTAATGCATTCTTTAATTGATGAAGGTATTTTATTTTTGAAATTATATAATCATTGGATGCCATGCATTCATTTGATGAGTAGTCTATGAAAGAATGAATGCATAGTATTTGGCTATGAATAGTCAATTAAAGAATGCATTACAAATTAGGTTAATGATTATATGCATTCTTTCATTACAAATTAGGTTAATGATTACAAACTAGTTGAATCCACAGCTCCTTCAACAAATTAAAATTTTGACGTTCAAAAAGGCAGTTAAATAGAACCTGAAAATTAGGCCCTTTTTTTTTTTTTCAAATGAAAATTCTAGTTGTATTAGGGTGTCCTTTTTTAAAGCTTTTTAGGTCATCTACAAGAGAGGAGAAGTTTAAAATGAAATTAGGTTTTTCTCTTAGAGTTTTGTTTGGTTTAATGGATTGCTAGATGCCTTACTAAGGTAAGGAGTGAAACCCAACCTTCTATAGATATGGTCTTGACAACCTTTTATGATTTTAATGATTAAGTTCCTGTTTTTTTATTGATTTATTTATCTAGAAAGTCTTTATTTATTTATTATTGTTATTTAGTATAGTTCTTTGGTTTAAAGTAGACTGGGGGCACGTTACTTAGGATTCCCTACAAATTAATTCACTAGTTTTTTTTCTTTCTTAGTTGCCTAAAATCAACTATATTCTAAAACTACCTTTAGAAATTAACTTTTGTGTCATTTTTGCTAAATCATCTTACTAAAATTATCAATCATTAATATAAATTTTAGTTGAGTTATAAAATAAAAGTGTAAGAATTACCAATAGATGTGTTGTGTGTAAATTCCTAAACCTTAGAACACGTTTTGTAGATTGTAACGGTAATTACATAGGAATATGAATAATTACAAGGAATATAAAACATTGTAATGTAATGCTTATTACTATTTATTTGTTTGGTGTCAACATAATAATAGAACCCTAAAGACAATGGAATGAAAGTATTTTAAATTAAACTTAAAATATATTTTAAGAAATATCTTACTCATATAATTATATTTCCTAGAAAATAATATTTTTTTTTTTAAATTTGAAAGAGAGAGATTAGTTAATTTTTATGATATTTTATTTTCATAATTGTTATGTGCATATAGAAAGTTAGTTTATTTTGAAATATATTAATTTTTGAAATTAATACACCTCCTAATGAATAGTTATTACATCCCTTTTAGAGATGAATAGTTATTTCTCATTCTAAAAAATAGTTATTCATAATAAATGACTATTACCTGTGATAAAAACATAATCAAACTATTGAATATCTAAACCATAAGAATTATTATTATATTACAGTGCCTATTACAATCTACCAAAATACCCTTAGTGTTTCAAGTTATTTTTTGTTTTTCTCAATTTAATTTTTCTTCACCAACCAAAATACAATTTCTCTTCAATTAATTTTTATTGTTTTAACTTTATTTTATCTCTTGGATTGCTAATCAACTCCCTTTTCATTGGATTCGACTTTGGACTCATTGAGTTATTACTTCATGACATCTGCACTTACGAGCATTATTGAAATTATAGTAGCTCGTTATGAGATAACTAGAGCCCAAGGTCCATTGGAGTTAAGATTTTATTTTTCCATTTGGTCCTACATCAAACTATGTATATAAAATCCTCTAGAAGGCTGGTCACATATACTAAGTAATATAAGTTGGAGAATTTTTGTTGTGAGAGAACCCTAGAGTGGCAACTATAAGAAGAGGAAGAGAAAATTAGTTTTCTCTTACCCTCTTAATTTAACACATGTTCATGGTTTCTTCAACAAAGAAATACAAAGATTCCTCACTCTAGACCATACACCGTCATTGAGATAAAGATCAAGATGACACAAGGTTTGATCAAAGTTTGAATAAAGATTCAAGTTATTGGTAAAGATCTTTTTAGTTTTCAAGTTTGATGCATTAAGGATATGTTTTATAATAAATTTAGATTCATAAGATCCTAAAATTTATTCCGCTTAATATTTATGATATGTAGGTGGGTGAATAATAAGTGTGGGGTGATTTGGTAAAGATTTGTAAATAATAGGAAGTTCTTGTTGAAGCTCAATATTCAAAGTTCCTACACAAACAGAGCACGAAATTGTTATGGAAATGATGAGAACTCTAAAACTCAAGTTAGAGAGGGAGAAGAGGATTTGTGGAACTAAATTTAAGGGTTGTTCAATGAGTACCTCTTGGTGAATTGGAGGGGGTATTTATACCCCTATTGGCACCGAGAAATCATAATAATTCCCTCTTATTACTTTCAGTTAGATATGATAGATCCATGCTTGTTCTGCCAGTTTAGGCTCTGTTTTTGATTGGTTGGAAATCCCATCAAAGGATAAGCCATGTCACATTTAATGTTGGGTGAATGGCTTAAGTAAGGGTTTGTGGAGTAATTAATGCGATCCTAATTAATGTGACCTCCAACACAGTTTTAAGGGCAATTGAGTCCAATCACGATAGACCAATTTGGTAGTCAGCAAGTCTTCAAGCACTAGCCTCACTAGTTGACCAGTTTTAAGGGCGTTCATTTCCGTTTTTGACATCTTCTCTCTTCACTTTTTCTTTGTGCATGTATCTAATCCAATATTTGAGTCAATTCATATTAGGCTATTAATCGTCACAATTAAAAAGAATAAAATAGTCTCTCTCATTTTCAATGTGAGATTAAACATTTTTATTAATTTCTCATCTTTCATATTAACTCCCACATCTTTATATTTATGTTGTATATAAATCAATTTTAATTATATAATATTAAAATACTCCAACAATTACCATAATGCCCTTGCTCATTAATTACCACTCACATAATATACATATCGTTTTTCAACAGGAGCCACCTACAGTCATGGACAAATGGCTAAGCCATCTCTTAAGAAAAAGATAGAATCTAATTTTATAATTTTATACATAATTGATAATTCTTATGGAGTATCATGTTGTCTAGAAGAACCATGTGCCATCTCTTTACCTTTTCTTTTTTTCTTTTTGATAAGCTCTCTACCTAGATATTTCCTATTACTTTAAATATTGCTTTGGCATGGTTATCGACTCATCGGTCACTCATCACCATCAGCACCATATGAGTCCCAGCGAAATCAAAAAATCATATCACATTTTTGTGCATTTCTTGATCATTGATTTGATCCTACAGTTATGATTTAGTGCCTTGCATGCATGGGCTATACCTATAACCATATACAAGGCCGTATAATGAGAGACTGATTATGATCCTCTTGGTGGTACTTTTTATGATTAAGATTTAGGGTAATCCACCTTATAACCATGAGGTCTAAGGACACATTTTTCTTTTAAGAGGATCACAAAACCCAATATGTGACGATTGCAATAACAATTTATATCTATTTTAATTGTAAAATCTATTATATGATTATTACAATAACAATTCTTACATATTTTAATAATAGGAAAAATATTAACTAATACTCTAAAAAAAATGGTTTATAAACTATTTTAGAAACATTTTATGAAAAGAAAAGAAAATAATTAATTTTTTTTGACAGTTTTTATATTTTTCATAATAATAATTTTAAAATATTCTTATTATAATTTATTAATAATTATCTTAAAAATACTCCTTGACATGATTTTTTTAATAATACTTATTTCATCACGAATAACTTATCTTTATTGACTTCATTTAGATTTGAAATAAACGGAATAAAAAGTACAAATTTTACTTCAAAAGTAAAACTTTAAAAAATTATAATAGTAAAAATAATCTGATGTTAAATTTATCCATATTAAAAAGGTCACGAAACACGGTCAAAAGATTCTATATAATGGTAGTTGATTGATTAATGTAGCTCAGTAGCTGTGACCCATTAAACGCGATGTGACACACTAAAAGCGATGGTGCTTTCATCACCACCAACCTTCTTTTATGGCTTCATTCCGCTTTGTATTATCATCCACAGTACCAAGTTTCCCCCTATGTCCCATCCCAAAAAAAAAAAAAAAAAAAAAATCTCCACCTAAGTATTATTTATAAAAAAAAAATACCCACCCATATAAGTGAAATCCACCCAAGCACGTTGAACGCGTGCTGAACACTTAATAACTGTGTTAGTTTATTGTTAGTTTCTTTAAGATTTTTCTAATTTTTTTTATGTGTTAAAAATACTTGATATTGTAAAAAAAAAAAAATAATCGTGCCTGCTATATATATATATATATATATATATATTTTTTTTTTAAGGAATTCGTAAGAGAGTGAAAGATTTATATTTCGTTTGTTTTGAAGTAAAATATTTTCAAATGCTTGGTATAACATGTAAAATTTTTCAAGCAAACCACTAAAATCTATGGCTCAGCCACTAAAGTCGTTAGTGCTGGAGGTTTGGTTACTGGACCTCCAGTGACCACCGTTAAAGCAATCTCTAGTGACTAGACCATCAACATTGGTTGTCTGAATGGCAGTTTCGACCACTAGACCACCAAAAATTGCCTCCAAAATAGCATCTCCAGTTATCGAAATGCTAGCACCAATCGCCAGAACAATGTCTTTGGCCACCAGACCACCAACACTAGTCGCCTGAACGACATCTCTAGTTACCGAAACGACATCTCCAATTATTGGACCGTCATCACTAGTCACTAGACAGTGTCTCTAGTCGCCACAACGGCTTCTGCCATTAGACCTTCAACTGCCCAACCCACTGGATTGGTGACCTAGCCACAAGATGGGAGGAAGGAAAGTCACTATGTAATTTTATAAAATGTTTTACCAAATTTTTAAATGTAAAAACTTTTTATAAAGAATTGTACAGGCAACGAAAAATATTTTACAAGTTTAACCACATTTTACAAGTAAATAAATACTTGAAAATAGAAAAAAGTCAAAATAAATGGAGCTTAAATCCTAAACGGTATTTTTTTTTGAAACAACAAAAAAATATCAACCCAACTACAACGCTATTTAACACTTGACATTGTGCGTGTGATGCTAATTTTTTTATTATAAATAATTAACTTTATTGAATAAAACTGAGGATACAGAGGAAGTGGAAGAAGTACTTTCTCCATCAGTAATGGTAATAACAGATAACCTGGACCCCTGGTGGAAATGGAAATCCTTCCACTTACATTATAAAAAGAAATCCAACATGCTGCGTCATTAGCAAGAGAATTACCCGACCCCCCAACATGATCAGTAATCATCTTTTCTTTTTATAATAAAAACAGTAGTAATCATCTTCTTCTTCTTTTAATGAAAACATGAGTAATTATCTTCTTCTTTTTTATAATGAAAACAGGAGTAATCATCTTTTTATTTTTATAAATGAAAATATGAGTAATCATCTTTCTTTTTTCTTTTTTAATGAAAACATGAGTAGTAATCCTCTAAAAAGACAAGGAATTTAAGAAAAGCAAAATATCAACAATCTTCACAGAAACTATTGACCAATGGGGCTTCACAGTTATTTCATTAATAATTGAAAAGCTAGTAGGTTTTCGCAATTCATGGTGTTCCCTTTATTAAGCCATGGGTCCTCCTGTCCTGATATGTAGGACAGTAGAAGGTAGGAGGAGCTTATCGTGTATATGGGGGACAACTGCCAAGTCTCACCGCAAAAAGCGCGCATCACTATTTTACATGAGAGAGAATTCCAACGTTCACATTCATATAATCATTATGCCATAGTAATTTGCTTTGCTACTGTTGTTTTCATCCAAAAGAATCTTTTTAATTCTGAAAATTTTTATCTAGATTTTATTTTCATTTTCAAACAGTCCTTCGATTATTGAACTTACTACTCTCTTTTTTGGTAAGTCTTTACTTACACCCTTCAACATGCAAATTTGTAAACTTTTTTATTCTATTATAAGGGTTCTATAATTAACTAATTACCTTTTCAAAACATAAGTACTACTCATATTATTTCTAATTATCTTTTTCGTTCAAAGAAGTCAGTCATTATTATTACACCTGAACATGCACCCATGTTTTTTTTTTTTTAAGTCAATCGTTGTTAATATCAAGAAAAGATAGAAAAATATATATACCATAAAACTCATGTCTAGCTAGGACATGTTTAGGAAATCAGTCAATTAATTATAAATATATAATAGACTCAATTTTGAAAAGTTTTAGCTTCTCAAAAAAAAAAAAAAATTTTTGAAAAGTTTTAAATAAAGAGGAGTCAAATACCTAATATGAGACATCATTGATGTATTTTTATTTTCATAATATGTAACCCCACAAAAAAAATCTTAACATAGTTATGAATAAGATCAAGGATATATAGTACGTAAATAGTTTATTCAAGAATGACCTTTTAGATTAGGGTCCCATTTTTTTTTCTTTTTTTCTAGATGATAATTGACAATTACAATGGCAAGAGAGTGAACCCTGAATGTCTCTAATAGAAATACTAAAAAGTGTTAATTGAACTATAAAACTCTTAATTATGAATCTAAACTTAACTTTCACATAACAAGAAAAAAAAAAAAGAATAAGGGGTTTATCCTATAAAACAACTAAACAAGTAATAATATCTTAGGTTCTAGTTAGCTCTCTCTTATTATCGAATTAGGAACATAAAATTCCACTTACACCAAAAGGAAATTAATTGATATTTTTACAGAGGAGTCATCATAACACAAATAACCTATTTTCAAATCCTATTGTATTTATTAATTTTTTAAAAGCTATAAAATTGGCTAGAAACTATAACTCAACTAGTACAAAATAAGATCCTCTCTATTTCACTTGAATAATGTGAATTCATAAATAAGATCCTCTCTATTTCACTTGAATAATGTGAATTCATTTCATAGTTTAAGATTTTATTTCCTATATGTAACAATGTACATGATGTCAAATCAATTTTATTTTTAAAACACTATATTCACTTTAAGATTTATAATAATACATCATGAAATCAATCCATTCAATAGGGTGAAATGTGGTTCAAGACTAGGGCAGAGTGAGAGGGGCCATGACATGGCCCCCTCTGATTATTATTATTTTTTAAAAAATGTACTGTATTTTTGTAATCACTAATCCATATTTTTTTTCTCTCCTTATTACTCTTATATCATATATAACTCATTAAACAAAAATGTATTCAATGTGTGTATTCCTAAAAAAATACAAATAAAAATTATTCATAAAGATTTCTTTATTTTTTAAAAAAAAATTGTTTTTAATTTGCATTTGGAAAATTAGAGATAGAGACACTGTATTTTTATTTTATTTTTATTTTTCGAAGAAAAAAATAAAATTGCGGTTTTTGTGGTTAAAAGTTAGAGATCTTTACTGTAGTTATCATTTATTAAAAAAAAACTCTTTTAGTTATTATTATTATTATTGACTTGTATATATTTAGGCATGTAAAGTGATATTTATTATTTAAAATTAATTAAAATTTTCCTGTTTCATAATTTTCAAAACTATATTATTATTTAACTATGTAATCTCTAATTTATTTAATAAAAAATATTTATCTAATATCTTTGAAGAGTATTTATTGTAATTAAGTTGAATTAAAAGATAGTTGATGCAAAGAATAAGTTGATGGAGTATTTATTTATTTTAATATATGTTTTGAGTTATGTAAAGAATTAGTTGATGCAATTGTTTGTTTATTTATTATATATGAGAAGATGATGAGTCTGTTTGGGATCTGTTTATTTTGTTAATATTGAAATTTTTTTTCTAAAAGTTTTGTAAATAAAAGTAAAAATTAGCTGAAATAGTATAATGAGACAAAATTAATCATGCCAAACCAACACGATATACAGTAAATCATATTATAGATCCACTTCAATGGTTTCATATGAGAATGTTTGTGGACTTAATTTTTGTGCCATTATGATGTAGCGGAGCATGAATAGTGAAAAAAAAAGATTTATATAAAATCGATTTTCTATGAAAAAATTGTGGCACAATGGTTTTTTTTTTTAGAAGATCGTGGCTCAAAGGTTGTAATTGTAGAATTACTTATATGTATCACTGAAAAGATTTTATTTTTTTTAATTTAAATTGATTAACACATTTAACTTGGGCTCCAGACAAAATTACACATAAAATAAGAAAAAAAAAAGAATCAGAATGAAGAGAGAGAGAGAGAGAGAGAGTCAACTAATAAACTGTTTTGGTCCAGCGAAGGCATGACACTTGCGACTTTGGAGATACAAGCGCGCGTGGTGCTGTTATTACCGTTGTTTCTCAAGGGCCACCACCTCTGGTTTTGGCTCTCTTTTGCCTATTTTTTTTCCTTCATAAATTTTTGATTTCGCACATTTACATTTTCTCCAGCCAACGTTGTCATCATCACCACCTTTACAAAAGGCTCTCGCTCTTGAGTGGTTCGTGACTTCGTGTATAAGCTCTGGCCTTTGGGTTTTGATTAAGGCTTACATTAAAAAAAAAGTGGGTGCAATGCCCGGTTGCATAATTGTGCATTTCATGTATCTTAAGCCTATAATAGCCCTATACCACTAATATTGTTGTTGTTATTCCTTTCTTGTTCTTTCTTCCATCCTCCAATATAAGAGGACCACTCTAAATGTTTTATCATTAATGGAAATCCTAAATATCCATTACAGGGTGTTATGTTGATCCCATGATGATTGTCCAGAATCTGCTCCTCTCAATTATATGGGGTTCATTGGTGTTAGATGGAGGAGACCAATTAGAGAGCTCCTTTCTTCAAACCCCAGGTAATAAAATGCTCATGTTCATTCCTTTATGGTTTCACCTCTCTTTCTTAGTTTGATCTTGTTGTTGATAGAGAAAAGGAAAACCGAAAACCAAAACTTTGTTCATTGTACTTAAAGTGGGGTGGATTTTTTTTTTTTTTCATTTTTCAAAAGTGTGATTGGTTTGCTGGAGATTCATCAATTGTTTGACATAAATGGATAATGGGGTGGGTTCATGAGCAGAGCAACTTGCATTCATGTCAGAAAGATTAAAACCTGGATTATTGTTGTAATTAGGCCACTGATTTGGGATGGTTACCCCAAAAAAAGAAAGAATTCCAGAAAAATTCTAATGGTTTTTTTTTTCTTTGAGTTGTTTTGAGGAAATATTGGTTATTTTGGATTAAGAGTGTGATTTTTGATCTGGGTTTTTGCTGGGCAGATGAATAAGCTATGAAGTATTGATTGGAGCTAGCTGAGGAGAGGGATTTTCAATCATTGAATCCAATGGAGACACCAGCAGAGCAGCCACAAGCAGGGCAGACAAGCCTGCCTCGGAAGAAGATGACAAAACAATTGACTGGAAAACGTGACGATACGCCTTTGCATACTGCGGCAAGAGAAGGGAATCTTACTGCTGTAACAGAAATCTTTAGTGGCACCGGAGAGGCTGAATTGAAGGAATTGTTGGAAAAGCAAAATCAAGCTGGTGAGACAGCCCTTTATGTTGCAGCAGAATACGGTTGTGTTGATTTGGTTAGGGAGATGATCAAGTACTATGATCTTGCTGATGCTGGCATTAAAGCAAGAAATGGCTTTGATGCATTCCACATTGCTGCAAAACAAGGGGACTTGGGTATGTAGTCACTTAAAATAATTCTTTGTCTGTTTGCTCTTTGTGGATTTTTGTCTTTCAGGAGGGAATTTGAGTTCTATTTTGCCTTGTTGCAGAGATATTGAAGGTTTTAATGGAGGTCCATCCAGAATTGTCTATGACCGTGGATGGATCAAACACCACGGCTTTGCACACTGCTGCAACACAAGGGCACATTGAGATAGTGAATTTTTTGTTAGAGGCAGGAAGTAGCCTGGCAACCATTGCTAGAAGCAATCAGAAGACTGCCTTACACTCTGCAGCGCGAAATGGGCATTTGGAGGTTGTGAAAGCACTTCTGGAAAAGGAGCCTGGGATTACCAAACGGATTGATAAGAAGGGGCAGACTGCACTACACATGGCAGTGAAGGGACAGAGTAGTGAGGTGGTGGGGGAGTTGATTAAGGCAGATCCTTTGTCGGTAAACATAGTTGATAATAAGGGCAACACTGCGTTGCACATAGCGACCAGGAAAGGTAGAGCTCAGGTAAATTTGCCTCTCCCTGCCTTGTTAGTTGTTATTTATCTATAATGATGAAAACTTCTTGCTGTTTTGATAATAAATTTCAGATTTGACCTTATGCTGATGGAGTTAAATGCATCATAGCTTTAAATATGACATTTTTTCTTTTAATTAAATTAATTCATGAATCATGGTACAGACATTTCATCAAGGGGCCTTCTTGTTGTGCATGGTTATTGAGACAAGCAACCAAGGGAAAATATAGTTTGGAATTCAATTATTATTTGTTTGATAGATGTTGCTGCTTCCTGTGAAACGTGAGAGGTCACTTTTCTGGATATATGCTGCTAGAGAAAATTAGAAACTGAATACAAATTTGAGAATAGTCCATGGGAAAGTTATTTATTTGATGAGGGTGATGTACTACCTGTTTAATTACATTAATAGTTATAGATTTTAATGTTTGAAGAAGTTGGTGCTTGAAAGCGCTTCATTTGGATCCATCCCTTTTCATTTTACAAAACCAATTTATTGAAAGAAGGAAATGTTAAAACTAATAACAACATAGATAGACTTCTGTTTGAATTGCATTACTTTAACATCCTCATCAATCATCATCTGAGAAATAAGGTAAGGATACTGTTCATATATAGTTTACTTCCACTATAACTGTTCAGATCAAGTTCTTACAGTTGTCCTCTCATAGGTTTTCTCTAATGGAGTAAGTTTCTTCGATTGGGCATCTATATTTTTTAACTAAAAGATTTCGAAGCCTTCAGCTGGCTTTTCTGAAATGTCATAGATTGTAGTATTTATCTGTTCTAGTCTGGGATGAGAAACCTTTGTTTTTGTCACTCACAGCCCTCTAGCTCCTTAGTGTTGTAGTTTGTGTAAATGCACATGCTTTTGAACATTTTTTTTTTTCATATGTTAAAGGTAGTTCTGTTTTCATCTTTTATTGGTCATAATTGTTCTCCTTTGATGCCAGTGCCACCATGGAGAACGATATTTTCAGAACATGAATGGCGTTACAACTTTCTTTCTGGATTAATTTTTCAACTATAGTTTTCCAAATAGCTTGGTCAAACAATAATAACCAAATTTTTTTAGTGGAGAAGTTACATTTTCAGAATACCCCCTGGTACTGTCGCCAAGCACAAAATAGGTAGACTAACTTGCCACGTGCAATACTGCAAACAATTTTGCTATCCCACAAATGCACCTTTTTTCAGAGCTATGATTCATCTGCAACTATTTTATTTTAACCACACCTTCTGTTACTTCTTTTATGATTGATCAAATGGATTTTTAATATTGCAGAAATTACGCCATCATACTTTCCTTAATAGAATCAGCTGAAAGGAAGAAGTTGACATAATTTAAGTAACTATTTGTGCAGATTGTGAAGATGCTTCTCGAACACACTGAGACAGACACAAAAACCGTTAACAGGACTGGTGAAACTGCCACTGACACTGCACAGAAAACTGGCCAAGCTGATGTTGCAGCCCTTCTTCAGGATTATGGGGTTCAGAGCGCCAAAAACCTCAGGCCTCAAGCACCAAGCACTGCCCGTGAGTTGAAACAAACAGTTAGCGATATAAAGCATGAAGTCCATGACCAGCTAGATCAGACCCGGCAGACCAGAAAACGTGTTCGAGGCATTGCCCAACGTATCAACAAAATGCACACAGAAGGTCTCAACAATGCAATCAACTCCACAACTGTTGTAGCTGTCCTCATTGCCACAGTTGCGTTTGCAGCCATCTTCACAGTCCCTGGACAATATGTTGACGACCCAGAAAACATTCCTCCTGGAGTCTCCCTCGGGGAAGCAAATATTGCACCCCAAGTGCCATTTATAATCTTCATCATCTTTGATTCCATTGCACTCTTTATTTCTCTGGCAGTTGTGGTGGTGCAGACCTCAGTGGTAGTCATAGAAAGCAAGGCAAAGAAGCAAATGATGGCAGTTATCAACAAGCTAATGTGGTTGGCTTGTGTGCTTGTTTCAGTGGCATTCTTGGCTCTGTCATTTGTTGTGGTGGGTGAGAGTGAGAGGTGGCTGGCAATTGGAGTAACAATTATAGGAACAACCATAATGGCCACTACTTTGGGTACTATGTGTTATTGGGTCATTAGGCATCGGATTGAGGCCTCCAATATGAGAAACATTCGGAGAAAATCATCACTTGGCAGTGGATCAAGATCCTTGTCACTTTCAGTGATGTCAGACTCTGAGATCCCCAACAGTGAGTACAAGAAAATGTATGCAATTTGAGACACTCCCTACGCCAGATAAGTTTTTAGCATTCGGCGTAAGAGATCTCTATGCTTATATATAAGTTGACATCTAAAATGTATATTTCTTGAAGAGTTGATCATACTTTTTTCTCTTCAAAAAAGTTTACTCATTACTATGTCAGTTTAGTGAGATCTCGCGATGCTTCTATAATGTGTTCAATTAAATTGTAGTAGTTGAGTAAACTCTAAAATGTGGGCTTTAATTGCCATGAACAAATCTCACGGTTAAATCCAATCTCATACGTAGCTTATAGGCAAGGCAACAATAAATTGTTACACCTAACTGGTAAATAAATTCAAGCTAGTGCAGCAATATTACGTTAAATGTACTACACGATAGATGTTGCTAAGGATGATCCTAAAATATGACAATTGACAGCTTCCTTCTTTTTTTTTTTTTTTTCTTTTTTTTTTGATAAGATGACAACTGACAACTAAGATTTATGCTTTACTGCTTTTTGACCTTTCTTTTGGAATAGGAAGGAAATGTGAACAGATTCAATGTATATAGTAAAGGTCTAGCTACGATAAATGCATTTGTGATTTGTCATAGTTTCGGAATTACACTAAAATCCTGTCATGAATATAGTGGATTTGACACACATACCCTTATGAGACATCTCTCTGGTAACATGAGTGGATCCCACAAAATCACAAATGTGGATGTTAGTAGGTGTGTGCCGTCAACCCGTCAAAACCGATCCGATCCAACCAATTGGGTTAGGTCTATTTTTAGGGCTTAGTGGGTTGAGTTGAGTTAAAAAAAATTTATAGCAGGTCAGGTTGGTTTGGGGTCATAAAATTCCAAACCCGTCAAATCCAACCCGACCCGCATATATATTTAATATATATTTAAAATATATTATATAATTAATAAAAAAATTTAAATAACTAGCTCTTCCTCCCATCTTATGTAAAAGCCAATATTAATGTATATTAGTTCATATATTAATGTATAACTGAGTTGAAATATTAGTTCATACATATATTAATGTATAATTGAATTGAAATATTAGTTCATATATTAATGTATATTTTGTTTATCAACTCAGATGACAAGTGTGATATATTTTTTCTACTCAATTTAATAATAATAGTAATAAAAAAAATTTGTCCAACCCATGAGTTCAACCCGATCCATGTGGGTTGGGTTGGGTTGAATTTTTTTAACCCACCATGGTTAGGTCAAAAAATCCTTTTAACCCGACCCAATTTGACCAATGTACACCCCTAGATGCCGCATATTGTGAAAAAAAAAAGATCTCATAGATCCTTTCTCTACGCCAAGAGGCCTAAGATAGACAATCGAATAAAGGCAAAACACAATTCCCGTTGTAGTTTCTATTTATAGTTTTACTCAATCTTCTTGGATTATTGCTTTTTATTTATTCAAAGGTAACTTCTCTCAAGCAATATCCAAATTATATGGATATTAAAAGTACATAAAAATATTATTCAATCCAACCCCGAAGCTTGATTTATTCTTATTTTAGCTTATGGCAAGCTTAAATTCAGTTTTACTTCCTTATTTTCTTCCATTATTACCTGCTTTTAAGCGAACCCAAGAAGAAAAACATACAAAAACACGCACTGGTGAATTGAAGTGGAAAAAAAAGATATTGACACCGTTGGTGAAAAAAGATAAAAGGGATTTAAAAAAAAATTAAGGTACAATTCATTAGGTTGCATCTTAAATTTTCCAATTAGATTTGATCATCTAACCTTGAAAGCTGTAACCATGCACAAGAAAGTGTATTGCCAATAAGTCATTTAGATAAAATGAGAAATGTTATACCTATAATGTTTTCACAACAAATCTTAAATAACAGGTTGTTACAGGATGTTTCTTCTCCCAAAAAAAAAAAAAAATTATTACTAGTTAGTAATGGTAGGCAAAAAAGTAATTTCAGTGATGAATTCAAATTAGACTAATAACAACTTTATACTTAGGATTTGCTATGAAAATATTATAAACTCTTATAAATAAACCATATGATTGAATATTTTAGAGTTTGTTGATGCCCATTTTTTATATTTAAAAAAAAAAATTCCAACAGCAAAAAAGCCCAATAACAAGTGAAAAAGGAATATAATAAGAGATTAGTAAGTAACGGCAGAAACAAAGGGTTGAAAAGGCCTAAAGAAAAGAAGAAAAGAAGAAAAAGAAATGAGGCCTAATGGGCCAATCGGCAGAAAGTAGCAACAGACAAACTCATGGACCCAAGAAGAGGCAAAAGTGGGGTAAGCCCAATAAGCCCATGCCATCTCCCGTAAAAGATAAACACGGGTAGAAAGAATGTAGGGTGTAGAATAAGACAAGGCCATACATTAGCGGCAAGAATGGCGTGAGAAAGAAAGAAGACAAAATAGGAAGTAATGGGACAATCACATTTTGGCCGGAGCACCACCAACCTATACCCAGCCAATGCAAGGGAGGTGAACTTATGGTTAAAGGATTTGCAGAGGGTGTGGTTTGGTGGTTGGGGGGAGGGGGGGAGGGGGGGGGGGGAGGGTCTATTTCTAGTATCCAGCCAATGCTTCGTTTTGGAGGTGCTCTACTTGGAAGGCATCTTTGTCCAAAATAGGTTGTAAATGACTGGGACCACTTAATGCATGCCATAAAGATAGGTAGAGAGAAACCCAAAGCTATGCCCATCGAAATGAGAGAGATGGACCCAAGGTAGAACCAAACAAACAAGGATTTGTTGTGAAATAAGTAGTGGAAGAGAGAGAAAGCACTGGGCATGCCTAGGTGTAGTGGAGGTCGAGTGGCCAGCGGGCTAGTGGGCAACTCTAAAAGGGTGCTCACAGTAGACAAAAATGGTTGGTGAGCAATAGGGGTAAAATAGAGAAATCGCAAAGGCTTAATCCAGTATAAAGAGGAACAATAGCCATAAATGAAAGGGGGTAGCGACTAAGGAAGGAAACAAAGAGAGTTGAAAGAGAAATAACAAACAAAAGAGAAAGAGAGAAGTGAAAGAACACGGCAAAAAAGACATGCATCAATAGACCATCTTTTTTCCTCCCTCTTACAGCAAACCCACTCTTTGAAATCCCAACAAAGCAACAAGTAGCCATCTAGGCCCATTCCCTAAAATGCATAACTTTGATGGCTTAGCCCAATAGTAAGGTTATCTAAGTTAGGGCTCAGTCTCTCTTTGGTTCACTTCTTGCGGAAGAACTTGTTATTTTACATTTTGCTATATTATTTTGCATTCTACTGTATTGATTATATTAATTGCTTCCCTGACTAACCTTCTTGCTGCAACTAATCTTCCTGCTATAAGATATTTGCCCTTGAATCTATAAGCATGTACTAACATTTGCGGGCTAATATGCATATATTTGTTAATGCTTGTTGTCTTTATTTTGGATGCTGAGCTTGTGCAAAAACTGGCCCTTTAGCAAGGTCCTGCTAGAGTAGTGGGCCAAGCCCAACTCTTTGAACCACAGCAGAACAGGCCTCAGCCCAGCAGATTGGACCTTGGCCCATCAACATAAAAAGCACCTAAAAAGTTCAACCAAAAAAAAAAAATCTCGTAAAAGTTATTGGGTTAGGCTAATTTTTGAAACCAAACCCAAAACATAACAACGAAGCCCATTAGATTTCTCTCACTCTCATATCTGGGTCGAAACGTCCACACCATTATGATATAAGGAAAAACAATAATTATAATTAAATAAATCTCTCTCAAGTCTCTGTGTGATTGCGGGGTGAGAGTGATCATAGCCAAAAAAAAAAAAAATGGATGACGAATTGCTGGAATTGCAGAGGCAGTTCGAGAGCGCACAGCAAGCGAAATCGAGCATCCGATTATCGGAGCGAAACGTCGTCGAATTGGTCCAAAAACTTCATGAGCTCCACATCATCGATTTCGATCTTCTCCACACCGTCTCTGGCAAAGAATATATCACTCCTGTACCTCTCTCTCTCCCTCTCAATTTTCTCCTACCTTCTGTTTGTTTCCCGAGAAAATTACAGAAATGAAAATAAAACAACTCGTTTGTTTGTTTTATGATATACATATTTACATATGGCTCTATGCAACAGAGGAAAACCTATAATCAATTAATTTTAGGCTGTGAAACCGGTTCATTTAATAGCTGTAGTCTGATAATGGATACGAACTGATTCGATATTTGATTGTTATTATTTTGTTTCTTACATATTCTCAGTTACCAAACAGAGCATTAGTTTTTGAAACTTTGAATTCCTCTCTGATAATGTATGAGGATGAGGGTTGTTAATATTTATGTGCATGTGATTTCTTTTGTTGAAATTTGATGATAGTATGGTATGGTACAAATAGGAGCAACTGAGGCATGAAATGGTGGTGGAGATCAAGAAATTAGGGCGTGTTTCTCTGATTGATCTGGCGGACACTACGGGTGTTGATTTGTATTACGTTGAGAGTCAAGCTCAACATGTTGTTTCTGATGATCCGGGGCTTATGTTATTTCAAGGAGAGATAATATCACAATCTTATTGGGACTCTATGGCTGAAGAAATCAACGATAGGCTTCAAGAATGTAGTCAAATTGCTTTGGCAGAGATTGCCACACAGTTAAATGTTGGTTCGGAAATGGTCACCTCTGTGTTGGAGCCGCGCCTTGGGACTTTGGTAAACTTGTTTTTGCTAAATTTCATGTGATTTTAGAATGTGTAAAGAAAGAAATAAAAAATTAATTATGTTGGATTGAACATGTATTTGGATTTTAGGTGAAAGGTAGGCTTGAAGGTGGGCAATTGTATACGCCTGCATATGTTGCTCGTGTTAGTGCTATGGTTCGTGGCTCTGCAAGGGGTATTACAGTCCCAACTAATTTGTCTGCATTGTGGAGCTCACTGCAACAACAACTGCATGAAATGGATGGAGCCAGTGGTGTGGCCATTGACGGTTCATTTTTCCAATCCCTATTTAATGGGATTGTGAAGGAAGGCGAGGTTTTGGGATCACTACGTGCAGGAGTTCATTGGACACCTAATGTACGTAAGATAATCTAGACATTTTATCTGGAAAAATTTGTTTAGATTTATCTTTTGGGAATGCTGAGTTTTGATAGCTGTTAAAACTATTTCTGGTAGACTATTCGAGGTTTCTTATTCAATTTGGGCCTCCAAAATCCTCCCATGTTACCTAAATTAGAGGAGGAGAAAGGGGGGGGGGGGGGGAGAAGCAGTTATCAACTGTTTTCTTACAAAGTCACGTAAATAAATATATATATATATTTTATTTAATATTTTTCTGTGGATTAGCAATAAATATCTCTTAAAATAAACTAGGAGAATAGGGTATACAATGACTTCTCCTAGATGTTAGAATCTGAGAAAGAATTAAATGGACACTGCTTACAACATTTGTCCAATAATACAAGGATCTAAGAACTAAGTACTATCTAATTCTGGTTATGCTCAAAACCATTATAGAAATATGAAATCTGCCATTGTGTGCATTTGCTATTGGAGTGTAACTAGAAGTATCTCTTTGTTCAAACTGCATTTCAAATTCCCATTAATCTTCCATTTATTATTCTTAATTCTTATCTGCGTGACTAGGGGCAACACCTCATGAAGTGAAGTCACTAGTTTGAATATTCTCTCTATTTGAGATGGGGACAAAACTTATCCCCCTCCCCCCTCCCCCCCCCCCCCCCCCCCCCCCCAAAAAAAAAAAATATATATATATATATATATATATATTTGATATTACTAGCGACTAGCAGTCATGATGTTGATTTAAGGGTGGTAGACTTACTCCTGAAGAGTATCTCTAGTCTTCCTACATACTACCTATCCTTCTTTACAATCCTTGTAGCTGTGGTTGATAGATTGGAGCGTATTCAAAGGAATTTTTTGTGGGGGTCTTCGGAGGAGTGTTTTAAGCATTCTTTGGTGGCTTGGGAGAAGGTGTGTTCACCTCTAGAGATGGGTGGTTTAGGGGTGAGGAAGTTAGTTCACTTCAACCAAGCCCTATTAGGGAAATTGTTATGGAGGTTTGGCCAAGAAGGAACTCACCTTTGGCGGAGGGGTATTGCCACCAAATATGGAGAGCGTCAAGGGGGGTGGAATACTAAAGATTGCAGAAAGGCCCACGGGTGTGGCCTTTGGCGTGGTATTAATGATGGTTGGGAGAAGTTCTCCACACATTTGGCTCTTGTGGTGGGTGATGGCTCCCGCATTCTTTTTTGGCATGATAGGTGGGTTGGGGATACCTCACTTAAAATGCTCTATCTTCAGTTATATGCATGTTCAAATGACAAGGAAGCTTGCATTTTTGATTTGTTGGGTCATTAGGAGGACGGGAGTAATCGATTTTGGAACTTGAGATTTTATAGGAATTTTCATGAGAGGGAATTAGAAGCTGCTTTCTCTTTCCTAGATTTCATTTAGTCTCGGATTCCAAGAGGCATTGGGTGTGATAGTCCCCTTTGGTGCCTTAATGGGAATGGTAAATTTGATATTCGGTCTTTTTATAAGAAGATTAGGGGTACATCTCTTTCTAGCTTCCCTTGAAAGGGGATTTGGAAAGTTAAGGTTCCTAAAAGGGTGGCTTTCTTCTTGTGGACTGCAGTCCATGGTCGGATTCTTACCTTGGATAATTTGATGCTCCGGGGCCTCCCTTGGTGAATAGGTGCTGCATGTGCTGCTATTCTGCAGAATCTGTGGACCATCTTCTCATTCACTGTCTTGTAGCTTATTCTTTGTGGGTGCAAATGTTACAAGTTTTTGGGATTCAATGGGTCATGCCAGGTTCAGTGGAGAGTTTGGTGTTTTGTTGGAGTAATTGGTTGGGGAAATTTTCTTCGGACATATGGAATATGGTTCCTGGCTGTTTGATGTGGGTTGTTTGGATGGAAAGAAACCGGCGCTCTTTTGAGGCTATAGAGAAATCGCTTGATCAGTTACATGCTCTCAGCCAAAGTACTCTTTTCAATTGGGCTAGTTGCTGGGGCTCCGCAAACTGTTCTTCTACTCTGGAGTTTCTTACTTCCCTTAGAAGTGCCCCTTAAGTTGTTTTTCTTATTTCTGTTGTTTTTGTTTGCTGCTTTTATGTGTTTACCATCATGAACACCTTGTTCTTTGTTGTTTTCATTTTTTCTTCTTGATTAATATAATTCTTATTACTTATCAAAAAAAAAAAAAAGGTTTACCCCCTTATGTATATGCAAGAAAATTTGTGCTTATTATTTTGATTGCTCTCTCTCTCTCTCTCTCTCTCTCTCCCCTTCAGGGATAGAGATAGAGACTTTTCAAAGAGAAGTGGGGGTGACATGTATGTGGTGTCCTTAAGCTCCCCCCTTTCTCTTTCAATAATCAAAGCCCTTTTTAGCTGTTGTAAAAATTTAAACAGTTGTGGTTTCACATTATGTAGACTTGTGCAACAGGTCTTTGCCATTGCTCAAAAGGAGTGTGTAGATTCTTTCTTTTCACAGGTATGGAGTCCTCTTCTTTCACCTATCCATAATTTACTACTTCAGATATTTAATGTATCGTGTGTCCCTAATGTGATTTGTATATCAAAATGCATGTTCAAATCCTTTTTTTTTTTCTTATTTCAAGTCTCATAATTTTTCATAAACCTTTTCCCTTATTGCAACCTAAATTGTGACCAGGTCGATTTTAACCCCCTTACATGTGTAATCTATGTTGTATTAGAGTGATCACTAACCTAAGCTGAGCACAAATTCAATGTCACAATATTATGTGATTTTGTGAAATTCTATGTTCATATAGATTACTAATTACTTCAAAGCTAGGTTCCACTTTTTTAAGTGGCTGAATTCCATCTGGGTTTGGAACATTTTATATTCATTTAAGCTTTGTTTCATTTTTCAGAGAATTTCTGAAATTTTTTAAATTTTTTATTCTTTGTTTCTCCCGTATCACTGCAGAATTCTTTTATCAGCTATGAAAATCTGCATAAACTTGGAATTTCCCAGCCCGTTCAGTTCTTGCAGGTATTTTGTGGATTTCATTCCAATTCTATGTTTGTGGAGGTCATAGGATTTCTGTGAAGTAAATATATATTTTTTTTATTCTTCTCTGGATCTTATCTAATCAAACCATGGCTATGCACTCCAATTTAGTCCAGATATCCTGAAGGTGTGCCTTTAGTCTCTGTGTTTGTTCACCCCTCAATGATTGAGATGCTGGATGCTGCTACTGAGGATGCTCTTGAGCGTGGTAGTTGGTAAGGGCATGACTTAGATGTTAACTTTCAATCCTTATTCTTTTCCTTCCTGTTTCCATTGTTAGCTTTTTAATTAGGGCTATAAATAAATCAAGCTATTTATGAATAACTTGCGCTGCGCTAAAAAAAAAAACTAGTTTATGTTCATTAATTTAGCAAATGAGCCAAGCTCAACCCTAAGTTTAGGCTCGACTATTCAACAAGCCAAAATCAAACATAATAATGTGTTTGTGAACAAGCTTATGAGTATGATGCTTGATTTAAGTAGATGTAATATTAGGTGTTTTTATGTATACGTGTGTAAAAATATGCTTATATAGACATAAGATTGGATTGTGTAACTTTGTTAATAAGTTCAAAAGATATCAAATTATCAACAAAAAATACACACTATTGACTATCCTTTTTGTAATTTATGACAATTTTTTTTAATATTTAATTTATTGACAACTTAAATAGTCCATTTATTGTAAAAGATATATATACATATATATATACATATATATATATATATATAGATAGAGAGAGAGAGAGAGAGAGAGAGAGAGATGGGTTCAAGTTACACTAGGTGTAACTTCATAAGAGTTACACCTTTTTTGGACCATTGATTTGTATTAGATCTAAGGGTGAAAAAAAACTCATGGTCATGTCATTATTGTTCCCTAGAAATTAGTAATTAAGTCATTAACTCTTCTTATTAAAAATAGAAAAATAAAAAACAGCATTAACACTCTATTCTCCATCATTAGCTTCATCTTCATCTTCTCTCCCTCTCTCACGCAGTCTGTGTGTTCTATGTACTTTTAGGCAACCTTTAATTATACAATTGTTAAATCGTATACCCAACTAAGATCTAAGGCAAATCACTCTAGAATAAGAAACACAAAGTTGTCAGGCTAACCCCAAATATTCATTATTAGTATTATACAGGCCACCTTAATTAGCATGCTACCTTTCTTCCTAAAGAACGTTTCTGCCCAAATGCTTTAATCCTATTTTAGCAGATGATAATAATAATAATAGTGTTATGGTGTATGGACAAAAATAGTTCAGGCCGTAAGGCACACAAAGCTGGGGGATAAAGAAAAATCCAAATCATTGTTTCCTTGGATTTCTTTCAATTGTTTGTATAATCTAAAAACTGGAAAAAAAAAAAAGAAAAAGAAAAAAAAGCCTGTAGAAAATCATATTTTTCAAACAAGGCGGAGCTATTTGTATGGTCTAATCTTGTAACCATTTTTTTATTAATTGTAAATCCTTTATGTATTTTTGAGTGTTTTTTTGGTTCAGTTGAAAAATAATTTCACAGGGTATAAAAACAATTTTCCCCAAAGTAACATCACAACTGACCTCTCCCTGCAACATTACTTTACTCCTTTTCAATCACTGTGTCATACAAATGTCAGCTACTTTACTCCTTTTCAAGACCATGTGAGAGAGGGAGATAAGATGAAGATAATGATGAAGAGCAGAGAGTTAATGCTGTTATTTATTTTTCTATTTTTAATAAGAAGATTTAATGACTTAGTTACTAATTTCTAGGGAATAATAAATACATGACTATGAGTGTTTTTTTCACTCTTAGATCTAATACAAATCAATGGTCTAAAAAAGGTGCATATATATATATAATTTTTAACAAGATGGTTGGAAAATATAATTTTCATAAATTCATAATCAAAATCATATTATCTAGTTATCTCAAATAATGTAATTTCATTTATGATTTAGTCATTAATTATTTGCATAGATTTGTGAAGGGTTAAAAAATTTTAGTCAGTGTGTTTATTACATATAAAAAAAAGAATAAGTTAACCAAGTAGCTCCTTGTGAACAAGCTTGATCGTGTTCAACAAGAAAATGAACCAAGCTTGAACATGTAATTGTCTATGTAGCACGGAATACGGACACGATATGTAGTACAGTGATACGACATTTCCTGAAAAACTAGGATACGATACGTCGAGGATACGACAATTAATTAATTAATCAATATTTATTTTTAGGTATGTGTATTTTATATTTCAAATAAGTTATGTTTATTTTGGATTTAAAAAGTATGTAACAACAATAAAAAGTTTGGAAATATATCTAAAATTAATTTAAAGATAATAAAATATTGTCTAAAGTACGAACAAAAGAGTTCAAATAATCTAAACACCCATAAAAAGAGTTCAAATAAACAACATTTAACATCAAAGTAGAACAGTTTGCATTTTGGGCACGCTTGTGTCCGTGTTGGATATGTGTCTGACACTAGTACGTTGGCAATTTTTCCATGTCCGTGCTTCCCAGGTAATTGTAATCTAGTATTGTGATGAGCTTGAGCTCGACTCTTATTCAAAATAAAATTAAATAAAAATATTTAACTTTTATTGCTTGGATTGACTCGGCTTGTTTACAGTTCTAATTTTAAGCAATTAGTAAATTTATTCAAACACTGACACGTACACCACTCTTATTGGCCAAGGATGTGCGTATGTCACTGCATTGGGCAGCATGGTGTTCCAAGCTATCACTTACTTATTCATCATACAAAGATGAGATTTTTCTTAGTTTGTTTATTTATTTCTGGAATTAAATAAGTTACACGAACTTGTTAGATAAACTCAGTGAGACACTTCCTTGTAAATATATTTTGAGACATTTTCCAATTGAGTTTATTATGTTAAGACAATATTTGCTTCTTTCTTGACTGGTATGATTGATGGACCAATACAGGATTGATTCTCTTTCTGTATTACCTTCATCATTTGGACCCCAGGACGCTTTTAAAATTATTTCCCTCTGCCCATCTGTTCAACTGGCTCTCAAGGTGACTTTCTGATTGCAGCATGAAAGCTCATTGATTTCACATTTGCTTTATTGACTCATACAACCATCTGTTTCTTGTTTCCTGGCAGTCTAATAAAGCACTCATTTTTGGGGAGTCTTATGTATTTAGCAATGGCTTTGTCAAGGTATGGCCCTTGAAATATGGTAACTGAGTTGTTATGTTATAAACCTCATTTCAATTATATATGTGTATTCATGCTTTTGAAAAAGTTTAGCAGTGTGTAAACAGCAAAGATGGCTAGTTGGTTCAATAGCTTCAGTTAACATGGCATTCTAGATGAATGATATTGTTATCTCAGCTGCTATCATTTGTAATAAAACAAGAAATAAGAAGCCAAGAAATTTTTTCAGTATTCTGCATCCCTGTTGTAGGAGCTATGGATTAGGCAACCCAAGCCCACTTAGAATAGCAGTGCCTTGTACTTCAACCCAAGCCCAAACAATAGAGTGTTTGTTTGTAGAGGTGGGAAGACATTTACAGTATAGCTGTGTGCTAAGTTTAAGGTTATGAAAGTGGTGCCCAAATAAGGAAGAATGAATCAAGTAGTTGATGAAAAAAAGTTCTCCTCGATCACTTACGAGGAAGGGTTCTTAAATAAGATTGACTTTGGTTTTTATTAAGCAATACACTGTTCACTTTTCTGCTTCTTACTTTCTCTTTCTAAAAATTCCCCCCCCCCTTCCGTTGTAGAACTTCATTCCTCTTATATATCCTCCTTCTTGACATCCTAGCCCTGCACTTGTATGCCCCATAGCTCTTCCCTAGATACTTGTCCCATCAGGGTTCTGCTGAAGGTGGTAGAAGGGGTTGCTAGCTATGAAAACACTATTCAGGGGTCACTTCCTCATTAATGCAGTTGATAAGGTTGTTACAGAGTATTCAATGTGGGGGTGGAGGGTATACCATTTCAAGAAGCTTCCTCCCATCGCACGGATCCTCTCCTACAGCTCCATTCCTCCCAGTCGGGTGCTCATAAGATGCTATGTCTTTTCTTCATTCTCTTCTTGGGTTGACCAGCTCCTCGGGTCATACGCACTTTTATAAATGAGTTAGTGCATGGTGCCCCATCTCTTTCTCTTCTCAGTTCTTGGTTCTCGGGCACCCTACACCTGTTTTGTTGTAAATTTATATGTTAGCTAAGATTTTGGCATGAAAAAGATGATCCAATTTCTTGCCTCATCAGCTGTATTCTTAAATAAACCCCTGTAGCTTAATCCATTTGATTGATAAATAACTTCAAACAGATTTCTTCTCTTTTTGTGCTTCTAAATTTCGAAAGACAAGAACCTAGGATATTTAGTAATTGTTGAAGAATGTTTACATTTATTGATATCAGTTTTTCTCCCATGAAATTCTGATATTTGCAATTTTGTCTCTTTGTTGTTTAGGTTGTGTATGATCGAATGGAGAAAGAGTTGGAGCACGTTAGTGTTTCAGGGTCTTCTGGTATTATACTGTCTGATGATTCACAATTTGTCAACGCAGCTAAAGTTGGACATGATTCAAACAGGTCAATTGAGTCATTTGACACTGGTAGTGAGATTGGTAATAGTAAACAGGCTGTTGAGAAAGGACCAAAAAAGAGAAAGGGAAAATCTGCTGGGAATGTGGGTGCACCTGAAAGTGTTTCTGATAACCAGGAGTATGTCCCAACAAAATCCAAGAAAAACCAGAAGAAAGGCAAGGATACGTCTTCCTTACAAGTGTCAGACTCAAAAACAGGTGCTAAGAAAGAATCAGTTAGAGCAAAAGAGGACAATCTCAGCATTCCTTCTGAAGAATGGGTAATGCAGAAGATTCTGGTGCTAGTTCCTGATTTTGAAGAACAAGGTCTGTTGATTCTGACTTTAGTTCTGTTAATTCAAATTATTGAGATAATTTGGCATCCATTTCATTCTAATTTTGACAGATGCAACTTTCTAACTTGGTAGGTGTAGATGATCCCGAAACAATCCTTAGACCTTTAGCAAACCATTTGAGACCTATGCTAATTAATTCATTGAAGGCCAGAAGGAAGGCAGTATTTACAGAAAATGCAGATAGAATAAAACGCATGCTTGATAATTTACAAAGGAAACTTGATGAGGTTAGTGCAATTATAATTTATGTATAAGTACATTCTGCGTCTGCTGTCTTTTTTTTTTTTTTTTTTTGGGGGGGGGGGGGTACGGGTTGCTTATTAAAAAATAGAGCTACTTTTTAAGTTTTATTTTTTATTTTTTACATAACCTCTTGGATATGTAAGATGTGTTTAACATGTTATATAAAATTGGTAATTTTGAATACTTCCCAATGCCAACTGTCTTATTATATTTATTTTTTCTGGCAGTCTTTCTTAAACATGCAGCTGTATGAAAGGGCTTTAGATTTGTTTGAAGATGATCAATCAACTTCAGTAAGTTTCCTTAATGATGAAAATTTTTAAGATGTTACCTTTGGTGATGAAATTGGTATGAGAGGACTAAACTATAATTCGCAGGTTATTTTGCACCGGCATTTATTAAGAACAGCTGCTGCTTCCATTTTGGATACGCTCTTACATAACTTGGTAGCACTTGTTGATTGTTTTACTGTTGGTTTATAGTTTTCCTTTGTTATGGTCTATTAGGCCACAATAAATGAATTTGACAGTTGATTTAATTTGATGATTTTTTACAACATAGGACATCCACAACAAATTGAAGAATGGAATTGAAGTTGAGGAAGCCCAGAATTCCGAATCTGTTTCACTCAGTCCTGGAGAAAGAACTGCAATTGTATGAGTAATCCACTATCGGATGAATAGTGCCTATAATGAATAATCAGTATTTTAAGTTATTTTATAACTGGATCTTTGTTCAAGTTCTTCATTCAGGAAGAATACCTATTTGGTTGCCAAATCTGTAATATGCTCCTTTTTGCTTTTGTAGGCAAAGAGTTTTCCAGGATCTCTGTCAATTAAGGCTCTTGCGGTAGTTGATGCTTTGGAAGGAA
Source organism: Quercus wislizeni (assembly GCA_023055345.1). Lineage (NCBI taxonomy): Eukaryota > Viridiplantae > Streptophyta > Magnoliopsida > Fagales > Fagaceae > Quercus > Quercus wislizeni. The sequence continues at coordinate 31,027,509 of JALGQJ010000004.1, forward strand.
AGGTCTGTTGTTTTTCAGAATATGTTGTTTTCATTCTTGGAATTTATTATCATACAAATAAAGGTTTGGTATTTATTTTGAATTTAATTTTACTTTAGACAGTTACATTCCCTTTCTCAACATGTATTTTGTTTTCAACTATAAATCTATATTGGTCCCATATGTGTGTTTGTGTGTGTGTATATCAAAATGAGTGTATCAAGTTATGTTTTCATTTCTTCAAAATTTTCTGGTGTTATAAATTTTTTGCCCCTTCTATGTTCATTTATGTCACTAGGTAAGCATCAGACTTTTTCAATTTTTTTTGTTTTACATCTTTTGTGGCTGTTCCTTATTCTTCTCGTGTACTTTATGAGCAAAAGCTCCTCATAAGTTTGTAAAAAGAACCAAGTTCTTGTTGACGGTGCCACTAAGAGCTCCCCTCTCCCAAGGAGGCCCGGCTACCTCAGATTAGCCAGATATTTTGTTCTTTTCTTCTATTTCGATCAGCTATGGGTGGTTCCCGTAGTTTTTTAATTGAAGCCAAATTTTTTCAATTGGTAATAGAAGAAGGGGGACGTTATATTTTGTTGTGGATTTCTGAGCGGGGAAAATTTTTTATGAAATCAGTTTTTATGGGTAAGAGCGCTGCACAATGGCTGATGAAGAATATTGAACACGTCATTGGGATTGATTCCAAGTAGTTCTTCACATTCAGGGATGGTGATGTTGCTTACACTCTCCAACAAAGTGCCAACTCTTTTGGCCATTTTTTATTACTAACTGAACTTAAAGTTGGTGGTTTTCGAAGGTCAATCCTTATCTCTGAAGGCAGAGCAAAAAAATGGTTGGAGGACTTTAAGACTTGAATTAAGAAAGATGCTGGATCCGAACCAATATGCTGTTGGTAATTCAGGTTCCTCGAAATTTGTTGCTCAGCCACACAGGTGCAATTCAGAGATTCAAATCTCTAGATCTTTTGCTGAAATGGTGCAAGGCTGTCACATACAAGTTAAGGATAGAAAGCATCCGGAGCAATTGAGTATTTCAGACAAGGGGAAGACATGGTTAGGGGAGGAGAGAATGGTGATGCCAGATTTAGAACAGGCAAAGGTGGCGGTGTTCCAATGGACAAGCCATGCCCGATAGTAGCAGGTGGAGGATCAATGAAATCTTGGAGCATTAATGTTGATATTAATTTAGGAGAGACATTGCTGGTGGGAAATAAAGAAAGATCTCCATTAAGGTTCAATTCAAATTCTTAAGAATCTGATTATGGTATTGGGAGTCATTTTAGGAATGCATGTTGGACAGGTAAGGGTTTGGCTATGGAGGTGGGTGAGAATGGAAAGAGGAGGATTTCATGGGATTTTAATAAAGGTGGACCTAAGTGTTTCAAATGGGTTCCACGGGTGAGTCAGAAAATAAATAATATTAAGCCCAATGTGGGCTTAGGCCCAAAATCCAGTGACCCAGCCCTTAGGCTTTATTCAGATGCCTAACCCGTTGGTCCCAGGCCCGACCTAGCCCTATTTGGGCATTACCCAGCCATCCAATCCATGCTTCTCGGGCCCGAGTACTTATGCAGTGGGTGAGAACTCTTCTAAGGGCAGCCCGATCCCACTGGCCTTCTCTTTGGCAACAATGGCAATCTCCCCAGCTTCACCAGTTCACTTGATGGCCACAGCAGAGGTGCTGGTTCGATAGAGGGAGGATCCGACGGAAGTGAACTGTAGATTATCTGATGGGCTCAGCTCCAATGGGTCTGCAGTGGCTCCAGGATTGCCTGAAAAGGAAATTTTGCATATCTCTAAGGGTCTTTTCTTGGCTGATCTCCTTTGAAAACTTTTGCATGCTGGGTTTGTGGACTTGGGAGTCAATGGTGGGGTTGTAGCTGGAAATAAGAGCTGCATGAGTTTGATACAGGGGGTAAATGACAGAATTACAAAGCCGATAGATGGTTTTGAGTTCTATCAGCCCAATCTGGTGTTGATTCCATCGATGACGGATTGTGGCCTATCTGGGATGTGTGTTTTAATGGAGGAGGAAGTGGCTGTCTCAGAGCTGGGTTTGGTTGAGGAGGAGAGTTTTTGAGATTGTGATCCCCTACTTATGATTGTTCCTCCAGGGTTGGCTTTGTCAGCAGAAGTGCACAATGATACTGAGGTAGTGGGCCTTGGTAGCACACTAGATATTTCAAAGTGGTTGAAGCACAGAATCCCAGGGTTTAGTAAATTGGTTGGGCTCCCTTTAAGTTGCCATGAGAAGTTATGTATTGCTTATCTTCAAAGGTTGGAAAGGGAGATGGAGAAAGACAACTTTTTGCAGAAGAAATCATCTATTACCCAAAAAGTAGCTACTTCTATAGGTAAAGGGCAAGGAGAGTTGAGGAATTTAATTTCCTCAGTTAATTATGATGGGAGGTAATTTGGTGGTGTAGTAGAAATAGTATTGGGGTTGCAACAGTCTTTATGAAGTTGAAAATCATTTCTTAGAATGTTAGAGGATTGAATGATTCTCAGAAACGTCTGATAGTGAGAAGTTTGTTACGTGAGTGGAAGTGTGATGTAATTTGCCTTCAGGAAACAAAGCTTGTTAGTATGGATAGACAGATGGTTAGCATTTTATGGAGTTGTTCGTATGTGGATTGGGTGGCTTTGGATGTTGATCAAATGGCTGGTGGAGTATTGATTTTGTGGGATAGAAGAGTTTTGGAAAAGTTGGAAGTTTTGGTGGGTACATTCTTTGGTGTCAGTTAAGTGGCAGGTGTGGATGATGGTTTTATTTGGGCATGCATAGGGGTTATGGCCCAAATGATAACAGTGTAAGGGGATATATGTGGGATGAATTGGTTGGTATTCAGCAATATTGGAATATTCCTTGGGGTTGCATTGGGGATTTCAACATTGTTTGTTTCTTGAGTGAACGGAGGGGTGGTTCTCGTCTTACTCTAGCTATGGAAAATTTTTTAGAGTTCATTAAGGATCTTCACTTAGTTGGTTTGCCTTTAGAGAGAGGGAGATATACTTGGTCTAGTCACACTGATCGACCTTCCATGTCTAGGATAGATAGAGCCCTAGTTTCACATGATTGGGAGGAACATTTTTCGGACGTGATCCAGCGGATTTTACTGCGACCTGTTTTAGACCTTTTCCCAATTCTTTTAGAGGCAGGGGGTATGGCAAGGGGGAAGAGTCCTTTTCGGTTTGAGAAATGTGGTTGAAGATGGATGGTTTTGTTGATAGAGTTTCCTCATGGTGGAATTGCCATTCTTTCTTTAATACACCTAGTTATGTGTTTGCTAAAAAGTTGAGGCTTTGAAAGAAGACATTATTTAGCTAAATTGTAGAGAGTTCGGCAATGTTGGTCATTAGAGGAAAGAATTATTGGGGGTTTTAGATTCATTAGATGCCAAGGAAAGGGATCTTGGACTCTCTGAGGCAGAGACCTATGAGAGAAATACTGTGAGGTCTCAAGCGGAGTATCTCATTTCTCTGGAGGAGATCTCATGGAGACAGAAATCAAGGATGTTGTGTATAAAGGAGGGTGATAATAATACTAAGCTCTTTCACAAGGTGGCTAACTCTTGTAAAAGGTATAACCATCTAAGTCTTTTGGAAGTGGATGGGGTGATTTATGAGGTGGGTGTAGAAGTGGCTGCTCAGGTTGTTCAATTTTACAAATTTTTTTTATCAAGAGACAGAAGAGTGGAGGCCTTTTGTGGAAGGTTTGGAATTTGATCAAATTGGGGGGTTGGAGATAGGTTGGCTGGAAAGGAGGTTTGAGAAGGAGGAGATTCTATAAATTGTCTAGGAAATGGAAGGGGATAAGGCTTTAGGTTCAGATGGCTTCTCTATGGCTTTTTTCCATCATTGCTGGAGAGTTGTGGAAAGAGATGTCTTAGCGGTCTTTGTAGAGTTCTTTCAACATTGTAAATTTGAAAAATCTCTCAATGCTACTTTTATCGCCTTAATCCCTAAGAAGGATGATGCCTTTAATATTCAAGATTTTAGACTTATTAGCTTGGTGGGGAGTATTTATAAGATTTTGGCTAAGGTTCTGGCAAATCAGTTGAAAGTGGTGTTAGATCAATTGATATTTGAATCATAGAATAGTTTGTGGGAGACAGACAAATCCTTGATTTTGTTCATATAGCCAATGAGTGTGTTGACAATCGAGTGAAGAGTAAGATTCCGGAAGTGATTTGTAAGCTTGATATTGAGAAAGCATATGACCATGTGAATTGGGAGGCTATGTTATAATTGTTGAAGAGAATGGGATTTGGAGAGAAATGGTGCAGATGGATTCGTACCTGTATCTCCACAGTTCAATTTTCTGTGTTGGTTAATGGATCTCCATCTGATTTTTTTGGTAGTTCAAGGGGTTTGAGATAAGGGGATCCATTGTCTCCCATTTTATTTTTGGTTATGATGGAGGTGTTTAGTAGGATGTTGAAGAGAATGGGGGGGCAAGTTTACTTCGTGGTTTTAGGGCTGATGGTAGGAGGGGTGGAAGTGAATGTGTTTCACACCTACTGTTTGCGGATGATACTATTCTTTTTTGTGACGCAAATGTGGAGCAACTCCTTCATGTTTGTTTGTTACTACTTTGTTTTCAGGCCGTGACAGGCTTGAAGTTTAATGTGTCTAAGAGTGAAATGGTTCCTATAGGAGACGTACATAATGTGCATGCTTTGGCAGAGATTTTGGATTGTAGGGTTGGGTCTTTGCCAATGACTTATCTTGGTATGCCATTAGGGGCGTCTCATAAGCCCCCCTCTATTTAGAATCCTATTTTGGAAAATATTGAAAGGAAGTTAGCTGTGTGGAAGAAGTTGTATTTGTCAAAAGGTGGTAGACTGACTTTTCTTAAGAGTACGTTATCTAGCCTCCCTACTTATTTTTGATCTCTTTTCACCATTCCTACTCATGTGGCTAACAAAATTGAGAAGTTGCAAAGGGATAACTTGTGGAGTGATTCCAAAACACATTTGTTGGGATGGGATAAGGTGTGTATGCCTATTGCCAATGGTGGTTTAGGAATTAGGAAATTGACCACCTTCAAGGAAGCCTTACTAGGAAATGGCTTTGGCGTTTCGGGGTTAAGGAGGCTCGGCTTTGGAGGAGGGTTGTAGCTTTTAAATTTGGGAAAAAATTTTGGGGCCGGGGGGGGGGGGGGGGGGGACTTCCAAGCTGGGAAGAGGTGTTCACGAGTGTGGCTCGTGGAGAAGTATCTAGATGGGTTGGGAAGCTTTTAGCAAAAACATCCAGTTTAAGATTGGGGGTGGGGAGTAGAGTGAAATTTTGGATAAATTGGTGGTGTGGGGATCTTTCTCTTTGTTTGGCTTTTTTGGTCTTATACAATATTGCTACTAACAACTAACAGAGAGGCCTCTGTTGACTCTTCTCTGATAAGGCAAGGAGTGGGGGAGAGGAGAGATTGGAATGTTCACTTTAATCGGGGTCCTAATGATTGGGAGGCAGAGTTGGTGGATGATTCTTTTCGGTTCTTGGCAGCTAATTTACCTTCAACAGATGATGGTGACTGTATGAGATGGAAGTAGACGAAGAATGGGAATTTGAATATCTACTCATTTTATCATAAGTTGCGTGATTCTTCTTCCATTGTTTTTCCCTGGAAAGATATTTGGAAAGTTAAGGCACCCTAGTGTCTCTTTCTTTGTTTGGACAGTTGCATGGGATAGGGTTCTCACTGGTGATAATTTGTGGGGTAGGGGTTTTTATTTTGTTGATTGGTGTGTCATGTGTCGTTGTTGTGGGAAGATAGTGGATCATTTGTTGCTACATTGTGGGAAGGCTCATCGTTTGTGGAGTTTTGTCTTTAACACTTTTGGGGTTTCGTGGGTTCTCTCAAGATCGGTTACAGATTTCCTTTTTGGTTGGTGGAATTGGTTGGAGAAGCATTCATCTAACACTTGGAATTTAGCTCTGTGGTGTTTGATGTGGTGCATTTGGAGGGAATGCAACCGGCGGACTTTTGAGGACTTAGATAGATCTGATGACCAGTTGCTTGCTTTTTTTTCTAGTTCCCTTTTTGATTGGTCTAGGGTTTGGGGACTCACATCTAGTGAATCTCTCCCTTCGTTCCTTAGCTCTCTTTTTCTTTGTATTTAGTTTTTTTTTTTCCTCTGTTTTTGCTTCTCTCTCTTTTTTGTAATCTTCAATATGCTTTGTGGTTCTTTGCATAAAGTAGTTTTTTGAATATACATATTTCTTACTTATCAAAATATATATATATATATATATATTATGTATAATCAAAAAGATTATGAAACAGCATATTGCTTTTTTTATATTATTTTTTCCTTTTCTACCATAGTAAAGTAATTACTTGCATTGCCTTGTCGTAGTATGTATATTGTGAAGTAGACTACTTGACTTTATACTCCTTTGTTTGTGTTTTTACCCTTGAACTCTTCTTTGTATTTTTTGCCAAGAACCTTATAGCTCAATTGGGACCTCTAGGTGTTTCCAGCGGATACGTTTAGGGTTCAAATCCCCCCCTCCCCATTGTAACTATCATATTCTTCTTTGTACTTCAAAGAACGAAATACTTGAAAATTTAGAGAGGTTTTGTTTTTAGAGGAACTCTGGTTTGTTTGATTGCAATTCCTCAACAGTTGATAATTTTGAAATGTTCTTCATTTGTGTATTACTTTGTTTATTTGTTATGAATATACAGCAATGACTTTAAGATTTGAATATTTGATGTGACAGCGGGTAGAAACATTCATGGATGCGTTTAGAGAGATAGTGGAAGAGAGGTAATTATTTGTTTCTTATATTAGTATGATTATGGTTTCCATTTGAGCTATATGAAGTATGTATGTTGACATGAAATTTACCGTTTTCATTTTGAGCTTCATTGTTCCAGTGGGTTACTCTTGAAGAAGCTTGACAAGAAATTGGAGAGAACACTTCTGCATTCATATCGCAAGGTGACCCTTCTTTCAGTTTTATAAGTAAATGTGAAAATCATTTTGTTAATAAATGGGTTGGTTTGCAATCTAATCAATATCATCTTGTATTCTCTCTGCTGCTTCAATCATGGGGTTCTTTTCCTGATTTGAAAGTTGATGACAATTGACCCAACGGTAAATTCACGACAATTTCAGCTTTCATGTTGTGCATATAAAAGACTAAAACTATGTTCATAACAATGAGAATATTAGGGAACAATTAGCTAAAGCATACCCTGCACATCCCCTCTCCCCCACCCCCCCCCCCCCACAAAAAAAAAAAGTTCTCGCGTGTGTGACTTTTCCTTTCGGTTTTTTTTCCCCCCCCTTAAAATTTGACAAATAATGTTTGAGACAGCAGCAAATTGTGTGAACTTTGTCCGGTTGGGCATTAATAAATTGTTTGGTACAAAGTTAGAATGGATCAATGGTCTCAAGATCTTATTTCTCATGTGCTTTTTATTTATTTATCATTATGTCATGTTCAGGATTTGACATCTCAAGTTTCTGCTGAAACTGACCCAGTTTCTCTTCTGGCAAAAGTTGTCTCCTTACTGTATATACAGGTCAGTTAATTTATATTGATATGTTTTATCATCCATGCTTGAAAAGTGTTCCTTGTTCTTTGTTATAAGGTGATTTTTTTTGTGAATAGGTTCACCATAAAGCTCTTCAAGCCCCAGGAAGGGCCATTTCAGTTGCTGTTTCTCGATTGAAGGTATATCTGTATTTATCCAAGAGAATATGTTTTTCAAACAATTTGCTGCAAGATTTTGAGCGTGTAATGACTAACCTTGTGGAGCCTTGAAGAGAAATAATATCAAGGCAGTGCAAATATGTTTTGAGAAGCTTAATCATTAATGATAGGATAACAAGTACTTACTTGTTGTCAGGGCTCCCTAGGATTTAGTGAAAGGGAGGGGAGACTTTCTCTTCATTCAGGTTTACTTCATGTATTATGACATGACTTTTATCCTTTCTTTTAAAGTAAAAGGAAGAAAAAGATGCACTGATAGAGTCACCATTAGTGGGCACCTTATCTGTTAATTCAGACATGAATGACCTCAATGGATGGCAGCCGGCTTACACATGGTATTTCTGGAGTGCAGGATGTCTATTGTAAGGCAGTAGTAAAAAATTTTAGTGCTTGGTTTTGCTTATGATGGTTGAAATGAACTAATGCCTACATCCTGAAATAGCTGGAGTAAGGAGGGACTGCATATAGATTGATGGCAAAGACAGATGCAAAATACCCATATTAAGATAACAATAAAATGTCACATCAAAAAAGAAAAAAGAAAAATGAAAAAAAGAAGAAGAAGTCAACAATGAATGTGATTAGCACTTTCAGTTCTAGATAATCTCCAATCTTGACATGTCATACACCAAAACTGTAGATAAATTCATAAAATCTTCTCTCTTTTTTCTTTGTTGAGTGTTTTTTTTTTTTTTTTTTGTTGGGGAGCTAAACTATGGTTGTAAAAGGTGGTGATTAAAATACGGAAAATAATAGGCCTTTGATTCTTAAAGGTTGTGTGGATTCAGTTGGCATGCTTACTTCTGGCCTTTGGTCTCAGTACTCCAGCTTCCTGGATCAAACTTTGTAACATTTACTTTGGATATGGAATTCAGATACATTCAAAACAGAACTTGTTGGGTCAGTCAGCTTATTATTTGTTATACCTCTTGAGACGTGTTATTAGGGAAATGTTTTGTTTCATCTCATGGTCATATATTTATTGCCAATAATCCCAATGGTTTGGACCAAATGGTTCAATTGTCCCACATGAATTGTATTTACCTACCAAATGAAGAAGGAAGAGAAGGGAGGGGGGTTGGAGGGCAGACCAATGATTTAGTAGTCTACATTTTTGTTTGAGCTGAACATGTATGTGATGTTGGAACTTGGTTCAATTAACAACTGTGAGGAGTGGCCATCATGTAGGTGATCTGGATTTAATCATTTTAATATTTGGATTTGGACTACTTATTTGGAATCTGTTGGATTCGGAGTCAGACTTGTATTCATGTAATTAGAATTAGAATGCTTTTTTTCCTGATTGGTAAGTTACAAGTGCAACCAATGGGTCTTGAATCCTTGACCTTACACTCCACTAGAACTTATAAAGGGAGGAGGTGCCAGTTGAGTTAGAGCTCATTGGCAGAATTTGAATAACTTATTACATGTCAAAAATGAAAATCAGGTTAGAATTTGAAATCTGTAAGACCTGCATCGAACTTTGCCCACTGACAGCCCAAGTTGGTTAAATGAACTGAACCTAACTGTTGTCTAACTGATGGTTATAATACGATTGCCTTACTTGAAGTGTTTGGTGCTATTTATTCTATAAATGTCTTTCCCCCTACATTTTATGTTCCATAATTGTGTATCTATTTTTCAGGATAAACTAGATGATTCAGCGTACAAGATCTTAACTGATTACCAAACTGCAACAGTGACACTTTTAGCACTAATATCTGCTGCAACTGGTGATGTAAGTAAATGTGCATTTCACTCATCAGATTCTTTATTTGGCATATATGTCATTTTTACAACTGGCCCATAAAAGTTCAAGCTTGAGCAAAACTCTTAAATATTCTCTTGGTCGTGTTTAAAATTTATCTCCTCTGTTAGGGCCTAAAGGGGTCACGATAAGTAAATTTTTTGCAAAATAAGTTGCTGACATGATAACTATGTTTATTTTATGAGAATATATGCACTTGTAACGATTCTCTTTTGGAAAACTTAGAAATCCTCAACATTTATTTTAGGTTTTGATCTCAAAACAATCGTTTGTTTATTTTGTTGTGTTTGTGTTGGTTAGGAAGAAGACTGTTCATCTGATAGAATTTTGACCAAGAGGGAGCTTTTGGAAAATCAAATGCCAGCACTGAAAGGCCTGGTCTTGAGCGCCTCACAATCTTGATTCTGGATGAAGACAAATTACTATAGGCCAAGTCAGTCGTTGAAAGAAGAAACAGTGAACTGTTTGATGCTCCACAATTTCTCTTTTCAATTTGAGGGGCAATAGTATTTTCAGCAAAACTAGAAATGTTAATTCAATCATGATGTTTCATTTTTGTTTTTAGTTTGCATCTTTTATGTTGCTATATAATTATGGTCTGCCTGCTGGTCTATCGGTTAATTAGTACTATTTTCTTGCGTAATATATGGATATTTTATAAAGTTTGTGGCAAAAGATTAGTGGTTATATCAGAAAGAAGGCATGGAACTACCAACATATATTTGTGTTGATTATATCATGGTGTTTGACAAATGTCAAAGCTGCATATAGGCCGACTCAACAACTCTGGGGGATTAGGCAAAAATTTTAAGTGGGGTATTTTTTATTATTTAAATATTTATTAAATTTTTTATTTAAAATTTTTTTATTTTATTACATGATTTAATAAATTAGTATTATTATTATAATACAAATGAATTGATATAATATACATCAAATTATTAATTGATGTGATAACTAATAATAATTGATAAAGTAAATGCTTGCATATCATATACTATATAATAAAAATTGGGCTTAGACGCCGTGGTTGCGCTGGTATTATTATATTGCAGAAATTTTTAAAATTTTTAGATTTTAAAAGTATATATAATTTTTTATTTTCCTATTATTTCTAAGTTGATATATGATTGATTTAAGGTGATTATTTTTCACACTTCCACAAATTAAGTTTGAATCCAAGAGAAATTGAGTTGAACTAAAACTATTTTTGCATGCTAAAATCAATCAATAAAAAATAAAAAAGCCAAATCACTACATGTAAAAAAAATAAATATAATTTTTTGTTTCTTATCTTCTTCTCCTATAATTTCTAAGTTGATAAAAAACTTAATTTAATTACAATTCAAATTCTTTTCTTCATCTATTACTTCTTGATTTGATTACAATCCAAAATCTTCATCTTCATCTAATCTTTTTTTCTTTTTCTTTTTTCCATTTAGGCTATATAACTACACCTATTAGCTACCATTTGTTTTGGATAAAAAAAAAAAAAAAAAAAAAAAAAAAAAAAAAAAAACAACAACAACAACAACAACGTGAGTTGAACTAAAACTCTCTAGTTTACTCTACTCTACTATTTAAGAATGCTCAAATCAATCAATAAAAAACCAAAATTAAGTGAAGAACCTCAAAAGGAAGGATTTGGCTTTTTTGGTGAGAAAAGCTATCCTCTTTTTATTTTTATTTTTATTTTTTTGTGTTTCTATTTTTCTATTAACGTAGTTCAATTATTACTTAAATTCTATGATTTTTTAAATATTTTGCATAATGCAATTCATCTCAATTATTGATGTATTTTTTGATTTGGTATTCTTAATTGATTGTGCTGATTATTTCCTCACTTATGGCAATATCAAAATGGCTAGACAAGTAATTTATATGTAAACTTTTTTATTTACATTGCAATACAATTTTTGTTTCTCTTTATGTACTTTTATTTATCTATTTTTGAAATTATTTTGATTGTGCTACCCTAAAAGTTTTAGATACTTATATATATATAATTTATGAAAATTTTATTTCAGTCAATTTTATTACTAATCTATTTGGGATGAAACTCATCTACCATATGAAATTAGGAGATTTATGTGAGAAGAACTATCTTCAATTTTTTTATGAGTTTCTATTAACGTAGTTCAATTATTGTTTAAATTATATGATTTTTTTTTTTTAAATTTTAGATGATACAATTCATCTTGATTATTGATATAATTTTTTGATTTGGTGTTCTTAATTGATTATGCAGATTATTTCCTCACTTATAGCAACATTAAAATGGCTATGACTGGTAATTTATAAGTAAATATTACATTGCAGTCTAAATACTTACATTTTTGTAATTTATGAAATTTTTTTTTGGTCATATATACAAGAAATTTATATATGATTAGCACTTCTACTACTATACATGTTAGTAAGTATAATGGAAAGATTTTTAAGTGCCACACGCACATTGTTGGGGTATTGGCCTAAAGGGACCTGAACGGCCCATATGTAGGGGTTTAGGCCTGAATGACCCAGAGCAGCTCGCATGACCGAAGCCCAGGATCATTGGGCTAGAACCATCCCACTGGGAGGCATGCTAGGATCGAGACACAATGGTTGGCAACGCCTCTTGACCAAGACTGTGTTTGGCTTGGTGTAGGCATCTACCGAGTGACCCAACAAGAAAACAAGGTTGGTCCAGGTCGGTAACCGAATGCTAGATAATGCCCTTAGGGAATTTGCCGCCGAACACAGATGGCATCTGGAACAAGTTACAAGGAAATCCTCTAAAATCGTGAGGATTCCTGGGGATATACATGGATGTGGGAGGACGTGTATAACGGGAAAATAATGATGATCAATCCACTAACAAGGTTCTATAAAAGGTGGAAGAGGTAGAGAGCTGGGGTTTGGTTGGAAAAAAAAGGAAGAAACTAAGTGAATGAGAGATAGAGCACAAAGATAGAGGGAAACATTTGGGAATTGAGGGAAGTCAGGAAAATGGTCTTAGATTAGGGCTTCGAGAGGACACACCATGCTAAGCTGAGAGCCTCATTAGTAAGATCAAGATATAGTCCACGTAAAAATTAATTGGAGACTCAAATACTATCTCATAAGGGGTATTCGGTGCCCACACACACACACACACATATATATAATATTAAATTACAACTTTACTACTAAGAGCTTTTAGAAATTTAAAACTTGCCATAATTTTTAAAAATATTTTATATCTTTTTTTTTTTCAAAAAAAAAACCTACATAATATACATTTTTCATGTAACTTAATTTTTAAAAATATTTTTACAATTTTTATTTATTATTAGATTTGGTTATATTATCAAAAAATATATTTTTTAAAATTTATATATAATTTTTTTATTAAACCATGCATGACATAATACTAATATATATATATATATATATATTAATTTGAGTGGGTATACATTGGGTGTGGCCTTTGTGGGTGGAGGCCTGTTTTTCCACTTTTTTAGATTATAAAATACTATATAATCAACAACTGCATCTTTGCAGTGCTAAGAGTATCTCCAACAAATTAGGCAAATTTTTGAACTGTTTGGAGAATGAACAATGACTTTTACCTTTTGGTTACCCACTTTTTAAAATATACTTTTCAACAGATTCTCTATCTCATTTAAATATTATTTCTTCATTCATTATTTATTCTTTTTTTAACAACTACACATCTTCCAACATTTTTTTTATTCAATACCTTATTATTATAATAGAAAAAAAATATTTGAAGAATGAACAGTAGCTCATCAAACTTGATGAGCTACTGTTCATGAGCCAAAAAAAATTTCAGGTATAGAGAGTCTGTTGGAGAGTCATTTTGTGGGTTTACTCTCTATAATAGAGAGCATTTTGTGTTTAGAGAGCCTATTGGAGATGCTCTAAGTCCTATCATTCTATCATGTATCAAGCTTTGTGCAGTGTCATTGTACAGTTGCAGCAGTGCTGTGGAGTGTGAGCAAATTGGGATTCATATCCCGTGCAATACCAGGGTATTGCACGGGGTGCAATACCTCAATTCTCAGCCATAGATTTAATCTAATGGCTTAAATCTTTGACACCTCACCAAATAAGAAAAAGATTATTTTACCCTTAAAAAATTTCACAACCCGCCCACTGTTTCAGCCCTAAGTCTGAGTAAACTTATATAAAATCAAAATTTTTTCTCCTCTCCTCCAGTCCATTGGAGAAATTATACAGTTATCCGGTGGACCATGTTACTTGTCCACCATTCTACTAAAAGTCTTCTATTTATTTAAAATTGCTGAGCCGGTAATTAGTTTCTGTTTAAAAAAAATATTTAACTCAGCAATTTTAAACAGATGAGAGTTTTTTAGTGGAATGGTAGACCACGTCACTTGTCCACCATAAGACCTTATAATTTCTCGTCCATTGTCACAGCAGCCCCAGCTCATACCCAAACACTAAAACTTAGCATTTGAAACCAAATCCCCAAACACTCACACTCCCTCTTTCTCGCACGTGAAGCTATCCCAAGTCCCAACTCTCATGGAGTGAAGTTCTCTCTAAAGCAATGAAGCCACTGGCTGGATCGGTGGTTCCGATGGTACTTGGCCATTTTATCGTCAGAAAATCCCCAAAATCCCCTTTGTGATAGTCACCGCGGGTCCATCCCCAACATAGAAGAAGATCGAGCAAGACAAGAACAGAACACAGAAAGACAGAAGTCAGAAGAACAACCTCAAACTCCTTTGCTTCTTTCCACCATGCACGCTTCAATCTCGATCTAGGACTTGCCCTTTCCACTCGGTGAGTTCATCAACTCAAATACCTTTTGTTTTCTTCTTCTTCTTTGAATGGCATACTCTTTATTCTTTTCCTTAATGATCTGACTTTCTAATCTTGCCCAAGATATATATTAGTTATTTCTTATACCCAAAAGAAAATCACCATTTTTTTTTTTTGTGGCTAAATTTCCCTATCCATTGGAATATTTAGGCAAAACATAATTTGAGCTGAAAAAAGTTACTTTTTGAAACCAAGGTTTATTGTAACTATCCACCATAAACTATAGGATTATTTGTAATGTCCATCCTAAACTATAAATTTTTGTGATCAATATATATTCAATACCCAGATTGGATATCAGTTTACCAGTCAAAATTAGTGTTGAATTTACCAAATTAGTGGGCTGGTTTATGTGGTAGTGTGCTCTAATGTATCAAAATTAATTTGTAATGTTCACCCAAGTGAGCCTTTACTAAATTTTGCATTTTAATACTGGTATTAGATATTGGGGTGGGCATTGCAAGTTAATCTTGAATTAAGGTGTTGATATTGCAAAAATAATTGTGGGTTAGGGTGGAAATTGTAAATGAGTCAATGACCATGTAGGTTAGTGTCAATACTCAATAGCTACATTGAACCCTTAATACCAGAATTGCTTAGCTTCCAATTAGCCCTGATATGACCCCCTTTAAGTCTTATAAGATTTTTAGACGATTCTAGTAATTCTGTTTGTCCCACCAGTATAGTTCTACTCATGATTAAAACCTTATTTTGTCATATAATTCAGGTAATTGAAAAATGGATAGTTGTTTCAGCGTTAATAAGTTTTGCATATTTTCAATAATAACTAAATCAAAATCTTATCATTTATGACTTTATTCTCTCTCAAAGATCAATGAATACAAATCATCCTCAATAACTTTCCTGATGTCATTTACATTCTAATTTGAAGTATCACTTGTGACTTGTCAATGTGTTTTTCATTGTTTTCTTGTCCTATATAAGTTTCTATCCTTTGGTTCTCTTCTTGCATGCTTAATATGTTACCATGAACATTTTACTGTAATTCTAATTATCTTATGGTTCTTCCTCTCTTCTTTTTTTTTCTTTTTTTTTTGGTTGGGGGGGGGGGGGGGGGGGGGGAGCGTGCGCGCAATGAAAACATCATTGAAACATTGCATTGTCAAAAAATTACCTTGACGCCTTTGTCATCCCCTAACTTCATTATCATTTCAGATGCTGTTGGAGCTGAAAGAATTGAGCACTGATTTTTAAAGACTTTTTTTTTTTTTTTTTCAGAAAAAATGAGGATCAAGAAATTAACAGTAGTAAAAGTGTAGCTAGGTTTACATGTTGAATGCAATTGTTCTCTAGATTTTTCTTGTGTGGGCGGCTTGATATTACATTTAAGAGCAAAACCAGCATGTTGTCGTTGTCTTATCAATCAAGTAGATTAAAAAATATAGCTTAAAATGAATGATTGAGCTTATAAAAAAGATCAAAAATAAGACAGAGAAAAGAAATGTAAGAATATAGATGGAGCGGCAGAGAGAGAAAGATCAGATTTTTTTTTTTTTTTTTTTTTTTTTTAAGAATCTGAAAGATGAGAGATTTACGTTGGATTATTAATGAATTTGTTTGGTATTAATTTTTATTTTAGCAAATTTCAAGAATGAGTTAATGAATTTTCTCCTAAAATTTAATTTTGTTAGTTGAAATTTGACGCCTTTTCAATTTTATCTTCTGCATTTTAAGATACCATGGGCCTTTTTAATGTGCTTTATTGACCAATAAAAGGACTAAAATATATTTTTTTGTAATTAAAATATATAGATAAATATATTATACATATATATATATATATAATTTTTTTTTTCAAATGAGAACCTTCTTTTATTTGATGCGCTTAGACAATTGCATCAATTGTTCAGCGGATCCTGCATATATTTGGTTATTTACATGATATATTATATATTTGTATCAGTTTTAATAATAGTTTATTATATTTATTATATGTTATATGTTTAGCAATTTTTACAATATTATATAAAAAATGATTATTACAATAATTTTATCAATTTTTTACGTCCACCATATTTTACAATAATTTTATAAAAAAAATTTGGTAACACCGTATTACTTTGTGGCAAAAAGTGATCAAAATTTTTTTTTTGGGAGAATAAACGTAAAAAAATGGTGTTAACTGTGTGGTGAGATTGTTGTAAAAATAATCTTTAATTTAAATTATTTAATGACTAAAAAAAAGAAAACTCAAACAGGATAGCACGTATATGACTCGAGGGAAACTAGCAGGCAAGAGTTGCTTCGCTTTTGCTTTTGCTTTTAAGGTCAACTTGTCCTATTTAATGTATGAGTTCAAATACATATTTTCAGTTTTTAAACAATATTATACGTATTTCTACACACTTTTTCACTCACACGTATTTCCAAAAAAACTGAAAACTGTTGTTTAAACACACGTACCAAACGGGCCCAACATCTAGCCCACCAGGACTTGGAGCGCACTATAATCCCAACTCTTGCAAGGTAAAATCTCTTGGACGATGTGACAATCATGAAGGGCAGTGAAAAATTTCCAACATTGCACATAGATAATTTTAAAAAGATGAAAAATGTAATTTTTTTAAATGCCACTTAACACAATCTGCAAAATTGCCTTTCAAATTGGAGTATCAAAATGTAACATAATATCATCTTTACTTGGTATAAGGTTGCATTTGGTTCAATGTAAATTGAATTCCGAGTGTAAAATGAATGCATGGGAAAGTGAATTCCTGTAAGGAAAATGAAATTTGGGTGTTTGGTTTTGCAATGGAAAATAATCCAAAAAACGATTTTTGGTGTTTGGTAACATTCTGAAAATGTCATTTTCTTACAAATTTTACACATTATCTCAGCTCCCAAATAAATTTTATAACTGAAAATTTCAAAATATACATTTAACACAACCAAAAATCAAAATAAAAACATCGTTTATTCACAAACTCGGTGAGAGGAGGAAGAAAGAGTGAGAGATTGAGGGAAAGAGAGGATCAGAGTGGATGGAGGCGGCGGCGGCGGCTAGATCGGGTGGGTTTGGGGGTGGAGTGGAGTGGAGTGGGTTGGTGGTTAGTGGCAGCCAGATCGGCAATCGGTGGTGGCGGCCAAATTGGCTAGTGCGTTGGAGAGCGTAGTGGAGCACGGCCTACAGTTGGTTGTTAAGATCAAAGCTCAACCTGTACTCATCGGTGCATGGCTGATGATCAGAAAGGTGGGTCTTGGGTGTTTGTGGATCGGTGATGAGGGAGGGGTGGAGTCGATCTTTGCTTGATCAGAGATGAGAGGCACGGCCCAAACAGCGGTGCCATGACACGTACCAAACGGGCCCAACATCTAGCCCACCAGGACTTGGAGCGCACTATAATCCCAACTCTTGCAAAGTAAAATCTCTTGGATGATGTGACAGTCATGAAGGACAGTGAAAAATTTCAACCATTGCACATAGATAATTTTAAAAAGATGAAAAATGTAATTTTTTTAAATGCCACTTAACACAATCTGCAAAATTGCCTTTCAAATTGGAGTATCAAAATGTAACATAATATTGTCTTTACTTGGTCTAAGGCTACATTTGGTTCAATGTAAATCGAATTCTTAGTGTAAAATGAATGCATGGGAAAGTGAATTCCTGTAAGGAAAATGAGATTTGGGTGTTTGGTTTTGCAATGGAAAATAGTCCAAAAAATGATTTCTGGTGTTTGGTAACATTCTGAAAATGTCATTTTCTTACAAATTTTACACATTTTCTCAGCACCCAAATAAATTTTATAACAGAAAATTCCAAAATATACACTTAACACAACCAAAAATCAAAATAAAAACATCTTTTATTCACAAACTCTGTGAGAGGAAGAAGAAAGAGTGAGAGATTGAGGGAAAGAAAGGATCAGAGTGGATGGAGGCGGCGGCGGCCATATTGGGTGGGTTTGGGGGTGGAGTGGAATGGGTTAGTGGTCAGTGGTAGCCAAATCAACAATCGGTGGTGGCAGCCAGATCGGCTAGTGCGTTGGAGAGCCTAGTGGAGCACGGCCTACAGTTGGTTGTCAAGATAGAAGCTCAACCTGTACTCGTTGGTGCCTGGCTGACGATCAGAGAGGTGGGTCTTGGGTGTTTGTGGATCGGTGATGAGGGAGGGGTGGAGTCGATCTTTGCTTGATCAAAGATGAGAGGCATGGCCCAGATGGCAGTGCCATTGATCTCAAGTTTAGGTGACCGACCTTTCTCTCTCTCTCTCTTGGTTCGATTTTTTTTTTTTTTTTTTTCCTGGAAATGGTTTGAAGGTAAAATAGATCTGTAATCTATTTTACACTTTAGCCAGCCACATTTTACAGTTAACGGAAATGATTTTCCGTTTGACCAAATTTTCCATGCGCAACCAAACACACAGGAGGGTGTAAAATGATTTCCTGAAATGCTTTTCAGGCAAAACAAACGCAGCCTAAGAGAAATGACAAGACACAAAAATAAAAGCACTGTCAAACATCATATCAGAAAATGGACATATATTAACGACAAAAAATATATTGTACTTAGCAAGATATTTCAGAAACAATATTTAATTATTTACTGAAACACGATAAGTAGGCCTCTTCCCCCAAAATCAAAGAGAGATAAGAGATTTCCACACCAATACCATTAAAAGGAAGTATTGATATCACAACTCTTATCATGATATAATTTTTGTCATGCTCTCTCAACAAGTACATAGTAGAGTTATTCAGCGAAAAAAAAGTACATAAAAGAGTTATAAACCCATACGAAGCCACCATTTTTATTTTCCCATTCATAACTTACCACATAAAAATATTGTGACAAAAATTACGATTCTAAAATTACTCCGTTAAAAAGTTGAAAAATGTGATTCTTTTATCGTAATTGCACGACAATAAATATTTAATACATTCTGCTGAATCAGCAAGTCTGATAAAGAATTGAAGTGTCAAAATGTCACATAATATCATCTTAGAGCATTCACAATTGGTATGGTATATGCCAAATGTAAGAAAAATTTAGCATCTGAGGCCCAAAGTAGCTTAGCAATCGGAATGCTAAACATGTAAAAATGTAAATTTTTTTGCCATGGTTCTACAGTACCATCGTAAATATATGATGGTACTGTAGCTAAATGGTATAAACAAATATAATTTTTTAATACACTCTCATACTTTTTAATTCCCCGAAATTTCTCTTTCCTCTCTCTCATTATTTATCTTCTCTTCTCTCTCTTCCTTCTCTCTTTCTTATTTGCTCTCTCCTCTCTTCAGACCCAAAAAACCCATCTGCTCTCACCAATGACCCTCTCTCTCTCTCATCTGGTGGTTGTTGTGGGTTTCTCTATCTCTCTCTCTCATTGATTTTTTTTTCCTAGTAGTGGTGGATTTGTGACTAATGTGGGAGTGGGTCAAGTGGTGCAGCGGCGGCAAGGGCAGAGGATTGTGGCAGCATGGGCTTGGTGGCTTGGCCGCCGCCGATAAAGCATGACCCTTTCTCTCTCTCTCTCTCTCTCTCTCTCTCTCTCTCTCATTTAGTGGTTTGTTAGGGTTCAACTATGGATTTTGGAGTTTGGTTTGTTGGCATGGTGGTGGTGATTTTGCTATAGATTTTGGGTTTTGATTTCACTATGAACTTTTATTTTTGATTTTGCCATGGATTTTGGCTGGGTGATGAGACTGAGATTCTAGGTGGGTGGGTGGGTGGTGTAACTATGTTGCTTAGCGGATGCGGGTGGTGTGACTGAGAAGCTAGGCAGTGGTTGTGGTGGTGGTGGTGGGTGGTTGAGAGAGTATGAGAAATAGAGATCAGAGATAGAAGTGAGACATATTTTTATATTATTTTAATGTTTAATATGGTAAAATAAAAGTTGGGATGCTAGTTGTATTGAAAGACGGTATTGTATAATTAATAAAATAGATTTTTTAGACGATAAAATAGAATAGGATAGAATTTGCGGTTGTGAATGCTCTAATTACTTGGTCCAAGAGAAAAAGGGTAAAAAGACAGGCACTGTCAAATACGACATAAACGATAAAGTCATCCCCAGATCCAAAAAAAGAAAAAAGAAAAAGGACTTGTTCAACCTAGTAATTGCACACAAATCAATGAGAAAAAATATACTGTACCCAAATTCAGTTCAGAAACAACATCTAAGAAAAGGATAAATATATTTAAATAAAGAAAAAGGTAAAAACCACAAGCTGTTATTTTACAACCGAATGCCCTCAAAAACTAAAGGGTTGTTTGGTTTTTTTTTTTTTTTTTATTCATCACTCATCACTTAAAATACCCCAATTTCTTATACCCCACCCGTTTGGCACATATTTTCAACTTCTCATCACTCAAATTTTTTTACTTTATGTGGGACTCATACCTGACCAATTGGTCAGAGACTTCTATTAACCTACCCGCCTCACCCTCATTCCCCACCATTTTCTTTACTACTTATTTCATTTTACCACCACCACAGTCACAGTGCCAAAGTGCAACCAAAGAAGTACAAACAACAAAAACTCTCAACAATTTAACACCACCTAAAGCAACTCATCACCCCAAATTCAAAACTCCATTCATACTTATTTATGATACACCACCAAATATAAAAAAAAGAAAAAAAAAAAGAAAAGAAAAAAAACTTGTCTAGAAATAGCAAGACCCATCTCTAATCTCTCACACAATCACACTCACACTTACACTTGTCAAGTTCCTTGCAACTCAGTGTGCGATAGTCGCTAGAAGTCCCACTCGAAGCCCGTTGGCGAGTCCAGTCATCCATCTCGGTCACCGCAAGACTCTCCGGATGCTGCTTAACCGCACGGACCGACAATTCTCTCGTCGAAATGACTCATCGTCAGAGATGGACTTCGATCCCAAGCAAAGAACAGAAACCCAGTGAAAAGGAATGGAAAAAAAGAAAAAGAAAAAGGAAAAAAAATGCAACCAAATCTAGAAATCCAATGAGAAAAAAAAAAGAAAAAAGAAAAGAAGAAGAAGAAGAAGAAGAAGAAGAAGAGAACCCAAGCCTAGAAACCTAGTAAAAAGGAATGGAAAAAAAAATAGAAAAAAAAAAATGCAACCAAACCCAGAAACCCAATGCGAAAAGGAAAAAAAAAAAAAAAGAAAAGAAAAGAGAACCCAAGCCCAAAAACCCAGTGAAAAGGAATGGATAAAAGAAAAGAAAAAAGAAAAAACCCTTTGCAACCAAACATAGAAACCAACGTGAAAAGGATAGGAAAGAAAAGAAGAAAAAAGAAGAAGAGAATAGAGAAAGGTGTCCCAAACCCAACGTGAAAGACAAAAAAAGAAAAAGAAAAGAAGATGACGTGTGTTGGAGAGAGTAAAAGGTCTGACTGTGGGTCCCTCAATGTGTGTGTATTTACAAAAATGCCATCATAATTTTGTTTCAATAACTTGAAAAAACCTAAAATGTGTTTTCAGTTTTCATAACTCATCACTCAAAAATAAGAGAATCAAGTGATGAAAACAAAACTTGAAAACAAATCCAAACAAGCTTTCTCTCCATAGGTCCCACCATTTTTGAGTGATGAGTGATGGAAACAAAGTGATGAATAATGAAAACACAAAAACCAAACAACTCCTAAGTCCCTGCCATGTAGTTATCTTTCTCATAGCTGAAGTCTCTTGCAAGAGAAAAATGACACCAATAGAATGCTCCCAAGCAAAAACTAGCGCCTATGACTATTTTTTAATGACTGCATCTTTCTACGGGAATTGGTAGGACAACAATGTAGATGTAAAAAGAGACAGTAATTCTGACGTTACAACAAGGGTAAACTCTCACTTTAATACTGATCTAAATTGTTTTGATGTTAAAATGATATTGGTAAAATTTAGAGCCCTTTTGGGAAACCTAAGTCCGCGCACTGCTATATATGAATTTCTACTTGGTTGATTGGAAAAAAGGAAAAATCTAAATGTTTGAGAAAAATTAGTTAAAGTTGGTATTATTTTCTTTTGTTAATGCTACATTTTCATTGTCTTCTTTTCGTCA
The DNA here is from genome assembly GCA_023055345.1 of Quercus wislizeni. Taxonomy (NCBI): domain Eukaryota; kingdom Viridiplantae; phylum Streptophyta; class Magnoliopsida; order Fagales; family Fagaceae; genus Quercus; species Quercus wislizeni. The sequence continues at coordinate 31,049,827 of JALGQJ010000004.1, forward strand.
TATGTTCGTTGCTTCTCTTATTTTGTTTCCATGTCTTCCTTTATTCTGCAATCATGTTCTGGCCTAGCTGAAAACAAATACAAAATCCACGTGAGAATCCAAAACACATAATAGAAAAGAATAAAATAAATGGAAAATAGAGGAAGATAGGGAAATAAAAAAGTAAGACGACCTTTTTCCGAGTGGATTTTAGCAGTCTGTAAATAACGATATTGTTGCCACAACTATTTGCCAAAGAAGAGCTATTGTAATGAAAACATACATTTTCCTTACTAATGCAATAATATTTCTGGAAGTAGCATTAACAGAGAAGAAAATAAAACTAACCTTAACTAATTTCTTCTAGCCCTATTCATCTAAAATGATTTTCCCCAGTTTCAACCAAACAAAAATCCACATATGTCAACGCCCGTCTCCAAGTTTCTCAAAGTGCTCGAAGTTTTGCCCATATCATTTTAACATCAAAACAATTCAAATCAGTATTAAAGTGAGAGTTTATTGTTGTTGCAACGTCGAGAAGACAATCTCTTCTTACATCTATACTGCTCCCTACCAGTCCAAGAAAATAATGCGATGAAGAAAGAGTATAGCATGGGTGAAAGGAGGAACATGTCGCCTTTTATAGGGCACTATTAGATGTTAGATTGTAATTCATTACTTTAGTCTGTAGTGTAAAGTTTGTACATGAAGATGAACTACAAGTCGTTTATGTATTAGTTAGTTAGGCTACATATGGTTTTACTGTATAGAAAAGTTAGGTAGGAGTAGTTGACAAATGGCTTTATTTCATTGGTTAGTTTGTTAGTTGGTTATGTGTTTAGTCTTTCCCTCCAATCTGTTTCCTATATAAGAAACAGAGTCTGTTTATTTGATCAATGAGAATTCAATGCATATTCAGATAACTCTCTGTCTTCTTCATCTCTAATCGGATCACTCCATTGATGAAGCCTGTTACATGCACGAATTCTAACATGGTATCATAGCAGAACTAAATTTCAGAGTCTTCAATTTCGGTATTTTCTGAAATTCTTAGTTCAATTCCTCTTGTTTTCTTTTCCGTTTCTAGTGTTCTCCTTCCAATCAAGTTGCTCATCATTTTTACTTGATTCTTGCACTAGATTCTTTGCTCTAGATCTTGATTTCTTTGCGGTAATTGGCAAATTGAATTTCTTGATTTAGGGTTTCGTTTATCATGTTGATTGTGATATTTGCAATTGGATTGTTGTTCTTTCAAATCCCTCGATCAGCAAGAATTGTGACTTGATTCTTTGTGTCTGAGGATCTTTATTTGTTGTTAAACCAATTCTAGTTCAGTGGTTTGGAGGTTTTTGTTCCTTGAGTGTAAAAGCTGACAGTTTTTAGACCCCTTAAACGATTGATTAAACCTAGGTAATTAGCCAAGTTGTTACTTAGTCCAATTAAACAAGTCTAGGTTATCACAATGATAAAGATCAAATTATGCAAAGCAGCGGAAAATAAATAACACATGATATGATCACCCAGGAAACCAAACCGGTAAAAACCTGGGGAGGATTTGACCTAGCTATCCTCAAGGTAAACCTGAATCTACTATCTTGAAAGAATCGAAGTTCATACAAAAGGACTTACAAGCACCCCCGCTCGACTTCCTAATGCTACCAACCAGTAGAACTTACTGACACGACCACGTGCAAGCTCCGAATCCACGGACTCCTTCTTTCTTGGATTCTCCACCAAATATAAGCATACCCGCTTGTGTTTTCTTTAAGCTTCAATGGCAGCAACTGAATTGATCATCAAGGCGTAAATAAATCTTCTCCTTGAAAACCCTAAGTTTGTGTAAAGGAAAGCTCATCTAGATCTCACAAGAGATTTACACAAACCGCAAATATGAGCTCCATAGACTTTAGAGAGCCTTTGGGTACAAGACCCTAAATACAAAAGGAGGCACAAGAGGCACTCTAATCTCTCTCTCTTTTATGTCAAAAACATGGCTTAGGGTTTCCTTTATATAGTGGGAGAAATTAGAAACCTAAACCAATTAGAACACTTTAGGGCTGAGTTGGACGAATCTGCAGAAAAGAATTCTGCCCAAGCTTCGATCGGTCGAGCCTGTCGTTCGATCGATCGAGCCAGGCCGAAAGGCACAATGCTTCCTTGCTTTAACTCAATTCCAACTTTGCATTGACACACAACTTTGAGCTAGCTTTAAACACTTCTAAACACATTGTTTTGATCATGGTTTTTCAACAATACACATTAGAGTTCTAAATACATAAAATCCTAAACTTTAGAACCTAACAAAAGCGATAGTTCTTGAAGATTTGTGTGATTCTTGATTGTAATCTTGAAGTTCTTGATTAGTGCAAATCTAAGTTTGAGAACATGGCATATAGTACTTCAAGTACTTCTGTTCCAATTGTTCAGCCATGGGAGAATTCTTCTAGCCCTATTACTTGTCCAATAGTGACAATCCTGGGGTTTCCCTTGTTGTTCAACATTTGACTGAAGAAAATTACAGCACTTGGAGTAGAGCTGTTTTTATTGCCTTGGATGCAAAAACCAAGTTGGGTTTTATTGATGGCTTCATACCAAAGCCTCATTCTGTTGATCACCCTTGTCACATAGCCTGGTGTAAATGCAATAGTACTATCTTGGCCTGGTTGTTCAACTCAATTTCTAAAGATTTACAACCTAGTATGGTGTATTTCAAGATAGCAAGAGAGGTATGGCTTGATTTGCAACATAGGTTTTCTCAAGGCAATGGTCCTCGGATTTTTGAGCTGAGAAGGGAAGTTTTTTCTTTGAGTCAAGAGGATCTAACCATCAATGCCTATTATACAAAGTTTAAAGGATTGTGGGATGAGCTATCAGATTACATGACATGTTCCTGTGGTCATTGAGTTGAAGAATGTGTGATGTCTTTCTTGATGGGTCTTAATGACACCTACACAACTGTGAGAGGGCAGATCTTGCTAATGGACCCTATTCCCTCTCTAAGCATGGTATTTTCTCTCTTGGTTCAAGATGAGAAACAAAGGAAAGTAGGAAAGAATCTCAAAACTAAATCTTCAACTTTGGCCGCCAAGAACAATGGTTGTTTTGTTAAAGGATCCAATAAGGGCAAGTCTGGTAGACCCCAGTGCACTCACTGTGTAGCTTTGGGCCATGTTGTTGACAAATGTTACAAATTACATGGCTATCCACCTGGCAACAAGTTCAAGAACAAAGGGCAGCAAGGTGGACATCTTTCCTTTGCCAGTAATGTTGTTACCACTGAATGCAACAATGAAGAAAGTTTTAGTCTCACTAAATCAGAATATCAACAGCTTCTTGGTTTGATCAATTCTCAGAACCATTTTGGTACTTAAGCTTCACAAGAATCCACTTCTGGTGTTCATCAAGTAGCCACTATTATCACTCAATCTCCTTCACATCCTTCTTTGGATCTTCAAGGCCATTAGATGTTAGGTATCAGGTCTTCCATTCCTCTTTTATCTCACCTTCCTAGGTTGGTTTCTCCTTCTTTGGACTATTCAGTTTTTTTTCTCAAGTTGACACTACTCATCTTTGTTCCACTGATTGGATTCTTGACAATGGAGCCACTAACCATATGGTCCATTCACTTCATTTTTTCACTTCAATCACTTCCATTGTCCATTTTTCTATTAAGCTTCCTAATGGGGACAGGGCTAAGGTCACTCATATAGGGACTATCAAGTTATCTTCTACATTGACACTAGAGAATGTGCTTTGCATTCCATCTTTCTCTTTTAATCTTGTGTCCATCAGCAAACTAACTCAATCTCCTTCTTGTTGTTGTATATTTCCTTCTCATTACTGTTTTATCCAAGACTTATAGCCTCAGAGGATGATTGGGTTGGGTAGAAAGCAAGGAGGCCTTTATACATTAGATCTTGCAATCATTGTTCTTCCTAAGTCTGTTTCTGATATGCTGTCCAAGCTCTCTTCTTTTAGTTTTGTAAATTCAGTAAACTCCTGTAATTCAACTTCTATAATAGATAGTACTAGCCTTTGGCATAGCAGGTTAGGACATCCTTCCTTTCAAAGATTGGCCATTTTACAATCTCTTGTACTTGATGTTATCAATTGCAGTAGTAATAAATCTTTTGATTGTCTTATTTGTCCAATTGCTAAGCAAAAAAGGTTACCATTTCAATCTTCTGTTCATGTTTCTAATTCTTGTTTTGATTTAGTGCATGTTGACATTTGGGGACCTTATTCCACTCCTTCATTGAATGGTTCAAAATACTTCTTTACTATTGTGGATAACTTTAGTAGATGCACTTGGACTTTTCTCATGCCACACAAGTCTGATGTCTCCAATTTAATTTAGTCTTTTTACAATTTGGTAGTTAATCAGTTTAACAAAACTATCAAGGTTATTAGATCTGATAATGGTCCTAAGTTTGCCTTACATTCTTTCTATGCTTCTAAAGGTATCATACACCAATTGTCTTATGTTGAAACACCTTAATGGAACTCCATTGCTGAGAGAAAACACCAACATCTTCTGAGTGTAGCTAGAGCTTTGAGGTTCCAAGCCAGTTTACCATTAAAATTCTGGGGAGATTGTATCCTTACTGCCACTTACCTTATTAGTAGGATACCTAGTCCTTTGTTACAAGACAATACTCCCTATGAAAAGTTTTTAGGACATCCACACACTTATTCCCACCTTAGAGTGTTTGGCTGTCTTTGTTATGCATCTACGTTATCTAGAGACAGAACTAAGTTTGACCCTAGAGCCAAGTCTTGCATCTTTCTTGATTATCCACAAGGTGTTAAAGGCTATAAATTGTATGATTTAAGAACCAAAACTTGTTTCTTGTCTAGAGATGTTGTTTTTAAGGAATCTATTTTCCCTTTCATATCTTGGATTTCCAAGTATGTCACTACTCCTTCTTCTCATTTTGTTTTTCCTCCTCAACCTTCTATTCTTGATCAGTCATCTAATATTCCCAATGCTTCTGCTGAATTTTCCCCTCCAATTACACTTTCTGATATTGCTGTGCCACCTGATGACTTCCCTAATTTAGTTCATCCTACTAATGTTTCAAACCAAGCTGACTCCATTGATTTTATCCCTACTAAATCCCTTATTTCTGAATCACAAGTTCCTATTGTTGTTCCTGTTAGGCAGTCTTCTAGAATTCACAGGCCTCCCACTTACCTAAGAGATTATCATTGTAACCTTGTAGTTGCTCCTATGTTGGCCTCAGCTACTCTCACTCCATTAGATGATTCCTTTGCTTCTAATTCAAGTATTTTGTATATACTAAACTGTCTCCCACTCAAAGAGATTTCTTCATTGCACTCATTGTTCACAAAGAACCTGATACCTATGCTCAAGCCATTTTAGATCCTAGATGTCAAGAGGCTATGCAAGCAAAGATTGATGCTTTGCAAGCTAATCATACCTAGGTTATGTCTCCTCTTCCTCCTGGCAAGGTTCCCATAGGGTGTAAATGGGTTTTTAAAATTAAACTTAGAGCAGATAGGTCTATTGAGAGGTATAAGGCAAGATTAGTTGCTAAGGGGTATACTCAAACTGAAGGGGTTGATTTCTATGAGACATTTTCTCCTATTGTGAAGTTTACCACAGTTAGGACCCTGCTTGCTCTTGCTGCCATTCAAGGTTGGCATCTCACTCAGCTAGATGTCAACAATTCTTTCCTCTATGGTGACTTGAATAAGGAAGTTTACATGGTTCCCCCACCTAGGTTTGGCAGCAAAAGGGAGGTGTGCAAGCTTGCCAAGTCCTTGTATGGTCTTAAACAAGCTAGTAGGCAATGGTTTGCTAAACTTTCTTCCACCATCATTGATCATGGCTTTGTTCAATCAAAATCAGATGATTCAATGTTTACCAGAATTCAAAAGGGTTCCATTATCATACTGCTGGTTTATCTTAATGACATTTTGATAGCAAGCAATGATGTGGATGCTGTGAGTGCTTTCAAGCAATTTTTGGACAAAAAGTTTAAGCGTAAGGACCTTGGTACCTTGAAGTTCTTCTTGGGGCTTGAAGTGGCAAGAACTACAAAGGGGATATCTTTATGCCAAAGAAAGTTCACCCTTGAGCTACTGTCAGACACAGGGTTGTTGGCTTGCAAACCCTCAAATGTTCCTATGGATCAATCACTCAAGTTAAGCAATTCAAGTGGAGATAGTGTACTAGATCCTTCCTTGTATAGGAGGTTGATAGGCAAACTTCTCTATTTGACACTTATAAGACCATACATTAGTTATTCTGTCCACAAGTTGAGTCAATTCATGAGTGCTCCTAAAATACCACACCTTCAAGTAGCTGACAAGATATTGAAATACTTGAAGAAGACACCAGGACAAGGTCTTTTCCTATCTGCACAATCTGAAATGTAGCTTAAGTGTTACTATGATGCAGATTGGGCAGCTTGTATTGACACCAGAAGGTCAATCTCTGGTTTCTGTGTATTCTTATGTTAATCCTTGAGTTCATGGAAATATAAGAAGCAACAGGTAGTCTCAAGATCTTCTATAGAGTCAGAATATAGAGCCATGGCTAGTGTGACTATTGAGATAGTTTGGCTAATTGCTTTGCTTGGTACCTTGGCCATATACACAAAGGACCAGCTTCTCTCTATTGTGATAGCAAGGTAGCACTCTACATTGCTGCAAATCTTGTATTTCATGAGAGAACCAAGCATATTAAGATTGATTGTCACTTCATTAGGGAGAAGAATGAAGATGGGGTGATCAAAACCTTCCATGTGCCTACAAGACATCAACTAGTTGATTTGTTTACCAAGCCTCTCCACCAAAAGAAATTCATGTATCTCTTTTCAAACCCAGATTAGAGAAATTAAGGGTTAGGGTTTGGAGAAAATTGGGAAAGAGAAAAGTTGATGCCTTTTCAGGTTTGGTCTATGGAGGGAAATGAGATTGAAAGATAGAGAAAGAGATTTTGGTCAAAGGAGAGAAGAAGCCACCATCGGAGGTGGTGGTTGTGATGAGCCAGCCTTGTCGATTTGGTTCAAAGACTTGGGCTTGTTTCAGAGGTAGATCACCACTCGGCAGGTTTTCTTTTATCTCTATTTTTTTAATAAACTTTGTTTGGTTGCTAGGAAAGGAAGGAACGTAAATAATGGTGTCACAATTTTGTTGATTGATTTATTGGTGCTAAATTTAATTCTATTTTCTCTTATTTTTTATGTTTTTGGTTTTTAGCTTAGGAATTGAAATCAAGTTTTATATTGCCTGCATTTTTGTCAATTGTTTAAAAATGCTTAAATCATTGTCATTTGCATTCAATGGGCTTATTATTAGGTTCGTAATTATGAAAGTTTGAACCTTCATGAGCTATTTGATCAAAACATGAATGCTCAATACTCTGAAATCTTTCACAAAAAAATTTTGACAGCATATATTTCCATGAGGAGGTAATTACATAATATTGACTTTAAAGACTTCTTGCAGATGTGTTGTTAAAAAGGCATGCTTTTATTGTGTTGAATGATTCATATCGAGTGTCACTCCTTAGATATAGAAGAAACTAAATGGGTAGCACAAATAAGCAAATTTTGAATTATACAAAATTTACTTTTTTAGATTTTCAATTGTCTTGGCATCCCCAGAAACTGCTACAGATGCAGATCATTAGCCATGAAGTTTGTTATTTGTAATTTCTTTAATAAAATTGGTTCTTTAATCTCAGGTCTTTTTGGATTTAATTTGTAGTCACTTCGGTTACATGTTTTTTTAATAATTTGCATTACTTCCACAACTCAACTAAAAAGCATAACAGCTCATTAGAGCATTCACAATAAGACTTTTAAAAGTTAAAAAGTCAAATTTTAGCATCCCATTCCACAAAAAACACCCTACAACAAAGATGCTATTTCTATATATTTTGGCATATGAGCTACAGTAGATTGACATAGATAGTAGTCTACTGTAGCTCAAATCTTATAACAAGAAATATTATTATATTCCTTAGATAAGTGGCATTGCTTTTAATGTTTGTAGAGATAGTTTTATTATTATTATTATTTTAATAAGTTGTTTATATTATTTTAAATGAAGTGGTAAAAAAATAAAACTTTTGATGTAGGGTGTATTGTAAACTAAGATGTTAAAATTGATAAAGTGACTTTTTGAGATGCTATTTTTGATTACTTTGAAGGGAATGCTCTTACGATGCTTTGGGTGTTGATTTTGGGGCATATTGGGTTTGAAAGATTTGAAGTGAAGAAGGTTGGGTTTGAAAGGGTGTGATGGATCATGGAGCACACAAACCTTTTATTCTAGTTACCTTGGTTGTCAATGGCTATCAAAAACCATTATTCTTCTCTGAAATTTAGTTGTGTATAATTATTATATATCTATGTATGACAGCGATTATATTTTTTCTGAAGTCTGGTTAAAAATGCATGGTACTAATTTAAATGCCACTTTGTCAACATTGGTTACATTGATTCTTTTTCTTGTGAGATCTTTTGTTGCTAAATTTGTTCTATATTTTGTGGGATAAAAGAAAAATAGACTAAACAATGATATTATTTTTGTACCTAGCTATAAATTCTATAGCTCTCCCATATTTCTTGTTATAGTTACATAACTATAAGTTCTGCTGTTTTATTGGTGTCCAACATAAGCTAATAGTTTGTTAACTTGGGTTCTCTTCTTATTATCTTTGTTATAGTTGATTGGCTTACTCAAAGAACTTGGGCATACTGAGCAAATGATTTACAAATTTTGACAAAAGCAATTTAGCTTTTGAAGCTTTTGTACATTCACATTAAATTTTGAGTTTTATAAGTTTTTCTTGGGGAAACATTGGAATCTTGAACTGGAGCAAAACATTGAATAAATTTGCTAGTGATATTCAATAGAAAATAATGCATTGTGAGAACTCACAATAACTTGCAACTTCATCTTAAGGAACCTTGCAGAATCTTTGCGATGGATTTTTTTAGTTGGTTATAATGTCTATACCCAGTGTTAAGTATTTTTTTTTTTTTTTTTCCAGTCCTTGTTACTCTAGTTCTTTATCTGGTTGAATTTATTTTTGTTAAAGATATCTTGCTTCTAAAATTTTAAATTGTTATCTGTATAAGTTTGTCCTTTTTCAGTAAAAAAAAAACAAGTCTGCCTTTTTGTTTAAAAAACATTTTCCCCCCTTGGTGTCTTTGTTGAGAAGTATCATAGAAATTCTTTATTCCTTGCTTAATAACTTCATTTTGTTTGATCTTGTTTTCTTTCACAATTTTGTTGCAGATGTGTCAAGCCAATACCAGATAAGTAGTACCGATTTTGTGGCTAAAATCAAATCCCAACTATCTTGACCCTTGACCCAACTCTCCTCTTACCCAAAAAATAATTTTTATTTTGATTCAATGTATACAAAAGAGAGAACTCACCTCCTTGAGTCTTTTGATATCGGAAGCAACCTAGGAATCAAAGATGGACCCGCAGTGACTATGCCAAATGGGATTTTGGGAATTTTCTGACAATACAATGACCAAGTAACGTCAAAACCACCGATCTAGCCACTGGTTGCGTCACTTCAGAGAGACCTTCACTCCTTGAGAGCTGAGACAGCTTCACACTTGGAGACAGAGAAAGAGGAAGAGTATGAGTGTTTGGGGGTTTGGTTTCAAATGGTAAGTTTCAATTTTTTCTTTGCTTTTGCTGATGGGTATGAGTTGGGGCTGCCGTGACAATGGGTCAAAGGAGAGGTAGAGAGAGAGGAGGAGGGCAGTTGCGCAGAAGAGAAAGAAAATTTTGATTTTATGAAATTATGAACTCAAACCAATCAGGTAAGAAGAAACAGTGGGCAGGCTATGAAAAGTTTTAAGGGTGAAACAGTCTTTTCTTATTTGGTGAGGTGTCAAAGTTTTGAGTCATTAGATTAAATGAAAGGTTGACATTTGTGCTATTGCACACCATGCAATACCCTAGGTATTGCATGGGATCTCTATCCTATAAAATATCATATACTTAATAACTGCACTATGTCTGTGCCGTGCTAAGTCCTATCATTCTATCAATAATCAAGCTTTTGTGCAGTGTGCATTGTCACTGTGCAGTGGTAGTAGTGCTATGAGTGTGAGAGTGTAAAAGCAAAACCAGTGTGTTGTCTTTGTCCAGTCAATCAAATAGATTAAAAAATATAACTTAAAATGAATGACTGAGCTTGTAGGCAAACATCAAGAATTAAGATAAGATAAAGAAAAGAAAGGTAAAATATAGATAGAGAGGCAGTGGAATAGAAAGATGAGAGATTTTTTCTTTTGATTTAGAAATTTATAATCTTTATTTTAGTATATTTCAAGATAATTATGTTGTATTATTAATGAATTTATCTAGTATTAATTTTGATTTTAGTATATTTCAAGAATGAGTTAATAAATTTTTCCCTTAAAATTTAATTTTGTTAGCTGAAATTTAACTATATTTGTTTTTTTCCTTTTTAATTTTCTGTATTTTAGGATACAATGGGGTTTTTTTAATGCATTTTATTGACCAATAAAAGGACAATTTTTTTTTTTTGTAATTAGAATATATTGATAAATATTATATATATATATATATATATATATATATATATATATATTCAAGTGGGGCCTTCTTTTATTTGGAGCCTTACACAATTGCATTAATTGCATCTTTTATTTAGGGCTTTAGGCAATTGCATCTATTGTTTAGCCGCCTTGCTTTGATCTGATATGGAAGAAGAAAATCCATTCATTCTTTGATCAAAATTGCCAATCTTGAAATGAGACAAGTTGGGCATAAGTCATAGTGGAGGGAAACATATAACTATTGTTGAGGACCAAAATTTGATAAGAAAGCCCATTCCATGAAAAGTAAGGAAAGACCATGGGTTTTAACAAAAGAAGGCCCAACTTATGAAGTTAAGAAGGACCATGAAGGTCCAAAGTCCCAAAAAGAAGGAAAAAGAAAGAAATAATAATAATAATAATAATAATAATAATAATAAGAGGACCCAGACTTTGTCAGGCTAGAGGACATGCAGCAAGAAGAAGGATCTCAGTCAGGCCAAAGGATATGCAGTAAGAAGAATCAACATCAAGGCCCTAGGACCTTGATGGGTCCTTTTGAAACTTTGAGAAGAGGAGCTTGGCTAACACATAGGAAAACCAAGGTGTATGTTCAAATTTCCAGCAAAAAGTCATTAAAAATCCAGCAAAACCAGGTATTATCTTTGTAACCCATGGTCCAAGCCCGTGGGATCCTGAGTGGATAGTCAGGGGGAAGTGGTTTGGTCGGTAGGGGAGTGATTTCTAGTGAAAGGATGATCCCGAAGGTTTCCCTTGGTTCATATATTTGCTTAAAATGCATGAACCAATGGAAAACTCAATTCCCCCAGGTGCATGACACCTCCCCACAATCTCCTCTCAATTGTCACTTTCAATTAAAGCTATCATCCATTGCATTGAGCAGCCCACCCACTCTTTTGACTTTCCAAGAAGAAATCTTCCATTTGTAACTAAAGCCAAATGCCCCTTTTGAGTTATAATTGCCTAATTAAGCTAAATCTCTACCCAATGTACTTTTTCAAGTTTCAGAGGACATGGTTTTACCCAACAGACCAGGGACATCCTTGCTTGGGGTACCAGACCATGTCCACTATAAAAGGAACACTAAGGCATAGCAAAAGGGGAGGAGAAAAAGAGGGATTCCGATGGAGGGAAAAAGGGAGAGTTCAAAGGTTCAAAAGGATAACTCTTAGAGCTTTAATAGCCTAGCAAGAGAGAGAAAAATGAACAAAATAGAGCCAAGGTGGAGGAATTCGTCTTATATCCTTGAGATCATTCAAAATATCACTTAGCCTCCAAAGAAACATATGCCAAAACATGCACACATCAGATATCACTCTCTCCCACAAAATCCTCCTCACCTATCTTGGAAGGCAATGCCCAAGCAAAGCTACTTGGACTTGAGTTCCAAATCCCACAAGTCTTGTGCAAAAACACTAAGTCTGTGAGAATTGGGGCCAAGATCCTCGTGGCTGACTCATTCTCATGAAATTCATTTACATATATGTATATGTATTAAAATGTATATCCTAATTTAAGAAACTAACAGTTATTTGAAAATATATGTATTGTATAGTGTGTTATTATTCAAGACCTATAGAGGTAAAGGGAAAAGGCAAAACTCCATTGCATAATAAGCATGGAGAAAGATCTTATAGTTCAAGGAATCAACATTCTAGGTTCCATGGATTACAGGCCTAGTACCCCTGGGAACCACGACATCCCATTCGGGGTACCATGACATCACGCTTGGGGAACCAAGTAAAGGAACTCTTTTAAATGTTCATACAATAAAAGATAAGCCTCAAATATTATATTTCAATCTCCTTCTCATTGTGAATACTATGAATAGTTGTTTTACTTATTTTGTTAGAGTAAAGAGTCATTTTATGACACTAAAATACTTACAATGGTATTTTATTGCTGTTGAGGTCTAAAAAATCACAATGTTGTACCAAGGCCCAAAACAACATAGAGGATTGAAATCTAGGAAAATAAAATATTTGGGCTTTCAATAAAAGGGAGGAGAGGTCCAAACCCATTAAAGGTCATAAGGAGGAGCCCAAATTCATGAATGGGCAAGTTTCGGACCTCATGAAATAAAGGGAAGAAAGAAGCCCAACCTAGCCCTCAGAGGTCAGAAAAATTGCTAGGAGCCGAAGAAAAGAACTAAGCCAAGATACTTGGGGATTCCCAGGAGCCTAGGATCCTCAGGACATGCAGCGAAACCAGGATGGGATTAAGACAGGTCAAGGGGGCCATGCTAAGAAACACAAAGGACAAGAACAGATATGTCCCTATCAGCCACCCAATGATGCAGGAAAAGGATCAGAAGGCTTAGGAACCAACAACTCATAAGTAAAGGTCTGGTATCTCGAGGAACCCAAGAAGAAGAACCATGAAGGAAGGTGGCTGAGAATCTTTTAGCTTGGCAGGAAGGAATTAGCCCACTTGGGGAAAATGACAAAGGGGAAAAGCAGCCAAAAGATGGTTTTGAAAAGTGAAGTCTAGAAGCCTTGGAAAGGAAAAGACCAAATGTTAGCCCTTTAGGACCCCCCAGAACAGGAAAGTCAACTGGGGTCTTTTGAAGAGAAAACCTCAAAAGAGGGAAATAATGAAGAATGAGGAAAAAACCAGCTACCAATGTTGCTGACACAACATTGGTTTTGGTACCCAGAGGAACAAATAGAGGGAATCAATGGTACTCCAAAAGCCCTAGGATGGCACTATAAAAAGGGGAGGTAGCAAATAGTGAGGGGCATTCAGCTAGAGGCATTGGAGTGAAAATACTTAGGGGGAAACTCTATGAGAATTCAAAAAAGAGAGAATAGGGAGGGAAAACACTGCCCGGGATCCTCATAACAGACACTAGAGAGCACACACTTGGATTCAAAAGGATTAAATTTTGCAAGTTTTGGAGGCATGAAGAGCCATCTAAATCTACGATTTTTGAACTTATTTGGACCTCGTAATACGTCCTAGTGAGCTTAATGTATGTTAAGGTCTAAAAAATCATAACATCAAGGCCCAGAGAAAATAGCACGATGGACCAATCCCATGAAAAATAATGTTAAAAAGGTTGAGCCCATCACAAGGAAAAAGGATGGCAAGCTCAAAAGACTTGAAGCCCAAAATCCATGAAGAGATAGGCCTTAGAACCCACAAAACAAAGGGAAGAAAGAAAAAGGCCCAGCCCGCCAAGATCGTGAAGGAAAATCTGGTTTTGTATCCCATACAAAACTCACAGCGGAAGCGACATTCATGAATCTATTTCATTCATGATTGATAACATGCACTATGTGATTTTGAGAATTTGAGAACAAGATAGCGTACCTTGGTGCGGTGAAATTCAAAACAAAAGATTAGAAGTTCTTGGGAACACTTTTAATCTTCACTCCAATTCCACTTTACGCCCAAGAAGTGTGGTCTCTCAATCAGTTTCTAAGGGAGAATTATCGTGTGGTTTCACTCGCACATACACACCACTTCACAACAATGATTCTCTTAAAATAAATTTCTGTATGTCTCTCCCTTTTATAACTAACTGATTATCTAATTGGGCCGGCCTATTGGGCCTTTCCAATTGGGCTTTAATGTGTGGCTTGAAGTGGGACCAAAAGGGACCAATAAGACACTAACTCCAATGGGCCTTGGGCTTTTCTGTCAACTCTTGACAAGTCCAAAGTTACCATTAATTATATTTAATACCACTATATAAATATAATTGCACTCTAGGTCTTATTTATAAATTATATCCCAAGACTTTATTATACATGCAACCCCTTCAAAAAATATTCGTAGTAATACAAAGTCATGAATGTAGACTGCCACTTTGAAAATTACTACATCTTAATCCTTGAGTACCCGATTTAATCCTTAAAGTTATTCATCATATATTTATGAAATCAAATTTCATAAATATATACTTTAGTAATTTCTTACTAAAGTGGTTAGGCCTAACTCTCTGAATAACCAAACCCATTAAACTTATCTCAAGGGAATATTTTATATCTCCGTTAAGAGACTATGAATTCCATCTTGAGAATATATGTTCCATCAACACTAAATGTGGTTGCCCAACATACTGAGGTTTTGATCGTTCCTTTAGATCTCACTCCTGATATATCAAAGCAACCTACACCTCATGATCAGGTCCATTATTCTCTCAGGATTAAGAGTTCATGCAAATAGGAGTCGTGAGATTTATTATTCATTTGACAGTCGTTAGGAGAATAATAAATCTCACAGCGGTCCAGTTCAATATGTCTTAACTCTTAAAACATATCAACATATCAACTAGAAGTCTCCACTTCCATGATCAAGACAAATCATCTTAGTTGATATGTTATAGTCTTCGCAGATGAAATGCCCAATTTCATCACCGACTACGAACCAAAATTATGAGTTTACAAAGAACTTGTGATCTATATCTTCTGTGACTAAATCACATAAATCACATACTATGCATCTCATGGACTATATGATAATGTCCAAATATTCATGTTACCATTATTTTAGATAATAATAATAAAGAATCTTTATTAATCCACAACATTAAGTCATACATAATGTCATACATAATAACATACATAGCATCATACAATAGGATTTAAGGGCACTAATCCTAACAATCTCCCACTTGCCCTAAAGACTATTGTGTACTAATCTAACTCCCATTCCCTCCAAATGTGACTCGAAGGTCCTTTGAGGCAAGGCTTTGGTAAAGGAATCTGCTAGATTATTTGCACTTTCAATCTTTGCTACCACCACATCTCCACGAGCAATAATATCTCTAATGATGTGATACTGTCTCTCAATGTGCTTTCCTTTCTTGTGATTCCTTGGATCTTTTGATTGTGCAACTACTTCACTACTGTCGCAAAACAAAGTAATGGGAACTTGCTCAATTCTTACTACACCAAGGTCAGAAAGGAATTTCTTGAGCCATACAGCTTCTTTTGCTGCTTCGCAAGCAGCAACATATTCTGCTTCCATGGTGGAGTCCGCAATACAAGATTGCTTGACACTCGTCCATGTTATGGCTCCACCTCCCAAGGTGAAAACACATCCTGATGTGGACTTTCTGAAATCTAGATCTGATTGAAAATCTGAATCTGTATAACCAATGGGAATCAAATCCTCACACCAGTAAACAAGCATATAATCTCTCGTTCTCCGAAGATACTTGAGAATATGCTTTACAGCTTGCCAATGTTTTGATCCTGGATTTGATTGATATCGGCTGACCATGCCAACTGAATAACAAATATCTGGTCTAGTACAAAGCTTGGCATACATGAGACTTCCCACTGTAGAAGCATAAGGAACTTGTCTCATCATATCTACTTCCTTTTGAGTCTTAGGCCTTTGGTCATCAGACAGAGGAACTCCATGTCTGAAAGGAAGTAAACCTTTCTTGGAGTTTTGCATGCTAAACTGTTCTAGAACCTTATCTATATATCCAGCTTGTGATAAGCCTAACATCTTATTCTTGCGATCTCGCCAAAGCTTGATCCCTAGAATAAAATTAGCCTCACCCAAGTCCTTCATATCAAATTGGCTTGACAACCAAACCTTTACTGATGACATTACCCCTACATCATTTCCAATGAGTAGAATATCATCAACATAAAGCACTAGGAACATTACTACTTTATCTTGATGTCTTTTGTACACACATGGTTCATCAAGATTTTGTTCAAAACCAAATGACTTGATTGCTTGATCAAATTTGATGTTCCATGAACTAGATGCTTGCTTAAGTCCATAAATGGACCTTTTCAACTTGCATACCATATGCTCTTGGTTCTTTGCTATGAAACCTTCCGGTTGCAACATATAGATTTCTTCTTCAAGATTGCCATTAAGAAATGCAGTCTTGACATCCATTTGCCAAATCTCATAATCATAATAAGCAGCAATGGATAAGAGAATTCTGATAGATTTAAGCATGGCTACTGGCGAAAAAGTTTCATCATAGTCAATGCCTTCTTTTTGTGTATACCCTTTCGTCACTAGCCTTGCTTTAAAGGTTTCAACCTTTCCATCTACCCCTCTCTTCCTTTTGTAAACCCATTTGCAACCAACAGGTTTAATGCCGTTAGGTGCCTTTACAAGATCCCAAACTTGATTGGAATACATAGAATCCAATTCAGATTTCATAGCTTTGATCCATTGATGTGCATCTATATCATTCATTGCCTCCTCATAAGTGTAGGGATCCGATTCAGCCTCTACTGGGATAGCTTCATAAGTTTCTCCCAAACCTATAAATCTTATAGGAGGCCGAACAATTCTCCAACTACGACGAGGCACCTGTGTACTAGTCATCTCATGAGTAATATCTTGTGGTGTATCTAATATAGCCACATCATCCCTAGTTTCATCCATTGGTTGTTCATTTACAGGTTCATTCATTTCAGCCAAAACAACTTTATTTCTAGGATCAAAATTATTCACATAATCATCCTCCAAAAATTTGGCATTTGTGCTAACAAACACTTTGTTATCTTTATGATTATAGAATAAATAACCCTTTGTTTCCTTTGAATACCCTAAAAACATGCATACTTCGGTTTTAGCTTCCAACTTATCAGACTTCCTTTTCAATACATGTGCCGGACATCCCCAAATGTGGAGGTATCTCATACTAGGCTTACGCCCACTCCACAATTCCTTAGGTGTGTTGGGAACAGATTTTGATGGAACTAAATTCAAAATATGCATAGCAGTTTTTAGTGCATATCCCCAAAAAGAAACTGGTAAAGTTGAATAACTCATCATGGACCTAACCATTTCCAAAAGAGTCCTATTCCTTCTTTCTGCTACACCATTTTGTTGGGGAGTTCCAGGTGCAGTCAATTGGGATACAATCCCATTTTGAGTTAAGTAATTCTTGAAATCCCCAAGAAGGTATTCGCCACCACGATCAGATCGAATGGCCTTTATGCGTTTACCTAATTGATTCTCGACTTCAGCCCTAAACTCTTTGAACTTTTCAAAGGCTTCGGACTTCCGTCTCATTAGGTACACATAACCATATCTTGAGTAATCATCGGTAAAAGTGATAAAGTACTCATAACCTCCTTTTGCTTGGGTTGACATAGGACCACATACATCCGTATGAACTAATTCAAGCAATTCTTGGGCTCTTCTACCTTTTGCATTAAAAGGTCGTTTGGTCATTTTACCTTCCAAACAAGATTCACAAACTGGAAATTCATCAAAGTCCAATGGCTCTAAGAGTCCATCTTTGATCAGTCTTTGAATTCTGTTTGGATTAATATGACCCAAACGCAAGTGCCAAAGATATGCTTCATTAGTAGAAGGAAACTTTCTCTTTAATGATTTTACATGAGAGTTATGATCTAATTCAGAATTATATAATTCATGCTTATCAGGAGTTAAAATATAAAGACCATCCACAATATTGCCAGAACAGATAAACACTTTATCCTTCTTTATTACAACATTGTCTTTTAGGATAACATAATATCCATGTTTACCTAAATAAGTTGCAGAAATTAAATTCCTACGAACATTAGGTACATACAAACAGTCTTCCAATATTAAAACTCTAGATTCAAAACATAAATTACACACTCCAATAGCTACAACTGGAATCCTGCTCCCATCAGCCAAGGTAAGAAACATTTCTCCTTCATTCAGCTTTCTGGTCTCCTGAAACCCCTGCAAAGAATTGCAGATATGATTAGTACAACCTGAATCCACACACCAGGAATCTGTGGGATTCTGTACTAAACATGTTTCAAGAAGGAATGTACTTTTCATACCTTTATTCTTGGCAGCCTTAAATATTGGACAATTCCTCTTCCAATGTCCTTTCTCACCACAATGGAAACACTTTCCTTTGGTTTTATTTCCTTTGTTGGCAACTCCTAAGGCAACTTGTTTACCACCTTGCTTGGCGAAGTTCTTCTTCTTCTTCTTCTTACCCTTGCCTTTCGACTTAGGTTGAGAAGTAGAAGCTTCCGCCATGTTGGCATCAACACTAGAAGTACCAAGGATGCCTTCCGCCGCTACCAACTCATTCATTAATTCAGACAAAGAGTAAATCTTTTTGTTCATATTATAGTTAAGTCTGAATTCCTTGAATGATTCTGGTAGTGACTGGAGTATCATATCCACTTGAGATTCTCCATCAATATCGGCACCTAAAACTTCCAATGTATTCAAATTAGAGATCATTCGAAGACAATGCTCCCTCACTGAAGTACCTTCAACCATTTTGGTATTATAAATCTGCCTCATAGTTTCTTGCCTTGTAGAACGGCCTTGCTCACCAAACATCTCCTTCAGACTTAGCATAATGTCTGAAGCTAATTCTACATCCTGCATTTGATGCTGTAGAATATTTGAAATAGATGCTAGGATGTAGCATTTGGCCATCTCATTAGATTTCTGCCAACGATCATATCGCTGTTTTTCCTCAAGAGGAGCATCTAATGATGGAAAGCTAGGACATGGTTGAGTAAGCACATATTTATGCTCTTCAGCAGTAAGAACAATATCCAAATTTCTTTTCCAGTCGACATAATTGGATCCAGTCAGTTTGTTTTGATTAAGAATAGCAACAAGTGGGCTAAATGATGCCATGATTTTAAATCTGAAAATAACAAACATGAATATAATAAGTAAACTGGACATTATCAATTTAGCATATAAGTATATAATATGGAACCTCATAAAACCATAAAATAATATATGCAACGACAAACCAATCCATGTCTATAATTCCTTGGTAGCAAGTTTATTATAAACACATTAATTGATTGAGAACTATTCTCATTATTAGTGCTATCATGATAACTCTTATCATACACTAATAATATGCCATATTACCTTTAGCCTCTAAGTAATAATGACATAGCTCCTTTGGGAGGTTAACATTACACTTAGTCTAGTGTACACCATTATCTAGAATCATATGTAGCCACATTTCATCTCCCTTATAGTGTTTAAACTTGTAGTACCATGGAACAAAACACCCTCCTTTGGGATCGCGAGGCATATACGCCAAGACGAGATGCTTGTCCACACTACTTTAAACAGGTTAGTTCTATCTTGTAGTACTATGAAGTAAACACCCTCCTTTGGGATCGCAAGGCATATACGCCAAGACGAGATGCTTACCCCACACTACTATGAACCGATAATGGAGGCCGTGAGATCCAACCCTTGTATCTCTCTCCCACTAGATATTTTAAATTAAAGGTTTTTATGATCAAGAACCATATTAATGCTAGAAACCTTGAAAACATAATCCTAATCCCATTAGGAATAAATTTCATAACCCTAGCATTAATATATATATATATATATATATATATATATATATATATATATAATGTAATATAAACCCATATTACATTATAACTAATATAATATATGGATTATTATATGTAATATATGATTATTACATTATATATAATAAACGGATTCAATATGAAATAAAGAACTTGAATCCTTAATGCATGCGAATCAATATATATATCTCATATATTCAACTTGGCATGAGAATTACTGTTCCTCCTTAATGCATGCGAATCAATATATATATATCTCATATATTCAACTTGGCATGAGAATTATTGTTCCTCCCGAATGCTTATGAATCCATATTTAACTATTAACACATGCAAGATGGCCATCAAGGCAATAACTACCTTCAAAGGTAGTTATTGTTCATTGACAATAACTACCTTCAAGGGTAGTTATTGTCAATGGACAATAACTATCATCTATGAATGGCCGACAATAACTACCTTCAATGAACCCGTTCACATGAAGTGTAGATGGTGTCCTCTCAGAACCATGCAAAAGAATATATCGCATATATTGATCAATGCACAAAGGGTTCATGGAACAATAACTTTATGCAGAAATTTGAAAACACAAAGATAACGGTTTTCTTAAATTCCAAAACTCAATCACATGTTATACAAACATGATATGAAAACCTGGCTCTGATACCAATTGAAGGAAAATCTGGTTTTGTATCCCATACAAAACTCACAGGGGAAGCGACATTCATGGATCTATTTCATTCATGATTGATAACATGCACTATGTGATTTTGAGAATTTGAGAACAAGATAGCGTACCTTGGTGCGGTGAAATTCAAAACAAAAGATTAGAAGTTCTTGGGAACACTTTTAATCTTCACTCCAATTCCACTTTACGCCCAAGAAGTGTGGTCTCTCAATGGGCCTTGGGCTTTTCTGTCAACTCTTGACAAGTCCAAAGTTACCATTAATTATATTTAATACCACTATATAAATATAATTGCACTCTAGGTCTTATTTATAAATTATATCCCAAGACTTTATTATACACGCAACCCCTTCATAAAATATTCGTAGTAATACAAAGTCATGAAGTAGACTGCCACTTTGAAAATTACTACATCTTAATCCTTGAGTACCCGGTTTAATCCTTTAAGTTATTCATCATATATTTATGAAATCCAATTTCATAAATATATACTTTAGTGATTTCTTACTAAAGTGGTTAGGCCTAATTCTCTAAATAACCAAACCCATTAAACTTATCTCAAGGGAATATTTTATATCTCCGTTAAGAGACTATGAATTCCATCTTGAGAATATATGTTCCATCAACACTAAATATGGTTGCCCAACATACTGAGGTTTTGATCGTGCCTTTAGATCTCACTCCTGATATATCAAAGCAACCTACACCTCATGATCAGGTCCATTATTCTCTCAGGATTAAGAGTTCATGCAAATAGGAGTCGTGAGATTTATTATTCATTTGACAGTCGTTAGGAGAATAATAAATCTCACAGCGGTCCAGTTCAATATGTCTTAACTCTTAAAACATATCAATATATCAACTAGAAGTCTCCACTTCCATGATCAAGACAAATCATCTTAGTTGATATGTTATAGTCTTCGCAGATGAAATGCCCAATTTCATCACCGACTACGAACCAAAATTATGAGTTTACAAAGAACTTGTGATCTATATCTTCTGTGACTAAATCACATAAATCACATACTATGCATCTCATGGACTATATGATAATGTCCAAATATTCATGTTACCATTATTTTAGATAATAATAATAAAGAATCTTTATTAATCCACAACATTAAGTCATACATAATGTCATACATAATAACATACATAGCATCATACAATAGGATTTAAGGGCACTAATCCTAACAGATCGGAGGATAAAATAAAGAGAAAGAACCCAGTGGAATGGACTGGGCCGGGATCCCCAGAGAACGCCAAAGGTTCGAATCCTCAGGATGTGCAACACAGTTGAAGTGGGATTGAGACAACTCTAAAGGGGTGCCACGAAACACGAGAAACGAAGGGCAGATATGTCTTTCTCAAGCACCCAGTGCAGCAGGGAACCAGAAGGCTTGGAAAGCGACAATTCATGAACAAAAAGCTAATACCTCGGAGAACCCAGGAAGAAGAATCGTAAGGGGAAGTAGCAGGGAAAACCTTCGACCTGGTAGGGATGGATTTGGCTCACTTGAGAAAAATAACAAAAAGGAAGGACGGCCAAAAGCTGAGCCTAAAAGGTAAGAAGCCTTGAAAGAAGAGAGATTGAAGGTTAGCTACCTAAAGACGCCCCGGAATGGAAAGTCAACAAGTGACTTTTAGGGAAATAGCACAAAAAAAGGAAAACTATAAGAAACAAGGAAAGAACCAGCCATCAGAATGGCTGGCATAACAAGGGCTCTGATACCCAAGGAGCTAAAGGGAGTGAATCAATGGTACCCTAAACCCTATAATGACACTATAAAAGGGGAGAATCAGCCAACATCAAGGGGCATTCAGCAATAGGGAATCAGAACAAGAATCATTAAGAAAACACTATTTAAAACTCAAAGAAAGTAGAAAAATAGCGCCCCGTATCCCAAAACATGCACTATAGAATATAAACTTGGATTCAAAGGGATTCAAACTTTGCAAGTCTTAGAGGCCTAGATAGCCATCTAAGTTTGTAATTTTTGAGCTTATTTGGACCTTGTAACACATCTTAGCGAGCACATTGTAATTCACAATTAAGAAAAATAATGAAATATTCCATACGAATTTGAGGATCCTTAACAATTATTTTGTATATTTCTTTATTACATTATTTTCCTTTGCTGATTTCTTGCTATTCAATACATATATTCTTGCTTGCTAGCATGTACGTATTGTAGGATTCTTGCTCTGTGCGCCACTTGGTTTGTAAATAGCCCATTTAGCTGTGGTGAACCAAGCCCAGCCCTTTCAAACTACAACAACGAGGCCCAGGGTTCTTGCTTTAGCTTGGGGCCTAGACACTGTCCAAAAAAGGACCTTCACTATGTATTACATAATTAAGAAAATAATGAAGCATTTTACATTATTTTAAGGATCCCTAACATCCTATTTTGTTTCCTTTTCTTGTTATTTTGTTCTTTGTTGTTCCCTATTATCCAACGCGTATATTCTTTGTATTTTAGTATGTATGTGTTGTAGGATTCATGCCCTATGCATCACTTGGTTCAAAATTAGCCTCATTTAACTGCGATGAACCAAGCCCAATCCATTAAAGTACAAAGCATCAAACCCAGGATCCTCGTTTTCCTACTTAAGCCTGTGTACTGCTTTCTTTAAAAAAAAATTTAAAAAAATAAAATAAAATAAAATAAAATAAATAAAAAAGAACCCACACAATTGCTTTGAAGGAATCACATTTTTGCCTTGAGGAGATTTATGTGACTTGCGCACAAATTGGTTCATATAACAACCCCAATAGGCAGCAGAGACCTGGACCCAATCCAACCATCCATCCTTGAAGACCCAAGATCCCTTGTCATTAATGGACTTGGGTACTTTCCAAAAAAGGAACCCACATTTTAAGGCGACTCTGCTGGGGACTCGGAAAAAGGAGAGGAAAGAAGCAGTCCATTCGCAAGCATGGCTCCAAAGCAAGGAAACACTAGGAGGAAGGAAAGTTCCTCTTAGTGCATTCAACATGAAGATCCCAAAAGTGCGGGTTCTTCCAAAGAATGTCCCACCGAGGGACTCTATATGGAATTTTGGGGAACTTCCCAACACAAGATAAGTTTTATGCGTCATTATTTTCTCTATTTTATATTGTGAACATAATGGATCATTGCCCTACTCTTTTTTTTTTAAAAAAAGGCGGCAAAAGGGGTCATGTAGTAATATTTAAATAATCGTGATATTGTCTCATTGCTTTAAAGAAAAAATGGAGAAGTGAGCAAATCAAAAAAGATTGATGAAAGGAAGATTGTATGAACTACATAGTAAAGCAATTGCCTCACGTTTGGGGGTTGATTTATTTTCTTTTTAAAAAAAATCATAATATTGTTTCATTTCTTTTAGAAAAAAAAGAAAAAAGAAAAAGAGAAGTAAGCAAATCAAAAAGACTTGATGAAATGTAAATTACATAACAAAGCAATTGCCTCAAATTATGGGGCTAAAGAATTTTGCAGCAACTTGATAATAACATCATATGGCACTGGTTAGCAAAATGGACAAGCTCCTTGGCTCCGCCTATGGATTTAGCAAAATAGAGTAGTTCCATGATCCCAGCAAAGTCTAAGAGATCCTTGACTCCAGGAAAGTAAAGCCTAGGAGATCCTTGATCCCAACAAAGCTGAGGAGATCCTTTATTCCAACAAGGCTGAGTACATCCTTAATTCCAGCAAAGTCTAGAAGATCCTTGACTCTAGGAAAGTAAAGCCTGGGAGATCCTTGATCCTAACAAAGCTAAGGATATCCTTTATTCCAACAAGGCTGAGTACACCGTTGATTTCAACAAAGCCTAGGATATCCTTGACTCCAAGAAAGCAAAGCTCAAGAGATCCTTGATCCCAGCAAAGCTGAGGAGATTCTTTATTCCAGTAAGGCTGAGTACACCCTTGATTTTAGCAAATATTAGGAGATCCTTGACTCTAAGAATGTAAAGTTTAGGAGATCCTTGATCCTAGCAAAGTTGAGGAGATCCTAGATTCTAGTAAAAAACTGAGTAGTTCCCTGGTTCCAAACATGAATCCATCAAAAATAGAGTAGCTCCTTGATTTTGAAGAAGTTGAGTAGTTCCCTAGTACCAGCCACGGTTCTAGCAAAATGGAGTAGTTCCTTGGTTCCAAAAAAAATTTGAGTTGTTCTTTGATGGAATAGTTTTCTGATTCTAGCAAAGTGGAACAGTTCCTTGGTTCCAACAAAGTTGAAGTACTTCCATGGATCCAGCAAAGTAAAATGGTTTAAAAAAAATGGAGGCGTCAAGAAAATGGATAGAAGTTCCACAATAGCATCAAGAGAATATGGATTAAGCATGATTCAACAGCAGCCTCATGTTCTAGGGGCTAAAGCTTATTGTACGGTGGACCTTGAATATATTTTGAAGAAAATCAATTGAAACGCTATATTGCAAGTCAGTAGCAAAAATCAATATCATTGAAAGCTCAACAACTATACGGTGCACCTATCATTTATTGCGGCTCCACAATTAGGGTCACCCATGGAAAAAAAAAAAAAAAAAAAAAAAAAAAAAAAAAAACAAGATTTGGAGGAGCTACATAGTCCACTAAAGGACACCTACAACTAGCTCTAAGAGATGACCATGGTTCCACAAGAATCGTTTGATCCTCTTAACGTACCACTGGTACATGAAAGATGGGTTGAATGGGAAGCCCATAAAGATTGCTGCCAATCCTTAGTCCCTTCATCTAGCACGAAGGAAACTTTGTAGAAAATATATTCTATGATTAGTCGGCTCCAGCTGAAGAATATCTCATCTTCAGGATCCTAGGGGGTTCCCATCCCAGAAGGAAAAGAAACTTGGAGGGAAGGCAAAATGTCGCATATGAAAGTTCGTGAGAACTGAATGTAACTTACAAGAGGATCCCGGATTACCATCTCACATGATAGCCCAGGAAGAGATCTTGGAGGAACCTAGGGATACGATGAGTTAGAATATCCCATCTCCAAGATCCTGAGGGGCTCCCATCCCAGAAGAAGAAGAAACCTGGAGGGAAGGCAGAATATTGCTTATAAAGTATGCGGGACCTGAATGTAGCGTGCAAGAGGATCCTGGACCGCCATTTTACATGATGGCCTAGGAAGAGATTCCAAAAGAACCCTAAGTTCAAATCCATGTTCGACCAGTTGGGATATAGGCTAGAGGTAAGGATGATTGCAATAGAATCTCTCATGAATATGGCAGCTGATGCTGGAATAGAGTACTTTGCAGCAAAAACTCATGCAAGCAGAGCCTTCTTAGAAACCACCAACGTAATAACCTTCATGGACGAGGATATAGAGGTTGAGTACCCAAAACATCGAAGACCACTCTATCTAACATCCACAATAAATGGTGTCCATATTAGGAGAGCACTAATAGACACAAGAGCCTCATTCAACCACATTTCCTTTAGTACATCGGAGGTCGTAGGCATATTTGGTAAGAGGATCCTAGAGACACTAGCGAAATTAATTTGGAGAGGACACATAATTCACTGAAGGGAAGGTTAAGTAGAAGACTGATAAGGATCTCTGCCAATCCTAACCATTTCAATCAAAGTGAAGTAAATTTTGCAGAGAATATGTTTTGCAACGAGTTGGCCCTAGATGATGAGTGTCCTACATCAGGGACCCTGGGGGCTCCTATCCTGGAAGAAGAAGAAGGAAGCAATACCTATGGTTTGAGGGATCCCTTGATAAAAAAAAGACAGAAGAAGTAAACAATTTCATCAAGATCCCGAGAATGTGTAGCTATTCAAGAACCCAGAGGAAGGCTAATATACTGCTTATGAAGATTCCGCAGAAACTTATGGATATGGAAAGGAAGGCATAGATCCTACCAAATGAGGAACTGGAAGAAGTGAACCTAGGGGCTAACCTAAGGAACCTGGGGCCTATCCTTATTAGCAGTCAGTTATCGGTACAAATAAAAGAGCAACTGGTGGAATTATTGAAAAAATATGAAAATTTATGGGCGTGGAATCCTTCAAATTAAATAAGGCACGTCCAAAGGATAAATTTCCTTTGCCTAACATTGATCTCCTCATAGATCCAACTAAGGTAACAACAATATTAACCATGAATAGGCATACCAAAGTCAAGGAACTTAAGAGCTTCTTGGAAAGAGTTTCTTACATTACGAAGTTCACACCAAGACCAGCCTTGGTCACTAATGGACTATCCAAACTGTTGAAAAAGGAGAATGTTTTCATATGGGGAGTTAAGCAACCAAATGTCTTTCATAAATCTTCAACAGATCACGAGTCATTTGCCTACCTTATAGGTACTAGTCCATGGCAAAATCATTATTATTGCACCTGGGATCCCGATCCCAAGCATACAGAGCATTGAAGGATACTGAATTAAGGTATCCCAAGCTATTGGCAGTCATGCGTCTCAACAAATGAATCATTACTTTTCATCCCACCAAATCCTATTGATGATGAGCTCTCATCCAATAAAAGTTCTCATCCATCAGCCCTCGCGATCTTGAAGAGTAGCTTGGTGGTTAATATTAATTTCCCAATACAATATGGGTTTGAAGGATCCATAAAGCTGTCAAGAGCTAGGCTATAGCAGACTCACTGGCCCAGTGCTCCGAAGAAGAGGAGTACCTATTGAGTGAGAAGATCCCTAGAAAAGTAGTAGTAGTAGAGATCCCTGGAAAGAAACAAACTATGAGGTTTGTGAAGACAGCCTCCAACAAGCATGCCTAGAAAAAGCCTTCCTCTTCCAGGATCCCCGTAAAAGGATCCCCTACCTGAAGAAAACACCATGACAAAATCATCTTGGTGGAGCTCCTCCTAGCCACCAGTTCACCAGTGAGAGCAATCTTGGATGACTCATAAAAGAAGAGTATTTCCTTGAAGGATTTGTTCACAGCCAAGAGAGGATATTTTAGAAGATCCTTGGGAAAGGAAACGAATCCTTAACCCTTTGAAGAAAAGAAAAGAGATCAATTTAGTGACCCCACCAGAGAATGTGGGGGGGGGGGGGGGGGGGGGGCTACGAAGGAACCGTTCTGAAGATTGAAGAATTCAATGGCCGTGAACAAATTTTCCAAGTAACATGGCCCAGGACTTGGGAAGAGCAAACTTTCCATGTATCTAGCCCAGGACTTGGCCAGAACATATTTTTCCAAGTGACATGACCTAGGACTTGGGAAGAACAAACTTTCCATGTACCTGGCCTATGACTTGGCCAAAACAAATTTTTCCAAGTGACATGGCCCAGGATTTGGAAAGAGAAAATTTTCCATGTAGCTAGCCTAGGACTTGGCCTAGAACAAATTTTCTAAATACATGGCTTAGAAATTGGCCAAGAGCAAAAGTTTCTAAATACGACCAAGAAACTGGTCAAAAGCAAAAGTTTATGGATACAAGCTATAGCACGTCTCAATAATGCGTGCAGATTGTAAGCATATCCCAATAATGGCTACAACCTGTAGCACGTACCAGCAATGGGTACAACCTGTAGCACATCCCAGCAATGGGTGTAGATTGTAAGCATATCCTAGTAATGGGTACAAGCTATAGCACGTACCAGCAATGGGTACAACTCATAGCACATACCAGTAATTGGTACAAGCTGTAGCACGTACCAGCAATAGATACAAGTCGTAACACGTCCTAGCAAAGGGTGCAAATTTTAAGCAAGGCCCAACGAGGGGTACAAAGAGAAAGAGCCTTGAGTGGGCATGAAAACCCAAAAGTGGGTGTATAAAGTGCATAAGATTGACCTCCTTGAAAGGAATTAGTTCAAGGGAGCTTGAGGAAGCAAGGAAGCATAACTTAAAAAAATTCTAAGAGTACATCACTCAAAGCCGCAACAACATGGATACTTTCGCAAATCTCTATACAAAGAGATTAGTCAATGACATTGCAAACCAGTTAGCAACATTTCCCTCCTCCTACAAGGTGCAAACTCCCCAAAGGCTTGGAGGTACTTCGATTCAACAAAAGAAAGGTACCCTTTTGGTAAGCTCACTCATTAATACCATGTTTGAATATATCAAAACACTGCAAAATGTTGTGCAAGAGGTATCACCCATGCACTAATACTTTAATCATGTAGATTAAAATGAAAATTCTAATATTTTGGTCTTCTTACATGACCAATTATCAAAAATCAAGATTTGGAATTCTTACATGGTTGAGACCCCCACATGGTTTCATATACATAAAGTAATCCTTACTGCTATGATTAATTTGGCAGTAGGCTTTTCTAGTGCATACACTGGGGGTTAAGATAAGATTAAAACTTTCCTTCAATATATCTTACATTTGATGAAAATTGAGAAGTCTATTGCAAACTTTACAGTGCAAAAGTTCAGCCCTATTATTTTCTTTGGCTCATGAACTATATGGTATATAACAATTCAACAACAATATAATTGGTGGCATGATATGTGAATAATTTGCTGCAATCTGAAATATTATATAATCTCTCACAATCTGGAAAAAGAATAAGGCAAAGATCAAGAGCATCAACAAGAAGAGCAAGGTCTTTAGCTAAAGCAAGGCGTGGAGATGTTCTTGAGCCTTCTAAGCCATGTCCTCAGGGAAGTTTCTAATCTCTTAATACATTTTGAGAAGAGTAGCTAGTCTTGATTAGACTCTAAAATCAGAATGTTTATATGATTCAATGATTTACGATATCATGGTCCCATTGGAAAGTCACTATCCATGGACTAAAAATCTCACATGGCAAACATCTTGGTGTTATTCACCTCATAGAATATCTTTGGCAAAGTTCATGGGAGCTTCCCTCACTCAACCTATTTTGTAAAACAAACAAAATCTTGTTGACAAAGCAATACTATCTTATATTGAGATTTAATATGCATTCAATGCGATTTTTGTATGCTACTTTCAAAAAAGCATATCCTAGAATTGCTAGCAAAAACATTAGTGCTAGAAATATACTTTTAGCATCAAATGTAATACCAAAATAATTTGGCTAAATATCATACTTCATTATCGGTTTGACAAATTTGATTTGCTTTTTTTTAGGAAAATTGAATACCAATCTACAGCTTAATACTAACATGAAGGTGAATTCTAATCTTTGGCAACATGTTAGTTCATTCCATGAAGGAAGTGTAGCAATTCCTTTAGAGTTTCCCTCAAGAATTATTTGGTCTACACATTGGTTCTATAAACCGGGAAAGTGTCCAAGAACAATTTATTTTCTCGCGCGTGGGCTATAGGTAACCCACTAGCTCGGGGGACTAATGTTGAGGACCAAAATTTGATAAGAAAGCCCATTCTATGAAAAGTAAGGAAAGACCATGGGCCTTAACAAAAGAAGGCCCAACTCATGAAATTAAGAAGGACCATGAAGGCCTAAGGTCCCAAAAAGAAGGAAAAAGAAAGAAATAATAATAATAATAATAATAAAGAAGAGGACCCAGACTTGGTCAGGCCAGAGGGCATGCAGCAAGAAGAAGGATCTCGGTCAGGCCAAAGGATATACAGCAAGAAGAATCAGCATCAAGGCCCTAGGACCTTGATGGGTCCTTTTGAAGCCTTGAGAAGAGGAGCTTGGCTAACACATGGGAAAACGAAGATGTATGTTTAGATTTCTAGCAAAACTAGGTATTATCTTTGTAACCCATGGTCCAAGCTCGTGGGATCCCGAGTGGATAGTAAGGCAAAAGTGGTTTGGTTAGTAGGGGAGTGATTTCTGGTAAAAGGAGGATCCCAAAGGTTTCCCTTAGTTCATATATTTTCTTGGAATGCATGAATCAATGGAAAACTCAGTTCCCCCATTTGCATGACACCTTCCCACAATTTCCTCTCAATTGTCACTTTCAATTAAAGCTATCATCCATTGCATTAAACCGTTGAAGAGATCGTCCTTTCCTTAAGGTAAATATTCTCCTTTTCTCATCTCTCTTTTTTTCAATCTCTCATTGATTTTAATTTTTTATGAATATCTACTGTTAAAATCAAATAAACCCATAATTTTATAATTTGAAACCTTAACTAAAAAAAATTTGTAAGGTTGAATTTAATCAACCATTTTGTTGGCTTTATTCCGTGCCAAATTTGCTTGTAATTTAGCAATTAGTAACCCTGTATTTAGGTGGAAATTATGAAAGGGTAGTGTGTGAGAGAGTGTGAAGAAATGCTCAAGTTTGTGCAAAGTAGCAGGGACTTGCTACTAGCAAGCTGCCAGATGATGCACACGAGTGAAGCATGTAGAGAAGATGAATAGTCACGCCAACTAGAGCACTACAGGACAGAAAGTCCAGACTTGCCATTCAGTTAGTTCGCGGCTTGAACTCGCAGCTCAGTCAAGTCGTGTGGCCAAGCCGCTAGCCAGCTCTGTTTTGAAAAAAACTGACTCTTAGCATTCCAAACACACACAAGTATAAATACCCTTCATACCCACGAAATATTGAGAGCTTCCAGAGAGAATATTGAGAGAGAAACCCTACAGAAAAACAAGATTGACTCATCCACAATCTTTACATAGACTCTTCAAATTCCTCTACTCTCATCCTCTCCATTGTTACATCCTTGAGAGATTCATTACCAAAACCTTTTCTCACCATATCCACATCTGTGAGAATGCCATTTGGTGCTTGGGAAGCAGTTAGGAAGGGACCAATTTCATATTGGTTGATGCTATGGTTTATAGCGGAATTCGATAAGCTAAAGAAGACATAGGTTCGGCGTAACCTCGTTGGAGTAGGAGCTTGGAGGGCTTAGGTACACTGGGTAGATTAGGCTTGGAGGGTCTTCTGCTGTTCATGTATCCCAACTACATTCTTTAGTGGATCATTTACCGCTTAGAGGGCGGCGGAGAGGTTTTACACCGAGGGCTTCAATTTCCTCTTCGATAACACATCATGTGTTGTCCTTGTGTTTGCATCTCTCTTCCCTTAATCTTTGTCATTTAATTTCTGCTGTGAATGTGATTTTATTTGGTCTTAGATCGATTATCAATTCTGTTATATGCTTATGTTCATATTCTGCACATTAGTTGTTTGATAATAAGCTTGAATTGGTAATTTGTAAATTGGGGATCTAAATGTTCAAGGTGTTTTATACACTAATTGAACTTTCAATTGGTATCAGAACAGGTACACTTATATTGGTTTCATTACCTTAGTGTGATCCTTCACCCCATATTAAGATGGACCGGTCTCAATCTTTAAATGTTTCACCATATTTTGATGGTAGCAATTATGCCTTTTGAAAGGTGCAGATGAGAGCATTTTTGTGTTCAATAGATGAGGCTATTTGGAATGTAGTTGAAATAGGTTGGACAAGGCCGGAGGCAGCCAAATCCACATGGGATAAGGCAGCCCTTGCGGCGTCAAATGCTAATAGCAAAGCACTTAACACTATTTTTTATGGTGTGTCTTCAGATGAGTTCCACCGGATTTCACTCATTACCATTGCCAAGGAGGCATGGCAGATATTGGAGACCATGTACGAGGGAACGAAGAAAGTTAAAGACACTAAGTTGCAAATGCTAACCACTTGGTTTGAGGAGCTAAGAATGAGTGAGGATGAGTCTTTTGACTCTTTCTATAGCAAGCTGAATAAAGTGGTCATCGGCAAGTTTAACTTGGGAGAGAAAACGAAGGACTCAAAAGTTGTACGAAAAATTCTTCGTTCATTGCCGAAGAGCTTCCGTGAAAAGGTGACTGCAATTGAGGAGAGCAAGGACCTCGATGAAATCAAAGTCCAAGAGTTGATTAGTTCTCTCCAAACGTATGAGCTTTCATTGCCAAGCCAAAGAAAGAGAAAATCCCTTGCTCTTAAGACTATAAATGAAAGGGTGGAAGCACACGACTCATCGGATAAGGATGTTGTCGAAAAAGATGTTGCTTACCTTGCAAAGAATTTTTGCAAATTTCTAAAGTTCAAGAACAGTTGGAAATTTGGTGATAAAGGGAAATTCACAAGTTCTAAAAAGAGAGAAGGGAAGGAGTCTCAATCTACTCAAGGAGTCACTTGTTTTGAATGTAATGGACATGGCCATTTCAAAAAGGAATGTCCTAATTATTTGAGAACGAAGGGCAAGGCATATGCCACCACTTTCAGTGACTCAGATTCTTCCACATCTGATTCAGAGGATAGCTGTGATGAAGAAGGGAATTTCTCAACATTCATGACTATTGCTCATGTTGAGTCTTTGGATGACTTGAATTTGCTTGTGCAAGAGCTTAGGGAGCATAGTGATGAGGAATTCATGGGAATTGTAGAAGAATCGGATGCTGAAGAAGATGAAGATACAACTAGTCTTCAAGAGAACTACAATTCACTCCTTGAGAAGTCGGGAGAATGTGCAAGGGTGGCCAAGGCAACTGTGAAAAAGATGAAGAAAGCGGAGGAGGACTATAGAAGTCTCCTAGTGAGATATAAGGAGGTCAAGTGTGAGATAGAGACGCTAAATGGTGAGCTAACCGAAGCTTACACCAAGTTGAGATTCCTTAAGCATGAAGTGGTTCAAGCAAATGCCAAGGTAGAGCGAGTATCAACAAAGAAGCTTAATGATGTCCTTTCCTCTCATAAGACCTTTTCCGACAAAACCGGATTAGGATACACAGGAGAAAGTAGTTCAGCTGTGAATATCTCCAAAGAAGTGAAGTTTGTGAAGGTCAAAGAGCCGGTTGTAGTTGCCCTATTGTGGAGAAGACAAAGGGTGAGAAGAAGAAGAATGTGGCTGACTAGTGGGTGTTGAACAAGCCCCAAGCCCCGTAATCAATCTGTGGTCAGGTCTGCAGCCATAGCAAAATCTCTTCCACGATCGCAAAGAGGTCCTAGAATGAACCATGTGTGTCATCACTGCGAACTCCAAGGGCACACCCGACCCAATTGTCATAAACTGAGAGTATTAAGGAATGCAAGTGATCAAAGGTCAAGAGGACCAAAAAATGACAAGAGGACTTGGGTTGTTGAGTTATCAAGAGATCGAAATAGTGATCCCAGAATGATGGACGTGATGAAGATGATTGGTGCATTCACCAACTACTTGGAAAGCTTCACTAGAAGGTTTGAAAGTCCTAACTCGCGTACCCAATCCTGTAGGAATATCACCCCAAACGCACGTGACGTGTGGGTGAAGAAGGGTACTCATGCATAAGCATTACAACATGTCCATGCATTAACACTTCCTATGTTGTGTGACTATGTTTGGTTGTGTGCTTGTTGGTTGTTTGAGTTGACAATTGGTTATTTGTTTGCTTTTGCTTTAAATGTTTTTACATTACTGGTTTTGATCATTATTTTTTTGTGTCAAAAATCCAGAAACGCTAAAAAAATAGAAAATCAAAAAGTTTGATCGACTTTGTTGAGTTTTGTCTCAAAGCATGTTTTGCCTTGTACTTTTGTAATAATGGCCTTGTGCATCTATGAGCATAGCTTGTTCCCTATACACTTATATCCTTGTGGGAGAACTCTTGACATCTATGTGACTGTTATAAATAGATCTTCAAACTTGTCATGAATGATTAGTGAATGGTTTTGTTGATCTTGAAACATGCATAGACTTGTGCCTATATATCTTCCCACTCATTTATTTTATTGTTTTTGCTTAAAAGAGCTCTCAAATGTAAATCTCAAAATGAAAAGAGATAATGAGCTGCAAAAGTCTGTCGCACATACTAATATATGACTAAGAAAAAGGGAAAGCAACCTAAAAATAAAAAGTATGATGCCCAAAAAGCCAAAGGCTTGCTCATCAATTGAAATGTCAAAAATTTCAGGCATCAATCTCACAATGAGATGTTATGATTCAAAAAGATCAAATGTTATGAAGAATATGAAGCCAAATGAAAAGCTTCAAAGTTATGTTATCAAGTTTTGTGGGAGGTCATATATGTATATTTCTATAATTGAGATGAGTCACATTATCTAGTGCTAATTGTGTATGTCTTGGTTGAATTGATCATTGAAGCTTCACATTAGCCTAAGGACTATCTCATTTTTGATATCCACACACTTCACACAAGTCTATGTTCAATGAATGTCATATTCATTTGTGTGATTGTACTTGATTAAATGTGTTTTCACATGCTCAATCCTTGTTGATTAAACACAAAAAGATTTTTGAGTGTTTTAGTTGTTTTTGTAAAGTCTTTTTGTTTTTGTAAAAATGTCAAAAATTTCAAAAACTGTGTTGCCCTGTTTTGGCGACTCAATCGCGGGTTGGTCTAGTTGCATGTCCCAGTCGCGAGCCCATACAAAGATTTTTTACTGCTCACTGGCAGGTCAATGTCCCAGTCGTGAAAAATACTTAGAATATTTTTCAAAATTTGGGTTTTTAACGTTTCTCACGACTCAGTCTGGCGACTTGTTCGCAGGTGGAGGTTCCAGTCGCAAGGGGTACACAAAGATTTTCGCAGCTTACCTCATGACTCCCTCGCAGGTAAAACTTCCAGTCATGAAAAACCCTTAGAAAATTTTTTCGAAATTTGTGTTTTAAGTGTATGGTGCTGTGCATTTCATACTTCTTGTAATCTGTCTCAATGACAGTTACTTGTGTTTCTGGGGTTTTCATAGACTACATTATGCCTACACAACTCACACACCAGTATTTCTCGTGCTAAAATGTTGCATTCTTGTTCCATTTACCACATTTGTGTGCTATCTCTTTCTATATTACAATCTGCACTTAATTCATTAACTTACTTGGATCTAATCAAGTTAATGTTTATGTCTTGTGGTTTTTGCACGTGGTTCTTTGCTGTATGATTGTTCTTTTGCAGATGTCTCGCCATTCCTCTCGAGGAAAAGACATTGTCATTGATGTTCCATCATCCCCTATTTCAAAACGAACTCGCCGTTCAACTCAAGACTTAAACAGTGAAAGATTCAAGACTCCTCTTGATTCACATACACACTCTAGCATCTTTCAGAATGCTCCTACTGTAGTGGAACGAGTGATCAAATTTGACTCCTTGGGAACTACCTTTATTCCGAGGATCTTTGAAGCAAAAGACTGGGCTAATTTATTCACGAACTTTGAGGACCCAATTGATGAATTGGTTAAAGAGTTCTATTCAAATGCTAGATATACCGAGGTTAAACTAAAGTGTTGGGTACGCGGAAAAGAGTTCTCCATCAATCCAGACTACACTGCAAAGGTTCTTCGCATTACTAGACCGGCAAATGTAGACATCACTTCGTATGATGATAGACAGCCATAGATACAAGACATTCTTCAAGTTCTCAGGTCTGATCATGAAGTCTCGAGAAAAGGCACATCCATAGGCACTACCAAGTTTGCACCTAAATTGAATACTCTCAAGTTGATCATGCTCTTCAACCTATATCCACTCTCAAACACTACATTCATCAACCTTGGAAGAGCTTAGTTCCTATGTGATCTCATCACTGGAACTCCAATTGACATATGTGCCCACATCTTTCAGAACATTGGGAAAACTACGGCTCGATCAGCAGCACGGTTATGTATTCCCTTTTGCAGTCTTGTTATGAAGATCATGATTCTTGAAGGAGTAAGTCCACCAACAGATGGGAAGAAAATGGATCATCTTCGTCCACTGTCTATGTTTTCTCTTCAAGCTAGTAAAATTCATTCTTCCAAAGCACCGAAGAGTGAACCTTTCCTTCATACTACATCATCTGGTCAAGGTTCAGCTACGCCGGTGCATATTGAGACTATTTCTCCCATTCCTTCTGAGATACAAACCACTAGCACACCATCTGCACTTCCTAGCCATCAAGCTGACAAGTTCAGCACTTTGATTGAGAGTGTGTCTCAGTGGATTTCCATATTAGAAAGGTTTCTCTACTCCACCAACAACCAAGTTCAAATGCGTCTCACAACAATTGAGACACAGTTAAATTCTATTCAGCAAAAGCTAGAGGATAGTCTGTAGCTATTCGTGCCAAAAAGGGGGAGATGGTAGTTAGCGTACAGTAAAGGGGAGTTGGGAGTGCAACTTAAGAAGCTGATAGTGTGCATATGTGCATAATGACAGGGGGAGTTGCTGATATTTTTTTGGGTTTGCTATACTTTGGTTAATTGTTTGGTTTAAATTTTTTGTGAATATGTTTTTAATTCTATGTTTAAATCTTGTGATACATTGGTCAAAGTTTATAAATTTTCTATTCAGTTTATTTTTTACTCTGAATTTGTACCCATGTTGCTTTTGTAAGCTTTTAGGGTTTGTTTTCATGCATTTGTAGGCTTTTATGGTTTGTACCTATGCCTTGTTGCATAGTACTTGTTGTTTTATCATGCATTACTTCAAGTACTCTCACTCTTGTGCCCTAGTAGGATCTTGTTCTTAGATGCATACTTGTTGTGTGCATTGGATGAGTGTTGGACATGCAAATGATACTTCACGTTTAAGGTTATTAGCTTGCATGTTTGGATGTTCATTCCATATGTGAATAAGCATTGTGGTCACTATTCTATAGTGATTGCTTGTATGATCAAGCCATGGTTTATTGCTTTATTCCATTTTGCTTGATCGCATTATGCTTGTTTCATTTGCATTACAAGTTTTCTGCATACAATGATCAAGTTGTGTTGTTGTGTTTCAAGAGATACTTGTTGTTATGATTCAAGAGCTTCACAGATTCTAGAGTTAGGTGTGAGTGAGTTTTGTTCAACTGTTTCCAACTCACATGTTAAGTCTAGAGTTTGTTTTAGGGTTTTGTCACGAAATAGCCAAAGGGGGAGATTCTAAGGTTGAATTTAATCAACCATTTTGTTAGCTTTATCCCGTGCCAATTTTTCTTGTAATTTAGCAATTAGTAACCCTGTATTTAGGTGGGAATCATGTAAGGGTAGTGTGTGACAGAGTGTGAAGAAATGCTCAAGTTTATGCAAAGTAACAGGGACTCGCGGCTGCACAGAGTGAAGCATGCAGAGAAGATGAACAATCACGCCAGCTAGAGCACTACAGGATAAAAAGTCCAAACTGGCCATTCAGTTAGTTCGCGGCTTGAACTCGCGGCTCAGTCAAGTCGCGAGGCCAAGCCGCCAGCCAGCTCTGTTTTGAAAAAAACTAACTCTTCGCATTCCAAACACACACAAGTATAAATACCCCTCATACCCATGAAATATTGAGAGCTTCTAGAGAGAATATTGAGAGAGAAACCTTAGAGAAAAACAAGATTGACTCATCCACAATCTTTACATAGAGACTCTTCAAATTCCTCTACTCTCATCCTTTCCATTGTTACATCCTTGAGAGATTCATTACCAAAACCTTTTCTCACCATACCTACATCTGTGAGAAGGCCATTTGGTGCTTGGGAAGCAGTTAGGAAGGGACTAATTTCATATTGGTTGATACTATGGTTTATAGCGAAATCCGGTAAGCTAAAGAAGACATAGGTTCGGCGTAACCTCGTTGGAGTAGGAGCTTTGAGGGTTTAGGTACACTAGGTAGATTAGGCTTGGAGGGTCTTCTACTATTTATGTATCCCAACTACATTCTTTAGTGGATTATTTACCGCTTGGAGGGCGGTGGAGAGGTTTTATGCCGAGGGCTTCGGTTTCCTCTTCAATAACACATCGTGTGTTGTCTTTGTGTTTGCATCTCTCTTCCCTTAATCTTTGCCATTTAATTTCTGCTGTGAATGTGATTCTATTTGGTCTTAGATCGATTATCAATTCTGCTAAGTTCATATTTCGCACATTAATTGTTTGATAATAAGCTTGAATTGGTAATTTGTAAATTAGGGGTCTAAACGTTCAAGGTGTTTTATACACTAATTGAACTTTCAAAATTGAAACCTTAACCTTTTTACTTTTGTTCTTTGTCCATTTGTTTGATTAATTTTGTTTCTATTTTATTTTTATTCAGGAATTGAAAGTTGTACGAGTGGGGTTTTCAGTCTTCAAATTCGAAACTCAAACACTCACGATTTTTTGAAGGTATGATTTTGTTTCCCTTTGTTTTTTGTGTTCAAAGTTAGGATTTTGTTCTTTTTTTGTTAGAGTTCATGCATGTTACTTATGCTGTTATAGATGTTGTTATCGTTTTGTTGTTGTTGTTTAATAAATTTTAAGCATCAATGTTTCTGCTTTTATTATTTAGTAAAATTTTATTTGTTATGATTTATGAAAATCTATAGTTAAAAATCAAATAAACTCAAAGTTTTATAATTTGAAACACTAACTAAAAAATTTGAAACCCTAACCATTTTACTTTTTTTTTGGTTCATTTGTTTGATTAATTCTGTTCCTATTTCAATTTTATTCAGGAATTGAAAGTTGTCTAAGCGGGGTTTTCAGTCTTTAAATTCAAAACTCGAACACCCACACTTTCTTTAAGGTATGATTTTTGTTTCCCTTTGTGTTTTGTGTTCAAAGTTGGGATTTTGTTCTTTTTTTGTTAGAGTTGATGAATGATACCTATGTTGTTGTGTTCGTTGTTGTTGTCATTTTGCTAATTTTGTTTAATAAATTTTGAGCACCAATGGTTCTACTTTTATTATTTAATAAAATTTCAAGCATCATATTGTTTGTATCTAGGTTCTATTTAGTTTTATGTAGGATAATGTTTTATGTTTTATGTTAGATTTTCTTTTTTTATGTAGGATACTATTATTTGGATTCAAGCATCAAAGTTTTTCCTTTTTGGTTTATGTGATTATTATTATTAATTGTTCTTGTTACTTTTTGTTTGCTAATATTTATATTTGATTTTTTTAGGTCATGGAACCCTCTGTTTCTACACAAGCTGATGGTTCTACTGCTACACAAGTTGTTGGTTTTATTGCCACCCAAGCTGATGGTGCTACTGCCACCCTAGAGGTTGTTGTTGCTACCCAAGCTGAAGTTATTGATGTTGAGTTGTCCCCAATTCCACCTAGCAAAGTACGTAAGACTAGTACTAGTAATAGTAGGAAAAACCCTTTAGTTTGGAATCATTTTGAAAAAGTAAAGGTAGAAGAGGGTGTCACTAAGGCTATATGTAATTATTGTCAAAAATCATATCATGCTGATAGTAAGAGTTATGGTACTACTAATCTGTTAGCTCATGTGACAAATTGTCCCAAGAACCCAAATAGAGAAGCAATTAAAGGGCAAAAAACCTTAGCTTTTGAACCTAAAAATGATGGAGATGAAGCGTTCCAACTTGTGTCAACAACCTTTATTGTTGAGGCTTCTCAAAAGTTACTCGCTGAAATGATTATAATTGATGAGTTG
Organism: Quercus wislizeni; assembly: GCA_023055345.1. Classification (NCBI taxonomy): domain Eukaryota; kingdom Viridiplantae; phylum Streptophyta; class Magnoliopsida; order Fagales; family Fagaceae; genus Quercus; species Quercus wislizeni. Next base: position 31,089,546 of record JALGQJ010000004.1, read on the forward strand.
CCTTTTAGTTGTGTTGAAGGGTATGGGTTTAAGAAATATGTAACTACCTTACAACTTAAGCTCCAACTGAAGGATATTCCATTTCTTCAAACTGTGGCTAGAGATGTGATTGGAATTTATAATAGTGAGAAAGAAGCCAAGGAAATCCTTGAAGGGTTGTAGGGTGTGTCTTACTACAGACACATGGACTTCTATTCAAAATTTGAATTATATGTGTCTCACATGTCACTTTATTGATGATGCTTGGAAATTGCATAAGAGAATTTTAAATTTTTGTCAAGTTGAAGACCACAAGGAGGAGACTATAGGTAGAAAGATTTAGATGTCTTTGCGTGAGTAGGGTATTGATGGCATACTCACTTTGGTAGTAAATAATGCTAGCTCCAATTTAACCACAATTAAGTTTTTGCAAATAGTAACAAAAGATTGGAATGTGATAGTTTTAGAAAATGAGTTCATGTACATGAGGTGTTGTGTCCATATTCTTAATCTCATTGGAGGGGAGGGTTTGAAAGAAATTGGTGCATTTGTTGCTAAGGTGCATGAAGCTGTGAGGTACGTGAAGTCCTCACCCAATAGAAATCAAACTTTTAGGAGTTTTATGGAGAGGTTAGGTATGGAGTTTAAGAGTCTTCTTTGTCTGGATGTACCTACTTGGTGAAACTCAACTTACCTCATGTTAGAAACTGCTGAAAATTTTGAGAAAGTGTTCCTTAGAATGGACTTTGAAGATGATGGTTATTCGTCGTACTTTAGGACCAAGGAAGATAGTGGTGGTTTGGAATCTCCTTGTATGAGTGATTTCCAAAATTGTAGGGCATTTGTGACTTTCTTGAGGCTTTTTTACAATGCAACAAAGAAGTTCTCTGGCTCTTTGTATGTTATTTCAAACTTTTAGGAGTTTTATGGAGAGGTTAGGTATGGAGTCCAAGAGTCTTCTTTGTCTAGATATACCTACTAGGTGGAACTCAACTTACCTCATGTTTGAAACTGCTAAAAATTTTGAGAAAGTGTTCCTTAGAATGGACTTTGAAGATGATAGTTATTCGTCATACTTTAGGACCAAGGAAGATAGTGGTGGTTTGGAATCTCCTTGTATGAGTGATTTCCAAAATTATAGGGCATTTGTGACTTTCTTGAGGCTTTTTTACAATGCAACAAAGAAGTTCTCTGGCTCTTTGTATGTTATTTCAAATGCCTTTTTCGATGAGATATTTGTTATTCAGGGGAGTATTTCTCATATAGTTAAATCCCAAAATACCCTCTTGAAAAACAAAGCCACAAACATGCAAACTAAATTTGAGAAGTATTTGGGGGAAAGTGATAAAATTAATCATCTTTTGTATGTGACTGTGATTCTTAATCCATGAAAAAAAATTGAGGTTTTTGAGGTTTTCTTTTTCTGAAATTTATGGGAATACAGTGGGGAAAGTGATGGTTGATAAGGTGAAAGATCTTTTGATGAAGTTGTATAATTTTTACTGTTTTGTTCATTCCCCAAATGTGCAAGAACCAAGTGGGAGTAAGAGAACACAAATGGAAGGTGATGCTAGTAATCCATATGTGATGGTTCACTCTTGATATAAGCTTTTCTTGGAAGCTGAGCAATCTATAGGTTGTAGTAATGAGGTTGAAAAGTATTTGGCTAAAAATTGTGATGGTAGAAAGGATGTGAATTTTGAGGTGTTGGGGTGATGGAAGGACAATTCTAGTAGGTACCAACTGTTATCCAAAGTGGCTAAGGATGTGTTGGCTATACTAGTTTCTACTGTTACATCTGAGTCAACATTTAGCACCGAAGGCCGCATTGTTGATCCATTTCGAAGTTATCTCTCTCCTCGCATGGTCCAAAACTTTTATGTGCACATAATTGGCTTCAAGCCACAGTTCCGATTTCTCATCGTCAATCAAGGGATGAGGTTGAGGCGTTGGAGGAGGAATTTCATGATTTAGGTAATATCTTTAAATTTTAAAACTTATTGTCTATTAATTCTTATTGAATGTCTCATGTATTCAAACAAAATTTAATCTATTGTATTTATTTCCTATTCTTTTCTAGTTTTAAATCAACAATCATCATCAAGTGCATTAGCAAGTACTAGCTCAAAATTGGGTTCTAGCTTAGGCAAATGACCCTTAATAAGTATTGAAGATTGATAATTGACTTGGTATGTTACTGCCTTTGGCCCCTTACTATTATAAACTTGCTATCATTTCTAGTTGGGCTTGTATTTGGTACTAATGTATTATTTGTTAAATATTTTTTTGTCTATTGTAGGAGAAATCATTTATTTTGTAAAGGAGGCAACCTTTTGGGAACATTTTGGAATACATTTCTTTTCTAGCAATACTACTATTAATGCTTATAGAAAAGAAATCCAAGTCAATAGGTTTTCTTTTCTATGAGTTATAGACTTATTAGCTAGAGTATTTGTCATGCAACGCTTTGGAAAAGCTATTTTTTAGAAATATTTGTGGTATTTCATAATTGTAATTAATTATATTGCTGGAAACATTGTATAGCTAGCAAGCTTACTACCTTGTGGTTTACTCCCTTAAAAACTTGCAATAATCTAATTGTCTTCTCTGCCTATATGGCTTACTTAGTATATATCCATTTATTTTATATATAGATGGAAATGTTGCAGTATAAATTAGTTGCTTATGCTTGCTATGGCTGACTTATTTGTTATTGGAAATATTACTTGTTGTGTGATTGGCAGGTTTAACATAGGTGTTAAGATTGGCTTTTATGCCTTTGGGTTTCTCTTGAATATATATGACTTCTGCCAAGTGCTTGTATTAAGCTACTAGCTTACTGCCAAGTGCTTGTATTATGTGGATATTTAATAGATCATAGGTGGTAAAAATAGGCATGTTTGTGTGTTGTGTTTTGCTATTTTGTCCAGGTTATACATTCTATTTTGTTGTGTTTATTTTTTGGTAGTCAATGTGTGGCTGTTTAACAAGTCACAGGTGGTGAAAATAGGATTTTGTGTGTTGTTAGTTGTATTGTACTATTTTGTCCAGGTTTTACAATATATTTAGCTGTGTTTATTTTGTGGTCAATGTGAGGATGCTTAACAGATGCGGTAAAAATAGGCTTATTTTGTGTCTTGTGGTGAGGTATTTTGTCCAGGATGTTTATGTCTTAAAGGCCCAATGAATTTATAAGTAAAGTAATTGCTTAATTTAAGTTTATCTTGAAGGCCCCTTTTTTTTTTTCAAAAAAAAAAAGTAAAAGCGAGGCCCAAACTAATATGGAAAATTCAAAAAAATGACATTCAAGTAATTTATAAAACTGTCAAACTCCTTAATTTGGACTAAAAAGGCTGAAAAAATTGAACTAAAATAAATTTTATAGAAGTCCAAAGAATTGGCCCAATCTATGGCCCAGACCTACCTAATCGACAACTCCGACCCGCCCAACCAGTGGCCCGAAACACCGAGTCCAACCCAACTATTCGGTCGAATACAGGTCTAAGATCCAATCACCCGACCCAATCAGGTCAAGTTTGGTTCAGGCCTAAACCTGAACTAGTCCGACCCATGGACAGGCCTATATGAGGCCATAAAAGCTAGATGATACACATAGAGAGAAAATGAAACCCCTCTAGAATTAGGAGCTGCATTTAAACCACACCATCCCCAACCACCCCACATAGACACACACACAAAATAGCCATTGTAATGCCACCACCCTACCCATATATAAAATCAACCAAATTGAGAGTTTATTGAAAAGCTATTAAGTGTGGTAGGATGTATTGAATTTAAAGTAAAATGCTTATATGACAATCTCTCATTGGATGATATAAAACATGGGTTTTACACCCCATCCTTACCAAATTTGAATTCTAGAATATAAAGTACCATTATAGTAATATAGATATAATAATATAGAATGAAAACATAAATTAAGCAAAAGACATAAAAATAATTTAAAACAATAAATTCTTATTTAAAAGGAAATCTGTATTAAATGCTTTTATTGAAACAAATAGATGAACACCATCCTTCTTTATAGATACAAGATTAACAAGTTATAATACAAATTCTGTAAAGGAGGGGAAAAATTATAGGTACGTTCTGTAATAGGCACTGTAATATAATAGATATTCATATGGTTTAGCTATTCAATAGTTTGGTTATGTTTATATTACAGGGAATAGTCATTCCTTATGAATAGTCATTCTTTAAAATGAGGAATAATTATTCATATCTAAAAGAGTTATAATAGCTATTTCTTAGTATGTGTATTAATTTCTAAAATTAATATATTTCTAAATAAACAAACTTTCCATATGCACATAACAATTATGAAAATAAAAAATCATAAAAAAATAATTAATCTCTCTTTCAAATTTAAAAAATATTATTTTTTTAGGAAATATAATTATATAAGTATGATATTTCCTAAAATATATTAATTTAAAATATTTTCATTCTATTGTCTTCAAGGTTCTATTATTGTGTTGTCACAAAACAAATGAATAGTAATAAGTATTACATTACATCATCTTTTATTCATTATAATACCTATTCTTATTCCTATGTAATTCTTGTTATAGTCTACCGAAGGAGAAGGGCTTTCTTGGTTTCAAGAGGGAAAGAGAGGAACTGGAGGATACTTTTCAATGAATGGTTTAAAATTTTTATAAATAGTGACACATTTGTTTTAGTAAGCAGGCCTTGCCATAGGTGCTTCATTCCAATCTTTCTTCTTGCAATCATAAGAGTCATTAGCTATTTATTTTCATTCTGTCCTTAGCTGTGTATCTTCATTCTGTCCGTCTTGTTTGTGCGTGCTAATGAATAGCTAAGATTCTGTCTATTAGTGAAATAGTCTGTCCTTTCTTCCTTGATTTTAGTCTGTGGATCTTCTGTCTATCTATGAATGTCTATAGCCCGTTGTCATCCAAATCTTAGGGATCCTGAGAATCTTGGAATAGTTCAGGGTGAGTCCCAAAATTTGGTGTGGGGGGGAGATTCTATCATGGTATTATCTTCATCATATGAAATTTGTGTTGCCTCTAATAGCTGTCTTGAGACTGAAGCTAATTGGCATTGAAGTTGACTTTTCTCGAGGAAATCAGGGGTCGAGGTGTCTGTTTTGCAACACCACCTACAACAAGATCAACATCCGCAACACCACCCACACCCACTGCAACTCCACTCACCCATGTCACCACTTGAGAGAGAAAGAGATGAATTAAAAAAATGAAGGCACAGGAGTTTTCAAGAGCTACAAAGCTTATGTATTTTAGACAAAAATATAGAGCTGTAAATTTTTAAAAAATGATGCACAATTAAATGCTTATCAAACAAAAAATGTGGGAGAATTAAATAAATAAATAAATAAAACTTAAGTTACGATGTCGGTCATTTTAGAGGGGAAATAAAAATCTATATTAGAGAACACAACGTTAATCCTCTTAAAGCCTCAACACATTTCTCTAATAGAAGTATACTTTTTTTCATGTGACTAACACCGTCGCACACAAAACACGTCAAACTTCATCATAATGATACATGCCAGACCCCTGCTGTCTTGCACCAGGTCTCCCAAGTTCCGAGTTCTTCCGTTGCTAGCTAGACTCATTCCACGATCAAGATTACATGAAGAAGACTCGGGTAACCAAGTACACAATTTCTTCCACTGAAATTACAGTAACGTAAGCACCATAACTCACACACTACAACCATTTTTGGCCAAAAGGGTTCAAATCAATTATTTAAAGGGGTAGTGTTAAGAACTTCCAAGTCAAAAGGGGTAACTTCGAAAACATCCAAAATCGAAAGGGGACAAGGCTGTCAGTAAAGCAAATGTGTGTAATGACTAAAAATTGATTATGTAAAGGGAAAAATAAAAGATACGACTAAAGATCACTACAAGATTGATAAATTGCATAGAATTGCCCGATACATCGAACATCAATGTTGCTAACTTGGTTTCTAACAGGATCCAAACTGAAACTTTACATTGTGAGTACAATATCTGTTAATGTTGAGGTAGCAACGGTCTCTTTTCCATCATCTCATACTGGACAATGAAATTATCCTGCAACCAAAATTATATGTTGGACACAGTAGAATTAATCAAAAATTGCTCAAACTTATAATTGTATAGAAAACAATTTAAGGAAATGGGTGTCATTGGTCCAAACCTTGCGGATCATTTCAAATGTGTTTGGATCAAAACAGTGATAAGATCCTCTCTCATGAGTGTTTGTCTTAGCAAGCGGCTCCATGTTGGGGGCTCTTATGAACCATAGTCGGTGCTCTTTGTGATAAAACCAGCCTTTAGCGTAACTGCCAACAGGTTTCACAGTGCTTTTAGCAAAACAAGCTTCCATACCTTGTTAGTATATATTGCAGAAGCTAAAATACAAGTCACACAGCAGGTGCATGTTCGTTAGTGGGAGTGAAAGCAACAAAATTAAATATCTTTGAAGAGCTGGAACTTCATATTTGTACAAATATTTATATATAAATACTTGAATATATATATACACACACACACATAATAAAAGGATATTAATTTCTCTGGAATTCTAATACACGTGTTGGCAATCTTGTGAACATGAAGAGAATAGAAAAGAGTTTTTAACAAAGAAGATTTTCTTTAAAAGCAATTTCTCTGGAATTCTTTCAGCAGTAGAATTTTAACCAAAAAAAAAAGACCATCTAAAGTGGACTTCTGCCATCTGCAGTGCACTCTCACGAGCACAGGCCTTTCCAGTGCCAAAGAAAAATAAGACAAACAAAAGGTATTGTCAGACCCAACTTTATAATTTGTGGATTTAACTGTGGCCAAATCTGCACTAAATATAAATTCACACTCAGCAAGGAAGCAGCACCCTCTTAGTTCTCACAAAAGATAATATGATTCAGGAATTTTTCTAATAGCCTGGCTTCACTTTCATAATGTTATGCCTTACATTGTACACAAACATCCTGAGAGAACTTACAGTTCATTAGCAGCATATAATTGGGCTTCATCCTTTGGCATGCTGCAAAAGAGAAGACAATGATTGCATTAAATTTAATATCTTACGAGTCAGACAAGAGAGCAACAGAGATGCAGTAAAGAAAAGAACCTGTAAAATATGTAGAATAATGTTTCCAAATTAAACTTTGAAAAGTAACCTTGCTGCAACCATCCAAAAGAGATTAGAGCAGGAAAAATACATTAGCTTTCTCAATATCTAAAGGAAAATGATCAGCGCAGCTCACATGTAGAGGAGGTGGTTGTTTGGCATAATAACATTGTGGCACAGTAAACTCTGGATCACCTTTAGCCGGCTCATCAGACCATGGAGAACCAAAAGTTTTGTGAAGATTTTCTGGTGAATTCAAATTTAACCCAAGGGTTGTCAGGTCAATTCCAAGAGCAAGGGATGTCAGATCGGGATCACTCATCCTTATTACACTTAACAAGCCAAGCAAACCAAATGGATCTGGAGTAGATTGAGCAGCCTGGGCCTGCGCAGATTTAATGCCCTGATCCCTAAATGACTGATTGACAGTTGACATTTGTTGCAGACGAAATTGAGACTGGCTCTGGTGTTGCTGATACTGCTGGATGAGCTGATCATATGATCCCATACCAGATACTGTATTTGGAGAATTTAGAGGTCTTAGTCCAATGCCAGGAGGCCCACTGGTCTGAAGGAAAAAAAAAAATTACGATGTTAGGTATACTTTTCATATATTGATGCAGTAGATAAATGCCTACAAATTAGTCTTATGTTGACCAACACAGCATTTATATAGTCCACTGCTCATAATTTCAGAAAACAAAACAATGTCAACAATGCACATCAAATGTACACCATGGTGATTCCAAATTAAATTATAGAAAGAGGGGGGGGGGGGGGGGATTAATTTCCGCAGCCTCGAAGATCCCCTATTACTAGAAACAGTCAATTTACAGCAACAAATTAGAATACCTGGGAGTGATACGTAGAGTGTGAAGATGGGAACATATCTGAGCCATGTAAATGGAGAAGGTCCTGATTGTTTAAAGGTGAAAAAGAGACACCACTACTACTGACTGATGGAGCATGTTGCTGCTGCTGTTGCTGCTGAGGACGATGGGATGAATACGTTCCACCTAAGTTAAATCCAGCAGACCTACCCATCTGCACGTTGAAAATTGGAAGAATTGGTGAAAACCCTGACACACAGCATATAGCATCAACTAGGAATACCAAATGGTTGTTTGCCATCCCAACATTACTGATATGAACACCCATTTTCATGTGAAATGGTGGAATCAAACTTTTCATATTTTCATTTATGAAACTCATGACAAGAAGCCCTTAATCTATTAAGTGAAAAAATTTGTTTACAGAACTAATTAAAATGCTATCAATTTTGATGGAGTGCCACCCCACTGTAAATTATCAATCACACACATTCTTCAATTTATACAATATAGGACTCACAGGAAAGTGCTGTGATTGCATCATCGAAACAGTATTGTCATGAAGTTGTTCTTTCTGGTGCATATCCATCGCATAATCTGCATTACCACCTGCATAAGATCTAATGATACAGTCAACAACAAAAGCTAAAATAACCAACCAAACTTTATTACAAGAACAAGCCATACTTCCAAGCTTTAAGTGTACTTGAGTGATAAGAACATATATCATCCATCTGCACCCAAAGGTGAGAAGGCAAACGTCCTAACGTAGTATGCAGTTTTTTCTTTTTCTTTTTTAATTGGTAAGTTACACAGGAACCCTGTGGGTCATGAACCCATGACCTCCTCCATCCCATTACTATGAGATGAGGAAGTTCCACTTCAGCTCTAATTGGCAAAATATAGAACATAAGTTATTATATCAGTTCAGTATGTACAAAGATCTATTACATCCAATTGCAAAGAATCATCAAAACACAGCAAAGAAGCTGATCCAACGGTAACAATATGCATATTCCAAGACGAAATCTTGAATGATGCAAAACATAAGTAATTTTCAATTCTCCTTAGCCATACAGAAAATTAAAGATGCTTGATCCAACAAATGTAGATGGATTTTAAAAAATAATAATAATTAATAACAAAGATAGATGAATTTTCACACCCAAGATCCCAATTTTCAAGGTGGCCAATATCAAAAAGTATAGGTACGGTGTGAGTGGTGGAGAAAGCTGATGCATAGATATTCAGGACTATAATAGCACCCTCATAACAAGATGTCATGTTTCAGTGTCAATATACTTGTGGAAAAAAAAACAATAAACAAACCTTGCATCACAGAAACCGTATGCAAAATTTCACACCACCTATATCTCTTTCTTTTCTTTTCTTTTCTTTTCTTTTCTTTTTTTTTTTTTTTTTTTTTTTTTTTTTACATTTGGCTATAATTCATCAATACATAAACAAAACTGCACTATAGTTGGGAAATTGGATCCTTGGTAATCATTAATGATAGAAAGGACCATCTCAATTATGGAGCATTTCAAACCATCAATTATTAATATTATATGCCGTAGTAACAGCTTCTTTGGAATGAAGGAAATATATGGAAAGGAATGGAATAAAAAGGATCTTTAAGGGATATTCCATCTATTTCCTCCTTTGGGAGCTTAGGAAGGCATGGAAATCATTCCATCCTTCCTAAGCATTCCTCCCAAAAAGGAACTCTCATTCCTTTCTATAATGAAATGAACGCAAAATAATTTTTTTCCCTATTTTAAAAAAAAAAAAAAGAAAAAAAAAGAAGAAGAAGACAAATAAAAGGTGAAAGGCACACTACTAAAATTATAGATTTCTTTCCTAAATTATAGATTTCTTTCCTTTCCTTTCTTTCCATTCCATTTCTATACAATCTACTTATTCCATCCCATTCCATTCTTTAAAAAACTCCCAAAAAGTATAAGAAAATGACCTCATCAAGACATCCCTATCAATAGGAAATTCATAGCCAAGCAAAAACATAATGAATTTAATACAAACTCAAGCGGCCTTTTTTTTTTTTTCTTAAATCCATCTAATATTTGAGACATCATACTTTAATGTCATCATGTCAATCCTAAGATACCAGGAAAGAAAAAGCCCTAAAACCCTTATTCTCACAAAGTACAATGTGCAATAAATAAGCTTTTGCATTAGCATTATCGGCTGCTCTCCTACTGAGATTTCCCCCCCTTGCCAGTTAACAACGTAAAACTTAAGTAGCAGTCGAAACATAAACCTAGCTCTAAGGTATTACCTTCCATGCATGGCAAGTAATATTGGTAAGGAAGCAGGGTTTAAAAAAAATGCAAAGAAAGCTTTACGGAAGAAGAACAGCCAATATTTATAGACCAGGTCAAAAGAATATACAGCACCTTTAAATCCTGGTAAAGCTGGAAAATCTTCATTTTGAATGCTAAACTCTTGGTTTTGTTGAACAATAGGACTAACACCAAGACCTTGCTTGCGTAGTGAACCTGTAATTTTTTTTTATTTATGACATATTTTAAAATTGACAAAGTGGATATCTGAAACATACAAGCACAATTGCAAGATTTTCCTCTGTTTACCCAGTTGTCCTTGGGGCCCTCCAGCAGAACTAGGACGACTTGTCAACTGAGGGAAGTCGTTGATGTCAAAAGGAGAGCTGTCATTAGAGTTCACATCATTTAACATTCCCATAGAGCTTAAATTATTTACTGCTTGGACATGGCCTTGAGAAAGTGTAACTCCACCAGTGGGATAGGAATTTCCTAGCATAGAAATTACCTGTGGAGAACCTGAATCCAGAAAATGTCATCTCCATATAGAATTATAGCTCATTAAACATATCAAGACATAATTATTTATTATTTATTCATAAAGTTAAAAAAGATAAAGTACAAATATGATGAACAGCTGTTCAAACCACACAGCAATTCAGAAGAATTGGGCCAAAATAAGCACATGCATATAGGAAACACAAGATACATCTCACTATAGAGATACTAGAACAAAGCATATAATAAGAATATTAGTGCAATATTATCTACAAGTGAAGCAACAACTAAGTATTTACAGATGCATGCAGAAGAAGATACTTCCAGAAGTTCTAGAGTAAATCATCTCTCTTAAGCTGCTTCCATACAAGTAAAATCACCAGCTCAAGTTAATATACCTTGTGGAAGTGCACCACTCATCAATCGATTTTGTCCTTGCACATTCAAACTTCCAGATCCACTATTTCCACCCAAATTTAGCCGAGAAGCAAGACCAGGAACAGATAGTCCTCCACCGGACGTTATACTCCTCCCAATGTTGCCTCCACCAACCATGTTTCCCATAGAACTTGTAATCCGAGGACCTGCATTTCCCAAAATTGGGGATACTCCCAATCCTGGAACAGCATTCCGGTTACCAATTGCAGCAGAGGTCGGGAGAATTCCAGGAATAGAACCGCCAACTCCATTTGTGCTATTACTAAATCCAGGGTTTCCTACAACACTAATACCTCCTCTATTTGTGACTCCTGAATGTCCATGGGAGCTGCCATGAGATAACTGCAAAACAGTTTTGAACAAAGAAAAGATTGAGGTGATGGTCCAGAACTATGACCACATGTAAGTATAATAACACACACACACACACACAGATAAATAAGAGGAAAGAGAAATCTCAATCAAACTACAATCAATTATCTCGAACCATTTTTAGCAATGGCATATGGCATAGACAATACAAGCACCTGAGAGAGCGCGACAGGAAGATTATTTGACGCAAATCGCCCACTAGAAAGGCTGCCAGTTGGCTGTTGAACCCCACCAGAAGGAACATTATTTATTGCTGAGTTTCTTGACGTTAGTGTACCAGGCATGTTGGGAACGTTAAAGCTCCCATGAATATTGTGCAGCCCCTGAATGGTTCCTGCCAAAAAAATACTTGGAATTTCATTAATTCTGAAGAACACATGAGTGAAACTACAGCAATATCTACCCACCAGTGTGATGAAAAACGGGGGAGGCAGCACCAGACTGACCAGAGAAAGACGTAGCAAAAGATCGCCCAGTACTATCTGGAAGGTTTGAAGCTGAACTGTTGAGAGAAGACTGCAACAAGAAAGCACAGTACATTTCACAATAAACAGATAAACCAAGTGAATTTGAATCACATATTAGACACACACATGCATAAATAAATAAAGAAGACAACAAAACATTGATTGCAAGTAATGCATCCAAAATGCATAAGAAATGTCACCTTTTACAGAAGTAGAGGTCTATAAATACTAATTTATCCTTAAACATTAGAATGTCCAAGAAAGTAACCTAGACTATGGGGCTGTAAAAACAGCGGACAAATGCTACCTTCCTTTCAGATAATTCCATTATAAAACTAGATGCCTAACCCTTCAGTATGATCCTAAAATTCCAAATACATCACCTGTTTATCTCCAATTTCTACTGACATCATATACTCCATAATGCAACTATGCTAAACAAAGCCACATAAAAGATGCACCACAAATCTAATTACAATGATTCACCTCTCCCAGACGCCACAAAGTGCGAGCTTAGTGCATTGGGTATGACCTTTTTTAAAGACCCTAGATCCAAAATAAAATAAGGCACCAAAACAAACACACAAAACTCACAAGTAGTGCTTAAAAGAACTACAACAAAAAACAGCATGTTTCTTACAGACCAAAACTTAACATTCAGCAAGTAAATGGTCCAAAACTGTAGCAATATAGAATAAATCTGTAGGTATAAGACAATAGACAAAATATCCAAGACAGGCAGAGGTGGCCAAAGCTCAGAGTCCACGGAAAGAAGAATTCATGCAGATAAGAGACAATACATTAAGTAACCCCGACATTGCTTGAGCATCAAAAAGTCATTCCTTGTTGAGAAACAGCACTCCTAGTCTACAGAGTGAAAAGATTGGTGGACAATGAATAGTTTTGCTCTGTGATACTCAACTTATAGCCTGAAAAGAACAACATGTTTGTAAGAGAAAGCTCCAAATACTGAAAGAAAATCTGCAGCAAACAACCAGTAGAAACAAATGAACAAACCACGAATGTTACAAGCACTACACACTCGTCAAAATACTTATGATTACTATGCAAAAACTACAAAAAATAAAAATAAAAATAAAAAATAAAAAAATCCCATGACAAAAACCTTATGCTTCTCCGAAGTTTTAAAACCTAGAATCACATTGAGATTTATGCCACGCTTTCTAAAGAAAACTACTGTCTAGCATCAACAATGCTTAAAAATAAAATCCGGGGTCTTCATACTTTATTTTGTGAGCATAAATAATATTTCAACTTTCAACAACCACACTTTGACACATGAACAGGTAACTGATTTGAACAAAACCTAGAGATTAGTACAACATCAGGTGTAAAAATCAGACCAACCCAACCATATTCCTATCACACTACATAAAACAACACCATTGACAATAACAGAACCACCTAAGAATAGAGCTCTGAAATAGTTTAAATATCAGAACATTTCCCCAGACACAAAATAAATTTGTATTATGCATCAAAAAATAAATAATATGCAATTGAGCTACTACAACAACCTTAATCCCAAAACTTTTGGGGATATTCTACTCGTACTATAAAGCTAAAATTAACTAACCATAATATTTTCCATACCTTACTAACAATTCAATGCAATGTACCTACCTAGTGTTATTATGCAACATGCAATATCACATAACTGAGGTTAAATCACCAAAAAGAAAAACAAAATATTACGTTTCCGTTTGGTTACTGAGAAAAATGAAAGATATAAGAGAAACTACGAATCCAAAGTGTAGATTTCTCATCTTCTCAGACTGTTTGACTTAGTTAAAATAAGCTTTCCATTTCCCTCAAAATACTAATCCAGCACGAAAACGCGTATTTCACAATTTCCACACTGTTTTCCTACCCCCAAATTTTCTTAGTCCCCAAACAGAAATTAAATGCAAAAAAATAAACTACTAGTCCTATACTAAAACATGCACCAGAAATAACAAATTTAAAACTCAAAAAATCAAAACCTCGTCGAGAAACCCTAATCTTGCGATCAAGATTTATAAAAGAAACGATAAGGAACAGTTTAAGAGTGACATAGAAAAGAGGATCTGAACCGAACACATGAACTCGTAGCGATTCGAGATCGAACTCGGGACGAGTCCGAATCAACTCGGTCGCGCACAGAGGGAGATAGAGAGAGTACCTGAGAAGTAGATCAGCGAAAAAGAGAGAGGTGGGGAAAGGAAGGGTTTTGATTCTGAGACAGAGCGAGTTTGCGTTTTTTTTTTTTTTAAATGTGCGTGCGCCCTAAATCGAGAGAATGGAAAAGCGAGAGAGAAGAAAAAAGAAACACGGAGAAATAAATAATGGCTTTGATTTCACGATAATTAAAAATTGGTATAGTTTGTATGCGGCGGAGCCTTGTTGAAACCATTTATGTACATCTGACCTTTTGATGATGAGGATGTGAGGGATGTTTTCTTGCTTCGCTTGTTTTTTAAAAAATATGATTGAAAATAATTTTTTTTTAGCAGCCGATCTTTACATTTTTACAACACTTTTATAATAAATTATGAGCCTGTTTGGTAAGAAATTTCTAGTAATATTATTTAAGTTTTGTAGAATATGTATGGCTGAAAAGGTATTTGGAAATAAGTGTTTCATTGTTTAAACATTGTTACCAAACGGAACTTATATGTAATAAATTGTTATTGGTTCTAATTTAAACATATCACTGAAATTACCTTTTTTACCCACAATAACAACCCATAAGAACTTGTCACTTATGATTTATTATGAAAATGTTGTGGACATAATATTTTTCTCAATAAAAATATTGATTATGTCTATTTTAAATTTGATTTTATCTGTTACAGCATTTACATCAGTTTGTCTAAAAAAATTCTATCTATTTAAATGTAAGAAACTACTTTTTTCTATTTTAAAAATAACAACTTTTCAAAACCACTCACATCATATTATCTATTTTACACTCTATTTTATTTAAATAATAATTTTATTATTATTACTACTAACCTCTGAGCACGCACTCATGCGCGTGCTCAAAGGCGCTTCTATTTTTTTGGATAAATGTTAATAATTTGCATCTATTATAATTTAGAAATATTTTCTTATTTTTCAAACAAATAAAAATGATAAATTTTAGTGATAAGCAATAACTGTAATTTCTTTTTTAGGAACTCTCTTTTTGAATTTGAAATGAAATTTGTTATTTAACATTTATGACTTTATTTCTAAATAAAGTTACCATTCACTAATGAGGGTATTTTTAAATCACATAAAAATCCAGTTGAAAGAGGGGAATTCTCTTATATATAGTATAGATTTTTTTTTTCTTATATCTCATCCTCAAGTCTTTCCGTTCTAAAAAAAAATCTCTCCTTCTCTCAGCCCTCTCTTTCACTCGTGTCCCTCAAAATTTCTCTCTCCTTTAAGCTCTCTCTCATACAAAGTCACGACATCGAAACACCAATTCTTCTCTTTGAAACAATCAGTCAAAGCATACACCAACAACGACGGTTTCGATTTAGGTTTGGGTCGATGGGTTTTTCGTTGAAGGTTTGATTTTGGGTTTTCAATTGTTGAGTTTTTCGTTAAAGGTTTGATTTTGGGCTTTCTGTTTGTGGGTTTAGGTTGATTTTTTATTTTATTTTCCTTTTTTAAGTTGATTTTGTGATTGAAAGACCATGTGTTGTAGTGGGTTATGGTGGTGGTGGTGGTGGTGGTGGTTAGGTGGTGCTGGGTTGTAGGTTTTCCGTTGAAGGTTTGATTTTTGGTTTTCTATTGATGGATTTGGGTTTTTTGATTTAAGGTTGATTTGGGATTTGATTTTCCTTTGTTTTGGGTTGATTTTTATGATTGGAATATCATGTGTTGTAATGGGTTGTGGTGATGGAAGTTGGGTGGTGGTAGGTGATTTGCAAAAATGTTGTCTTGTTTAAATGGAGAGAGTGTTGTAACTTGTAATGGGTTGTGGTGATGGTAGTTGGGCAGTGGTAGGTGATTTGCAAAAATGTTGTCTTGTTTAAATGGGGAGAGAGAGAGAGAGAGAGAGAGAGAGAGAGAGAGAGAGAGAGAGAGAGAGAGAGAGAGATGGTAAAAAAAAAAGTGAGGGGAATTGGGGAAGAGACACATACGAGGAAGATAGACAGAAAAAGATAAATTAATAAAATATTAAATACAAAATTACATAATAGTGTATATTTGCACAAGTTTAGCTAACTTATGCATGGGAATTTTGGAATTAAATGTGCAAGATTGGACACTTTTTTCATTTTATATTTCATGGATGTGAATACTCTTATTTTGGAAAATAATACTTTATAAAATGTAGCACTAATCCCCACACAATACATGGGTGGTGGGCTCATTGGTTTGAAAACCTAAGAGCAATTGCATCAGTTATTACGAAATACAAAAAGTGCAAAAATTTGCACAATATAACCAAAAAAACACATGCATCAATCTTTCTAAACCTTTGTAAATATACAAAGATGTTAGGCGTAAATGCACTTTTAGTCCCTACATTTTGACTTTTTTCCATTTTGGTCCCTACATTTTAATTTTACCACTTTTAGTCTTAAACCAATTAACACGTTCCATTTTGGTTCTTTCCGTCAGTCAACCGACAGAAATAGCTGAGGTGGCTACCGGAGGCAATAAAATATTATAAAAATGTCACATCACCCCTAACACATCAGCATATAAATTTAAAAAATTAATTTATTAATTTTAACTAAATAACAAAAATAAAAACATAATTAAAAACTAAAATTAACGTGAATTAAGATTGTTCTTCATGTTCTTTAGATTGTTCTTCATTTTACAACTTGTTCTTCATATTCTTCCCAAATCAAACCCAATAACCAAGAACTAAAACCCATCACAAGAACACTAACTTAGAAACCCAAGAACTCAAACCCAAATCACTAGGACATAAATGAAAACAAGAAGAAAAAACCAAAATTCAACACCTCAGAGATCATCAAACCCAAACCAATCACAACAAACTCAGATCAACAGATTTAAAATTATTCACAACGTCACCGTAGCAGGTTCTTAAAATTAAATATTATAAACAGTAATTTTCTCTCTCCTATTTAATAAAAAAATATTCACTGAACCCTCTCTTTTCTCTGCCTCTTGCCTAATGTTTCCAATTACTCTCCTTTCTCCCATCTCAGCAGCTCAGTTGGCGATGGCAACGGCGAAGATTGCTCGTTTTTGCTTGTGTGGGTCTTGGAGATTGCTTGTTTCCAATTGAAGATTGCTCGTTTCTGCTTGAAGATTGCTTGCGTGGGTCTTGGGTTTTAGATCGCTTGAAGATCGCTCATTTGTGGCTCGATAGAACTGAAGGGTATGGATCTTGGGTCTTGCATGGGTTTTGGGTCTTTGTTCTCATCTTAGAACTAAAGGGTAGGAATCCCAGTGGTTGTTTGTGGCTCAGCAATGGGTTTGGGTATGGATCTCAGCTGGTGATTCGGCAGTGAGTTTGGCAATGGCAATGGGTATGTATCTCAGTGGTTGTTTGTGGCTCGGTTGGTATGGAAATTTTGTTGAAATTTTTGGGTTTGTGGTGTTTCAATGATGTAGTGGTGGCGGCTGTTGATTTGTGGGTTGTTGTGGTTCAGTGGTGGTGGTTGGTTTGGGTTCATTTGCTAGCTGTATTTGAAATTTCATCATGATCTCTAAGTCGCTAAGTTTTAAAATTATTCAATTCTACAAATAGATCTATAAGTACAATTACGTTTAACTTATAAAATTGTTTACGGGTTTCTCGAATTTGGGTTTGAAATTTATGGGATTGTTTCTAGGTTTGATGTTTGTATGGAGGGTTTGATTTTTCATGTGATGTTCTGGGTTGCTAGAGATTGAAGGTTGGGTTTGGGTTTGTGTTCTTTGTGTCGGTCATTGGCAGTGGGATCTGGGTTTGATTGTGTTGATCTGGGTTTGTTGTGATTGGTTTGGGTTTGATGATCTCTGGGTTTGATTTTTTCTTCTTGTTTTCATTTATGTCCTAGTGATCTGGGTTTGAGTTCTTGGGTTGCTAGGTTTGTGTTCTTGTGATGGGTTTGAGTTCTTGGATGTTAGGTTTGATTTGGGAAGAATATGAAGAACAAGTTGTAAAATGAAGAATAATCTGAAGAACATGAAGAACAATCTTAATTCACGTTAATTTTAGTTTTTAATTATGTTTTTATTTTTATTATTTAGTTAAAATTAAAAAAATAATTTTTTAAATTTATATGTTGATGTGTTAGGGGTGATGTGGCATTTTTATAATATTTTATTGCTTTCGATAGCCACTAAGCTATTTCCGTCGGTTGACTGACGGAAATTACCAAAATGGAACGCGTTAATTGGTTTAGGGATTAAAAGTAGTAAAATTAAAATGTAGGGACTAAAATGGAAAAAAGTCAAAATGTAAGGACTAAAAGTGCATTTACGCCAAGATGTTACAATAACCGTGTAAATATGCACGGTTACTATAGCTGTGCATAAATTAGTTTATTATTATTTTCTCTCACCCCAGCTGATAGTTATTGTCAAATTCTCTATTTTTCCCCCAACATTCATAACTCTTGACAAAAGAAGAGGAAGATGCAACACCCAACCACCAACCCTGCAACACCCAACCACCACCATTACTGCAACCCATCACCACTCGTCGAAAAACCAAAATCAACCCAAAACCATACCAAACCTATCTTAAATCAACTCAAACCCACCGGAAAACCCATGCTAAACCCGATGTTGTTGTTGCCACCAGATCTACCGATGATGGGCTAGGTCGGGCTGGGCTTTGCTTGTGAAAACAAGCTCAAAGGAAGATGAGAGGGATGATGGATGAGAGAAAATTGAGAAGAGAAATATGAGGGAGAGATGATGTACCTGAGAGGGAGAGAGATGATGGATCTGAGAGATACGGGAGGCGGAGAGTTCAAGGGATGAGTTTGTGGGTTAGGGATAAAGAGAGGTGGAGAGTTTGAGGAGGAGGACATGTGAGAAATTAGATAAAGAGATAAAGAGATATTTTATTATTTAAATAAAATAATATTAAAAGAAGAATAAAAAAAATATTATTTATATAAAATAGAATGTATAATAGATTGACTGATGTGGGTGATCTGTAAAAATGATGGTGTAAAATAGAAAAAGTAGTTTCTTTTTGTAAAATATACAAAATCTTTTACAAGAACTGATGCAATTGCTCTAATCCTATTTTTGTATATCAAAATAAAATAATTGTAGCACTAAGTACTTCTCCTTTTATTTTATATTTATAAAATACAAAAGCTTCTTAATTTTTTTTTTTTTTTACAAATAACAAAAATCTTAGATCTTATAATTTATTCTCTTTGTAGATTACTAATATTATACCTACTCTTTACAACAAATAATAGTTGCTTTAAGTCATGGTTTTAACAATTGAATTTTTTGATTGGAATAATTTCCAAGAATTACCCACCAATTTATTTTTTAAAACCCAAAATAAGTAGAAAAACAATCATAGCCTTCAAACTGCAGTTAAATTGTTTGGTCTACTAACTTGTTCAAGAATCTACCAATCAAATATGGTTTTTTTCCCCTCTAATCTTTTGCTTAAAGACAATGAACAAAACAACTTAAAGGCATTGATGTCTAGTAGTGGAAAACCAAATCAATCTCATTCTCTAGAAGCATAAGTCATCAGTCAAGTTTGGAGAAAGACAAGTCCCTAATCTCATCCATCGAACTTAGACAAATCCATCAATTATATCTCAAATACCCCCCAATGATTAAGTCGTCATTTTGATTTTGGTCAGAGAGGAATTCAAAATGGGAGGGAGTCTTTAAAAAAAAAATAACATAATGATATTATTATTATTATTATTTAGCCTCGATCATTGTGGGTTCAAGACGCTGGCTCAACATTCATATGCCTAAACTAATCCTAATATTTTTCTTTGTTGCATGGCTATATTGGACCTCCTAAGAGATTATCATGTGCAAGAACCATGACCCAAGAGGATTAGAATTCTTTTTCATAATAAAATGAAACCATTGATGGCAAATATGAAATCTCAAGGTGGAGATTCAACTATGTATGTTATTTCCTATCCTAAGGTCCTTACATTGGAATGGCTACTTAATTTAATTATAGAAGGGAAAAAAGCTCTAAGGGTAAATAGAATTACATTAAATGTTTGAAAATTTAAAAAAAAAAAAAAAAATTACATGGCTTTGGTCAAAATCTAGTAAAAATAAAGTACATCTTTTGTTTTGTTTCCTAGTTGCACCAAAAGACTATAAAAATGACATTACATCGAGAAGGAAAAAAAAAAAAAAAAAACCCCAATCTACATCCCTTAGATTACATTCAAGGCCAAGTTCTAGATTTAAAAGGTATTAGACATCCACCTTGTCTAATCCAAGATTAGTTCCCTAGGCCACAATGACAAATATTAACAAATTCATCCAGCTAATTTACAATTTATTCAAGATACTAGATAATTGGAAACAAATCTTCAAGCTACAAAACTTTTGCCTAGTAGTTGGTGTTTGATGAGAATCATATTTATTTGGACTATAGTTTAATTATGGAATAACATGACGTCTATTCTTTGAAGTTCAAAATATGTTAGAAATGAAAGAATATTATGTTTGATTTAGAAACAAATTTATTTCCTTAAGGACTTAGGAGGGGTTAATTCAGAAGAGTACGTGAGTTTAGCCACAGTATGTATGTTTACTACAAATAACCTAGAACTTTAGGTCCTATGGCATGACTTCATATTAGTAGGTTGTGGGCTTTTGGGTATCTACGCTATTTTCATAAAAATCTTTTGTGGTCTTTGGTGAATTGCATTGGGTTAGAGAAGAAGTGAAATCAAATTATAGTGTTATGATTTATGTAAAGTAATATGACTACTGATATATGCATTTGTATTTTCTTATAGCATTACTCTTGAGAAATCAAAAAGCATACATTACATCTATATGCAAAGTGGTTTTATGCTCTTGACCTATTCCTTTTAGAATTGTAAGCTTTGATTTAGAACAGTTAGATTCCCCAAGGATGATCTTCACATGGAAATTAGATTGAATTGCAAATTTAAGGCTTGAAGTTACAAAATTAGGCAAAAGTTGATAGATAAATATTGAAGACAAAATAAAAATCAGATTATTGATAGATGTGCAATAGGATATTGAAAATTTTTATTTTCTAGTCTTACATCAAATTGGCTTTTTTTGATATCATACTAAGGACAGATGGGAAATTAGGAATCAACATAAAGTACAAAGATATAAACATTAGGGTTTGTAAGATATGTTATGTTATTGAAATTTGTAAATGTATTCGATTGTATGTTTTTATTACTATTGGTATGTAGAAGAAATAGTCTACTTAGAGGTTTGAAATGTGTCTTTGCAGAGGCAAATTCATTGTGCTAAAAATTTTAATGTAGAGAAAAATTTATGATTTGTATATAAGAATGTTCGTAATGGTCCAATTGACTCCATTTCAAATCCAAGATTTTCTTATTCAATGTAAACCTAATTTAGATTTTCATCTTGCTATTTTTATTTTTATAGTGGGTAATAGATATATTACATGACTTAGAACTGCCAAATTTACATTGATCTATTGCATTGCTGTTGGAATTTTTAAATTTGCATTGGATTTAATGATAGAGAATATGGTTGCAATTTGATAAGTAATTTTTGTTTTTAATCATTGCAACATTTTGTTAAATTTGATTGAGAAAATAAATTTTATTTTTAGATTGTTATTAACTATTTTGTGTTTGATAACAAAAGGTTTTGTCGGTGACCATGTCGCATCGTCGCTAAAATTTTAACTCAATACACTAAAACAGAGAACTTCATAAGTGTTCTTACTCATCGAGTTGATTGTGATTTATAATATATATTACTTTGACTGATTTCTCTTTTATAAGTTATGAATAATCTCTTTTATTGCTTGCTTATTCTCATTGTGTCAAATGTTTTGATTAATTATAATGATAATCTTCTCTCTTATAACTTTTATTTTATTTCTTGCAAAACTCTCTCATACTTTATGAATATTCATTTTCATAAATATTGTGCTAAAGGTGAAGAGTCCCACTTTGTAGTTAAATTTTTTTTAGAGTATATAATATTGAAACTTTTAAACTAATGACAAATATAATGGGAAATATAATTTTGTAAATTTTGATTAAAAGGACCCAATGTTTCCAATGTATATAAACTTATGGAAGAATTGTAAAGTTGTTTGATTACCAAGAAATATGAGGAAAGAAAAATAAATTTATTTTTTTTCTTGAATGGTGCTTAAAATTTTGTTGTTTATGGCTTAATTGGATAGTGGGTTATGAGAAATTGTTGAACAGTGAAAGAGAAAAAAAAAATAGATTTCAAATTTCAAATTTATTTGTTGTATCAAACTTATGGTGTGAGGGAATGAAATACGAATAAGAACATTACTTTTGTAACAGTTTAAATTATCTTATTTTTAATTTCTTGAATGAAATTCTTATTATTTAAAGTATACGTGTTGTGTTGTGGCTAGAACAATAGTATCATTTTAGATAAATATAATAGAAAGGGAAGAAAATAGTTATCATTTAGAGACTAGTTAGCTCATTGGTTGGTGAGAAAATTTGGGGACTGTTTGGTTTTTGGGAAATTGTTTGGGATTTGAGGTGGGAAATTCAAATAATTAATAGATAGAATTAGCTAAATGAATGTTTAAATTTCATTAGTTTGTCATTTTAAGCTAACTGTTGTGGTTAGGAAAGTTGTTTGGTTTGTGAGTCTTGAATATCTAGCTTGAATACTGTCTACATTTCACAATAAGATTGTATTTTTCATTGAGTGATAACAGACTTAATACATAATTTTATTGACACTAAATCCTTAATAATTTCTACTTTATGCACAAGAAAAACATAGAAAATGAGAAATGCCTATAAGCAAAGCTTGACAAATAGAAATTTAAAGAACAAGTGTGCATTAAGGCAACTTTAGTTAAAGCTTTTAGTCATTATTACTATAGTCCAATATCTGTTAAGCTCAAATATCATTTAATTGGATCTCAGAGCATTAAAAGTATCTTAGGAGTAGAAAAGATGAGATCAAGAAGAACAAATTTATTGGTTTGAAAAATTTTTAAGTGTTGTAAATGTTCTTTTTCCATTTACTCGATTGCTGTCATTTGTGGACAAATTGCAATATATATCTATTAAGCATAAAATTTTGGTGAGTCTCTATTGAGTAAATTCAAAATACTGTTATATTCATCCAACAATCTGAAAGCATTTTCAAGCATATATATTTAAAACTACCAAACATGTAGATTTTGTTATACAAATGTATTTTAAGTGTCAAATAAAGATTGTTATTGTAAGGGCTCGTTTTAATCCACAGCCCAAAATATTTGGACAATGGCCCAATAAGCCCATAACAATAGATTTGTTAGAGAGTGGGTTTGTTACTGAACGTTCAATGAGTTAAAACGTAAATCACAATAGGTTAGTTGGTGCTGGAATGACTAAGACAAACAAATTGAAAGGAAAAACACTCCTTGGTCAAGTCCGAGGATGGAATGTTGTTATATATATATATATATCTCTTAGACTTGTACAAATATTTAAGTTCTTAGTTACAGAATGGTTTTCTTCCTTGTTTCTCATCCCCCTGCATCTGGATCTTCCTTTTCCTTTTATATCCAACCACAAATCATCTGAATCTTACACTTGGAGGGCTGAGATTGTACTCTTAGGACTCCTATCCCATCCGGAGCATACCGGTAAGCTTTACCTTATAATCTTAGCTGTGCCACCACTATTCATGGTCATTTCCTCATTAATGCAGCCAGAGGAGTGGTGGTCTTGTATTTAATGCGGAGGAGATGACTTCTATACCCTTCTTTCTTCATCCTTCTCGTATTCCATGCCAAGTCTACTTTCTTTCCTTTTTGATGTTTTAACTTTATGTGCCTCACATAACTAGTGCTCGTTCCTGAGGTTCAAGGTGCGTCCTCGGAAATAATCTTGACTGCCCGTTTAAATTAGATTTGGAATCCTCGTCCTCACAATATCCCCCTAGAACCTCATTTTTCATTCCCAATCTAGAAAAGTGAGGTTTTGGCTAATAAAAGTTGTTGACAATGGCACACTCACAAATAGGTTCCCACATGAGCACATCTTTTCAACTAACTATGACCCGCTCCTAACGCTTTAGAATCCGTAACTCCGCAATAAATGCAACAGGCGGCCTGCTGTTTCCCATGTTCTACAGTGAGATCGTGATCGAACGACTATAAATTCGTCATCAGAAGGGGCGGGAAGATTACCGCTTCTTTTTTCCCAGCCTATATATAGAGAGATGTAAGGTTCTTATCTCCATTTTGTCTCCCTAGAAGCATAAAAGAACATAAATACGCTCCTCACACTTGATAACCTCGTCCAAGGAGTCCTTCTTCCTCAAATTTGTAAGTGTGCATTTTCATACTAGTAGATTTTTTTTTTCTTTTTGTCAAATTGGTAGATTTTTTAGTTTGGTTGACACTCTTGAACACCGAGAAGAGTTTAAGAGATACTATAGGATTCCTAGCAATGTGTAAATACAGCATTGCAACCCAGGTTAGTGGCAAGAGAAGAGGCCAATCGGAGCCATTGCAATTCCCATGATTGCTTTCATTGAAGAGGGTATGAGGACTCCTATGAGTAGAGTCACTAGGGATTTTTTAAATCTTTTTAGGCTATGACCTACCCAATATGTTCCAAACATGTTTAGAATATTAGGTAGTGTAGATGCATTGAATAAAAAGTTGGGTATACATCTTACCCATCACGACATAAACTGGGTGTACCATTGTCAAAAAGGCGTCGACAGGGGGTATTACTTAAAAACTAGGGTTCCCGCCATTAGGATAATCTCTTATCTCCCTAAGACGAACAAAGGCATGGACAAGGACTTTCTCATTGTTTCAAGGGAGTGGCATGACGAACTCCATTATCCTACCTAGGATGGAACTCTAGGTAGGATGGCTTAGGGACACTTAAAAAGTCTATGTTATCTTAGGGAATTCTATAAACAGTTCATTTACATATCCGCATCATCATCATTTTACTTTTGTGTACATATATTTTTTTTCTTACTTGCTAAAATTTGAGCTTGTCTGGCCTACAAACTAACATGAATTCTTAATTGCTCTTCCTCAGATGAAAAAGCTATTAACAAGAGATGAAGCTTGGCAAACTTCAATCTACTTAATTGAGTTCTGGAGGTTTGAGATCTTCCTACATCGGGACGGTCAACTTTGCGCAGTTCACGTGATTCTGGATTTTAAACCCATCTCTAATCACTTACAATTGTCTAAGCACGCAATCAAGGCTTGAGACTCTCGTCTTGCCCTAGTTGACGTGGCTATTGAAGGATATATAAGCAAGCCTCCTCTAGAGGGAACGTAATTTCAAAGATCCTCAACCCATCATAGAGGAAATTACATCCTCGGACGAAGAAGCTGAGACAGAATCTGAGGATAATACTTCAGAGGAGGACACTGAAAATCCCATTCGAGACTAGGATTTTGAGATTTTTTACCATACAAATGAGTCCGAGGAAGGACTCAGCCCACATCCAGCTGCAACCCTAGTTAATAAGGACCAAAAGGCTATCAAAGTGCCTGAAGGGATGGTGATAGAGAAGAGATTGGCAGATCTACTCTCCCTACTAGAATCTCATGTTGGGACTATAGCTCCCTAGGTCCCAATAGTTCCTAGGCCTCCAACTCCAATTCCTCTAACCCCTACACAAACTGAACTAGTTGATAAAAAACGAAAAAGGGGACAAGAAAGGAGATTGAGGCCCCATCGAAGAGGGAAGTCCAAGAGGAAGCACTTCTTGAGCCCACCAAGGTGGCGAAGATGACCCAAGCCTAACAAAGAATGGGAGGGGAAAGCTCAGAAACTGTCTCTGAGCGACGATCTTAGGTTCCGAATTGGTATCCTACATTTGAATTGGACAGTTCACCTCTCCGTGAAGATGCTTCAATCCGTAACTTCGATGGCAGAAGAGTGGACTATGTGGCCAATGCTATGGAACAAGCGCTTCTTCTCTCAAAGGATATGGATGAACTTCGGAACTTGAAAAAACATGAGCTCTTCCTATCTGTAAAGAGGGACCTTACTTTGGTAAGATTTCCTTACACTCATTTTTCTACCTACAAAATTTTATTATTACAATCTCGTCCATTATATGCATACTTTCCTAATAATTTCTATCTCAACTATTAATGCACAGGCCACCTAAGCAGCACATGTAGTAGAAGAATAGGTCGACCAGGCATTCCATGATCTAAAGGAAGGGGAGTCCAAGCGCTATATCGCGCAGAAGTCTCTGACCTTAACATACAAGAAGCTGAAGGAGACTCTCCCTAAGTCGGCAGAATGGGATAAGGCCAAAAAGAGTGCTAAAGCCTTATTAGAGAGCTCAGAAAGGCAAGCTTGGGAGCAGCTCTTACAATTAAAGTAGGTAGAGAGCTAGTTCGCAATTGCTCGGACGACCATCTCTGAGCTGAAGAAGGAGCTAAGCTAGAAGGATGAGGAGATGAACAAGGTTGAGCAAACATATGACCAAGGATAGAAGGAAACTGAGGCCCACCCCAAATCTCAACTCCTTGTCGTATGCCATAGCTTTTGCCTTCAAACCTGGATTGAGGCCTTTAATGCTACTTGAGTAAACCCCAATTCAAAGCTAAGGAATCTAGAGAAAGCCTTCTACCCTCCAACAACCAGGGCACGTCTAGTTAGTCAACCTTCAATCAGTACCTCTGGCCCAACTCCAACGAGCTCTGTTGAGAAACCCCCACCAAAGTCCAACACTACTGCTCCTGCCCAATCCAAACCAGCTAAACAACAGCCAAACACCATTGCCCTTACCAAGACCAAGCAAACCGAGTCAGCTGTTTCCAAGCCTAGTGCAGCTGCTCCACAAAGCACTGAGATGGTAGCCAAGGTGCCTCAAATAGCAGAAGACTCCTCCACAACTGTCTTAACAACCAAAGTGGTTCTTCCTACTCCAACTCCAATTGCTGAAGCGCAGCCCACCACAGGGACAAGGACACAAAAGACTCCCAAGGCTAAGGGAATGTAGCAATAGGATCATTTTTTTATTGTGCTATTATATATATATATATATATATATATATATATATATAAGGCATTTTGTCTTTACTTGCCTTCTCTTCTATATGTACCCCTTTGAACTTTGTTTAATGGAATTTTTTTGTTAAAACTTTGTCGTACTAACTTGTATTGATATTTTTATGTTAGCGTAAATACACTTTTAGTCCCTACATTTTGGGTTGATTCTCGATTTGGTCCCTAAATTAATTTCGCTCCTAGGTCAGTCCCTGATTTCAAAAAATCATTTTTATTTTGGTCCCTGCTATCAACCCAGTAATAGAAAATCTGAGATGGCAAACGGAGTGCATAGGTGGCATGTTAGATGCTGATATGGCTAATAAAATAACATTAATAAATACCATGTTAGCATTTTAATAAATAAAAAAGCCATCTCAGAAAATTAAAAAAAAAAAAAAAACAACGAAATAATTTTTTTAAAAACACCTTAATTTTTTTTTTCCTTTTCATTATTTTCGGAAGAACATTATTCTTCTTCTTCCCTAGGACATGAACTTCATGCTTCATGTTCTTCCCCAAATCA
Organism: Quercus wislizeni; assembly: GCA_023055345.1. Lineage (NCBI taxonomy): Eukaryota > Viridiplantae > Streptophyta > Magnoliopsida > Fagales > Fagaceae > Quercus > Quercus wislizeni. The sequence continues at coordinate 31,117,268 of JALGQJ010000004.1, forward strand.
AACCCAATAAATCCAAGAAATCAAACCCATAAACATCTAGTAAATCAAAACCAATAAATCCAAGAAATCAAACCCATAAACATCTAGTAAATCAAACCCAATAAATCTAAGAAATCAAACCCAATTAATCCAAGAAATCAAACCCATAAACCTCTAGTAAATCAAACCCAATAAATCCAAGAAATAAACATACAAATCGACATAAAAAAAAAAAAAAAAAAAAAAAACCACAAACATGAAACCAAACTCACCGAGACATCTCCATCTCCGAAACACAAACACGGCCACACCAATCTCCACCTCCACTATCGACCACCCACCCCTATAGAAACCCAAAAAAACCCTACCTACAACCAAACCTATAAACACAAATCCAAGACGCACACCAATCTCCACGACCACAACCCACCCCCATTGAAACCCAGAAAAACCCAGCCATCTCCATCTCCATCTCCATCTCCAACAAACCCATAATCCAAGACCCATGGCCACACCGATCTCCACCTCGACCACTGATCCACCTCCATTACCGACCACCCAACGAAAAACTAGAAAAACCTAGAGATTAGAGAGTCGGGTTTAGAGAGAAAGAAAAAGTCAGAGATTAAGAGAGAGAGAGAGAGAGAGAGGGATCAAAAGCTTGAACAAAGAAAGAAGAAAAAGAAAGATACAAACACAAATATGCGCCAAGAGACAGAGAAAGAGAGGATCTAAAAAAAAGAAAAAAGAAAAGATACAGACACAAACACTTACCAATAATATTTATTTATTAAGTTATTTTTGTTTTGATTTTTCTTTTTTTGGTTTATCTTTAAAGAAAGAAGAAAATGAAATAGATAAAAACACAAACACAGACACACCAGTCTAGAATGAAAAGGGGTGTTAACTTCATGTTTGTTTCTTAAGAAAGTTCAAGAAAAATTGAAATAGTCACTACAAATTGTTTTCTTAATATTTAAAATTGAAAAAGTTTTTTTTTTTTAATTTTTATTTATTTTTTATTAATTAAAATGTTGAATTGTCATTTTTAAAAGCAAAATAAATTTTTTAATATTATTTTATTTGCCACATCAGCATCTAACACACCACCTATGCACTTTGTTTGCCACCTCAGATTTTTCTGTTACTAGGTTGACAGCAGTGACCAAAATAAAAATGATTTTTTGAAATCAAGGACTGACCTAGGAGCGAAATCAATTTAGAGACCAAATCGAGAATCGGCCCAAAATGTAGGGACCAAAAGTGCATTTACGCCTTTTAAGATTTACTATTTGTTTACCATGCCCATTTATAATTAAGTATTTGTACTGATGTGTTAATTTCCCAAGGTAGGTGATATGAGAAATCGAACATAACCAAGGTTAGATTGAATACCACAAACACAGATTAAGTGTTAACTTAGCCAAGGCAGGTGACCCAAGGAGTCGAACCTAGTTGAGGCTCCATCTAATGTAAAAACAATCTAAGTGTTAATTTATCCAAGGCAAGTGACCTAAAGAATCGAACCTAGCTGATGTTCTGTTTAACATAAAAACAATCTAAGTGTTAATTTACCCAAGGCATGTGACCCAAGGAATCGAACCTAGCTGAGATTCTGTTTAACAAAAAAACAATCTAAGTGTTAGTTTACCCAAGGCAGGTGACCCGAGGAATCGAACCTAGCCGAGGTTCTATTTAACATAAAAACAATCTAAGTGGAAGTATTAATTTACCCAAGGTATGAGGTCCGAGAAATCAGGCATGATCGAAGTTTTGTTAAACACTTAAATGAATAACTGGAATAAAACGTATAATAGTAGAAGCAGAAAATGGCAGGACTACCTTTAATTAATAATAGTACATTCGTAGATTATTTACATTCCACTGACGTGGTACAACATTTTCATCTAAATCTTCCAAAAAGTAAGCGCCTATACCAGCCACCGAAGTAATGTGATATAGGCCCTAGCTTTCCCCACGATGGGTATTTTGCAATACTCATTACTTTTCTCAACACCAAGTCACTTGGTGCTAGTGGCCTTGCCCTCACACCTGTATCATACCCTTGTTTAAGTTTCTATTAATAATACACTAGCTGAACCATGGTTGCTTCTCCTCTTTCATCAACAAAATCTAAACTTCTCTCCAATAGCTGATCATTATTGTTTGAGGTGAACAAGCTTGTCCTTAGTGTTGGAAACCCAGACTTTAGAGGGATCATGGCCTCAGACCCATATGTCATTAAAAAGGGTGTTTCCCCGGTTGATTGACGAGGAGTGGTCTGATACGTCCAAAGAACGTGTGGTAGCTCTTCCACCCATCCACCCATTACTTCATCTAACCTCTTCTTAAGCCCATTCATATTGACTTTGTCGACTGCTTCAACTTGCCCATTTCTTTGCGGATAGGCTAGAGTTGAATACCTGTTCCTAATGCCTAGTTCATAGCAATATCTCTTAAAGGCTTTACTATCAAACTAAAGCCCGTTGTCTGAGATAAGGGTGTGAGGAATCCCAAATCGAGTGACAATACTCTCCCAAACAAACTTTTATACATCTGTCCCTAATATCGGATAATGGCTCGGCCTCCACCCACTTTGTGAAGTAATCAGTTCTGACCAGAAGCCATTTTCGATTTCCCACAGCCTTGGGAAATGGTCTTACAATGTCCAGCCTTCATTAAGCAAATGGTCATGGACTAGATAGAGGATTGAGTACACCACCATGTTGATGAATGTTCGGAGCAAATCTCTGGCATTGACCACACTTTTTAACATACTCTTGCGCCTCTTTTTGCATACTAGGCCATCGATACCCTTGTGTAAAAGCTCTATGTGATAACAATTTACCCCCCGTATGACTTCCATATATCTTCTCATGCAACTCTTCCAAAAGTGGCTCCACTGCTTCAAGATGAACACAGAGTAAGTATGGTCCAGAGAAAGAGTGTTTGTACAACTTTTGCTCCTCGGACAACCAAAAATGAGGAGCTTTCCTTCATATTTTTTCTCCCTCTCCCTTCTCGTGAGGCAAAACATCTTCTTTTAGAAATAGAACTAAGGGATCCATCCAACTAGGTCCGACCCAGATCTGGTGAACTTAGATTTTCTCCTTCTTCTCCTCGGCAGGCCTACATAGATCCTCAACAAGTATGACCTGAGGTAGATCTTGTCTAGAAGAGGTTGCTTGAGTTGCCAAAGAGTTAGCATACATATTTCTACTTCTTGGGATTTATTGTATGGTGAAAAATTCAAAACCTAACTGCAAACGCCAAGCTTGACTTAAATACCCTTGCATTCTCAAATCCTTGGCTTCCAATTCTCCCTTTACTTGTCCTACGATTAACCTTGAGTTTAAGAACACTTCAACAGCCTTCCTCCCATCTTTTGAACCATAGCTATCCCTGTTAGCAGAATCTCATATTTAGCTTCATTGTTTGTGGCTGAAAAGCCCAATCTTAAGGATTTCTCAATAGTGATCTTGTTTGGGGACACTATTACCAGCCCCACTTGGATCCCCTTTGATTTGCCACACCATCAATATATAACTTCTAGGGTAAGGGCCCCTGTAGAGAAATTTCCAGAACTTGCTCTTCCTCTAGTCTGTGTTCCTTGACTTCTACCTCTATTGGAGACTCGATAAACTTTGCCACCAAATCCGTGAGGACCTGCCCTTTAATTGAGGTACGAGGTATGTACTTTATGTCAAATGCCCCCAAAATCATCCTCCATTTGGCAATTCACCCCGTATAATCAACTTTTTGTAGCAACGATTGCAAAGGGAGTTGAGTTAAAACCATAATTATATGGGCTTGGAAGTAGTGGGGGAGTTTTCGCATAGTATGCACCACAGCCAAAATGGCTTTCTTCAAGGGCAAGTAACGAACTTTAGCTTCGTGTAGCGACTTACTCACATAATAGACTGACCGCTGTACTTCATTTTCTACCCTCACCAATACCAGACTAACTGCATGAAAAGCCACAACAATGTAGGCAAAAATGACTTCTTTCTCTTCGGGACTGGACATTATAGGTAGCCGAGAAAGGTAATCCTTCAATTGCTGAAAAGCGAGGGCACATTCTTCACTCCATTTAAACCCTTTCCATTTGTGCAAGAGTTGGAAAAATGGCTTACATCTATATGCGAATCGAGAGATAAATCTGTTCAAGGCTACGGTCATTCCAGTCAATTTTTACACTTCTTTGGGATTCTGAGGAGGCTGTAAATCATTGATTGCTTTAATCTGAACAGGGTTAACTTTAATCCTATGGTGGGTGACCATATAGCCCAAAAACTTGCCTGAGCCAACACTAAAGGAACATTTAAAAGCATTAAGGCACAATTTATGCTTTCTCAACACCTCAAAGACACTTCCAAGGTCACTAACATGCTCGACCACTACCTTACTTTTCACCACCATATCATTAATATAGACCTCAATATTCTTGCCAAGCCGAGATTCAAACATTCTAGTTATCATTCCCCAGTAGGTAGACCTTGCATTCTTCAATCCAAAAGATATCATCTTATAATGATAATTCCTAATGGGCATTACAAAAGCAGTCTTCTCCTAGTCGGCCAGAACCAATTATACCTGATGGTACCCCTGAAAGGCATCCAAAAAACTCATCCTAGGATGAATAACCATTGCGTCCACTAACTGGTCTATTTGGGGTATTGGGAAGGGGTCTTTGGGGCAAACTTTGTTTAAATCCGTGAAATCTACACACACTCGCCACTTCTCATTCTTCTTTTTCACCACCACCATGTTGGCCAACCATTCTAGGTAAAAAACTTCTTTTATTGCCCCTACATGCTTAAGCTTTACCACATCTTTTTTAACATCCTCACAATGTTCCTTAGAAGAATGCCGAGGTGGTTGTTTCTTAGGGGTAACAGATAGATTGACATTCAGATGATGACAAATGAAATTCGGGTCCACCCAGGAGCTTCATAAACACTCCAAGCAAACACATCAACATTCTTTTTAAGGAAAGCCAACAGCTCCTCTTTCTCCCGAGGAGGCAACTGCACTCCCACTTGAAAATATTTGTTGACTTCAGTATCTATAATAACCTTATCTAGCTCATCACACCTCACTCCTTCAGCTCCAACATCCGAGGATGTTTATGTTTCCTTTGATTGCTACAAAGCCCTTTCTGGGATGGCCAAAGATTCACCCTCAGACTAGTGTCTAATAGCCGCAACTAGGCATTGCCTGGTGTTGAGGTGTAAAAAGTCATGGAGTTGCACCAAGGCCCAAAATGGCGTAGAGAATTGAACTCCATAAAAAAATACTTGAGCCCACAATAAAGAAAAAGGATGGTAGGCTAAAATCCATTAAGGTTTTAAGGAGGAACCCAAACCCACGAATGGGTAAGCTTTAGAACTCATGAAACAAAGGGAAGAAGAAAAGCCTAGCCCGCTAAGGTTAGAAAATCGCTAGGGAGCCTAGTGGTATGACCTGGGCTAAGATACCTGGAGATTGCCAGGAGCTTGGGATCCTCGGGACGTGCAGTAAAGCCAAGGTTAGATTAAGATAGTTCAAAAGAGATGCCAAGAAACATAAGGAATGAGAACAGATATGTCCCTACCAGCTACCCAATAATGTAGAAAGGAATTAGAAAGCTTGGGAACCAACGATTTATGAACAAGGGGCTGATACCTCAGGGAACCCAGAAAGAAGAACCATGAAGGGAAATGGTTGGGAAACTTTCAACTTGGCAGGAAGGAATTAGTTCGCTTGGGAAAAATGACAAAGGAAAAGGCAGCCAAAAGTTGAGTCTAAAAAGATGGGAACTAGAAGCCTTGAAAGGAGAAAAACCCAAGGTTAGCTCTTCAAGAAATACCAGAACAGAAAGGCAGCAGAAGACTTTTGTGGAAGAAACACCAAAAGAAGAAAATTATGAGAAATAAGGAAGGGACCAGCCACCAATGTTGTTGGCACAACATTAGTTCTGGTACCTAGAAGAGCGAATGGGGGGAATTAGTGGTACTTCGGAAACCCTAGGATGACACTATAAAAGGGGGGAAGCAGCCAACAATGAAACGCATTTTAGCAACAGTGAATTAAAGTAGAATGATTGAGAAAACTCTGTTAGAATTCAAAGAAAGTAAGAAAAGAGAGGGAAATACCATCCAATATCCTCAAACAGTCACTAGAGAACACACTTGGATTCAAAGGGATTCAAACTTTGCATGTCATAAAGGCCTGAAGCGCCATCTAAATCTATGATTTTTGAACTTATTTGGACCGTGTGATACATCGTAGTGAGCATGATGTATTACACAATTGAGAAATTAATGAAATATTTCACAGTACCTTAAAAACCCCTAACGTTTACTTTCTGTCTTTTTCAATTGCATTGTCCCTTTATTGTTTCTTGCCGTTTAATGCATATATTTCTTGTTTGCTAGTATGTATGTGTTATAAGATTCCTGCTCTGTACACCATCTGGTTTGTAATTAGCTCATTTAGCTGCGGTGAACCAAGCCCAAATCCTTAAAATAACAAGTAAGAGGGCCCAGGGTCCTTGTTTCTACTTGGGCCTCAAAAAGAACCCTCACATTTTGGCAACTCCGCTGGAGTCTGGGTAAAGGAAAGAAAAGAAGCAGTCTCTTCACAGAGCATGGCTCCAAGACCAAAGAACAGCAAAGATACCAATGTGCCACCTGCGGCATCTGAGCCCGTAGGAGAAAATGAAATGGCTTCTAAATAGAGGAATGAGGTACCTCTGATAGAGCAGGAGGTTGTCTCGAGACAAAGGCGCGCAGGGTAGGAGGTAGACCCTGTGGCTTGAATGGCAGAAGTGATGAAAGATTTGCAGTAAGAAATATGCCTCAAAGAGGGGAGGACCCAAGAAATCAAGGATTACGTCCCCTCTGTGGTCAACTAGGATAAAGCCTAACCAGGGGAAGGGTCAGCAATAGGAAGGGGAGCCAACCCACAATATCTCACGCTAGCAGATGTCAATGCCCTTTTGGAACAAGAAAGGGAAAAACTCTCGGGGGTCCCCAAGCAATTTTCTCGAGATTCCCCATTCCTACCAGAACTCCTTGGCAAGCCTTATCCTAAGGGATATGAACCCCCGAAGCTCCATCCTTTTGTTGGCATAAATGGAAGTGTTGTGGAGCACGTGAATAGGTTCATTCACACCATGGGCCCTTATGCAGGAGACAAATAGCTATGTCTAAGAGAGTTTGCGAAGTCCCTAGTGGACAGAGCATTAGCATGGTACACCACTTTGAGGCCTGGGTCCATCAAGACTTGGGACGAGATGATGGAGATGTTTTGCATAAAGTACTATCCAAGTGAAGACAAGGTTACCTTTCAAAGCCTTCAAATGGTAAGACAGAGGCCTTGAGAGGATCTTGTCCAATTCATCAAAAGGTTTGAAGACGTTTCCTTGGATTGTTATGGAGACTATGAAGAAAAGGAGCTCGTGGAGACTTACATATCCAACATGCTCTTTGATTACAGGCTTAGTCTCAAAAATTTATGCATAACCTAGTTTACTGATCTACCGCAAAGAACTAAGAGGACCGCGTTGACTATAAGAACAAAGAGGGTGCTAGTACCCCAGGCCATGATAGCGTCAGTTGGAGAAAAAATGAAAAGGCCTGAAGGAAAAGTGACCGAGGAACCACCTGTGATCCCATGCACTGCAGAAGAATTGAATCATGTTTTGGATAAATGGATTGGAGATGAAATTGTCAGGCTATTTACTGTATCTAGGCCATCTACTAAAGAAGAAAGAAAGAACCCTTTGTTTTGCATGATTCATAACTATGTCAAGCACTCTACTAAGGATTGCTGGACCCTCTGTAGGCTTTTTTATAAGAAACTTGGGGAGGGGACCCTAGAGCTCACTCAGAAGGAACCTAAAGTGCAAAGGAACCATTTACCTAACCATAAAGGAAAGGGAGTAATGGCTATAGTGATCCATGGGAACCCGGCAGAAGCAGAAGAATCTGAAGGATCCTTCCATCCAAACACAGTTAAGACCCTTCAGAAGAACCCTATATTCAAATCATTATTCAATCAATTGGGATTTGGGCCAGAAGCAAGAAGGATGGCCACAGAATCCCTCATGCGTATAGCAACAGATTCAGGAATGGAATGTTTCACAACCAATGCAATAACCTTCATAGATGAAGACATGGAAATGGAACATCCAGACCATTGCAGACCCCTTTATCTAATAGCCACCATAAACGGTGTCCAAGTCAGGAGAGCATTGGTTGACACGGGGGCATCACTTAACCTCATAGCTCTAAGTATCTTGGAAGTTGTGGGCCTGACTGACAGAAGGATCCTAAGGGCTCCCATGGAGATAACAGGATTTAGAGGATCAGCAGAATCGATTGAATGGTATGTGTAGCTGGCTTTGAAGGTAGGCCCAATAGGAGCCTTGACCAGGTTCCATGTGATCAACTCAAAGGTTTCTTACCATGTTCTATTGGGATGTCCCTGACTCCATAAGCATCGCCTTATTCCCTCCACATATTATCAATATGTTAAAGGGAGATTGAATGGGAGGCCAGTAAGGATTCCTGCCAACCCGAACCCTTTGAGCCAAGGAGAAGTGAACTTTGTGGAGACAATATTTTATGACAAGCTGAAACCAGATGATGAGAGCCCCGTACCGAGGACCCCAAGGGCACCTATTTTAGAAGAAGAGAAAGAAGGAGCCACCCGTGACCTAAGGAACCTCCTGGACAGAAAAAGGCAAAAGAAGGAGACCAACTCCTCAAGATCCCGGGAATGCATAGTAGTATAAGAACCTGGAAGGAGGCTAATATATCGCTTATGAAGGTGCGTGGGGCCTGAGTGCATTATGCAGGAGGGTCTCAGACCGCCAGATTGTATGATGGCTTAAGAAGAGATTCTAGAGGACTTAATCAAGGAAGCACAAATCCAACCTGAGAAGGAGTTGGAAGAGATAAACTTGAGGGCTGGTCTGGGATCCCAAAGGCCTGTTTTCATTAACAGTCAGTTGGTAGCACAAGAAAATGAACAGTTAATGGCATTACTCAAGAAATATGTGGATGTGTTCGCATGGACGTATGATGAGATGCCTAGTCTGGACCTAAGACTGGTGGTCCATTCTCTCAATGTCGACCTAGGAGTTCAGCCAGTAGTTCAGCCAGCCAGGGTCTTTCACACTGATATAGAAGCTCAAATAACTCAGGAAGTCAAGAAACTGCTAGCAGCTGAGTTCATCAAGCCAATTCAGCATCCTAAATGGCTTTCCAACATAGTACCCATGAAGAAAAATAATGGCCAAATTCAGTGTTGTGTGGATTTTCGCAATCTGAATAAGGCATGTCTAAAAGATAAGTTTCCTCTGCCTAATATTGACCTCCTTGTAGATTCAACAGTAGGAAACTCTATGTTTTTATTTATGGATGGATACAGTAGGTATAACTAAATCCACGTGGCTGCCAAAGATGCAGAAAAGACAGCATTCAGGACATCAATCAGAAATTTTTATTAAACTATGATGCCCTTTGGCCTTAAAAATGCAGGGACCACATACCAGAGAACCATGACAACCATCTTCCATGATTTGATGCATAGGGAAATGGAAGATTATGTGGATGATATTATGGTAAAGTCAAAGACCAGGGCAAGACACTTCCAAATACTTGAACAAGTTTTTGAAAGGTGCAGGAAGTACAAACTATGCATGAACCCTATGAAATGTGCCTTCAGAGTATCTGCTGGAAAATTCCTAGGATTCCTAGTACATCATAGAGGCATAAGTGTAGATCCAGCCAAAGCCACAACTATCGCAACAATGAAAAGGCTTACAACGGTTAGAGAGCTTAAAAGTTTCCTGGGGAAGGTCTCCTACATTAGGAAGTTTGTGCTAGGATTAGCTTCGGTCACAAGTGGTTTATCCAAACTGTTGAAAAAGGAAGCTAAGTTCACTTGGGGAATTGAATAGCAAGAAGCCTTTTAGAGGATCCAACAGATCATGAATCATCTTCCTACCTTACAAGCACTAGTACATGGGCGACCCTTGTTACTATACTTAGCATCAAACTCCCAGGCTATAGAAGCCCTGATAGCGCAAGAAGATGATGATGTGAATAAGCAACCCGTTTACTATGTGAGCAAGACACTTAAAGATATAAAGACCAGATACTCCAGGATAGAAAGGGTGTGCCTAGTAGTTACCTACGCATCCCAAAGGCTAAAACAATACTTCTCAGCCCACCAGATCCTTTTGGTAACCAAGTCACATCCCATAAAGCCTCTCTTAATGAGAAGGATAGCACAGTGGCTGGTTTTGCTCTTTCAATATGACATCGGCCTCAGGACCTCCAAGGCTGTCAAAAGCCAAGCCATATCAGATTTGCTAGCCCAGTTCCCAAGGAAAGAAGAATGTTCACTAAGTGAGGAGATCCCTGGGGAGGTGGCAGTGGCAAAGCTCTCTAGAAATAAGTGGACAATGAGGTTTGATGGATCAGCAATAACAACTTCAAATGGACTAGGAATTGTGCTAAGTTGTGAAGACGGGGATACTATGCCATTATCTTTTAAGCTTGGGTTTTCTTGTTCAAATAATGCTGCTGAGAACAAAGCATACTTGACTGGGCTGGCCGTAGCACTCAGCATGGGAGTAAAACATACAAGGGTTTTAGGAGACTCCAATATTGTGATCTCCCAAGTAAAGGGTGACTTCGCACTAAGAGAGCAAAAGATGGAGGGTGGCGGCTTACAGAACTTTGGTGCAAAAGATGGAGCAGAAATTCCAGACCTTTAGTGTGGAATACGCCTAAATGAGTGAAAACAAGTTCACTGATGCACTAGCTACCCTGGGATCCCAGGTACCGTTCAAAGGTAAAGGTACACTGATACGAATAAGTAAGCAAGAACATTCCATTATAGGGATCCTCAAAAGGATGCTCCCTGAAGAACCAGAATGGCAAGAATAAAGAAATGAGATAAAAGGGAAAATGGAAAAGTTGGGACTTGAAGAAAGCATCAAAGAGCTAAAGGAGTACACCCTGATAGAATGAGAGCTGTACAAAAGGCTACCTTGAGGGATCTTGTCTAGATGTATTAACGAGAAAGAAGGGAAACTGAGATTAAAAGAGTTACACAACCAGATCTGTGAGATTGCAGAAAAAATTAGCCTATATAGAAGAATGCAACGCATGGGGTACTATTGGCCAAATATGAATAAGAAGGTTGCAACTGTATAGGAGGAATGTCCAAGGTGTCAGCTTTCAGTGGACAAAGAAGAAATTTATGTTGTATTTGTAACGAAAGATTGGAGGACCCCATTCATGGAATACTTAGCTCAAGGGATCCTACCAACTGACAGGGCATTAGCCCACTTGCTCAAGAAACTTGCCGTCAAGTACTTCTTGTAGAACGGGATTTTGTTTAAAAGAGGGTATGCCGGAGATCGCCTAAGATGCTTGGGGCCTAGAGAAGCCAGAGAAGCAATTGAGGAAGTCCATTACGGTAACTGTGAAAGTCACCCAGGGAAAAGAAGACTCTACAAGCAGCTGTTGCAGTTGGGGTACTATTGGCCAACAATGAAAAAGGACTCGGAAGAGCTAGCTAAGACATGTCATGCATGCCAAGTACTTGGAGATGCAATCCATACTCACCCAAATGTGCTACAAGACATGACAACATCGTGGCCTTTCCACACTTGGGGGCTTGATCTTATAGGACCCATAAACCTCCTTCCAATGGCCATATTTGGATCCTAGCAGCCACCGAGTATTTTACAAAATGGGTAGAACCTTTGAAAAAAGTCACTAGAGCAGTTGTGGCAAACTTCATTCGAGGGCATATCATCACAAGCTTCAAGATCCCTAGGAGATTGATCAGTGACAATGGAACCCCATTCATAAACAGAGACTTGAAGAACTTGACCGAGGTATATTACATTAGGCATAGAAGGTCCACACCATACTATCCACAGGGAAATGGTCAGGCTAAGGCGACTAACAGGGTGATATTGAAGATCCTCAAAAAAATGAAATATGAGTATGGGGGAAAATGGAGTGACCACTTGACAGATGTACTTTGGGCATGCAGGAGCTCTTGGAAGAGAGCCATGAGATTTTCACCATTTTCCTTAGTTTATGGGACAAAAGCCATCAACCTTGTGGAGCTAGTCATCCCTACACTAAGAGTAGTCCTTGAAGAAAACCAGGAAGGCACAAATGACACAAATAATGAAAGAAAGTTGGCGGATCTAGAAGGGTTAGAAGAAAAATGAGAAGTGGCTAGAAGGATAAGCCAGAGGTATTAGTGAGGGATGGCTAAGACATATGCACAGACAGTACACCTAAGAGCCTTCATAGAGGGGCAACTGGTGTTAAGAGCAGCAGAGCATGTAAGAAAAAAATGTCTCAGGACCCTCTAAATTTGCCCAAAAATAGGAAGGGCCTTACATCATCAGGAAAGCCTATGAGAGCAAGTATTTCTACCTCACAAAGGAAGATGGGACGATCTTGACAGATCCTATAAATGGGAAGTTGTTGAAACAGTACTACGCGTGAAAGAGGGAAATTTCAGTACACCAAGACCCTTTTTGCCAACTTTCCAAATTGCTAAGTGTTTCATCGTTCTTTACCTTTTTAAATTTTTTTTTTTTTTAATTATGTCATGAGCTTTATTTAATCTCCTTTTTGTTTAGAAACCCATGGTAGAAGGACATTCCATGATCCTTACTATCTTTGACAATCCTTTTGTGTTCTTTAGTATGGTAACTATGCTATGTTTCAATGAAATCTCATTTTCTTTTTCTTTGAGCTACAGTTAAAATGTACAATTGCGAAGTATTACATAATCTAAATGTGGGCAAATTTGGGAAGGGTACCTGGGCCAACGCAAAAAAAAAAAAAAAAAAAAAAAAAACCTTAGCGCATGACCCAGGACTCACACCACAGTTAGTTTTAAGTACATGGCTTGGGACCATAGGCAGAAATAAGCGCCTGGGATACCTAGTCCAGTACCTATCCGAAAAAGGGTTTGCCCGATTCATGACCTGGGGCTTGGAAAAAAAAAAAAAAAGAACATCCAATGTACCCAGTTCAGTACCTGCGTAGTCACACAACTACCAGGGTACCTGGTCCAAGACCTACTGCAAAACTTGTAAGGATCATGGCTCAGGACTCAGTTAAAAAAAAAAAAAGAGGAGAGAGAAGCAACAAAATAAAGAGCAGAGTGTACATTGTGAATAGATCCATATACTGTTAAAGCTAGAAGTAGTCTCAAAAAGAAAACAGATCCTCATTGCCAAAAAAAAAAGTAGTGTTCAAAAGTAAGAAGTAAAATAAACTTATACAACCTCAATTGTCTAAAAAAAAAAAGGGAGGAAATTAATACATCTGAACTATTAAAAAAAGAAGAAGCAAGGAACTAAGGTATAAGGTCGGCCAGCAAAGAGCTCTCTGGGGAAATGGCAGGAATAAATGAGGAAGAAAGAATCCGCTGCCTTCTAACTTTCAAGTCTTGCAATACCTTGTGAGCACGAGCTAAAGCCTCCTCAATAGCAACAATTTTAGCATCAAGATTCTTGGAGGCCTGTCTCTGGAATAGCGTGTGGGCTAAGGAATGCAAATACTCCAGTAAAAAGGAGAGATTAAACTTGGCTTCTATGAGATCCTGCATTACCCCCCTCCATTCCAAAAGCCTTTCCTCGGGTAAAAATTTAAAAGAGGAATCCCTCAAAGAGATTAGCACAACACATAACAACTCCATCAGGATGTTGCCCAGAAATACACCTCCCCTGAACCCACTGGTGAAGTCCCCATAGGTTTTGAACAGCCCTTCCAACAATGGCAAACCCTCAACGGGCACAGAGAATCTTAGGAAATTGCCAAAGGGAGGCCCAAAACTATAAAAATGGCTCACAGGAAGGCTATTGAACTCCAAGGAATCAAAACAAGACAAGAAAGCAGGGAGCCCTAAGCTAGGATCTTAGATAGTCGCCCCTAAAGCCTTCTCCATTGTCGCGTCTCTGCTCTCAGGAATTAGAGAACATTTGACCCTCTAGATGGTTTGGGGGATCCCTGCCTGAGCTTCAACAACCTGGACATCGGGAGCAGATTCCATAACTACCTCAGAAACTATGGGCTCAAGATCCTTAGCACCTATGTCAGCACCTGCAAAAGTAGACAAAATTCAAAAAGGAGAAAGAAAAAAGGAAAATATGTAAAGTAGGGAAAGTAAGAGAAAGCTAAAGAACTAGTATCAGCTTCTTATGGCAGGGTCTCCTCCTCTTGCCCCTCTAATTTCCTGGAGGGAGGACTCTGTGAAAGAACACACAGCACATTGGAGAAAATGTGAGGAAACTTTGGCAAAATTGTTAAAGGAAGGGAAGGATACTGGGGGTTTCACCATAAAAGGAAAATGCAAGGGAGAAGTATGGAAGAGAGAGGTAAAAAAAAAAAGAGGGAAGTACAACGAGGGTGAATAACACGCGCCTTCAGAACCCTCTGATTCCAAAGAAAAGGCAGCCTCAGGGGCAGATTGAACACTAGTTTGACCTAAAAGGGGAAGAGAAAACAAGAACTCTCAGGAAAAAAGGATAAAAGAGATAAGATTAAGCATTAATAAAGAGTGGATGAGGCTCACCTGCTTGTATGGATGAAGACACAACCCCCCCCAAGACTTTTTGCTCAACGCAGGCTCAATCATGGGCTCAAGTGACAGTTTTGGTAAGACTGGGAGTCTGCACGAGCTTGTGATCTTGGGGAACAAGAGGCTGAAAAGCTTCAGGGTCTTAAACAACCAGGGGAGCAGAAGGCAGAGTGGGCTGGGCATCCTTCACTGCCTACCTGACTTCCTTGGTCATATCACCATTAGGGGGCTCCTTTTCCACACCTAGGGGAGCAACAAATGGAGCTATCATCACTTCTTTCACCAGAGTCCCACTAGTCGTGGGAGGATGTATCTCAACCAGCAAAAGAAAAAGAAGAGTATGTGGCAGAACATCACAAAATGCATATGTACACAGCACCGGAAAAGAATGAAAGCAAGTAGTAAAAGGCACAAGTGGAAGGAGTCCGTACCACATCATCACTAGATGACTAACTATTGCCTTTCTTGGGGTCTGACTTACGTTTGTACTGCAAGAGAGGAATGGCCATTCATCAGTTAAAAGAGAAAGGGAGAGACACAACAAGAACAATGAACTAGTGCAAAAAAAAAAAAGGAAGAAGAAGAAGGAGACAGATTCTCCAATGGTCTTTTGTCTACAATGGGTACACCTAGAGGGTCCTAAGGGATACTGGGGTATGAAATTAAAGGACCACGAAGAACCTTGGGCTAAGGAACTCACAGGAACCTGAGAGAGAGAAGACTCTACCTTAGTCTTCACTTGGATCTTTGGGATTAAGGGGTGGCCAACTTCCTTTCCAACTATAGAAGGGTCCACTCTCTCTGGTTCCTTAGAAATGACCAACTGTTTCTGGGATTTTACAGTCTTCCTTTTCTTAGTCTCAAGGCCAACTTCAGTACCCTCAGCACTTTCTTTAAGCTCAACTCTCTTGACAGCTTCCTATTTAATTTTCTTCTCTTTGCCTTTACCTACGGGGATTGTAGCACCAATTGCCTCAATCACCCCTCTCTTGATAGGCACACTAGAAGAGATGCCCATGATAAGGTCACATCCTAACCAAGTCTCAGGAAAATCATTTACATAGCATACCTAACTGCCTCTAGTAGCATGCCACTCTGCAAATCCTATCTTGCTACTTATTGCAGCAGAAACAATGCCAGCAGTGGAAAGGGCTAGACATTTGTTGAAGACGGGGGTAGAAAAGAGACCAGAATCGGGAACCCTTACAATCATACCAGAACCAACAAAATCTGCAAAGGATTTCTGAACTCCCCTTTAGGAGTTTAGCACCACAAATTGAGGGCTCCTCCGTGACCAATATAAAAAAGCATGAGACCTCAAAAATGAATCCAGGGAAGGAAGAGAAGGCACCACCTCCTTGAACACCGGCGGGATGTTCTAGTCAAAACTAAATTGCCTAAGGACTCAGTGTGCTGAGTAGTAAGTATACTTGGGACCACTAAAGGAAGGTACTGGAAGTCACGAGGGACTGATACAAGCCAAATACACCAAGCTACCTTCATCCCCCCTGCGCAAATCAAAAATATTCCTCGGGGAGCTAAGGAAAAAGGCCAGCACAGAATCACAGGAGAACCTAAGACTGAACTCCCGTGGAGAGCACCAACTCAAGTGCCTTGCTTGATCAAACAACTCCACCAAATTGAGGCTGCCACCTTTTAAGTTGGCCCAGCAAAAAATGATGGGATGGCTATCAGTAGAACTGCTACATAGACCCTTAATCATGTCTGAAGATCCTTGGAACTTGTCCTTCACAAATTTCAAATTCCTGCACTTCGCCAAAGTAATGGAAGAACGGTCCCACATGAATACCTAGAAGATGGCACAGTGAAGGGACGAGGTAATAGCGTAGCAAAAATTGCCTTTAACTTCATCTCTATGAAGCAAATCTAATTAGGAGTAAACATGGCATAAAAACATGGGGGGTAAAGGATATTGGGCACCCCGGGCCAATCTGATTGCCAAAGGAAAGAAAACAGACTTAACCCCGTACTCGGGGAACTCAATGAATAAGAATTTACTGAGCCAAAGCACCATGAACTTGGCTTACCTAACTGCCTTGTCCTTTTCTTCGAGAAAGGTTCATGACTTATTTGCTCATTCTGGTCGGTTTCCCACCAGAAGAAGTAGTGCACCCACCGAAGTGACTGAAAAGTTTGTCTTCAACTTCGAGATCCTTGCTAGAAAGGCTGATATTAAAAGGATTCTCATCACCAAACACTGGGAGAAGAAGATTGTTGAACACATTCTCCAAAGTGATGGTGAGCTTACCAACAGAGAAGAAGAATGTGTGGAGGGAGGGACACTAGTGGCACACCAAGTGTCTAAGACCTTTAGCGTCCCTAAAACCTTCAAGGTTCCTGGAAATCGCTACTAACCTCAAAATGCCGACATGCTCCAAATGACTAACAAATTCACCATCAGAAAGCTCACTATCCACCCAGATGGGCCAACCGGTAATCTTGCTAGGAACGAAATCAAAGAAAATGGGAATCGCTTCGTGAGATCCTCGCCTAATCTGCAGATCTAAGATCTCCCTCGAATCTGGAACTTGAGTGGAACTAGCAAACCCAGATTGCCAGAGAACACCTAAGTATGAAGGGAATAAGGGGCTTCATCGTGAGACACCTGAGGAAAAAACAGGCTAAGGGTATACTAGGGATCCCGTAAAGGGAAAGTTGGGCACTCCGCAACCTCTTGCGTCTCGCCCTATGCAGACCCAGAGGAGCTTTCACCCTTAGAAAGACTGGGAGTATGCTCCTTCCTTTTTTGCGAAGAAGAAGAAGCAATTGGAACGTTAAATGCACTGGGAAATAGGGAAGTCAAGGGAGTGAAGAACACAAAAGAAGAAACAGAGAAATATAATGATTGGAAGAAAGGTGATAAGTTTGGAAATAAAGGTCTTTGGAAAGTGAAAAGAAAGTATAAAGTGATTGCTATAATGGCACAAAGAGCAATTGGAGAAGATGATATATAGAAAGGCACGCTAGTTGCCAAAATTTAATTTTTGGCAGTTATTAATGGGAGTTACAGGGAACGTGAAAAGTGGATGGGGGAAGTTTTCACTCAAACATTCAACTGCCATGTTTAGCATAAAAGAGGGTAGATACCAAAAAAAGAAGTGCAACACGCAAAGAAAACCAAGATACCTGAAAATAGTGGGAAAGACAGGACCCTAAAGGAAGAAGATGAGGGACTCTGAGGTTAATTAAAATAGTAGAGAAGGAACTCCTACAAAAATTAAGGATCTGGTTTACTCACGCGTGGGCTGCAGGCAACCCACGAGCTCGGGGGGCTAAATGTTAAGGTCTAAAAAGTCATGAAGTTGCACCAAGGCCCAAAATGGCACAGAGAATTGAACTCCATAAAAAAATACTTAAGCCCACAATAAAGAAAAAGGATGGTAGGCCCAAATCCATTAAGGTTTTTAAGGAGGAACTCAAACCCACGAATGGGTAAGCTTTAGAACTCATGAAACAAAGGGAAGAAGAAAAGCCTAGCCCGCCAAGGTCAGAAAATCGCTAGGGAGCCTAGTGGTATGACCTGGGCCAGGATACCTGGGGATTGCCAGGAGCTTAGGATCCTTGGGATGTGCAGCAAAACCAGGGTTAGATTAAGACAGTTCAAAGGGGATGCCAAGAAACACAAGGAATGAGATTAGATATGTCCCTATCAGCCACTCAATAATGCATAAAGGAATTAGAAAGCTTGGGAACCAACAATTCATGAACAAGGGGTTGGTACCTCAAGGAACCCAGAAAGAAGAACCATGAAGGGAAGTGGCTGGGAAACTTTCAACCTGGAAGGAAGGAATCAGCTTGCATGGAAAAAATGACAAAGGGAAAGGCAGCCAAAAGCTGAGTCTAAAAATGTGGGAACTAGAAGCCTTGAAAGGAGAAAAACCCAAGGTTAGCTCTTCAAGACATACCAGAACAGAAAGGTAGCAGGAGACTTTAAGGAAGAAACACTAAAAGAAGAAAATTATAAGAAATAAGGAAGGGACCAACCACCAATGTTGCTAGCACAATATTGATTTTGGTACCCAGGGGAGCAAATGGGAGGAATCAGTGGTACCCCGGAAACCCTAGGATGACATTATGAAAGGGGGAAGCAGCCAACAATGAAGGGCATTTTAGCAACAATGAATTAGAGTAAAATCATTGAGAAAACTCTGTTAGAATTCAAAGAAAGTAAGAAAAGAAAGGGAAATATTGCTCGGTATCCTCAAACAGCCATTAGAGAACACATTTGGATTCAAAGGGATTCAAACTTTGCAAGTCATAGAGGCCTGGAGAGCCATCTAAGTCTGTGATTTTTGAACTTATTTGGACCTTGTGATACATCTTAGTGAGCATGATGTATTACACAATTGAGAAATTAATGAAATATTTCACAGTATCTTAAGAACCCCTAATGTTTACTTTGTATCTTTCTCTATCGCATTGCCCTTATATTGTTTCTTGCTGTTCAACGCGTATATTTCTTATTTGCTAGTATGTATGTGTTGTAGGATTCCTACTCTGTGCACCATCTGGTTCGTAATCAGCCCATTTAGCTACGATGAACCAAGTCCAGTCCTTTAAAACAACAAGTAAGAGGACCTAGGGTCCTTGTTTCTACTTGGGCCTGGGTATTGTCCAAAAAGGACCTTCACACTTAGCCATAGCTTGACTTCCAATCAACTCCTCAACCTAGTCTTCTAAGGGGATACTTCACTTTCAAATGCAAAGTTGAAGAGATAGCCTCCATGGCATGAAGCCAAGGTCTTGCCATGATAGCAGTATAGGGGGAATACGCGTTAACCACAATGAGATCTACTTTAACAACTTTTTACCCTGCATGAACAGGCAATCTGATCTGGCCTTTTGGAAAAACTATTTTCCCATCAAACCCCACCAGGGGGGAATCATAGCTAGCCAAATCCTCAGGTTTCAACCTAAGTCCCTTATACAGGTCAGGATACATAATCTCTTTCCCGTTGTCTTGATCCACCAAGACTCTTCTCACATCATACCCCCTATTCGAAGGGTGACCATTAAGGCATTATCATATGGTTGATAAGTTCCAATTTTATCTTCATCAGAGAAGCTCAAAGCTGGTTGAACTTCCATTCTTCCTCGCTTATACTTAAGGATCGAATCCTCAACGTGTGGTTTTGCTATGGACATAACCCCTGATGGATATGCACCAGTCCGACCTGGGGTGGTGAGAATAACATTAATTGTTCCCAGGGGCGGTCTTGAGGAAGCGTCCCTCTAATATGCTAACCTGGCCTGACTCCCTTGTTCAGAGGGTTGGTACAGGAACTGCTTCATCTTCCCTACTTTGACTAACTGCTCCAAGTAGTCACGTAAAGTTCTACAATCTTCTGTAGTGTGTTCCCAGTCCTAATGGTATTGGCAATGAAGGCTTTCATTACGCTTCATGGGGTCTCCTCCCATCTTATTCGGCCACTTGAAATATGGTTCATTCTTTATCCTTTCGAGGATTTGGTGTACAGGCTTTCTGAACACTGTGTTAACTACCTGGGTAGTAATGTGCCCAGTATGTCCACCAAAATCTTTTTTGGTTCGATTGTAATTATATCTCTTTGACCTAAAGTCTCTTCGGTTAGGGGGGATTACCCTCACCTTCCCCTTCCCTTACTACTGATCCTCTTTAACCTGTTTATACTCATCAATTCGATCCATTAGCTGACGCATGCTTCGAGCAAGCTTCATAGTGAAGGATTTTCTCAAATCGTGCTCAGCGGGTAAGCCAACCTTAAATGTCCTTATTGTCACATCCTCAAAATCTCTATCTATCTCGTTAAACATCTCACAGTATCTATTCGAGTAAGTCTTCAGAGTCTCACCCTCTAACATAGCCATAGATAGCAAAGAATCCAAAGGACGAAGAACCCTACTACAAGTGACAAATCGGGCCCCAAAGGCTCTGGTAAGCTCTTGAAAGGAGCTAATTGATCCTTCCTCCAACCCATCAAACCACCTCATTGCAACTGGCCCAAAACTAGATGGGAATACTTGGCACATTAAGGCTTCATTCCTCGAGTGAACAACCATTCTTTGGTTAAAATGACTGACATGCTCCACTGGGTCCGTCCTACCATTATACATGGTAAACGTTGGCTGCGTGAACCGCTGAACAAGCTTTGCCCTCTCAATCCTCCGTGTAAATGATGACTTTGAGATTTGACACAAAGCCTTGCTCATAGCATTATTCCTTAAGCCCTTATAGGCCGGGCTTCTACTCCTTTGCCTATGATAGCATCTTTCATTATAAGAGAAAGACTTACTGGGAGGGTTCCTTAATCTAGGTCTATAACTATCATCATCATCAATCTGGGACCCTGAGCTCAATGGAGACCCTTTCCTTTGCTTACGACGTAACTTCCTACGTAAATGATCTATCTCCAGTTGCAAGTTCCTAGTATCTTCTCCATGCGAAATATGACTCCCAGTTCTAGAATGACTACTGATATCGCTTCGAATCAGTGGGTTGGATAATCTGGCTTCGGTGAGACTACCGACGGTGGCGGAAGGCCTGCAAAGAAGGAAACGCTGTCAAAGAGGCGACCGGAGATGACCGGCCAAACCCCCTCCGATGAGAAAGTTAGTATGGAGTTTCGAATGTTTTGGGATTTTGTGTTTAAGAGATTTCTTACCTCCATTTGGTTCAGACCGGTCCTTTATATAGGGATCTTGGGGTAGTTATTTTCTTGGTAACTTCCCCAAGATTCACGGAAGCCAGGGAGTTCGGAGATAACTTCCTCAACGGCTGGAAACTGCTGATGGAGATCAACTGCTCCAAGAACTTTGGGCGACAGTCATGGATTTATTAACCGCTCTATCATGTCGGGTTTTCCCAAGTGTTGTCTGTTCGTCCATCCGTTGTATGGACGATTGAATCGTCCACTCCTCGTTATCGTCCATGGACGAAGTCCATGGATGGCTTCACTGTGGTCTATAGACGAGTTCCACGGACGACCTAATGATCGTCCAAGGAGGACCTCGTCAACTGTATACTTTGTTCTTAGTCTTAGGAAACTCACGTCTTTTGTCAATGATTCCTGTCACTGTCCACTTTTGGTCATGGACGACCCTTATGGACGAACTGGAGACGGCACAAATTCAGTATCCTATCAGTTGCCCCTTTGTTCAAAGGGTCGTCCAGGATAAAAATGTAATCTAAAGCTTGTTCATTTCGTCTTCCCAAAAAATGTCACGTGCCGAATTTTGACTGGTGCGCGTCTTCGCGAACCCTGTTGTGTCTGGCCATGAGATTTTTGTACCTCGCTGTTCTCTGTTCTGCATCTATCCTGACTTCGTCCATGAGGTCAAGGTTAAGACGGAGTTGTTTTTCGTTTTCTTCAGCTTGATACTTCCTCACCCTGTGGCTCATCATGTGTACCTCTGCTGGTATAACTGCCTCGCTTCCGTAGGCTAGTTTAAAAGGAGTTTCTCCTGTCGGAGTTCTCACTGTTGTTCTGTAAGCCCATAAAACACCTGGTAGCTCATCCGGCCATACGCCCTTTGCCCCTTCAAGCCGAGTCTTGATGATCTTCAACAAGGATCGGTTTGCTACTTCTGCCTGGCCATTGGCCTGTGGGTGGGCGGGTGAGGAGTAGTGATTCTTCATTCCAAGCTGTTCACAGAATTCTTTGAAAGGTTTATTGTCGAACTGTCGTCCGTTGTCAGACACTAGTGCTCTTGGTACGCCGAATCTGCATACAATGTTCTTCCAGACGAAGTTCTTGACATTCTGTTGTGTGATTTTTGCTAAGGGTTCGGCTTCCACCCATTTTGTGAAGTAGTCTATTCCTACTACCAGAAACTTCATTTGTCGAGTCCCAGTTGGGAAGGGCCCCAAAATGTCCAGTCCCCATTGCGCGAAAGGCCAAGGGGCTATCATGGGCGTGAGATACTCTGCGGGTTGTCTGGGAATGTTGCTGAAGCGCTGACATTGATCACATACTTTAACATATGCCTTGGCATCAGCTTGGATGGTTGGCCAATAGAATCCGCTACGGATGACTTTATGGACGAGTGATCTGGCTCCCGAATGGTTGCCACATGCTCCTTCATGAACCTCCCTTAACATGTAGTTTGCCTCGTCTGGAGCCAGACATCTTAAGAGAGGTTGGGAAAAACCACTTTTGTATAACACTTCGTCTATAAGTACGTACCTGGCTGACTTGACCTTGAGCTTCCTTGCTTCGTCCTTCTCTTCTGGAAGCCTTCCATCCTTCAAGTATGACACTATAGGGATCATCCAATTTCCATCACCCTCTATCTGCAGCATCTCTGGAAGGTCTATACTAGCATGTATTGTACTGCATCCAGTTCATCCGCTGCTTCATTTGCAGACGCTTCCTTTGCCAGAGTATCTGCTTCCACATTCTCTTCCCTTGGGATTTGAATGAAATCAGCTTTCTTAAATTTCTTTACAAAGCGCACTACCTTCTTTAAATATTTCT
This sequence comes from Quercus wislizeni, assembly GCA_023055345.1. NCBI lineage: Eukaryota > Viridiplantae > Streptophyta > Magnoliopsida > Fagales > Fagaceae > Quercus > Quercus wislizeni. The sequence goes on from JALGQJ010000004.1 coordinate 31,140,337, forward strand.
TCATTCTGTCTTCCTTCGCTTCACATAGCCCATTTACTTGGCCCATGACCAACTGAGAGTCTCCCAAGACAAGTATTGAGTCTGCGTCTACAGACTTAGCCAACTCCAACCCCTTTAAAAGGGCTTCGTACTCCACTTCATTATTAGTAGTCTGGTATTGCAAACGAGCTTTGTACTTCAACTTGTCTCCTTCTGGTGACTGCAAAACAACTCCAATTCCTCCAGCATACGATGTAGACGATCCATCTACATGGACAACCCATTTTTTATTGTACTCTCCTTCGCCATGGTCCTCGTAATCGGGAGTGAACTCTGCAATGAAATATGCTAGGGCTTGAGCCTTTATTGCATTTCTCGGTTGGTACCGAATGTCGAATTCACTAAGTTCCACCGCCCATTGAATCAGTCGTCCTGCGGCTTCCAGCTTGTTCATTGCCTTTTTGAGCGGATGGTCTGTCATGACATTGATGACATGGACTTGGAAGTAATGTCTTAACTTCCTGGAAGCTGTTATTAGTGCAAAAGCCAATTTCTCTATAAGTGGGTACCTTCCCTCTGCCCCTCTAAGTGCTCGGCTAGTGTAGTACACAGGTTTTTGCACTCTTCCTTCCTCTCTGATTAGAGCTGAACTTACGGCGTGTGGGGACACCGCTAAGTACAGGTACAGTTCTTCTCCTTGCTCGGACGGACTTAATAATGGAGCTCTAGTGAGATAGTCCTTCAGGTCTTGGAAAGCCCTCTGACATTCGTCCGTCCATTCAAATGCCTTCCTGAGGACTTTGAAGAAAGGTAGACATTTGTCTGTGGCTTTCGAAACAAACCTGTTCAAAGCAGCAACTCGTCCAGTGAGGGATTGGACTTCTTTGATATTCCTTGGTGGCTCCATGTCCAATATGGCTTGGATCTTGTCCGGATTCGCCTCAATCCCCCTTTGCGAGACCATGAAGCCTAGAAACTTTCCCGATGATACTCCGAACGCACATTTACTTGGGTTCAATTTCATCTTATACCGCCTAAGTGTTTCAAAGGTTTCCTGTAGATCGTCCAAATGGCTTCCCTCGTCTACGCTCTTCACAAGCATGTCGTCAACATAAACCTCTACGTTCCGTCCTATCTGCGGACGAAACATATGATTTACCAGCCTTTGATAAGTTGCCCCCGCGTTCTTCAGACCGAAGGGCATCACTTTGTAGCAAAACAAGCCTTGGCTAGTGATGAAGGAAGTCTTCTCCTGATCAGCTTCATCCATCTTAATCTGGTTGTATCCTGAGAAGGCGTCCATGAAGCTCAGCAATTGATGGCCAGCCGTAGAGTCTACTAGTTGATCAATGCGTGGCAAAGGATAACTATCCTTGGGACACGCCTTGTTCAAGTCAGTGAAATCTACGCACATTCTCCACTTGCCACTGGCTTTCTTCACCATCACCACATTGGCTAACCAATCCGGGTAATAGACTTCCTTAATGAACTGGGCAATGGTCAATTTCTGAAGCTCTTCCTTGATTGCCTTATCTCACTTCGGAGCGAATACCCTCTTCTTCTGGCGAACAGGCTTAAAAAAGGGGTACACGTTCAATCGATGAGTGATTACACTTGGATCGATTCCCGACATGTCGTCATGACTCCATGCAAAGACGTCGATACTCTTTCTCAGGAACTGGATGAGGTCTTCTCTTGCCTTCTCCTTCATACCTGTTCCAATTCTAGTGAACTTCTCGGGATCATTTTCTTGTAAAAGAACATTTTCCAATACTTCTATGGGCTCTGCAACAACCCTTCTCTCCTCAATACTCAATGTTTGCACCTGCTCGTCCAGAGCCATCATGGCTAAATAACATTCTCTAGCTGCCAACTGATCTCCTTGTGCTTGGCCTATTCCATACTCCGTTGGGAATTTGACTGATAGATGGTAGGTAGACGTTATCGCCTTCCAACTGTTCAGGGTTGGTCTTCCGATAATGGCATTGTACGAAGATGAACAATCCACCACGAGGAAATTGACTTCCCTAGTTACCTGCTGTGGGTATGACCCTACCACTACTGGTAATGTAATGGTGCCCACAGGCTGCACCTTCGTTCCTCCAAACCCTATCAGTGGTGAGCAAACTGGACGAAGTTGATCCCGCCCAAGCCTCATCTGTTGGAAGGCGGGATAGTACAATATGTCTGCTGAGCTTCCATTATCAACTAACACTCTCCTGGTTGTATAATCTGCAATAAGCAGAGTAATGACAATTGCATCGTCATGCGGGTGATGGATCCTCTCAGCATCTTCGTTGGTGAAGGAAATGGCAGGGTCGTCCATAGAATTCGTCCTTGGAGATCGTCCAGAGAGCTGGACGTTCTGAACCACTTTGAGATACGTTTTCTTCGATTTGGAAGATTGCCCCATTGAATTTCCTCCAATGATAATCCTTATCTCTCCAAGTGGGGGGCGGGACGATTCCTCCATTTTTCCTTTCAACTTCTCCTCTCTATGATCCCTTCCGACAAAGTGCCTCAGCTTTCCTTGTTTAATCAGATTTTCAATTTGCTGTTTCAGATCGTAACATTCATCAGTGTCATGCCCATGGTCCCTATGGAAGCGACAATATTTATTCTTATTGCGCTTATTGGGATCTCCCTTCATCTTCTCTGGCCATTTTAGAGAAGGGTCGTCCTTGATTTGCATGAGCACCTGATCAAGGGGAGCATTCAAGGGCGTGTAGTTTTGACTTCTTCCCGAAGGACCAGTCTTCCTGTTATCTCGTTCCTTTTTATCTTCCGTCCGTCCCTTCTTTGGACGAGGGCCTTGCTCTGAGTGGCGTGCTGGATGTGCTTCCGTCCTTTCAGCTCTTTTCCTCTTCTTGGCTATGATCGCATCTTCTGCATTCATGAAGTTCTGAGCTGAATGAATTAGCTCGGCCATGGTTTGAGGCTCCTTCTCATACAGCTTGTGGATAAATAGGTCAGAATTAATCCCGTTGTGGAAGGCCGCCAATAGAAGCTTATCGTCTACCTCGTCCACACTAAGGGCTTCTCTGTTGAAGCGAGTGATGAATGACCGCAGGCTTTCGTTCTCCCCTTGCTCTATGGTCAGCAAGCTGGACGAAGAACGCTTGTGTCTCTGTCCCCCAATGAAATTGTTAACAAACAATTTGCTTAACTCTTCGAAAGAACTTACAGAACTTTGGGGTATTTTGCTGAACCAAACTCGTGCTGGGCCTTTAAGGGTGGTTGGGAAGGCTCTACACATGATTTCGTCAGGAACCCCTTGAAGGTGCATTGTCGTTTTGAAAGTAGCAATGTGATCAAATGGGTCATGCGTTCCATCGTACGAATCCAGGGAAGGCAGTTTGAACTTTGATGGTAGAGGATGACCGTTGATGGAAGCCGTGAAGGGAGAGTCAGTTCTGTGGACCAAGTCTTCTATAGGATTAGTCCTCCTCATGTTTTCTTTCATTTCCTGCATGACCTTTTTCATTTGGTCCATCTCTTCTTTCACCGTCCGTGAAGTTGTGCCCCTTAACTGACTTCCAATCTCAGGATTTTCTTTATCGCCATGACCTTGTGTTTGTCCTCCTCCTTCATGTTCCTCACGCATCTGTCTTCTCTGATTGATCTCCATTCTTAACTCTTGGTTTTGGCGAGTCAATTCCGCCATTGCAGCCGCCATAGATTGCGTATGCAGAACAGACGATGTCTGCATGGCTGGTGCAGATTGGCGATCGCGCTGGGGATCGCTTGAAGCGCCTCTGCTTCCTTGTCGGCCTGGGCTAGTAGCCCTCGACCTAGTCCTGACCATCCTAACCCTTTGTAGCGGAAAAGAAGTCGCAAAACAGCCTCCTCTCCCCACAGACGGCGCCAACTGATATCGCTTCGAATCAGTGGGTTGGATAATCTGGCTTCGGTGAGACTACCGACGGTGGCGGAAGGCCTGCAAAGAAGGAAACGCAGTCAAAGAGGCGACCGGAGATGACCGGCCAAACCCCCTCCGATGAGAAAGTTAGTATGGAGTTTCGAATGTTTTGGGATTTTGTGTTTAAGAGATTTCTTACCTCCATTTGGTTCAGACCGGTCCTTTATATAGGGATCTTGGGGTAGTTATTTTCTTGGTAACTTCCCCAAGATTCACGGAAGCCAGGGAGTTCGGAGATAACTTCCTCAACGGCTGGAAACTGCTGATGGAGATCAACTGCTCCAAGAACTTTGGGCGACAGTCATGGATTTATTAACCGCTCTATCATGTCGGGTTTTCCCAAGTGTTGTCTTTTCGTCCGTCCGTTGTATGGACGATTGAATCGTCCACTCCTCGTTATCGTCCATGGACGAAGTCCATGGATGGCTTCACTGTGGTCTATAGACGAGTTCCACGGACGACCTAATGATCGTCCAAGGAGGACCTCGTTAACTGTATACTTTGTTCTTAGTCTTAGGAAACTCACGTCTTTTGTCAATGATTCCTGTCACTGTCCACTTTTGGTCATGGACGACCCTTATGGACGAACTGGAGACGGCACAAATTCAGTATCCTATCAACTACCACTGGTGTGAGTTGTGTGCACACTAACTTTATGATCTCTCCTTCGCTCAAGATTAAGAAAATGATCTTGACATTGCGATCCCACAAATTCTTCTCGGTTTGGCCCTGAACCCACCATGACTGAACAAGCTTAAGAGCGTTCAAGTTTCCCACAGACGGCGTTAATTGTAAAGGCTCGTTTTGATCCACAGCCCAAAAGATTTGGACAATGGCCCAATAAGCTCACAACAATAAATTTGTTAGAGAGTGGGTTTGTTACTGAACGTTCAATGAATTAAAACGCAAATCATAATAGGTTAGTTGGTGCTGGAATGACTAAGGCAAACAAATTGAAAGGAAAAACACTCCTCGGTTAAGCTCGAGGATGGAATGTTCTTATCTCTCTCTCTCTCTCTCTCTCTCTCTCTCTCTCTCTCTTAAACTTGTACATATTCAAGTTCTTGGTTACATAATGGTTTTCTTCCTTGTTTCTCATCCCCCTGCATCTGGATCTTCCTTTTCCTTTTATATCCAGCCACAAATCATCTTAATCTTACACTTGGAGGGCTGAGATTGTACTCCTAGGACTCCTGTCCCATCCGGAGCATACCAGTAAGGTTTACCCTATAATCTTAGCTGTGCCACCACTATTCATGGTCATTTTCTCATTAATGCGACCAAAGGAATGGTTGTCTTGTATTTAATGCGAAAGGGATGGCTTCTATACCCTTCTTTCTTCATCCTTCTCGTATTTCGTGCCAGGTCTGCTTTCTTTCCTTTTTGGATGTTTTAACTTTATGCGCCTCACATAACTAGTGCTCATTCCCGAGGTCCGAGGTGCATCCTTGGAAATAATCTTGACTGCCCGTTTAAATCAGATTTAGGATCCTTATCCTCACAGCTATTTATTGAAAAATTGTGTAAACCTTTATTTTGAACAAAATTACTTATTTTTGTTCATTTTCAAGTTATAGTACCTACAAGCAAAAGAAATATCTGTAATTTTTTTAATTATTTCGTGCATAACATGAGTTAACGACTAGTACAATTATAATGTCTAACATTATAAGGACTCATTTGGTAAAAGATTTCTAGTAATATTGTTTAAGTTTTGTGAAAATACGTGTGGGTGAAAAAATGTGTGGAAATACGTGTTATAGTGTTTAAACAACAATTTTTGTTGTTTAAACATAGTTACCAAACAGGCCTTAAGAGAGTTAAAAAGACTTTGCATGGTTTTCACATATATATCGCCAACTTTATATTAGTTTCCTCAAATATTTCAATAATTTTTACCAAAACCATGTAGCTCAACTGATTTGCACCTTTCGGTGTTATTAATGAAGATACCTAAGCTTCAATACCCCACCCTAATTTTTGATATATCAAAAGAATAACAATAATAATTTTCCTTGTAAAAAATTGTAATATTTAGTATTCTATTTTATGGACAAAATAGAAAAGCAATAATAGTTAGTGATTTTATCATATTATATGTATTTACAAATTTGAAAATTGTATGATAAAGAGACTAAATAGATAGACATGTTTAATGCCTACTCATTAATGCAAATGTCTTTTTGACAAAATAAAAATACAAATATCTTTCAATTATTTTTTACATTATTGATTGTGTGTTATTATATTTATTTATTTTTCTTTTGTTGCAACAATTAATTTTGAGCAAAAATATTGTACTTTAAATTAATTGTTCTCATACAAATCTTAGAAAAAATGACATCAAAATTTCATTATACTTAAATAATTAATGCACCACTCAAAATAATTAATATAACAAAATAAATATATTTGTCCTATTATTAATTTTTTAATTACATATAATAAATACTACAATGTTGGTTTCATATATAACTATATATAACATTTATTTATTTATTATATGTCACTAAAATGAACTAGGAAATCTAAATGGTTAAGATTAATTTTATTGAATTCACAAATATTTAATTTTTGATCACTTTTGTGCTGATTACTATGAAGTGTTAAAACATCTAAATATGAGGAAGAAAGTCATTTTCTACATCAATTATTATCGTTCCTAAAAAAAAAATCAATTATTATTATTGTTGGGGTATTAGGCCCAGGAGCTCATCACTTATGTATATATTGGGCTTGGGGCCCAATCTGGGGATGTGAAATCGTCCGAGGAGGGGTAAACATTGCCAGGGGAGTCCATGTTAGTAAATGAAGAAATTAGTTTTTGTCATAAGAACCCATAAGGGTGGTCCAAGGATGAATGCCTCCTTGGCTAACCAAAGCCAAGGTTCGAAGTAATGGTCTGCCGTCTAGGGGAACGTTCTAGGAAATTCTGTCGTCTAGGGGAACGTTCTAGGAAATGAAGAAATTAGTTTTTGTCATAAGAACCTATAAGGGTGTTCCAAGGATGAATGCCTCCTTGGCTAACCAAAGCCGAGGTTCGAAGTAATGGTCTGCCGTCTAGGGGAACATTCTAGGAAATTCTGTCGATACGGATAAGCATTACAGAAACATAGGACAGGGGGAAGTCTTAAAATATCTAAGAGCATTCTCATCAACTCTCTCATAAAAAATGCCATTTTGACACACCAAAAACCTACTTTATCATTTTAGCACACCATTTATCACATCTTTTATTTTTCAATTCTATACATTAAAATAATATATCCAACACATTAAATAATATTAAACAAATTCCAACACATTAAACTACAATCACAATCAACCTCCATAAACCACCAACGGCAACGGCAACGACAATGGCAAATCACCACCAACGGCAAATCAACCTCACAAACTACAATCACAATCATTGGATCTCCAACAAATTCCAAATCCAAAAACCTCAACAAAAGAGAAAAGAAAAAGAAAAAGAAACTCAAAATCTTCAACAAACACTGCCAGCCAACTACAACCACAAACACCGCCGCCCACTACAGCTACAAACATCGCCGGCCCAAAACTCAACCAACCACTATCGCAACCACGACACCACCACCGGCCCAAAATCCCAACCCAACCGATCAATCAATGACCCAAAACCCACACATCGAAACCCATCCCAAATCTCACACCCACGACCCAATTAAGAGATCTAAAGGTCAGCGACGAGGGCTGTGGAGGTTGACGACGAGGTGAGGCGGCGAGAGATCTTGAGCAAAGATGAGAGAGATCTTGAGCGGACTGAGAGGGAAGAGATAGAGAGTGACAGAGAGAGAAAAGAGAATAAAAAAATATTAAACCAAAATGGCATTGCTATTCGTATGCTTTCATATTTGAGAGCATACTGTAGCATGTCTCAAAATTTTGAGACATTTAGCACAGTTGATGAGTGTCTGTTTTTGTGTTTAGTGTGCCAAATGTGCCAAATATTTGGCATTTGGCACATTTGAGAGAGCTGATGAGAATGCTCTAAGAAGAAAGCTGCTACTATCGCATTAAATGCTCTGCAGCTGGCCTTCTAGCCACATTAATGTGGAGGTGATACCTGAACAGTGGTTTTCAGTCTTATAGCTACTACATATAAACTTTAGCAAGGTGTTAATGGGACAAATATCAACACCAACCATCTGGCCTACACGTGGAAGGTAAAGATGAAAGGGGAAGGGAGTATAAAAGGAGAAAGAGGCACTAAGAGAAAGGGATGGAAATGAAGAGAGAAACACAGTAACAATCAAAAACCAAAGTTGTAATCAAACTTGTGAGAAATATATAAGAATTGATCTCCTCGGACTGTGTTGATGACGATTTTCTTTACTAATCAATATATCTTCCCGTTCTTGTCATTTGAACCTACTTTATTTGTTGTCCAACTCATTTTAGCCCAGTTTTCCAACTCACTCTCTACAAATTCATAGTTTTGGACTTGTTGGGCCTGAGTCCATCCATCTGTTGGGCCAGGAACTCAAATCTAGTCATTACAATTATTATTCAAAATAAAAAAGATTTATATAGAATTTATAAAAATAATCATATCAATTCATTTAATATAAATAATGAATACACAACTATAAATAATTAATATATACATTTACTCTGTTGATTAATTTAATGAACTAATACTTTGATTTAAATACAAACTTTGTTGAGGTGGAAGCTCAAAAAAAAAAAAGAATTTCAAAAAACACGCCCCATTGCAGAATCACATGCTCTCCCACATGAGGATCATGTCTCTGTCTTGGTGTTAACAATTCAATTCATTGAGATAAAGAAAGTTGGTCAATAAATATATATATATATATATATATATATATATATATATATTTTTTTTTTTCCTATTTTGATAAATTCATTATATTAGAAGTGGAGATTTAAACCTTGAATGTCTTTGTTGGAAAATCAAGAGATACTAGTTGAGTTATAAGGCTCTTGGTAATAACATCTATGAAGAGAATTTTCTTTTGAAGTCAACATGTGTGCGTGGAAGGGAGACAGAGAGGAGGTAGATTTGCGAGAAAAGATTTTGACAATGAAGAAAGTGATTTTGGACTCCAATAGTTTGAGAGATGAGGTGAAAAAAATAAAGAAGGGTAATTATGTCTAATTAATTAAAAATCACTTTTATGACACACATGTTTGTTCCTTGTAAGGCGTATTAAAAAGTTTATTAATGGACGCTCTAAGGGCATCCATTAATTAAACCCATTTATTAAAATAAATTTATAAACAATCTTTGTTATTAAACAAATTATACTATAAATTATAGAGCTTCTTACCGCCGTTGGTTTTAGCATTAGACCGTTTTGACAAATTGCCTAAAACCTTCATGGTGAAAGAAAGTCTCCTAATTCTTGGTTTCATATAGTACAATTTCATAGTTGTATAGCAAAATAAAAAATATCTCAAACTCATTAACTTTTCTAGTTTAGAGAAGTGCCTAGAAACCCGCTATTTTTCTGTTTTACCCTTAAACTCAATCCCAAGATTCACATTTATTTTATTTTTGCTATATCACGCTTTCAATATTTTAAATAAAATATTTTTAAAGATATAAGTAAATATATATTCTTTAATTAATATTTAAATATAAGAAAATATATTGTTTAAAGCTTCAAATTGTTTTGAGTTGATAGGTTTGTTTCACAACTATTTACAAACGCTAAAATCTACTTCTATGATTAAGAAGTTTATGACCCAACCAAATAAGTAATTATTTCATATTTCTTTAAAAGTTACCATGTTTTATTGGTGGAGTTTGTGACATGTCTTTATGTTAGAACACTTTTTTTTTTTTTAATTTCCCTTATGTGTGTTTGTTTCTTAAAAAAAAAAAAAAAGCTTATGATCCACCCAAAAAAGGAAAAGAAAATAAAAATAAGAAGTTGATGAAATTAGAATTACCACGGTATAAAACCCATGCAGGCCATATTTTAAGCTTAAGGCCCATATTCAAGGTGTTATATTATTTGTCGAGGAATGGACTAAAATGTCAATTTAAATCACCCCAAGTTGCCCACTCGAAAGACTTAGGAACGCGCACAACTCAACGGTAATCTCTTGGGCCCAATATTCATTTATTGGACTCATTACATGTACCGATGAGGCCCATTATAGACACATTTATTGCCCGAGGGCCAACCTGTACATGGCTACATGCTATGGTTTAGGGTTTATCTCAGGTGCTCCAATGTATTAGAACTTATACGATATTGATAATACTTGATTTTTGGCATTTGTTTGAATCATATGGACTCCAATACATTGTACCACTGGAGCAAAGTCTTACTCTTAACCATACATTCAAGTCAAATACTAGTTGAGCTTAAAATATATCCAAATTCTTTCTCCTATGTATAATTTAAAAAATAAAATAAAATAAATACGTATAAGTGTACTTTAATCCATTTTCAATTTTTTTTTTTTAAATCAGCACAAAACTATTAGCGGATACGAAACAGACTTAAGTCTAAATCCACTCTCCAAAAAAATAAAAAATAAAAAATAAAAAAACAAAGAAATTGGTGTTTAGTAGGTAAGTTCAAACACACTTTTGAATATTTTAAACAACATTACATACTTTTTACACACTTTTTCATCCACACATATATCAAAAACACCTAAACAACATTACTCAAACTTTTCTACCAAACACCCCAATATATGCAAGTGGAACATGTTTAGCTATCTTTTCATACCCAACCCCACTCCATATATGGCCTCCTCCGAAACATTTGGATCACCTTGTCTATTGTGACTTTCCTTTGGGTGATTAGAATTTGATTTCGTTTTCATGGCTAATATTTTGCCAAATGTCAATCATGATGTGAAAGATGAAAACAGGATTTGATAACAAGTGGAAAGATGGATTTGCTTGGCTTAGTGTAATTTGTTGCATTTATTGCCGCCAAAGGCTTACCCTTAAAGGCTTAAACAACCTTATCGATGTGGATTGTTTTGGAATCCTATCTCGGTTGTTTTAACGTCTCTCTCAACCCCTTAAAAGTCCAACTTTTAAAATTATATGCCGATTTGCAATAAAATAATTCGCTTGACTGTTACTTTGCTAGCCAAATCAAATGTATGTCATGCACGTAGAAGGTTTTTAATTTTTTATCCGAACACGGAGAAGACTAAATTCAACAACTGACAGGCATATACCACCCACCAAAATAAAATAAAAAATAAATAAAAATGAAGGACCTTTCGTAAGTGTTTTCTTATTATTATCATTATGAGTTTATTAAATAAACCTGTGACAACTAATTAATCTGTCCCTAAGGGCTTAACTATTGTTATGGTCATTTTAGTGTTGAGTCTGTTTGATAAATTTTGTGCCAAATTTTTTAATGTAATCGAAGTAATTTTCATGTATTTGTTCTTTGAGTGGTAGTCAATGGAGTAATCAAGATTGAAGAGCTAAAAGAAGAAGTTCAAAGTACTATTATGAGAACTCAGTCGAGCGGGATTTGATGTGTCATGCTAGATGACAAATGAGGTCATTAGGATGGAATACCATAGAAGTTAGCCTAGCACTCACTAGTAACCTCAGTCGAGCGAGCTGCCCAAAAACTTTCCATATTAGTTTTCTCGATTTTGTGAGCAGCCATCCAACCCTTAATTTGTACTCACCATAAGCACAAAAATAAAACCCTATTGACTAAAAAACGAAGGTGCATAGAGACTTGTTGTAACCCAAGAGAGAAAACATTGAGTGCTCCATACCTTCACTCTCTCACATTGACCTTATCCTTGCTGAGAGGAGATTTTCACCAAAACAATAATGGTTTGTTTGGATTGAGGGAGAGTTGAGTAGAGTAGAGTAGAATTGACCTAAAATTAGCCTATTTTCAGCTAACTCTACTTTACTCCCCTCCACTCTCATTCCCTCCACCCTCATTCCAAATGGGCCCTAAGTGTAACCTTGAGTGTTCTTGGAGTGTTGGAAACCATAAAAACCTTGATTCAAATATTCAAGTGGCTTTGGAGTGTTCAAGAGATCAACTTGGTAGTTAGCATCTCGACTTGCGTTTGGAGACTGTGAAGAGAAATGTCTTGTGCAGTCTGTTGCTACTAGGATTTAGACGCTTGTGTACATGAACATTGCATAACTAGAGTTTTTGTAAGTCGTTATTTATTACAACTATTTTCATTGTAGATTTCATTAATTAGGCTAGGCTCTTGAGAGTTTTTGTTCGTTTCGAGTTGCTCCTATAAATATATCTTATCTTTTTGTCTGTGCATAGAGGTTTATTCACTTCTATGTTTCTCCATGATACTTGCACACTGCATTTTGATTAATGGTCTGTTTGGATTGAGGGAGAGTGAAGAAGAGTAGAGTAGAGTAGAGTGGATTTAGTCTAAAATTAGCCTATTTTCAGCCAATTTTATTCTATCCCCCTCCACCCTCCCCCCCCCCCCCCCCCTCCTTCATCCCTCCATCCAAATGGGCCCTAAGTAATCACTTGATTAAGTTAAAATTGGTTAAAATCAGTAGCAAGTCGTACTAGATCCAAACGCAAAGCTTTCAACTTAGGCAGCAAATGGATGTAATGTATTGAATAGACCTCAGGTCAAGTATGAAGTTTCCTTAACCGTAAAATAAATAAACAAGACCTTATGATCAATCATACAGAGAGTCAACATAAACACTCAAAATTTGAAGATCACTTTAGTTTATAAAAAGTTTCTTATGATTTTTTCATCAACAACTACCAACACCAGGTAGGAATTTTTCTTTGAGGGGCTAACTTATAATATTGATACGTGCATATATAATAATAATAATAATAATAATAATAATTTCAAGATAGCTTATCATCTTTTCGAAATTCAATGAATATACACAAGGTTTTAGTTTGCTACTCCTCTTTGATGTATGTATAAACCAATAGAAATCTTTAATATATATACATATGTGTGGGTCAAAACTTAAGAGTTACATTTATGCAAATCTCGAGGGTAGTATCATTTCATGAAATGTTTAGAAGAAAGTGTTATTTTATAAAATTTCAAGAGAGTTTGGTTTAATATATCTTGAATTGTTAATTAATGCCTATACATATTAACTTGTTGACAATCGGGTAAAATTATTCAATGCACCAATTTCCTTCTCACATAAGGATAAATCTAATATAAAGTCCACCATTATATGAGACATTTTATGTGATGAGAGAGGCATATAGGCAAGCCACCTCTTATCTTACGTAGGGTTAATTTCGAGGGTTCAGTCCCTACTACTTACACTTAAACAAAATTGAGAAAAAAAAAAAAAAATCCAAATCCATTTATTGCACCAATATAATAGCTAAGCATTAACACAATTGAAACATTTAATTCAAGCTATTAGCCGAGAGTCTTGTAGCTTAATTAACATCTTTAGGTGTTTTTATCAGAGAAATCTAGAGTTTAAATTTTCCACCCCCAACTATTGTTGTATATATATTAAAAAAAAAAAAAAATCAAGTTATTACTATGAAAGTTTAAATTCTCCACCCCTAACTATTGTTGCATAAAAAAAAATTCAAGTTATTACCATGAAAGTTGTTGTGTGATGAATGAATGATAAGCGGAAGCATGAAAGAAAGAGCACATAAAGATTTACTTGGTTTGGCCTAACGGCTTACGTCTACAACGAGAAAGCTCTTGACGGCTACATATTATGTTAAGTAATTGCGTTACAATGAAGCCAATGTAGGGTTTACATACTATAGAATATTTGACTAACCCTAAACTAACCTAAAATTAATATGCTTGTTCTACAAGTAAATGACCCTACATTTGGTTTGGGCTATTGGGCCATAATATATCTAACAATTACTTTTGAAAACAACATGGGGGGCATAGGTATTATCCTAATTTTTTATGCAACTTTCAGCTATTTAATTGTCCAACTTTGTAGAACAGGAGATATGGCAAGAAGTATTTAGTGTATTTGGGTTGTTCAATCAAATGTGATTGCAACTAATTTTCTCCACCAAACTACAAAAGAGAAGCAATGGTTAATGTAATGTAACACCTTATGGTGTTTCTAACAAAAATATTTAAGATTCAAATTTATCCTCCCCATTATAACATCAAATTATAAATAAAAAAAGGTAACGGATAAAATAGGCAAATGCCCTTTTCAAAAAAAAAAAAAAAATAGCATTTTGGCCAATTTTCCAAACTAATTAGGGAAATGCCTATTTTTTGAAACTCGATATTCTCAAAATCGAGTTTTAAAAAAAAAAAAAAAAATTGGAGCCCTATAGTGGCATTTTAAGGAGTCTATAGTGACGCTTTAAATACCTATAGTGACGTTTTGGAACTTGAGCTCCATGAACTCGAGTTACATGCAAATTTTTTTCTTTTTCTTACCTATAACTCGAGTTTGTGGCGCTCGAGTTTTAAAACGTCACTATAAGCTCCTTAAAAACACTACTATATGGCTTAACTCGTTTTTAAGAAAATCAAATTTCAAAAGAAAAGCATTTTCCTAATTAATTTGGAAAAGAGGGAAAAATACTAGATTTTTTTTATTAAAAAAAAGGCCATTTGCCTATTTTCTCCTAAAGGTAACTAAACCTCAAAGAGTTGGTCTAATGATTCTTAAGAGCTCATGAGATCTGTGGTCATGGGTTTAAAACTCCTACCTAGCATGTTGATGTCACTTTCAATTGATTATTCTCTATAATTATTTGGTGTATGTGGGACGATGAGACTACACAAACACTAAAGAGAACAATCAGGTGCTCAAAAAGTTATGAATACTTATGTTAAAAAAAAAAAAAAAATCCATTTTCCCCGTTATTTTATAGATAATTAATATTGATTTGGTTTTTTGCTTAAACATGCTTTTGTTGTGGGAAATTTTAATTTTGGATTTTAGAACCTAAACTAATATTCTTCTAAAAAAAAAAGAACTAAACTAAATTAACTAATATATATATATATATATATATTTTTTTTTTAATGACAAGAACTTAATGAAGTGATAGATGATGGACAATTACTTTCATATAAATCTTACATTAAAAATAATAATAAAAGAAGTCATTGTTAACCGCTCGTTGTTACAAAAATTGTACTCCTCAACTTTCTTGAATTATTACGGAAGGTGAAGCCGATGATTCAGCAGCAGTCAGCACCAAGGGATAAGACAATGATACTTCTAACAGTTATTTACTGAAATTTAGTGCATAGACCAGTTGGATTCAAGCTAAGGTGTGCAAAGATATTTAAGCAATGCGACAGCTGTATCATAAAAGATCATACAGCTGACGCTAACCAAAGCCATTGAATGGTAGGAACAGCAAAAATTGCTATGTCATACATGGTATTAGCCACGTCACATTTTGCCTTGCGTGTGTGAGGAGACCTTTTTTTTAGTTTATTGTTATTATTTTTCTTTTTTTTTTTTTTTTTTAATTTTTGGATAAATTTGTTTAAAAAATATAGATTAATAGGAAAGTATCTTATTTTGTAGGTATTTTAAATGGAGTTGAAAAAATATTTTTATCGGATTGTCCTCAAATTTTTTCCCTGTTAAACCTAAGGTTTAGAGGTATTTTTAAACCATATAAAAATTCAGTCCAAAGAGTGGAATCCTCTTATAAATAGTATAGATAACGTTTACCAAATTATTCCTACTTTTCAAATTAAAAGTTTATGAATATGGGCTTTGATAGGATACTGAATTTGTGCCGTCTCCAGTTCGTCCATAAGGGTCGTCCATGACCAAAAGTGGACAGTGACAGGAATCATTGACAAAAGACGTGAGTTTCCTAAGACTAAGAACAAAGTATACAGTTGACGAGGTCCTCCTTGGACGATCATTAGGTCGTCCGTGGAACTCGTCTATAGACCACAGTGAAGCCATCCATGGACTTCGTCCATGGACGATAACGAGGAGTGGACGATTCAATCGTCCATACAACGGACGGACGAACAGACAACACTTGGGAAAACCCAACATGATAAAGCGGTTAATAAATCCATGACTGTCGCCCAAAGTTCTTGGAGCAGTTGATCTCCATCAGCAGTTTCCAGCCGTTGAGGAAGTTATCTCCGAACTCCCTGGCTTCCGTGAATCTTGGGGAAGTTACCAAGAAAATAACTACCCCAAGATCCCTATATAAAGGACCGGTCTGAACCAAATGGAGGTAAGAAATCTCTTAAACACAAAATCCCAAAACATTCGAAACTCCATACTAACTTTCCCATCGGAGGGGGTTTGGCCGGTCATCTCCGGTCGCCTCTTTGACTGCGTTTCCTTCTTTGCAGGCCTTCCACCACCGTCGGTAGTCTCACCGAAGCCAGATTATCCAACCCACTGATTCGAAGCGATATCAGTTGGCGCCGTCTGTGGGAAGAGGAGGCTGTTTTGCGACTTCTTTTCCGCGACAAAGGGTTAGGATGGTCAGGACTAGGTCGAGGGCTACTAGCCTAGGCCGTCAAGGAAGCAGAGGCGCTTCAAGCGATCCCCAGCGCGATCGCCAATCTGCACCAGCCATGCAGACATCGTCTGTTCCGCATACGCAATCTATGGCGGCTACAGTGGCGGAATTGACTCGCCAAAACCAAGAGTTAAGAATGGAGATCAATCAGAGAAGACAGATGCGTGAGGAACATGAAGGAGGAGGACAAACACAAGGTCATGGCGATAGAGAAAATCCTGAGATTGGAAGTCAGTTAAGGGGCACAACTTCACGGACGGTGAAAGAAGAGATGGACCAAATGAAAAAGGTCATGCAGGAAATGAAAGAAAACATGAGGAGGACTAATCCTATAGAAGACTTGGTCCACAGAACTGACTCTCCCTTCACGGCTTCCATCAACGGTCATCCTCTACCATCAAAGTTCAAACTGCCTTCCCTGGATTCGTACGATAGAACGCGTGACCCATTTGATCACATTGCTACTTTCAAAACGACAATGCACCTTCAAGGGGTTCCTGACGAAATCATGTGTAGAGCCTTCCCAACCACCCTTAAAGGCCCAGCACGAGTTTGGTTCAGCAAAATACCCCCAAGTTCTGTAAGTTCTTTCGAAGAGTTAAGCAAATTGTTTGTTAACAATTTCATTGGGGGACAGAGACACAAGCGTTCTTCGTCCAGCTTGCTGACCATAGAGCAAGGGGAGAACGAAAGACTGCGGTCATTCATCACTCGCTTCAACAGAGAAGCCCTTAGTGTGGACGAGGTAGACGACAAGCTTCTATTGGCGGCCTTCCACAACGGGATTAATTCCGACCTATTTATCCACAAGCTGTATGAGAAGGAGCCTCAAACCATGGCCGAGCTAATTCATTCAGCTCAGAACTTCATGAATGCAGAAGATGCGATCATAGCCAAGAAGAGGAAAAGAGCTGAAAGGACGGAAGCACATCCAGCACGCCACTCAGAGCAAGGCCCTCGTCCAAAGAAGGGACGGAAGGAAGATAAAAAGGAACGAGATAACAGGAAGACTGGTCCTTCGGGAAGAAGTCAAAACTACACGCCCTTGAATGCTCCCCTTGATCAGGTGCTCATGCAAATCAAGGACGACCCTTCTCTAAAATGGCCAGAGAAGATGAAGGGAGATCCCAATAAGCGCAATAAGAATAAATATTGTCGCTTCCACAGGGACCATGGGCATGACACTGATGAATGTTACGATCTGAAACAGCAAATTGAAAATCTGATTAAACAAGGAAAGCTGAGGCACTTTGTCGGAAGGGATCATAGAGAGGAGAAGTTGAAAGGAAAAATGGAGGAATCGTCCCGCCCCCCACTTGGAGAGATAAGGATTATCATTGGAGGAAATTCAATGGGGCAATCTTCCAAATCAAAGAAAACGTATCTCAAAGTGGTTCAGAACGTCCAGCTCTCTGGACGATCTCCAAGGACGAATACTATGGACGACCCTGCCATTTCCTTCACCAACGAAGATGCTGAGAGGATCCATCACCCGCATGACGATGCAATTGTCATTACTCTGCTTATTGCAGATTATACAACCAGGAGTGTTAGTTGATAATGGAAGCTCAGCAGACATATTGTACTATCCCGCCTTCCAACAGATGAGGCTTGGGCGGGATCAACTTCGTCCAGTTTGCTCACCACTGATAGGGTTTGGAGGAACGAAGGTGCAGCCTGTGGGCACCATTACATTACCAGTAGTGGTAGGGTCATACCCACAGCAGGTAACTAGGGAAGTCAATTTCCTCGTGGTGGATTGTTCATCTTCGTACAATGCCATTATCGGAAGACCAACCCTGAACAGTTGGAAGGCGATAACGTCTACCTACCATCTATCAGTCAAATTTCCAACGGAGTATGGAATAGGCCAAGCACAAGGAGATCAGTTGGCAGCTAGAGAATGTTATTTAGCCATGATGGCTCTGGACGAGCAGGTGCAAACATTGAGTATTGAGGAGAGAAGGGTTGTTGCAGAGCCCATAGAAGTATTGGAAAATGTTCTTTTACAAGAAAATGATCCCGAGAAGTTCACTAGAATTGGAACAGGTATGAAGGAGAAGGCAAGAGAAGACCTCATCCAGTTCCTGAGAAAGAGTATCGACGTCTTTGCATGGAGTCATGACGACATGCCGGGAATCGATCCAAGTGTAATCACTCATCGATTGAACGTGTACCCCTTTTTTAAGCCTGTTCACCAGAAGAAGAGGGTATTCGCTCCGGAGCGAGATAAGGCAATCAAGGAAGAGCTTTAGAAATTGACCATTGCCCAGTTCATTAAGGAAGTCTATTACCTGGATTGGTTAGCCAATGTGGTGATGGTGAAGAAAGCCAGTGGCAAGTGGAGAATGTGCGTAGATTTCACTGACTTGAACAAGGCGTGTCCCAAGGATAGTTATCCTTTGCCACGCATTGATCAACTAGTAGACTCTACGGCTGGCCATCAATTGCTGAGCTTCATGGACGCCTTCTCAGGATACAACCAGATTAAGATGGATGAAGCTGATCAGGAGAAGACTTCCTTCATCACTAGCCAAGGCTTGTTTTGCTACAAAGTGATGCCCTTCGGTCTGAAGAACGCGGGGGCAACTTATCAAAGGCTGGTAAATCATATGTTTCGTCCGCAGATAGGACGGAACGTAGAGGTTTATGTTGACGACATGCTTGTGAAGAGCGTAGACGAGGGAAGCCATTTGGACGATCTACAGGAAACCTTTGAAACACTTAGGCGGTATAAGATGAAATTGAACCCAAGTAAATGTGCGTTCGGAGTATCATCGGGAAAGTTTCTAGGCTTCATGGTCTCGCAAAGGGGGATTGAGGCGAATCCGGACAAGATCCAAGCCATATTGGACATGGAGCCACCAAGGAATATCAAAGAAGTCCAATCCCTCACTGGACGAGTTGCTGCTTTGAACAGGTTTGTTTCGAAAGCCACAGACAAATGTCTACCTTTCTTCAAAGTCCTCAGGAAGGCATTTGAATGGACGGACGAATGTCAGAGGGCTTTCCAAGACCTGAAGGACTATCTCACTAGAGCTCCATTATTAAGTCCGTCCGAGCAAGGAGAAGAACTGTACCTGTACTTAGCGGTGTCCCCACACGCCGTAAGTTCAGCTCTAATCAGAGAGGAAGGAAGAGTGCAAAAACCTGTGTACTACACTAGCCGAGCACTTAGAGGGGCAGAGGGAAGGTACCCACTTATAGAGAAATTGGCTTTTGCACTAATAACAGCTTCCAGGAAGTTAAGACATTACTTCCAAGTCCATGTCATCAATGTCATGACAGACCATCCGCTCAAAAAGGCAATGAACAAGCTGGAAGCCGCAGGACGACTGATTCAATGGGCGGTGGAACTTAGTGAATTCGACATTCGGTACCAACCGAGAAATGCAATAAAGGCTCAAGCCCTAGCATATTTCATTGCAGAGTTCACTCCCGATTACGAGGACCATGGCGAAGGAGAGTACAATAAAAAATGGGTTGTCCATGTAGATGGATCGTCTACATCGTATGCTGGAGGAATTGGAGTTGTTTTGCAGTCACCAGAAGGAGACAAGTTGAAGTACAAAGCTCGTTTGCAATACCAGACTACTAATAATGAAGTGGAGTACGAAGCCCTTTTAAAGGGGTTGGAGTTGGCTAAGTCTGTAGACGCAGACTCAATACTTGTCTTGGGAGACTCTCAGTTGGTCATGGGCCAAGTAAATGGGCTATGTGAAGCGAAGGAAGACAGAATGAAGAAATATTTAAAGAAGGTAGTGCGCTTTGTAAAGAAATTTAAGAAAGCTGATTTCATTCAAATCCCAAGGGAAGAGAATGTGGAAGCAGATACTCTGGCAAAGGAAGCGTCTGCAAATGAAGCAGCGGATGAACTGGATGCAGTACAATACATGCTAGTATAGACCTTCCAGAGATGCTGCAGATAGAGGGTGATGGAAATTGGATGATCCCTATAGTGTCATACTTGAAGGATGGAAGGCTTCCAGAAGAGAAGGACGAAGCAAGGAAGCTCAAGGTCAAGTCAGCCAGGTACGTACTTATAGACGAAGTGTTATACAAAAGTGGTTTTTCCCAACCTCTCTTAAGATGTCTGGCTCCAGACGAGGCAAACTACATGTTAAGGGAGGTTCATGAAGGAGCATGTGGCAACCATTCGGGAGCCAGATCACTCGTCCATAAAGTCATCCGTAGCGGATTCTATTGGCCAACCATCCAAGCTGATGCCAAGGCATATGTTAAAGTATGTGATCAATGTCAGCGCTTCAGCAACATTCCCAGACAACCCGCAGAGTATCTCACGCCCATGATAGCCCCTTGGCCTTTCGCGCAATGGGGACTGGACATTTTGGGGCCCTTCCCAACTGGGACTCGGCAAATGAAGTTTCTGGTAGTAGGAATAGACTACTTCACAAAATGGGTGGAAGCCGAACCCTTAGCAAAAATCACACAACAGAATGTCAAGAACTTCGTCTGGAAGAACATTGTATGCAGATTCGGCGTACCAAGAGCACTAGTGTCTGACAACGGACGACAGTTCGACAATAAACCTTTCAAAGAATTCTGTGAACAGCTTGGAATGAAGAAGCACTACTCCTCACCCGCCCACCCACAGGCCAATGGCCAGGCAGAAGTAGCAAACCGATCCTTGTTGAAGATCATCAAGACTAGGCTTGAAGGGGCAAAGGGCGTATGGCCGGATGAGCTACCAGGTGTTTTATGGGCTTACAGAACAACAGTGAGAACTCCGACAGGAGAAACTCCTTTTAAACTAGCCTACGGAAGCGAGGTAGTTATACCAGCAGAGGTACACATGATGAGCCACAGGGTGAGGAAGTATCAAGCTGAAGAAAACGAAGAACAGCTCCGTCTTAACCTTGACCTCATGGACGAAGTCAGGATAGATGCAGAACAGAGAACAACGAGGTACAAAAATCTCATGGCCAGACAGTATGATGCCATGGTGAAGCCTAGGCGCTTCAATATTGGGGATCTCGTCCTGAAAAAGGTTACCTTAGCTACAAGAAACCCAGCCTATGGGAAACTGGGACCAAATTGGGAAGGACCCTATAGGGTCATCAACTGCAAGAGGCAAGGATCTTATTATCTGGAAGCTCTGGATGGACGGAGGCTTGAACACCCTTGGAACGTTGAGCATCTAAGAAGATACTATCAGTAAGTGTTGGCTCCGTACTCTGGACGAAAGTGGCCATAGACGATATCCCTGGACGAATGGAATTTACTGATTGTGTTTGTTTACTGCTTTATGTTTGTTAATAATCCCCTAGAAAGTACTTGTACTATTCTAGGATGAATTTGTGTGGTTTTTATTATTGTGTGTTTTTATTCCCTAAGGCACTAGCTCTCGAGCATGTGCCATACCTATGGACAAGTATTTGCATAAGTTTGGATTTTCAGTTATATATATATGATGTATTTTCAAGTACATACATAGTTGTATGAGAATCCTTCATCATTTTTATGCATTTATCCAGAAGGATCCATTAGGGGCAAACAAGCATGGACGAATAAATTCCTTTGACGCAAGGATGTATCGTCTGTAAGTTTGACTCAAAGGAGAAAAACACCAAGGCATGCACGTCTAAAGCTTAAGACAGGATGCAATCCTAGCAACCCTCGTCTAAGCCATGAAGGAACCAAGGTGTGCCAAATTATAGATTCCTCGTCCAACACATGGACGAATAAAAGCAATATCAAACCTACCGTCCAAACCTTGGACGGAAAAAGGTTGTGTAATGCAAACCCATAAACGAGATCAAACCATCACAGCAATTCTGTGCATGGACGAAAGTTTAATGGAAATCATTTTACTGACGTTGTACGTAGACGAGATCTACTTGACGAGCACAAAAGTGATTTTACTATATTTTGGTGATGTAAAAAGAAATTCACCTATATACTCAAGAAGGGGTGAAATGATTCCCTTAGTGGACGAACCACATGTCCACATAATACCAATGGACGGTATAAACAAGTTCATATATAAAAATGGACATATTCAAACACTGGTGTAGATGAGAAATAATCATTTATTCATAAGATTTGAAAAAGGGTGGACGACCAACGTTCCAAAAACCCTCGTGTATAAATAACTCATCCATAAACTTGGACGAGGTAATTGTACTTGTACAAATTTGAATTTAAAGGCAGAAATAAAGCCCAAAACAACGGGCACTTCCAACAAAAAGTAAATTAATGTTTCAAAAGAAAATACAAATCATTTGGACGAACCACCAGGTGCGCTACCCCCAGTCTTTGGATCACCTTGGGTTACCTCGTTATTGGCATCGTCCATGACGTTGACATCCTCAGAACTCGTCTGCAAGACAGAGCTTTCGGTGGCAAGAGGGAGCTTGAAAGAGTCAAAATCCAGATCTGGGAACGTCTCTTTGGCGTCAGCACGGAAGTCCTCATAGCCAGCAGCATAGTGACTGTCTAGACGACCTTTATACTCGTCAGACTTCTTAAAGGACGCTATAGCTTCCTCACGTGCCTTCTCCAAGGACGAAACCAACCCAGAGATCTGCCCTTCAAGATAGACGATGCGAGTGTCTTTCTCTATGTTATCAGATTTGAGCTCTTCCACCTCATTCTTCAGCCTCGTCTCACTCCCTTGCAGACGATTAAAGTCTTCTGTCAGTCTAAGGACCTCCCCCTTTTTCAATAAAACTTCATTGCTCAGTTCCTTCGCTTTCTCCTTAGCCGTCTTAGCCTCTGTAGCAAGCTCCTTAGCCTGGCATGTCGCAATATAAAATTTGGACATAGCCTATGCATAGACGAAGGTAAGTTAAAACATTATTTTGGAAATATTTTCAAGTGCACCAAAAAGACTTACCTTGAAAAGGTCATGGATACCAGAGCGTTCAAATTCTTTCACTGACATGTTGTAGCATTCATTAACTTCATTGTCAGTGACGATCCCTTTGAACGTTATCCATGCATAGCTCTCGTCCAACACCAGGTTAGAAGGACCATCAGAGGGCTCAGACGACGGAGGCTTGCGAGGAGTCTTAGTCTGTGGGGTAGGTTCACCTTGACCAGGATGAATTGTCTGGACGGGTTCCACATCTACTGGAGATTCGTCCAAATTCACCGTCGGAGGTACAAATTTAGGCACCTTGGGAAGAGGAGCCTTGTCTGCCTTGGATTTCTGTTTCTTAGGACCTCGACAACTTGGAAGGTCATCCAGATCCACAGCAGATGAAATAGGCTTGGCTTTTCTCTTCCCAGCCTGGACAGAGGTTTTCTGGACGATAAGAGTAGCTGTAGCATCCTCGTCCCCACTAGTTACGTTCTTCTCCCTATTTTCTCTCATGGTAACTATTCCTGTAACAAGGAAAATTAAGTTAAAAAAAAAAAAAAAAAAAAAAAAAAAAAAAAAAAAAAACAGAACAAGGACGAGAAAAGGGAAAGACGAATTGAGGATGCTCACTTCGACGGGTGGTTTCCTCGTGATTAAGGTTCTCTGCAGTAGGCAGTGGACCAAGTCCCCAAGCAGCTAGACGACTGAGAGTAACCAAATCGTGAAAGGTTCTCCCAGGGAAGGCGCGTGCTTTTTCTATACGCTCTAAATGAAATTTGTCCAATCGTGGACGAATGACAGCTGCATCAATATTAAGGTTAGTTAGACGATTGAAAGTTAAAAAAAAAAAAACGAAAACAATAAAATAAATTGGGAAGAAAAACATACCCTCAGGACGAAGGCGACCTATAGGACTGGTAAAAGGTGGGAAGGGGGCTCTATGCACATCTACTGGGTCCCCAGCCCAGTTTCCAGAAATAATAAAAATTCTGTTTTCCAGAGCCTGTCAGACGAGCTACGGCCCTTAATCAAACTATAGTAAGAGCCTCTGGACGAGAACTGATAAAAACCAGCAGATCTCTTTATCTCAGAAGGCTTATAACAGAAAAGGAACTCGTCCACGGTGATAGGACAGTTCCCTTCCAATGCTTCACGCCACAACACTTGCATGGCCACTACCGTCCTCCATCCATTGGGGTTAAGTTGGTTAGGTCCAATACCCAACCTATGGAGGAGACCTCTACAAAAGGAATTCAAAGGAAACCTAAGGCCAGCTAGAAGATAAGAGCTGTACACTCCCAACCCAGAAGAAGGAGAACAACACCATTCACCTTCTTTGGGAAGACGAGGATTAAATTCTTTGGGGATTTGATATCTATCTACAAGGGTTTTCAACTTAACATCGTCTAGAATGGATGCTACTTCAGGGGCACAACTATATATGATTTCTTCCTCCTCGTCTTGAGGGCTAGGGGGTTGTCTAGACGAACTAGCCCCAGACGTAGAGGCCTTCCTACGCTGCAATTCCTGGAACTCCTCTAAAGAAATTCCAGGTACCCCAGACGTAGAGGCCTTCCTAGGCTGCAATTCCTGGAACTCCTCTAAAGGAATTCCAGGTACCCCAGACGAGTAATGCTCGTCTGAGGACTCACTACTGGCTGTACTGCTATCACTACTCTCATAACTACCGTCACTCCCAGAAAACACGTCCTGATACTCGTCTATCTCCCTCTCTAAGCTACTATTGGACGAAGACATAACTAAAAAGTATAAAAGGAGAACCTAAGAAGGAAGAATAAATACATGGAAACTAAGAAGGAAGCTAAACGAGGATCTTGGACGAGTTGGCAGGAAGGGAATTGTTTAAGATGTGAGGGGCAAGAGAGAGAATATACATATATATAGGGCCCAGAAGTAGGGACAACGAAGCGACGTCACCCACTCAGCGTGCAACACGTGGCACAGTGGTACAACGAAACGACGTCGTCCATCCAGCGAACGACACGTGGCGAAACTGTTGGGAAAAGCAATCGACACAACAGGGTTCGCGAAGCGACGCGCACCAGTCAAAATTCGGCACGTGACATTTTTTGGGAAGACGAAATGAACAAGCTTTAGATTACATTTTTATCCTGGACGACCCTTTGAACAAAGGGGCAACTAATAGGATACTAAATTTGTGCCGTCTCCAGTTCGTCCATAAGGGTCGTCCATGACCAAAAGTGGACAGTGACAGGAATCATTGACAAAAGACGTGAGTTTCCTAAGACTAAGAACAAAGTATACAGTTGACGAGGTCCTCCTTGGACGATCATTAGGTCGTCCGTGGAACTCGTCTATAGACCACAGTGAAGCCATCCATGGACTTCGTCCATGGACGATAACGAGGAGTGGACGATTCAATCGTCCATACAACGGACGGACGAACAGACAACACTTGGGAAAACCCGACATGATAGAGTGGTTAATAAATCCATGACTGTCGCCCAAAGTTCTTGGAGCAGTTGATCTCCATCAGCAGTTTCCAGCCGTTGAGGAAGTTATCTCCGAACTCCCTGGCTTCCGTGAATCTTGGGGAAGTTACCAAGAAAATAACTACCCCAAGATCCCTATATAAAGGACCGGTCTGAACCAAATAGAGGTAAGAAATCTCTTAAACACAAAATCCCAAAACATTCGAAACTCCATACTAACTTTCTCATCGGAGGGGGTTTGGCCGGTCATCTCCGGTCGCCTCTTTGATTGCGTTTCCTTCTTTGCAGGCCTTCCACCACCGTCGGTAGTCTCACCGAAGCCAGATTATCCAACCCACTGATTCGAAGCGATATCAGGCTTTAATTCCATAATTTCAGTTCTCTAATCTTTTACTTTTATAGTATAAGAAAATGATTTATGTGGTAGATCCTACCCTAATTAATTTGTTAAAGATGCATAATCAGTCTAAAAAAAATTAAGATTTTATATTTATTACAAATATCATATAATTTTAATTTATGACATCCATTTTATGATAATTGTTCTTTATTATCATGCCAAGATATCAAGCGATTTTGGTGTAGACAAAATTTAAAATTTAGATTTCTTACTCGACGATAAGAAACTTTGCCAATTGAGTTAACTGAAATTTACACAATTTTTATGTTTAAAATGTTGTTGTGATAAATGAAGTTAGTTAGCGTGCAAAAGAGTTGGTGCTGAAATTTTTTGACATTCATAAGAAGCCTCCTCAAGTTTCTATGCAATCAGACCCGGTTCGTTGGAGCCCTCCACAAGATGGTTTGTTCAAAGCTAATTTTGATGTTGCCTTCTCTGATAGTATTGGGATAGCAAGTATAGGAGCGTGATTTCACTGGTAATATTAGGAGTGTTCACCAAACTGCACAAACCACAAAAACTGCTCGCAAAATGGTATAACCACATTGCACCGCAAGTAGTAGTGCACCGCATGGTGCAATGCAGTTTGTGGTTTTATAATATAAAAACCGCACTACACTGCATCTTCTTTATATATTAATATATTTATTTTTTTAATATTAAATATATTATTAATAGTTTAATAACCCTAGTTTCAAAAAAAAAAAAAAGTTTATAACCCTAGCAAATGTTGATTAGGAAAGCCAGCCCAAAAAAAAAAAAAAAAAAAAACCTAGCTCAATAGTTTAAAACTTGGCCCGAAATAAAAGGAAAAATAAGTTTTGGGTTAAGCAAGAAAAACCCAAAATTTGAAAAATATACCAGCTTCAAACCGTTCAAACTGTATCTTAAATAATGTACCACACATGTGACTACAAAAATGAGGTGTGATACAGTTAGGGTTCTGGTTAAACTCTAAACTGCACAGCACTGCACATGTGATTGCAAAAATGAAATGAGGTGCGGTTATGATTTTGTCTAAACCGTACCGTAAAGTACAATGCTAAAAATGGCCTAAAACTGCACCACATTGCATTGCAAACACCCCTAGGTAATATTATAGTTGCTCCAAGTCAAAAGATACAACTGCCTTACTCAATGGACCTTGCTGAAGCTTTGGCGTGCAATCGTACAGTTACTTTTGCTCAAGAGCTAAGCCCTTTCCAGGTTGTTTTTGAAGGGGATAGACTTCGGATTGTGCAGGCCATAAACAACCAGGGAGCAAATCTGACTTTGTTTGGTCACGTACGTCATTGAGGAAATTCGTTATCTCTATTCTAGTTTACATAGATCTATTTTCCAGCATGTAGAGAGGGGGGGGGGGGGGGGGACAAGCTTGCCCATGTCCTCTAGATGAGCAGTATTGATATTGATGTTTGGATAGAAGAGTTACCTAGTGATTTAGATGATATATTCCAATTAGATTTTGTTTACTAAATAAAAATTACTTACCTTTCTCTCAAAAAATTTCGTTGTGATTGTTGTTGGAAATTGTCTCCCCCTCCCAAAAGAAAATTTATGTGCCTGTTAACGCGTGCCACGTAGATGACCGAATATCATGGATCTACCAATCTACCATAAATTTTCTTTCTATTGCATGTTCTTACGATTAAAGAATTGGTTAGGTTTCCAATTTCGAAGTAAAGTGTGCCACTAATCACGGCTATCAAATTTTATAGGGCTAGATACCAACTGCCCCACACGCAAACTCCTTTGCTTTCCTTTTTCTTTTTCTTTTTGTCTTCCCTTTTCCTGTTCTTTTATAATAGCGCCATTAGTCAAGCTCACTCCATACAAACATTGTTAATTTGCAGTTCTAATAATAACAATATCTTCACCATTCGTGATGGTGATAGATATAAGAGGGTCAGGGCTCATCATCTATTGGTCTTATATGGTAGATCTTTTATTTTTAATTAGAAATTAGCATAAATATATTTTATTGAGTCCATTTAATCATTGCTCTTGGGGCATTTGTTAATGAACAATTTTAGAAAATTTTTGATATTATTTTCATGAAAAATATAAAAAGATTTCAAAAAAAAGTTTTTTCATAAAAGATTTCTAAAAAGATTTCATAGTTTTAACTTTTTCCATGGTTAATTTTTCCTAGTTTTATTTGACTGATAATACATTTTACTGAGGATTAGTAATGGACTTATGTGTAAATGATATAATCCAATTACACTTTAACGAATGTGTAAGTTGAGTCAAAATATGTGGGCATCTGTGTTCATAGAAGAACTAGAATGTGCGTGCTGGAGTGATACTTTAGCTAAAAAGTAGTCTAAGACCACACACTTTGCCACAACTTAAACATGTGACAAGTGAAAATTTGATTTTTTTATATACTAAATATCAATGGTAAACCCATGTCTTAGTGGTGTAATCACATTTATATAAATGGTGGCAAAGTGTGTAATCTTCTACTTTTTCAGACTTCTTTATACACATGCATGCTTGACTTGCATTTTTATTCTATTTGTTCACATTGATTTGTTCCCAAGCAATGGGGTCATCTGTCCTGGAAATGTGTAAAGTTTGACATAAGTGCAATTTTACATCGAGAGGACCCATTTCGACTCGAAAGGACAATTTATTATACTTTTCCACTGTTGGATATTCCTGATAAAGATAGGATTAATTATAAACGCAAATGTTTTAGTATATAAGAAATAGCCAAAGGAAAAAGTTTGGCTATATTCCAATATACAAGAAATAGCCAAAGGAGAAAATTTGGCTCCAAATATATATGTTTATAGTTAGAGTAATATTATGAATACAAAAAAAATTTACAATATTTTCATAGCAATTAGTTGGCAAGTTTTTACTGATTTTTATATGAACTCACTCTTTTTTCTCAACAATATATATATATATATATATATATATATATATGAACCCATCATTGATATCATTTTTTTACATAACATTTACAATTTGTTACATTAGCCGAGTGTGAAATTTTTTGTGTTTATAGACTTTCTCTTGAGGTTATCTAGATCCATCCTACTATATAGCAACTTAAGACCATTTATGTGTAAATTTAATTGTGACTTTTTTAATGAGATTAATGTGACTTGTTTAAATAATACATATAGATAGTCTTATAATTTGTCACATAATGAGTCAAGAAAAATAGTTCTAAACAAATTTGGAGCCAAACCAAATAGGAGAGGATGCACTGTGGAGTTTTTTTTTTTTTTCCCTACTAAAATATATATATAGCAGTAGAAAATTGCCATTTAAATCAATAACATGGCCTTGATTCGGAATAAGATCTTAAATTTTTAATGATCTCTAGCAGGCCAATGACTGTGTTGGTCTAACCGTCTAACGGCACCTCCCCTGGTACTAAATGGAGGATCTCTAAAAATTTGTAAAAATGAACTTAGCTAATTTAATTAAAATTTGTTTATTGAAAGATCCAAAATATAATTTACGTAAAATTTGTTTCGAGTTTGCTTTCTTTATCATTCAAAAAAGAAGTTGGCTTTCTTTATCTAAAAAGAATGTGGGATCTAATTAGTATAACTAGCATATTTTAGTACTATTTGTAATTCAAAAAACCGAATTAAAAAATATATACTAAAATGACAACATGAAAAAAATGTGGGCATTCAAAAGTCTTTGCGCCAACATTTGAAAAAGTCAACAAAAAGTTGGTCTTTTATTTTATACATATATATACTATAAAAATCTTAAGACGTTTGAATTTTTATTATCCTCTAATATTTTGCCAAAACTTTCTCAAAAAAAAAAATAATAATATTTTGCCAAAAAAAAAAAAATCTTTACATGTGTCACATTAATTCAAATAAGTGTATATATATATATATTTTTTTAAAAAAATCATTGTTATAAATTGTCTCAAATACCTAAATTTGTTTGGTTGGGTTTTCTTGGAGAGAAACGTAGGTTTGTTTTTTCTTGGTGTGGAAGATATAAACTTTCCTTGATATGGAAGGAAATCTCCTTGTGAAAGAAGTAATTGAGTATTCTTTATGTATTAAAGAATAGAATTGGAACCTTATAAATAGACATAGTTGCAAATAATTAGGTGGCTTTTACTAGGGTTCTCCTAAATTGCGAGAGAAAAAAGACTCTTAGAAGAACATGGAGTAAGTTTCTTAGAAAATTAGTTTGAATTTTTGTCTATTTTTGTATGAGAGTTTTTACGTGTATTGAGGTTTTGGAATTGTGAGTTTGTGTGTACGAGGTTTGTGAGTTAATTTGTTGTGTTTGTGAGGTTTATGAGAGTAATATGTGAGTTTGTGAGGTTTGGTTAAGTGTGATTGTAATCCATATTGTTTATAGTGGATTTTGGTTGACATTACTCATGGATGTAAACTTGGAGTTACTCAAACCATGTTAAATATTGTTTTCTTGTGTGAATGTTCTACTTTATTGTTTGAGTTATAGCACACCCGCTACCTTCAAATCACACCGCTTATATAATTACACCCTCCATAAGAATCACATCATATCATAGTTTTTTTTTTTTTTTTTAAATAGTAGAATGGATAATTCCATATAAATATACTAACATAATAAATGCCTATTAGTAATTACCATTTTATCAAATTCCATATTTTGATATAAATAAAACACAGAGAGATTATTATATCATGTGGAACTTTCTCATGCACTATACAAGTTACTAGTTATTATGTGTGCGTGTGTAACGACCCAAGAAAAAGCGTTAGTCACATCTACGCTATACCTCCAAAGGACTAGTCACAATTGAGGCTCATTGTATGTGTTAATAAAGCCCAGTTCAACCCAGTAAATACTCGATGTGGGACTTATCACACACCCACACACATCACACAATCAATCAAATTGGGGCATCACAATCTCCCCCACTTAAATCCCTAACATCCTCATTAAGGCCCACTTTGTGGGGTAGTGTCTCTGAGCCCACATAGGGTTACTGGACCAGCTTTAATACCATATGTAACGACCAAAGGAAAAACGCTAGCCACATCTGCGCTATACCTCAAAAGGATTAGTTATAATTGAGACTCCTAGTAGTTGTTAACAAAGTCCAGTTCAACCCAGTAAATACTTGATATAGGACTTATCACACACCCACAAATATTACACAATCAATCAAATTAGGACATCTCAATAAATTGTAGTGACCTAAAAAGGGGTCTTGCAACCCATAAAATCCCACATTGTCTAGGGAAGCACATGGGGATGTGCTTATAATGTGTAGAGGTCTTTTCCCCCACTGTGTGCTTTGGGAGAGAACAAAATCGTGAGGGATATGGGCCTCAAAGTGGACAATATCTACATAGTTGGGGAGGATTTGTTATTAACGAGCACAGGCGTCCTCGTGTGTGGGGCCCACACTTTTGGCTAGGGCAAGGCTCTGCTACCATTAATAATGACCACTCCCCAATTGTGTAGATATTGTCCCCTTTAGGGCCGATATCCCTCACAGTTTTGTTCTCTCCCAAAGTACACAACAGTGGGGAAAAGTCTTTTACACATTAAAGGGAGGTCGTTCCTTATAAGCACATCCCCATGTGCTTCCCTAGGCAACGTGGGATTTTATGGGTTGCAAGACCCCCTTTTGGGTCACTACAACGTGTGTATAAAATTTGGCTTTTGAGAAGAGATTGAGGTCAGGTGGACCTATGTCGAGATAATGTTAGTTCCATATAGAGTTGTAAATGAACGAAATGTGTACAAATGGTTAAGACTTAACTAGGGTAAAACCTTGTTTATGTTCGTTTATTTAGCAAACAAGTCAAATTCAAGCCCAAATTTGGACTCAACCACTAAATGAGCTAAGCTAAAACAAAATAATGTGTTAGCAAACAAACTTACTAGTATGAGATTCGATTTAAGTATATATAATATTATATGTTTCTATGTATACAAGCATACAAATATATTTATATACACTTGATATTGCATTATGTATATTTGTAACCAAGTTCATACAATATTAAATATTATTTACAATTTATCTTTAATGTAAATGGTATATAATTTTAACAATATTTGGTTGGTGAGTATAATTTTAAAAGTTCATAAATCAAAACCATCATATCTAATTAACTCACATAATATAATCTTAACTATAATTTAGTTATTGATTATTAGCATAAACTTGTAGAGAGGTGAGAAATTTTAGTTATGTTGTTACTATATATAGTTAAAATAATTAAGTTAATAAAGAATTTTGCAAACAAATTCCAACTTGTTTAACATAAAAATGAACATAACTTGAATGTGTAATATAAGTCATTTTTTATTTTTGATTAAGAAAAATGTAATATAATTTGTTGATGAGCTTGAGTTGACTCGTTTATACACCTACTGTCCTACTTCTACTTGTAAAGTGGTTTTTTTTTTTGGTTGGGGGGGGGGGGGAGAAGTGGTTTTGGCTAGACATGTGAAGAGGTATTTTGATCGAATGTACATGACGAAAGCAATTTAGAAAAGACAAAGAAAGGGTCACCGAAAATACGTAGACAATTCATGTTCTTTAATTGCCTTCCTTTGTCTTACCCATAAGTTTGATCCACGTAGGTTAAAGCTCTCAAAATATAGTGATTGGTTTCATTCTTTGAAAGTATAAATAATATCAAACTTTTGTTTATTTTCATATAATAATAAAAAAATCTTTTTATTTTGTCTACTTCAATATCTATCTAATATGAACATCAAACGAGATTGATAAGCTTGAAACAGCTGTTTCATGTATTTTATTCAAATGGTCAAACATCAACTCCACTCACCATATTATTATATTTAAAGTTTTCAACGTATTTTACCGTGGTAGGCCTTTACTTTTCATTGACAAGGACCCAGAAGTGTTAAAATTTAAATGGACTGTACTGTTATAGGCAGGTTGCCAACACTTTGGCCTCTGTGGCCTCCAGATTGTAATCCTTCTGTTTGTTAAATATTACGCCTATTAATCAAAAAAGAGACAAGGACCCAGAAGTGATGTTTGAATAATTATAAATTTTATTACACGTATTAGAAACCACAAAAAAATAATTGAAATATATAAATTTATTAGGTTATTTGACCTAAGATAGTTATAAATTTAGTTATAGTCAGTGGTTATAATTTTTAGTTTCTTACTAAAAAAATTAACATGATTACTGTGGGGGAGCAAAAACTTGGGCTTTTGTATTGGGCTTAAGCCCCACGTTTTATCAGTAATACGTCCGAGGAGAAGATATCATAGGGAAACCTCGTAACTAATATTAGAGCATGTAAGTGCCCAGGGATATTAATCCGAGAGGATTATCCTCCTCGGATCTGGCATATGTCGGTGAGGTGAGCCTCGTCTCCCCCTAGTTCACCTTCCAGGAAGTTCCAGCGGTGAAGATAGACTACAAATGTACACGGAAGGGATAAGGATGCAAAAATATCTTGGGAAAAAGCTACTACCACCGCATTAAATGCATTACAGCAGCTTTCCTGGCCGCATTAATGTGGAGAAGACTTCTGAACAGTGTTTTCGACCACCTATACCCCCAGAAAATCAAAAAGCTGTGAGAGTGGAGACAGAAACTCAAGTACCAGGCTAGATGGTAGACAAGTGGACGCTAGGATCGAACAAAGAAGGACTATATAATGGAGTAAAACCTCCAGAAGAAAAAGGGACGAAAAAAAAAGAGAGAGAACATCTAGGAAGAGTTACTGTAGCATCTGGAAGAACATCATCTGAAACAACTGTTTTGTTCAAGAACCTACCCCTCGGACATTACTCGAAATAATCAATTCATCCCGAATTTGCTCCTCGGACTAGAGATCATCACTTGCTTGTGTGTTTTATTCTTCTCGGACAAACTCCTAACCTCTACTAATTGTTGTAAGACCCTTTATCAGCCCAATTCTTTCGCCCACTCTCTTACAAATTTATTGTATTGGGCTTATTGGGCCCATCCCCTGTTTCTACCTGGGTTTGGGCTACGATTTGTGTCCCTACAATTACATATTTTGAAAATTTAACTATTGGATTGTATGTTTTTTATATTTTTAATATGCATGTCAAATTTTATGTCAATCAGATGTTATTTACTATTCGATTTATAAACTTATTTTCTTTTTTTGTATAATTCTATATTACAAAATTTTGAAATTTAAATATTTGATTGATAACATAACTATTAATCTTAGATTTTCTGAAAATTTTACAAACGTGAAGGATATAGGAAGAAAATTTAATCTAATGGTGGATTTATTAAAATTTACATCCAATAAAAGATATTAATCAAGTGAAGTTCTAGTCATTAGTTTTACAACTAAGCTTATAGCCAAGGAAGGCCGTAGAGGTGGTCTTGTTCTTTTTTGGAAATCATCAATTAATTTAATAGTGGAAGATTCATCTAAGTATTATATTGATGTATGTATTGACAAGAATACTGTGCAGGAATGGAGATTTACCGGTTTTTATGGTGAACTAGAAACAACAAAAAGAAGTGATGCTTAGGACAGTTCATGCAAGTTAAACCACCACCCAAACACCCTATGGCTTTGTGCAGGGGATTTTAATGAATTAGTAAGACAAGATGAAACATTGGGAGGGGCAATCCAATCCAATAATCAGATGCAGTTGTTCAGAGATGTGCTAGATGAGTGTGGATTTATGGACCTTGGATTTGTCGGTCCTAAATTCACTTGGAGTAGACACTTTGAAGATGGACGGTCAATCTAGGAAAGACTTGATAAAGGTTTGGCGAATGATGCTTGGTTTCAAAAATTTCCCAGGTCACGTGTCCACCATCTCCATTGTGATTCATCAAATCATGTTCCATTATTCCTAAATTTATCAGGCTTGGAACCTCCACCAACGAAAAAGTGCTTTAGGTTTGAGTAGATGTGGCTTTCAGACAATCGTTATAGGGAGACAATTGAAGCTTCTTGGTATTCCTCAATTAGTGAAATAGGTGAGAGTGCCATTATTAAAAAGGTGGAAATGTGTGGGAAAGATTTGGCTTGGTGGAACCAGAATATTTTTGGGAATGTTAGATTGGAATTAGAAAGGAAGCGAAAGTTGTCGGTTCAAGCTTAAATGGAAGCAGTGAGTAGTGGCCTCAATTTTTGGGTTAGAGAACTCAAGCATGAGACAAATATTCTCCTAGATAGAGAAGCCCGGATGTGGAAACAACGATCATGTGTTCTTTGGCTGTCTAATGGTGATAGCAACACAAAATTTTTCCATACAAAAGCAACCCAGAGACATAGAAAAATATATTATTGGAGGCATAAGGGATGATCATAATTCTTGGCAGCAAAATCCCGAAAATATAGAATCTGTTATTATAAAGTACTACCGAAATTTGCTCTCCACTTCCACTCTAGTAAATCAGGCCGCTACATTGGATCAAATACCACAAGTCATAACCAAAGAGATGAATCAACTGCTAACTGGTGAATTCATGGAACATGAAGTTGTAGCAGCTCTGAAACAAATGGCGCTACTTAAGGCTTCTGGTCTTGTTGGCATGCCTCCATTATTTTACCAAGACTTTTGGCAAACGATGAATCAGGATATTATTAGTTCGATCCTTTCCTGGCCAAATTCAGGTAAATTGCCTCATCCTGTTAACCATACCTTTATTGCTCTCATTCCAAAAATAAAAAATCCAGAGTATATTACTGAGTATCGCCCTATTAGCCTGTGCAATGTGTTGTATAAGATTTTTTCAAAAGTTCTAGCTAATAGAATTAAGAAGTTGTTGCCCACAATCATCACTGAACGCCAATTTACTTTTACAAAGGATTGTCTCATCACTGATAATATCCTAGTGGGTTTTGAGACCTTCCATAGTATGAAAAATTATAAATCTGGAGATAATGGCTTTATGGCTCTCAAGCTTGATATGAGCAAAGCCTATGACCAGGTGGAATGGTCTTTTCTTGAAAATTTGATGAGAAAAATGGATTTTTGTGAAAATTGGATTAACCTAATGATGGAGTGTGTTAGGACAGTATCTTATTCCGTCTTAATTAATGGGGAACCGAAGGGGTTGGTGTATCCTTCACAAGGAATCAGGCAAGGAGATCCACTTTCTCCTTTTCTATTTCTTCTTTGCATGGAGGGGCTGCATGGACTCATTAATAGTGCAGCAAGGAGGGGTGATATAAAAGGTTTTTTATTGTGTAGAGGAGGACCTGAACTAACCCATTTGTTATTTACAGATGATAGTCTTCTGTTTTGCAGGGCTACTTTAGAAGAATGTGAAAAGGTTTTCCAAATCTTGGAATCCTATGAGCAAGCCTCAGGTCAAAAAGTTAACAGAAATAAGACAGCTTTTTTTTTTTTTTCAGCAAAGCCACATCAGATACTGTAAAGCTAGCAATCAAAACTACCATGGGACTTCAAGAAATCATTGAGTATGAAGGAGGAAAAAAGAGAGCTTTAATTTTATAAAAGAAAAAATTTGGAGGAAGCTGCAGGGGTAGGACGGGAAACTGTTGTCTCAAGCAAGTAGGGAAGTGCTTCTAAATCCGTCATTCAAGCTATTCCAACTTTTACCATGGGTTTTTTTAAGCTCCTGTTGGGTTTATACAATGATATTGAAGCCTTGATTAAAAAAAAAAAAAAAATTTGGGGCCACTGTGGAGACCGGGGAAAAATTCATTGGGTGAAGTGAGAAGTGTTGACAAATTCAAAATCAGTGGGGGGAATGGGGTTTAGAGATTTGACTTTATTTAATGACTCCTTGTTGGCAAAACAAGCTTGGAGATTATTAAAAAATACAAACTCTATTTTCTACAAGGTGTTCAAGGCAAGATTTTTCCCCACTTGTTCAATCGTAAAGGCGAAGGATTCAAGATCGGGTTCATATGCCTGGAGAAGTATTTTGTAGGGTAGGGATGTGCTTTTCAGAGGTTCAAGGTGGCAGATAGGGAATGGGAAATCTGTCAAAATTTGGCAACATCATTGGTTGCTAAGAAAACATCCACCTTTGCTATCATCACCTCCAATCCCTTCAATGGAGGATGCAATAGTGGATATTTTGATAGAGGCAGAACAAAGGCAGTGGAACCATGGGATGATTGATGGTTTTTTTGCTCCACAAGAAGTTGAATTAATAAAATCACTCCCTCTTGCACAACTTGAATTTGAGGATATCATTTTTTGGCCTTGGGTGAAGGATGGAAGTTATACATGTAAATCCAGATATCGTTTCTTGAAGGAGGAGGCAAAGCTGGTAGCTCCAAATGGTGGCGAGGGGCTGGACAAAAGCCTTTGGAAAGGGATTTGGTTGCTACATATTCCAAACAAGGTGAAGAATTTTATTTGGAGAGCTTGTCGAAACTCACTGCCAACTAAGCTGAACTTAGTGTGCCGAATAGTCATTGAAGACCCCCACTGTGATAGATGTCGTGAAGATGATGAACATACTCTCCATGCTTTTTGGTCATGTCCAATGCTTGATGTAGTATGGTCGGATGCTAAGCAGTGGGCATATTGAATGTCCACACAATTTCTGGATTTTAGGGAGTTACTTTCATGGATTATGAAGGAGCACAACAAGCCTGAATTATTTGCATTAATGGTTTGGGCAATATGGACTTAAAGGAACTAAACACAACTGCATCAGCCTTTCTGTAATCTGCAGTAGCTGGAGCAAAAGTGTGAGGGATGCTCAGTTGAGTTCCTTGACATAAACCCTTTACCTCGACCACATTCTCTGCAGCCTCAGGCTCACTGCCAACCTCCACAAGTAGATGTGGTGAAAATAAACTTCGATGGAGCTAATTTTTTAGAGATGAATACATCAGGAATTGGTGTTGTTGTTCGTGACAGCGCTTGCCATGTTCTCCCTTCAATGTCGCAGCAGTGTAGAGGTGCTATCCTACAGTGGAGCTTTGCTTAATGATATGTGTCGTTGTTCTAGTTTTTTTAATCAATTGCGTTACTCCCATGTGAAGAGAGTAGGTAATAAGGTTGCTCATAGTCTTGCTAGGTATACTAAGCATATTTCTGACTTTGTTGTGTGGATGGAGGGTATTTCACCACATTGTTTTTCTGTCATTCAAGTTGATTTAGCAGGAATTACTTAATAAAAGTTCATCTACATATATTATTAGGTCTGTCTGTAAGTTTTATTTTTAGTAAAATTGATAATAATTTAAACATTTTTCAATTATTTAATTCATAGTACATAAACATTATCTCCCCCGTAATTCACATACAAAAAATAAAGGTTTTATATCAATGGCAGCACGACTTGAGGAGGTTCAATGTTCCTGGGACAAATATATATATATATATATATATATATATGTAGGGTCACAAATTGTAGCCCAAACCAAAAAGGAATAGGATATAGGCCTAATAAGCCCGATACAATAAATTTGTAAGAGAGTGGGTGAAAGAACTGGGCTGGTAATGAGTTTTCTAACAGTTAATCGGGGTTCTAAGTCTATCCGAGAAGGAATAGACACATAATCAGAGGTTGAATTTAAGTCCGAGGAGTAAGTTTTTGGATGGATTGGCTATTTCAGATGGTATGTTCTTCCTAGTGTTACAGTAAATCTTGTTCAATCTCTCTCCTTAATATTTTTCAATTTCTTACTTATGGAGGTTTTCTTTCATTATATAGTCCTCTCCATTCATTTCCACCGTCCACTTGTTTATCATCTAATCCTGGACTTAAGTCTCTGTCTTCCCCAGCAGCTTTTTTGATTTTCTGTGGATAATAGTGGTTGAAAACACTGTTCAGAGGTCTTCTCCACATTAATGCGGTTAGGAAAGTTGCTGTAATGCATTTAATGCGGTGGTAGCAGCTTTTCCTCAAGATATTTTCGCGTTCTTATCCTTTCCTTGCTCATCTGAAGTTTATCTTCGTCACTGCAATTTCTTAGAAGGTTACATAAGTCAAGATGAAGTTGACCTGACAAACATTTGTCAGGTCCGAGGAATCCGACCCTCTCGGACCAGTGCCTTTCAACATTTTTCTGCACTACCACCTATTATGGGGCTTTTCCCAATGCTTTCTCCTCCTTGAACGCGTTATTGTTAGTGAATAGGGCTTTAAGCCCAACACAAAAGCTCAAGTCTTGGACCCCCACAATAGCCCCTCAAAATTTTAATTTTTCCCTCTCACCCGAGGAGAAAAAGTATAATTTTGACTTGTGTATACATAATTACATTTAAAACCATAAAGATATTCAAACCCAAGCACGTGGAAGGGTCATTTCTGTCACCTCACAAGTGTTTCTGATGCTTCGGAACTCGCGAAGCGTCATTAAATACTTTGGGCTGCGTTACACTCCAGACATCCAACGGTGGAGTTCTAATCCAATGGTCTAGATTTTTTTCTCCAATATTTGGGCGGGATAACGTCCCCCTCATTTTCAATTTTTACTATAAAGACTTCTGAACGCCATTTCTTTCTTTTTTCATCACAGTTCGTAATTTCAGAGCACTCACTCCTCTACTCTCCTTACTCATCAGACTATTCATCATATCTTCACAAAAAAGACTTCAAAGATCCTCAAGAGATACGAAGATCAGTTCGCATCCTAATCTACGTAAGTTTTGTTCTCCAAACTTCCTTTATCTCCTCAGATAACCTCCTCGGCTCTCCGTTCTCTCATTCCCAAACTCAGAATAGGTAGATTTGAGCGTTTAGTAAAGACTCCGGCATTGATAGAGTTGTTCAAAGAAAAGTACCACATACCCCAGGAAATATCGGTACGATACTGTTCCACAGAGGGAGTGGCATTTGACCGAGAAGTAAGAGAGGTCATAATCCCCATGATTGCCTTCATAGAAGAAGGCATGACCATCCCTATGGGTAGGATTATGAGGGACTACCTACGTGCCTATAGACTCTGCCCCCAACAATGTGATCCAAACTTTTTTAGAGTCCTAGGATCGATTGACGCTTTGGACCAACATCTAGGGCTGGGACTGACTTGGTATGATGTCGCTCATCTATATGAAGGCCATATAGAAGCTCAGGCAGGATTTTACCTTAAGTCCCGATCCAGTGTTGTTAAATTAATCTCCTGTCTCCCCAAATCTAATAAAGGGATGAAAGATGACTTCCTCATCCTTTCAGGCCCTTGGAGTGATGGCCTTCCTTGCCCAACCAAGCTAGGAGAGCCAGGTGGAGTAACTTAGATCTAGGATTTCTAACATTAGATTTAAGGAGTTTGTTCTTGACTCTACTTTATTGTACCTGAGTATTATTTTTATTCAATTTTTTTTTTATCGAAGTTTTTAACTGTTTGATTCTTTTGTTTGACAGATAAATCATATACCAATCCCAAGCTCAGCTTAATCAACGTACCAGCACTTAACTACCTGCTCAGGTCTCAAATTTTCGTGAACGACGACGGGCAACTTCGTGTCGTTCACCTGATTTTAGACTTTGAGCCAATTTCCAGATCTTTTTTGGACGTCGGCAACTTTATCTGAGTAGACGACTACCGTTTGGCTCGCATAGACGTCTCTCGGCCAGGTTTCCTTGCTCCGCACGATCTTCCACCCGTTGACCATCCTATTCCACAAGGAATACCATTTGCCGCCCAGCCACTACAACAAGTACCCCTCGGACAGGCCATTATTGGGGAAGGAGCTGCTTCCTCTTCTTCTCTTGAAGAAGAAATTGACAGATTCCAGTTTGAAGAGGAAGCCATCGTTATATCGGAGGCTGAAGAAGGAGCAGACGAGTACTCGTGTGTTCAGACTCCTGCTCAGATAATAACTTACATTAGTGACTCTTCAGACGAGAAGGAAGCAATGGCCCCCAAGACAGGTCCAAGTCTGAAGGAACTTATGAAGAATAGGAATAAAGCGTCATCCCCTAAGGACAAGAATAAGTCCAAGCCCCCAATAAATCCTCCTCCTCCTCCTCCCCCTCAGATTCCTGCTGATCTTGGGTTGAAACCTAACCCAGATCTAAAGAAGAAAAGGCAAATTGAAATTGCTAAAGAAGGGGAGTTGGGCCCTTCTAAAGGAAGTAAGCAGCCCAGGCAGTCACAAGACCACAGGAACAAAAGGTCTAGCTCTGTGGATAACCGAGAGGAACCTCCGGTGGCCCAAGTACGCCGGCCCACACGTACTTGGTCACCCGTGTTAGAGGTAGATGGTATGCCAATTGTGTATGATGCCACCCTTAGACATTATTGCGGGGGGCATGCTGGTCTGGTGGCTGAGGCTCTGGAATAGCCTCTCCTCCTCCCACAGGACATGGAGGCCTATAGGACCTTCAACTATCCTGAACTCTTCCTATCCCTTAAAAGGGACCTGACTATGGTAAGCGATTCTGTTCATTTTTCTTCATTTATACTTATTTCCTTGCATTTTATAACAAAAGTGATATTTTTTTTTTACTTTCTAGGTCACACAGCAAGTTTTTGTGGCCTTTTATTGTGGGAGCAATTTTTGCCTCAAGACCAAGTGTTGCACTTATAGTCTTTTTTGGCTTAAAGTACCACTAGTTAAAACTAGTGGTACTCTAACTCCATTGGCTCATGCCTTATAAGGTAGAAAGAGGAAATGTGTCTTTCCAATGTGGGACTCTAAGCCAAAAAAGACTACAAGTGCAACACTTGGTCTTGAGGCAAAAATTGCTCCCCACAATATATATATGTGTGTATATATATATATATATAATACTTTATTTTTATTTTTTTTGGATATAACCACCATAAAATAAAATTTTGAACTCCCTAAAAGAATCTCCATAACAAACCAATTCAACACCAACATTTATCTTGACACTTTTAAATGAAAAGAAAAAAGAAAAAAAAAAGAAAAAACTCAACAACAAACTAATTTGATCTTAAAAAAAAAAGAGAAAAGAAAAAGAAAAAGCAAGTCCAACAACAAAAATTTGTAATTTGTTGATCTTAAATCTTAGAAAAATACAATTAAGTGAGCAATTAAGTGTAAATACTAAAAGACAATTAAGTGTGAGGTAGTGGAAGTAAGGTATGGGATAATGGGGGTGACGAAATTTTTATTTTTATTTTTTTAATGATTGTATTGTTGTGTTGAATTTTTCATAGGGTAATGTAAAACACACAAAAAAAAAAAAAAAAAAATTTATAATGAATAGAAATGCCAATAATTTTTCAAAGTTGATTTGAATTGTTAAATACAAAAAGGGATAAAACCTATTTTCGTCCCTACATTTTCACGCGATTCTCACTTTAGTCCCTAACTTTTTTTTTCACCGCTTTTAGTCCCTAAAATCAAAAAAACGATCTCGTTTTTGTCCTTACCGTCAGTGCCCTAACAGCAAAGTCCTACGTGCCAAACGGAACAGCCTACTAGTTGACGTGACGCTAACGTGACGCTAATGTGGCGATTAAAATATTATTAAAACATATTTTTTGGCATTTTTATATGTCACATCAGCATTTTAATTTTTTTTTTTAAAGTCATGTCAGAAAATTTAAACCAAAAAAGAAAATATATTAAAAAACAAAACTTAAATTTAAACAAAACTAATTTTAAAATTTTTAGTTTTAAACTTCTTCTTTTTTTTTTTCCAAAAGGGTTTACAGTTGCACCATTCTTTTCTCCTCAACAGTCAATACCAAAGGCTCTCTCTTCTACCGACCCCATCTCTCAAATCCTAACCATTCCCAAGTCCTTCAATGGCCTATGCAAACCCCTCAAATTCCAACCATCTTGCTCCATTTCTTTCACTTCTCGTTCTCACTCACGACGCAGCAGTAGCTTCGTTTTCAATGCCTCTCGTTCAAACAAGCTCATCTTCTCGGTTCAAGCTCTCTCATCTTCTCGGTTCAAGCCACCGCCACTGCCTTTGATGGTCGAAGCCCAAGATCACGGGCTAAACACGATGATGCCACCGACAACCGACAACCGAAAACCTAGATCTTCCATCTTCTCAGTTCAATCTCTTGATGTCTAGTTCGTTCTCTTTCTAACTCATCATCTTTGTCTCTCTCTTTAATCCCATGGCCAATCAGTACTGATTGTGTGGTCTATTGGTCCAGATCTGAAAAGAGAAAGAAGCATAGAGGATCAAGGTTTCCTTCTAGGTTTGTTGAGGATCTGTGGTTTGACGATGTAATTTATGGATTTTGGGTTGATGATTGGGTTTTCTCTAGGGGTTGTTGATGATTTAGTGGTTTTGGAGAGAACGTGGAGTTGTTTGTTTTTATGGGTTTTTTTGTGTGTTTGTTTCTGAAGAAAAATTCTGGGTTTATGGGCCTATTAGAGATTGAATTGGTTACTGGGTTTTTGGGTTAATTTCTTCGATTTATTTATGGTTTTGTTTGGTTTCTTGGATTTATTTCTTGTTTTTCTGGATTTGATGGAGTAGATTTGGTTGCTGGATTTGGATTTGGGGTTTGCTGGAGATTTGATGAAGAACACGAAGAACAACTTCAGTTTTTATGAAAAATAATGAAAGTAAAAAAAATAAAAAATTTAAGTTTTGTTTTTTAATATATTTTCTTTTTTGGTTTAAATTTTCTGACATGGCTTTTAAAAAAAAATTAAAATGCTGACGTGGCATATAAAACTGCCAAAAAAATATGTTTTAATAATATTTTAATCGCCACATCAGTGCCACGTCAGCGTCACGTCAGCTAGTAGGTTGTTCCGTTTGCCACCTAGGACTTTGCTGTTAGGGCACTGACGGTAAGGACAAAAACGAGATCGTTTTTTTGATTTTAGAGACTAAAAGCGGTGAAAAAAAAAGTTAGGGACCAAAGTAGGAATCGCGTGAAAATGTAGGGACGAAAATAGGTTTTATCCCATACAAAAATTGAAAGAAGTAAAGACAAAAAGTAATAAATTAAATTATTCTAAGTAATAAAAATAATTAATAACTTAATAAAAATAATTAATAACTTTATTATGATAAGGATTTCCAAGATTTAATCTTAGATACAATAATTAATATTTTCATTATACCGTGAAACAATATGCCAATGAACTAATAGTTTATCCTTTATTCTCTTGCTAATATTATGGATAAATTTTTTTTTTTATAAGG
Organism: Quercus wislizeni; assembly: GCA_023055345.1. Classification (NCBI taxonomy): domain Eukaryota; kingdom Viridiplantae; phylum Streptophyta; class Magnoliopsida; order Fagales; family Fagaceae; genus Quercus; species Quercus wislizeni. The sequence continues at coordinate 31,184,416 of JALGQJ010000004.1, forward strand.
AAATCACATGTTTTCACAAGATTCATATCCTATCTAAGATTTATCTTTTAAAAGAACTCGTGCTGACTTCAAAATATTTCCTTAATTTGAATCATGGTTACAAATTATGAGAAAATATCTAGTTTATTATCCTAATGATCAAGAACAAAGAAGTCATTCTCAACCCCTTCAACGCAAATTTGAATGAACCCATTAAAAATATTATTAGAGCCGTCATTGTTTTATATAAGAGTAATGCTACAGCCATAAACTATTTTACAACATTTTTACAAACTATTAATGTGGCAAATTCTTATTAGTTCTAAAATGGGTCCACTACTAGCATCACTTTTATGTTTATCAATGTTTATTTGAAAATTACTAAAATTACATCAGCAATTTGTAAAAATGTTGTAAAATAGTTTGTGTTTATAGCATTACTCTTTATATAAATGTTCTTATACTTGTGGACACATATTATATATACAAAAATGGGATGCTAAAAGGAAAATATTAAAATCACTAAAATTCTATATGTAAGTGTTTCAAACTGATGTGTTTTCCATAAAATAATAATAATAAATTATTTTTTTCTGTAGTTGAAGTAACACTAATTAAAGTAGGTCTCTAAGCTTTTTATGATAAAATTGGGAATGCTCTTAACCTTTTTAACTCATTATACCCAGACAAGAACATCAGTAAGAGAGAGTCTATACAAAAAAAAATTGTCACTTGTTGATGATGCGATAAATTATTAATAATAAGCAAAAAAATTAACGTTAATAGAGAATCCAAACAAATTCAATAAAGGTTTGATAAACGTTGTCATTTGTGTGTGTGTGAATGTAGCATTACTTACTCCATCAGTAAACCCAATTAGCTGAAGTGAGTAAATAGCTTTCTGTAACCTTCTCTTGCTCGCTAGCATTAAAATCAACAATAAGACTCTCTCCATTAACCTCTCTTTGCTGTAAGTTACCAATTACCTCTTCACCACTTCTTTCTTTTTGTTAATGACCTTTTTATCTTCTTCTTTTTTCTTACCAAAGAGAAATGAATTTCATACCTCTATTCATGGTTTCACAAACAAAACGAGGTCAGCCCTCTAATTAGCCGGCTTTCTTTATAATATTGAATCTTGTGCCAATACCTCTTTGACTCTGTTTTAGTCTCTCTTTCTGTTTGTTATTTGTTTCCATCACATACTTAAAAGTGTCTAAGAATCTAGCTACCTAAGAACCGTCCATATCTAAAGCTGTCATCAAGTTCAAACCAGCTGGTGCCTGGTGTTCTGCAAGATTTGCGCATTATATTTGTCTGTTCCTCTTCTTTGCATTGAAATCCTTTCAGAACCTCCAAAAGGGTACTCTCAAATTTGCTTTCTGCACTGGGATTACGCGTCTTGAAGCTCACATGACCCAAAAGGTGCTAACTTTGTTCTTTCTTATTCTGTTTGTTTCATGGGTTTTTTTATTTCAATAGTATTTGTGAGTTCTTGTGTTGCTCTTCCTGTATAAGAACCCCAGATTTCATTTCCAGCTCATCTTAAGAAAACCCCATCCATCTCTTTGTTCTTCAATAAATTTCCAGTCTTTAGTAATGATGGGTTATAGAAAAGCTGAATTGTTTACCTGGGTTGTATCATTTTTGTGCTTGTCATGCTTGTCTAGTGGATTTATTCCAGTGGACAATTACCTTATAGACTGTGGATCATCCACAAATACTTCAGTGGATAGCCGTGTATTCATTGCTGATAACCTGGCTTCAAATTTGCTTTCAACCCCTCAAGATGTTCCTGCCAAAACCAATTTGAAATCCACCACACTCTCCTCAGATTCACCACTGTATCAGACAGCCAGAGTCTTTACCGGATCCTCAAAATACACCTTTTCAATCCACCAGAGTGGGAGGCACTGGATCCGCCTCTATTTCTATCCATTCGTATATAATAGTTACAATATGAGTGTGGCAAATTTTGCTGTCTCAACTCAAGACCATGTCCTTCTGAGCAATTTCAGTGTGACAAGCGCTGCTGTTGTTAAAGAATTTTCTCTAAATGTGACGTCAAATGACCTTGTAATCACCTTTACCCCTTCTGCCAATTCAATCGCCTTCCTAAATGCCATAGAAGTGGTTTCAGTCCCTGATGCGCTCATTAGCGATGATGCCCATACCATTAGTCCAGTAGGAAATTTCCAAGGGTTGTTGCCTATGGCACTTGAGACGGTTTGGAGGGTGAACATGGGTGGGCCAACAGTCACACCTAGTAATGATACACTTTGGAGAACTTGGATTCCTGATCAAAGTTTTTTAGTACAGCCAAACGCTGCCAAGAATGCCTCAAATATTGCAGCTGTTAACTATGTTAAAGGCGGAGCAACACAGGATACAGCTCCACAGACTGTCTATGGAACTGCCACGCAGATGAACTCAGCATATAATCCTAACAGCAATTTCAATGTGAGCTGGGAGTTCGATGTGGATGTAGGATTTGAGTACCTTGTCCGTTTTCACTTTTGTGATATTGTGAGTACTAGTCTTAACGAGCTCTACTTCAATGTTTACATTGACCCCTGGATTGTTGTTCAGGATCTTGATCTGAGTACTTATTTGATAAACGAATTGGCTGCTGCATATTATATGGATTATGTTACGGTGACAACTGTTAGCAATAAGCTTCGTATAAGTGTTGGTCCATCTACTATAAAAGGTAATTACCCCAATGCCATCTTAAATGGGCTGGAGATCATGAAACTGAACAATTCTAAGGGCAGTCTCAGTGCGGCAGATGCTGTGATTAATTCAAGTTCAAAGAAAAATGTAAGTGTGATGGTGGGTACAATAATTGGGGCCTTCATTGCCTTAGTGTTTGCTGGAATTCTCTTTATGTTGTTCAGAAAGAGAAGAAGACTAGCTCGTCAAAGACTTTCTAAGACGTGGATTCCATTATCCACAAATGGAGGAAATTCTCAATCCATGGTAAGCAAATATTCTAATGGAACAACTCTTAGTGCCATCTCTAACATTGGCTATCGCATTCCTTTTGCGGCAGTTCAAGAGGCCACAAACAATTTTGATGAGAGTTGGGTCATTGGGATTGGTGGATTTGGGAAAGTGTACAAGGGAGTTTTAGGTGATGGTACAAAAGTGGCTGTAAAGAGGGGAAATCCTCGATCCCAACAGGGACTTGCAGAGTTTCAAACTGAAATTGAGATGCTGTCTCAGTTCCGCCATCGCCATCTTGTTTCACTGATTGGATATTGTGATGAAAAGAATGAGATGATCTTGATATATGAATATATGGAGAATGGGACCCTCAAAAGTCATCTTTACGGCTCAGGTCTTCCAAGCATGAGTTGGAAGGAGAGGCTTGAGATATGCATTGGATCAGCTAGAGGACTTCATTACCTTCACACAGGGTATGCAAAAGCAGTTATTCATCGTGATGTAAAGTCTGCTAACATATTGCTTGACGAGAATCTCATGGCCAAGGTAGCTGATTTTGGGCTCTCGAAGACAGGGCCTGAAATTGATCAGACTCATGTGAGTACAGCAGTGAAAGGAAGTTTTGGTTATCTTGATCCTGAATATTTCAGGCGGCAACAACTGACGGAAAAGTCAGACGTGTATTCATTTGGTGTGGTTTTGTTTGAAGTTCTTTGTGCAAGACCTGTTATTGATCCATCCCTTCCAAGAGAAATGGTGAACTTAGCTGAATGGGCAATGAAATGGCAGAAGAGAGGGCAGTTGGACCAAATAATAGATTCCAGTCTTGTGGGAAAAATTAGACCAGATTCTCTGAGGAAGTTTGGAGAGACTGCTGAGAAATGCTTGGCCGACTTTGGTGTTGACAGGCCCTCTATGGGAGATGTCTTATGGAATCTCGAATATGCTCTTCAACTTCAAGAAGCAGTTATTGATGGTGATCCCGAAGAAAACAGTACTAATTTGATTGGTGAACTCTCTCCGCAAGTGAACAATTTCGGTGACAGCAATACTAGTATTTCTGCTACACAGTTTGAAGTGTCAGCCGTGGAGGATCTCTCAGGTGTTTCCATGAGTAGGGTGTTCTCACAGCTGGTGAAGTCTGAGGGTAGGTGATTGGTTGGAGATAGTATACTCTATGGTTTCAGCTACTTTCTAATATGACTTCTGTGCCTTTTTTACCATATTGTTCACCATATTCCACTAGATAGGAACTTATCTTGGTTCTGTTATCCAAAAACTGAGACCTGGAATTGTCGAAATATGTTTATTTTTTCTGATAAAATGATTTTAGCATCCCCCAGTGGCCTGTACAATATGTGGCTTGTTTGATTGACTACTTTAAAATTTGAAGAGGAACCCTGCTCCTATTCTACAGTTCTTGAAGTATTTGACTATTTGTAGAGGTGTCCTTGGCAGAGTTCTGCAATCAAACTGCGTGAAATGTGATTTGTGAGTTCTCTGTAGTACAGAAGGGCTGGTGGTTCAAGTGAGTTTTAGCAGTTTGCAAGGATGTTGTATCTGAAAGTTGTCGTTGTAGTGTGTTTCTTTCTTTGTGTTTTATAAATTCCCAACTCACACATGAAGCAACATGTTAAAGATTACATTCATTATTTACTTTGGCTTGTAGTATTTGTTGTGAGTGTATTTTTTTAGTATGATCCTACTATTTACCGTCATTCTAGCTGGTGCTAACTGCTAAAATTTTATTTTCTTACCTTTGGATTATTTGGCTAGTTCATCTGTGCCAATTATTTTTTTTTTTTTCCCCTCTGATCTTGTATTTAATTGGTTGCATCTTGGATAATAATGAGTTCAAATATTGTCACGAGGCAGTTGGGGGTGCCATAAATTATGGTCCCTTAGTTTACATTTATGATGTCACGTTGTGATGCAGTTTTATGTCCTCGAGAATATGGTGACAAAACTTCTGTTCCTCTTATGATATTATCTCTATCATTCAATGAGTCTAGGACTTCTCCAATAGTTATATATGACCCAAAATCGTCTTTTGCAAAATTATTTCAATTGCATTATGTGTGTGTGTGTGTTTTTGGCAAAGTTGCAATTTGTGTTTCGAAAAACAGAACAGAACAACGTGCATTACTTATTGGTCTAAATTTCATTGTTCAATGAATTTATGTGAGGGCTGTAGTTTAGACTATAGTATTACAACTCACCTAACTTCATGACAGATATGAAGAACAACATGCCACCCACTGACGCACTAAGTAAAAAGCCTGCAGTCCACTATAAATGAGTCATAGAGTGATTATAAAACATAAAGAAACTCTGAAAAATAAAATGTCACATGGATCAGCCAATTAGCATAGATGCCGTGGTTCTACCTTTAATGTCGGTCTTTCCGCCAAAGCTGAATTGGTATATTTTCGTGCACAAAGGGTAAGGGGGTTTAGAGGCGAAAGAGTTCGAGAGCAAATAAATATGTTGTAATTATCTCTCAAAAAAAATTCCTCTTTCTAATTTTTTTTTATTTTTTTACAAAAATTATTTTTCTTTCTTTTTTGCTCTAATATACTTTTTTACTCTAAATAGAGTATTTAATAAGCAGTGTAATTAAACATTTGGTGTACGACTTTTATTTCATGTTTCAAAAATGGTTTCTGGCCTTTCAAAATTTTAGTAAAGTCATTAACCTTTTAAAAGTGTCAAAAAGATCTATGATGTCAATTAGTTGAAGAAAAAAATAATACATTTCACACGCAAACGCTAAACCAAGTACTGATACTAACGTAGAGCCTAGACGATAGTTTTTTTGACAGGAATCTTTTTGACATCAACACTGAGTTAAAAATAAAAAATAAAAATTCCTACAATCTTCAGCTGTCACCTATGCTCTATGTCAATTCTTTTGCTTGAATTTAGTAGTTTCATTTGATAAGTCATATTTTTCTATCAACAAGTTGACAGTAGAGACATTTTGATACTCATTTAAAAGGTTAAGGATTAATCTAAGTTAGGAACTATTTTGAAATATGGGATAAAGATTAATTACCTAATTTTTTGTTGATGTTGTTGTTGTTGTTGACAATTTAATAGTTACAATGGGGAAGAAATGGTTTGAATGATAGATGTCTTTATTGAAAACATTAGAAAGTGCCAAACAGTTGAGTTACAAGCAATAACAAAGCCAAACTATCTTCTTAAGGGGGTCAATGTGTAAAAGTTAGTATATATTTTTTATAGAAATTGTAAGAAGGAGGAAGTGTTTTTTCAAAAAACTTAAGGGGGTCTTTGCCCCCCTCCCCCAATAGCTACAAGGCTCTTAACAAGTACCAAATATATAATATTAAACCTTAATAAAACATTAAGATTCATCGATCTTATATATTAGTGAATCTTTTTAATTTTATCTGGTAAAAATTGATAGAAAAACCCTCAATCTTACACCCACGGTAGGTTGTATAAAATAATTTGCAAATAGGGCAGCAATACATGTGCCCGTAAAGCAGTCCTCTTAAAGGCTGAGAATTTTTGGAGGGACCATTTTCCTCTGGACATTATACACCTTTTACGTCGTATTTTCGATAAAAATATCTATTTCCTACCAAACTTGGATCAGTTGGATGTCATTAATAAATGGAAATATATATACTATACATATCTATTTTCTTTTGAACTTTAGCCTAGTAATAAATATAATATTTAATATATCTATCTTTATTGCCTTGATTATGGCTTTTTTCTAATAAATAATTATTTAGTTTTTTTGGGACAAATAAATAATTATTTAGTTAGAGAATATAATTTTTTTAAAACATAGCATATACTTTGACACTATAAGATTCCCATGGCCATTAGTTTAAGTATAAATAAATAATTAAAATTTTATCTTTTACATCTCACACTCATTTTATCCAATTTTATTACACAAATACAAGTTTAAATAAGCTTTTTGGAAGAAATCTAAATTTACAAAGACCTGTACAAAAGAAACTAGAACTATTCCCTGCTTTAGCCAAAAGACTATACATATCTATTTTCTTTTAATTTTCCTCCAAATTAATTTGAAGAAATTGAATCACTTCAAAAAGTTGGATTAGCTGTTTAGCCTGTTTATAAGTCCAAGGACTTTTTTTGCCCATAAAAAGGAAAAAGAAAAAGAAAAAACAGCAATAAAAAAAAATGCCTTTATGCCATGCAGGGGCTGGAGCTTCAAGATAAGGTAAAACAAGTATTTCCTTTCTGTCATCTGAACTTGGGACTGTTTGTAATGCCACTGGATGTGGCTGATGAAGAACAAAAAGCAATCTAGATGGGCTTTGCCCAATTTTTTATAGAACAATCTCAGAGAGGTCAGTTAAATGGGCCTGCTGGACCAAACAGTCGTGTAGGCTGTGTGAGCAAGTTGGCCTTTGGTAGTAAAAAATTGAAGCCTGTATGTATTTAGAAGCCCACTAGGTTTTCAAAGAACAAGAAACAAAAATAAAGGTTTGGTCTTGAAAGGTTATTTGCTAAATTATGGGTTTGTTTGATTGGAGATGTGGAAAAGTTGGAGAATAAAAAATGGTGAAATGATAGAAAAGTAGGAGGATAGAAAAATTTTAATTTCTCTCATTTTTGTTTGGTTGGGAGTGAAAAAGTGAAGAAATAGAAAAAGTGAACTTGTATAAATTTACTCATATACCCTTGTTAAAAAATAATGGCCAATTAAAACAAAAAAGTGTAAAAACCACCAACTTTATTAAAAAATAAAAATCATGTCCAGTTAAACAAAGAAAAAGAAAAGAAGAAGAAGAAGGCAACGCTTAGGAAATCCCCAAAAAAAAAAAAAATGAAGAAGAAGAAGAAGGCAACAACCAATTTGGAGAAAACTTTTTGGCAGGTCTAAGGAGAAAACACCTTGTCCTCACCATTTATTTTCCTTCCTCTCCACTCAACCAAATACACTCCAAAATGTTTTCCTTCCTATTTTTTCTCCAAATTTTTTCATTCATCCTATTTTACCTCCAAACAAACACACCTTATATGTTTAGTCATGAAAGGTTGGACAAAGGAAGCCCTAATTGGGAGCCATTAATTGCTAAGCAGGGGCGGAGCTATGTTGGTGACTGGGGGGGCCATGGCCCCCCCAAAAGTTTTAAAAAATTTTTTAGAGTGGGTAAAATTATATACTTGAACAATTTTTCTAAGAATTGGCCCCCTCATGAAAAATTATTTGGCCCCCCCATTTGTCCACATTTAGTGTTCCTTGCAAACTTGCTTTTTAACTTTTAATATTTTCCCTCGTTTATTATTAGTCTTTACTGTTGAAACTCCTTCATATGTCAAACCATTGGCTTGATTAGAAGTTTTACTTTTTCAATTTCCAAGCTTCAATATATTTTTCTGACCTAGTGTGAGCTGATTTTGCTCTTTATTGTTATTATATTGCTCTATGTTGTAAGCTGAGATTGTTATCCGCATCTGTTGCTACTTGCTAGTAAATGTTGCTTTCTGTTACTGAATATACTTGTCGCTATTTTCCTACTTTGTTTTTTTTGCTCTATTTTGCTGTGGCCATTCTTTTGGCTTTGTATTCTTTCTTTTCTTTGTATGAAATTTATAATTTTGTCTCAAAAAAGAGTGCTGAGCTTATTCGAAACTAGCAAAAATGACTTTAAGATCTTGAGTAGTACTAGAGTATTCTTCTCCATTTTTTTTTAATTAAACCAATTGATAAGCTTTATTCAAAATACAAAGTCATCTTGTATTTTTATATATAATTTTATATTGGCTTATAAGGATTTTCTTATTTTTAATTCTAAAAATTTTATATTTTCTTGTAGATGTAATTGTTATATTTATATTTAATTTCTTGAATGGTTTGAATTTATGGTTGTTAAAAGGACTAAGAGAAATTTAGAAGGGAAAATGAACTTAAGATACTTAATTTTAGTTTTTTTAAGTGCTAATAAGAATTACATTGATTAAACCAATACACAAAAACATATACATAGCATTTTGAGTTTTTCTTGAATTGTGACTCACTACAAGATAGTTTAACCTCGGCCCCCCCAAACCAAAATTTCTAGCTCCGCCCCTGTTGCTAAGGTTGCACTTGCAGCCTTGCTTTGGAGTTTGAGCCCTAGATTTGGCTAGGATGGAACAATTGCGGAGGTTTGTAGTGGAAGGGGAAGCAAAAATTTGTGTTGACGCTTCAAATGGAGATCCACAGTCTCATTGTAATGATGCAAAATTGATTAGTTTTTTTTTTTTTCTCTAATTGTTCTTTTGTTTGGGTAAAAACCCAAAAAAGGAAGCAAACTTGGTTGCTCATACTCTAGCAAAGTTTGTTGCCCACCAATCGATAAACACTCATCAAAATATTTTCTTTTGTTGTGATAGTTCTTCTCTTTGTCATCTGTCAGAGCGGCTTGGTTGAGAGATGTTTTTGTTTCTTTTGCTTAATGAAATATCTCCTATTTAGCAACAAGAAAAAAAGCCATTAAAACGTAGTCATTGTTACGTGTCTATAATTTTAATTATTAATTTACGTATTGGGCTCAAGTCACACTAAAGATGATAGGCTTAAGTTACACTTGATCCAGTCCAAGAGTTAATTTTTTTTTTTTTTTTAACTCCCTAAAATAAAAATTTGAACATTCTAACCTTAATTAAAAAAAAAAAAAAAAAAAAAAAAAAAAAAAAAAACCTCAGTTAAAATAAACTTGAATATGATACTCTTAACAATATCTTGGCTTTCTTAAGCACAAGAAAATGCCCAACAACAAACCAACTTGATCTAAGTTCTAATGGGGAAAAAAAGTAAGCCCAACAACAAAAGTAGAAATTTGTTGATCTTAAAATCTATTAAAAAAAATCATTTAAATTTTAACAAATTTGAAATAAATCAACCAAATAGGAGATCAATGAATGAATGAATGATAACTTGATTGTTTACATTGGAAAAGATGTAGCTCACAAGATTATAACAAAGCTACTATTTCAAAATATGAAATCTCATAGAATTCCATTATAAAACTTCATGTATTTGCTTTGTTTTTGTTTTGTATTTTTTAAAAGATTTTTTATAATTTATGTTTCTTATTAAGCCTCCTAAAAAATTCTAAAGCTGCCGCTGACCCGCTGCACTTGATAGTACTAAATAATGTGGTATATACCATTTTATTATTTGTGATTGGATCTGGAGTTTTTTTTTTTTTTTTTTTTTTGGAGGAACGGATCCAGAGTTTATCAAGTCTACTTTAGATGATTGGATTACATTTTTTTTTTTCACTTTAAGAGATATCCCATTAAAAAAAAGTTCAAAATCATAGTTTCTTCTTCTTCTTCTTCTTAAAGACGTGATTACTTTGCAATTACATCATAGTTTTTAAGAGATACTAGCCTCACCACATGTGTTTCGCACGTATGATATATATATATATATATATATATGTGTGTGTGTGTGTGTGTGTGTGTGTGTATTGGGTTTAGTATCATAGTTTTCCATTCATTTATATCTTTTCATGCACTGAAAATATGTGGGGATGCTAAATGCTTAGAGATTTTTCTGTTTAAAATAAAATAGGTGTGTTTTGTTTAAATTGCTTTTATTTTATGAATTTTCCCCCCTTAATTGAAAATTTTTAAGTGACTAGGGATGTGAGGGGTGTTCACCAAACTGCACCACACAACAAGTAACAGTACATCGCATCGCATGGTGCAGTATAGTTTGCGGTTTTAATAATAAGAAAACCGCACAAACTACACCCTCTCTCTCTCTCTATATATATATATATATATATATATTATATTTAATATTATCAATATTTTAATAGCCCTAACTTTCCCAAAAAAAAAAAATTAATAACCCTAACAGCTAGTTGCTAGGGTATTAAACTATTATAATATCAAATACACATTATTAATAGTTTAATACCCTAGCAGCAAACCACCTAACTCATTGTATCAAATTCTAAAAAAAAAAAAAAAGCGTATCACTCTCTCACTTTGTCTCAGTGTCTCAACCCTTAGCGCCGATCTAGGCCTTCATTTCTCCGCCACCGAGCATTAAACCACACCTTTCAGGTTTATTTCTTTTAAGTCTCACACCAACTCCCCTTTCTTTTTTGGTCATTATGTTTTGTATAATAATTTTTTGATTAAGTATGTGTGTGTGTGAGTGTATAGAGGATTGGATGTGTAGGAAGAGGAAAATAGGTGTGAAAATCTCAATCATATATTTTTGTGTTTATTAGAGTTTTTGTTTTGGCATTAGATTTTGATCGTTAAAACATTTAAGTTGCTTGCTATTGTACCTTGTTCAAACCATGGTTTTCAGACCCGGATTGGACCGTACGATCCAACCGGATTAACCGTGACCCTCTCAGCAATCCGGTTCTTTAAACCCAAAAAACCGTTCTATACATAAAAAGCATGAAACCGTTCAAACCGCGGTTGAATCGGCCGGGTCTAAAAACCGTTCACGGTTTTCACGGTTCAAATCACAGCAATAAAAAAAAATTTAAAAAAATGGTTGAACCTTCTTCTTCTTGCGTGTCTCTCTATTACTCTTTGCATTTTTCTTTTTCCGCTCTCAGATCTTCCATTTCGTGTCTCTCCATAAAGTTTGGATCTTTTTTCTCAAGTGATAGAGAAGAGAGGGCAGCATGAGATAGAGAAAATGAAAGAAGTTGTTGACCCAAAAAAAAAAGGTGAAGAAGGAAGAAAAGAACAGAAATTCACAAGCACACGGTGGAGGATGCTCAAGTGAAGAGAAAAATAGAAAGCACTGCATCTGAAACTTTCAAAGAAAGAAGTAAAGAGAAGTTTTGAGTGGTAAAATGCCAACTTTGAAGCACTTTGCGTGGAGGAGATGCTGCCAACGCATCCTTGGAAGCTGAGCACTTTCATTTTATATTAATACTCTTTACTTTTATTTGTTTGCTTTATTGGTCTGTCCGCCCACCAAAACAAGAGACTTCAAGTGCTGTGCTAGTTAGTGTACTGTTGAAGAAGAATGAAGGCTTCAGGTGTATCATCACATCAATTCACAACTAATGTCTAATGGGCTATTTATGTTGGGCCCAAATAACCTAACAATTACAACAACTTTAGTTTTCTTTTAAGTTAAATCACAAGGCCCAATGTTTCTTTGTTTAGCCCAAAAAGCATTTCCATTACACGTGCAAAATATGAAATTGCTAAAAGCATGATGAGAACTTTTGAGTGAGTTGAATCAACTTGATTCGAGCTGATTAGGAAAAAATATCCAAGATATAATAATGGGTTAAAATGAAAAAAATATCATAACTTAACCGAAAGTTATGATATAATAACTTAAGTTACATATTAAGTTACATAATAACTTAAGCATGGTTTTGTAACATAACCACGAAAGTTATGATATGAAAAAATACATTTAAAAGATAGATTTTTATATTTAATTAGTCATTTAATTTAATTTTTCTATTTATACTAATTTAATATATTTATTTATATTTAAATAATTATTAAATTAATTATGATGTCATCACGGTTCGACTCCGGTTCAACCTCGGTTTGACCTTAAAAACCTTGAACCTCTTCCTTTTACGGTTCAATGAACGGTCCGGGTCTGAAAACCTTGGTTCAAACTACTTTACTTTACTTAAATGTTTGATGTATACCTAAGAATTTGAGATAGTGATATTACTGATATATGTTAAATTGTATGGTGATATATGTTGAATTTTTATATAGCAAGTGTATTATAAGCATGGTTTTAAAAACTGAACTGGAGTGGCTAGTCTGACCGATTCAATCGGGAAATGGATACCAGTTTGGTTCGGTAAAAATGCCCAAAATTATGTCAATAACCTGTCAAAATCGAGAACCAGAGGCAAATCTGGTTTTGCCCCCGGTCCAATTTTTAAAATCATGATTATGAGCTAAGATAGTGATATGTGTTCAATTTTTGTTATATACCAAGTGTATTATAGTTCTTGAAAACAAAGCTTTGGGTTGGCCAAAACCAACCTAGCAAATGTTGACTAGGAAAGCCAAAATAAAGAAAAACTAGCTCAATAGTTTAAAACTTGGTCCAAAACAAATGGAAAAATCAGTTTTGGGCTGAGCAGGAAAAGCCCAAATTTTGAAAAATATGCTGTCTTTAAACCATTCAAACCGCATTTTATACACCGCATCGCACATGTGACCACAGAAATGAGGTGTGGTACGGTTATGGTTTTAGTTTGAAAGCTCGAAAATGTGTTAAAAACACAAGAGCTGTTTTGACCCCCAAATCAAATATTATGGCTCGATTAATTTTACTTTATCTTATACTAAGTGTGGAATAAAGTAAATGCAAGTGGATAAACAATAAAACTACTGTGGAATAAAGTAAATGCAAGTGGATAAACAATAAAACTACTCTAAGCCATATTTAGCAAATCAAGCAATAAACTGAAAGCTAAAAGAGTAGGGAAAAAGAATGCAAATACAAGATAATATGCCGATGTGTTATCGAAGAGGAAGCCAAAGTACTTGGCGTAAAACATCTCCGTCGCCCTCCAAGCGGTAAATCGATCCACTAGACAATCAGTTGGGATACACGAATAGCAAGAGACCCTCCAAGCCTAATCTATCCAATACACCTAAGCCCTCCAAGCTCCTATTCCAATAAGGCTTCTCGGAACTGTGTCTTGTTTAGCTCTCCGGATCCCGCAATACGTCCGATTGCATCTGCCAAAGCTTGGCTTCTTCCAATGCTTCCTAGCAGCACCAAAAACTCACTTGACACTCAGAATGGGTATGGTAAGTGTTTGGGCTATCAACCTCTCAAGGATATGGAATGGAGAGGTAAGAGTTGAGGAAAAATCACAATGGATTGTGTAGAGAAATATGGGTATAACAATCTCTAACTCTCAAGGGTTGTAGTTAGGGTTTTCTCTTAAAAGCACTCTTCAACATCTGTGGGTAATTAGGGTATATATAATGTGGGTAAGGAAAGTGTGTATTAGATATGCCAGTTCAGCAAAACAGAATGTTTTGCAAGTATCTTGTGGGAAGGCCTTACCCGCGAGACACTCGCGAAAACCAGCTATCTCCATCCTGTTTTGACTCTTCGCATTCCAGTTATGTGCTGGGCACATGCTTCACTTCGCGGGAAACCTACTCGCAAGCTACCCGTGAAAACTACTTTAGTCTTCAATAGCCTTAAGTCTTCACACTCTCTATCTCTCTCACAACCCTTACAAATAAATCCCACATAAAATACAGGATACATAAGATTAAACAAAATTACAATCAAATTTGGTACGGAATTAAAGCTAACATAAACTAGTTGTAAATTACAACTTTACATAGTTAAACGCACCACAAAGTGCAGTGCTAAAAATGGGTCAAAATCACACCACATCATAAACACCCCTAGATGTGATATTTTGGGATATTTAAGACTTAGAGCATTCACAGCTGAGCTACCAAATGCCAAATGTAAGCATATTTTAGCATTAAGTCCCAATTTGTCTTAACAACCGGAAGTGGAAACATGGAAAATTGTAAATTTTTTTGACATAATGCTACAGTACCATCGTAAATGTATGATGGTACTGTAGCACTATGCCAAAAGTAATATTAATATTTTATTCCTGCTTTTCTCTTTCATCTTTCATCTTTCTCTGTCTTTCTCTATCTCTCACTCACTTTCCTCTCTTTCTCCCTCTTCTCTATCATCTCTCCATTTCTCCCTCATACCACTGCAAAAGCATCTGACTCTTTCTCTCTCTCCCTCTCTCTAACTCACTTCCCTTTCATCTCATCTCATCTCAGCCTCCCTCCCTCACTTTCTTCCCACCTTCTCTGTCTCAATCTCTCTATCCTTCCTCATTCTCAGATCGAAGCTTAGTTTTTTTTTTTTTTTTTTGGAGAATCAAATGGTCCTCACTCTCAGATCGGTATGGAGCTTAGATCGGTGTGGATTGTGAGATATCTCCATTGGGTAAGTGATTGTTCTGATTTGGTATTTGTTGGGTGGTGGGTTTTTGGGTTCGGCTTTGTGTGTGTGTGTGTGTGTGTGTGTGTTTTCTCTCTCTCTTGGTGGTTCTTGTAGTGGTTGTTGATTGTGATTTTTGGCAATTTCTTTGTGTTTTCTTTTTTCTCTTTGTGGTTTTTGTGGTGGCTGTTTCTTGTGGTGGTTGTTGTTAGTGGTGGGTTTGGTGGTTTTTTTAATGGGTTTTGGTGGTTGGGATGGTGGTGGCGTGGTGGTGGCTATTGTGGTTGTGGTGGTTGTTACTAGCTAGCTAGTGGCGTGGTGGGTTTGCTGGGATGTGAGTGACAGTGGTTTTACAGTGGTGGTGATCTTTTAGACCCAGAAAAATGAAGAGGTAGAGAGATTGAGGGAAAAGACAGAGAGAGGAGAGGAAGAGAGAGAAAGAGGTTGTAAAATTAATATTTTAATGAATAGATAATGTAAATAAGAAATGAGAAGTTGGATGTATTGTAAAATGGTATGATATAATTGATAAAATAATTTTTGGGGATGATAAAATAGGATAGGATGACAATTCCGGATGGAAATGCTCATAATTTACGGCTTGAAAGCCTCTTAAATAGTACTAGTAAAGGGTATAGATAAATATCCCATTAATATATTTTTTTGTGGGGTAAGATGTTGATCCATTAATTAAAAAAATTTATTCTTAATTGGTGTTACAGGTGTAACACTAACACTAAACACCATCCGTAACTTTGATCTTTATCCTCAATTTATGTATTTGAAAGTTTAAACCATAAAAAACTATTTTATCTTTTTTATTTATTTATATTAAAAATCCTTTTATCCATTTACTTATTCATAGTATACCGTATACTCCCTTAACAGATAGAAAGAGACCGGGATAAAAGTAAGGACACATCCATTGTCCATTGACAATAAGATAAGTTGAAGAATTCATTTGCTTTATTTAGTTATTATCATTAATCATTATACTAACAAACAAGAAAAAGCAAACAAGAACAACAGAAGCACTATATAAAATACATAAACAACACCTTATCAAAAATAAATAAATAAATAAACAACAGAAGCATTATATTTATACCACAAAGGGCACCTACTTTTTCCTTTATCATCTTTAGTAATTAGTATGAGGTCAACGATAATTAAATATGTATGTGGCCCTCAAAAAATGAAAAAAAATAATTGTGAAGAACATACCTCAAATGGTCCAATTCCATTGCATGCCCATTGGCAATAAAAAAGAAAAGAAAATGGAAGTTACCAATATCAATTCTTTGTTCAGTAAAAATTATACTTTGTTACCTGTCATTTCTCCAATATCTTGAATTAAATAACAAATACATAATTTATGCAAAACTTAAAGCGTCCAACAACAAATCCTCAAAACGCTAATGCTAAAGAAGATTATGATTCTTCCTAAAAAAAAAAAAAAAGATTATGATTAATTGATGGTATCTTATAATCATAAGAAATCATTAATTGCGTGAAGTGCAAATTATGTAGTTGGCATGGTGCCACTGCCACCGCAACCAAATACAAACTACAAAACAAACCCAGAAAAAGTTTAAATATTTCACAGTCGATCGATGAAACCCAACAAAACTTGGTTTGTAAGTTCCATAATTTGCACAAACTATAAGTATGACTATGATTTTGTGATTTTGTGACTTTGGGTCCCATATCTTTTGCTTTTTTGTGTTTGGATTACTTCTCATATTAATTATTTTTCATCCCAATATATGGGTGATTCTATGGCCATCGGCCATCGCTATCTGGATAATTGTTGATATATATAATGAAAGGGGAAGGCATATGTAAGCGATAATTGATGCCACCTCATACTATCCCTAACTTTTATACGCACTAGGACCACCCACCACCATGAATGAATCTAGCTAGGGCTAGACCCAATTCAACCACCACTACTCTCTACCTCTCAGTGAGATTATGGAGCCAAGAAAGTAAATAAATATTCCATCTATACTTGTTTAATGTGTAATGTATAGAAAAATCACTCTCGTTTTTTTAGAACAAAATTTGAGTTTGTTATTATTTTCTTAACATTCATTGCTATTGGCTTAAGCCGGAAATTATTCCTTAAAAAATAATGAGGAAAAAAAAATTATGTGATTACATGTTAAGTCTAAAATGTTTTCTTTAGAACTATTCTTTCTCCCATATAAATAAACAAGGCAATATCGTAGCACATGCTTAAAAAAAAAAAAAAAAGGTTATAATTTTCTTTATAAGTCTAAATATAATTTATTCCTCTTGACATTCGAAAATATTATTGCATATGATGTTTTAGGTGATGAATAAAAACCATGCCAAACTGATTCTCCCAAAAAAACAAGAAGCTGCACATATTATAGTTTAATTTCTTCTTTGAATTTGTCACTTTGTACATGAATGAACCGCACGTCCATTATTAATGAGCTTCATGGCCAAGCTAGATAAAATCATTTCTACTATCAGTAATACTAGAAATGACCAATACTTCTGTTTTTTTTTTCTTAACCAGTTGATTTGGTCATTTGGTTGGTGCAGAAAAGCACTTGGACTTGGCCATACCGTGCTGTGCACAAATAAATATTCTCTATAACTGAAAAATCCTAACCGCTTTATTTTTACTAAGTGCTAACGTGTTCAGTCCTCTCTCTGAAACAATTAATAATCGGGGCATTTAACAAAAAGTGAGTACATCCAAAAGCTTCTGACGAAATAACAATGAAATATAACTGCACATCACATCATCTCCATTAATCCTCTTTCTTTCTTATTTTTTCTCCTTAGCTAGAAACAAAATTTTAATAATTATTATGAATTTGTGACAATGGAGAGAGGTCTCAAATTTACTGCCAACCAAAAATACTGACAGAACAATAACGACAAGTCTCCAAGTTCTTTAGATATGTATCTCAACAAAATTTATATAAAAAGAAGGCCGTGTCTTCTTCTCTGTAAACATAGTGGCAGTGATTTCGATCCCCAACCCCATACTCAACTTCCAATAGAGAAAATTAAACATTACAGAAAAATAAATAAAAATATAAAAAATTCCTTATAATTAAAAAAAAAAAAAAAAGCAAATTATATTTTTCCACTCAAAACTTTCGTCCCAATTATAATGTTTCCAAACTATATATTTGTTCGATTAACACCCCAATTAAAAGACTTTTATCAATGTGCCTTCTGTCATTCAAATTAAGTATTCAATAAGACAAAAATTGGGCATATATATAATAACCCATCATTTCTGTCTTATTTTACACTTAATTTAAATTGATACAATTCTCACAAATTAGGGTATCAATCGGGCAAATCAATAGTTTGTGGACAATGAAAATGAAATCAAGTGTGTGGATAAAATATAATTTACCAAAAACATAGAATCAGATATCATCAACCACATCAACCTTGGCAGTGCAAAATAGCAAGCGCCGGAAGAAGGTGAACAAGGCATTGCATGAACCCTCCTTAGCCTTCATGAACACTCCACGGCCAGGCCTTTTCTTCTCATCAATAGTAGTACTCTTTGCCTTATTGCTTTTATTTCCAGAAGCCATTCTCAGCTTTACTTTCTCCAAACACTTCTTGGTCTTTTCGGGGACACTCTCTTTCCTAGAGAAAGTGTAGCTCCTCAAGAACATTTGCCTGCATGAAATGCTGTCCACCACTGTAGGGTGCGGACACGCCCCGGCAGCACGGTGCCCATTAGAGCTTACTGACCTCACGAACTCGGCATCGGATTCTGGCCATTTGTAGAGGTTGGTGTAGGTTGGTCGGACTGGTACACGGGTGTCTTCGATGCAGTTTGATATGCAAACCGAGGCCATTGGCTCCAAGCAAGGGTTAGCACTTAGCAGTGATGGGTTTGCTTTTGTTTATAGAAATAGAGCAGAGTGTGTGAGTTTTATGAGGGACAATAGTATGGCTTTTTATGCATTTGGGAGTGTTAATATATATGTGATATGAACGTAATGATTTGGAATGATGTTTAGGGTGTGTACATTTGAAGTCTCTAAGACAAATTAATTTTCTTCTATAATCATGTGATTTGACATGATTTAGAGTAGACAGTACGATTTGTGGGTGTAAATATGAAGTGTAACCCAAATGACCTGATAATGTTTCAGAAATTTTTTTTTTTTTTTTGGATAAGAATCTGTGTTACTAAATAAAATTCTAATTTACCATGCATACAAAAACAATTCTTGATAGTACATGCTTATTATTATAATGACACTTATAAAATATGTAAACAATTTTCATATTATATTTGTACAAAAATACGTCAACAGTCAACTTGATTAAACTTCAAACAAGTTTATTTTGTTGCGATGTGTCATTGTATACAACAATGAAATAATCAAATCAATATTTTTTTGTTCCACGTTTACCATTTTTATTAAACATCTATGATTTGAAATTAAACCTTAGTATCGTATGTAATATGTATGATTTTAAATAAACAAAAATAAAGTTATTTGATATCATACACACATAATATACTAAAGTAGAATCCCAATCAAGAATCCAAATTATATTCTAGTTGCACTCTAATTTTATGTCAATTCTCCTTCTAATTGCCCTATTATTTGACACTAAGTATCTTTAGATTTTAAAAGCATTCAAATTTCATCCTAATTGTACTTCCAATTATGCTCTAATGGGGAGAAATTATACTTTATTACCTTAAACTATACTTCCGATTACACTTTGCACCATACATTTTTTGAATGCACATTCTGCACCCTAAACTATGATTATTGTTATACTTTGCACCCCGACATTAAGTTTGTTGTTAACTTGAATGGAAAAATATAGAACCATGTGAAAATATCTAATTGCTCATCTTCCCAATCCTTTAAAAACAAAAAGAGAAATTACATTTTACGATCCCAAATTATACTTTTGATTACACTTTGTACCTTAAACTTTGAACTTCCGTCCAAGTTAATAGAAAACTTAACGTCAGAGTGTAAAGTGTAACAATGGCCATAGTTTTAGGGTGCAAAGTGTAACATGATGTATAGTTTAGGGTGGTAAAGTGTAATTGGGAGAAATTACACTTTATTACCCTAAATTATACTTCCGATTACACTTTGCACCATACATTTTTCGAATGCACGTTCTGCACCCTAAACTATGATCATTGTTATACTTTGCACTCCAACATTAAGTTTGCTATTAACTTGAGTGGAAAAGTATGGAACCGCGTGAAAATACCTAATTGCTCATCTTCTCAATCCTTTAAAAACAAAAAGAGAAATTACACTTTACGATCTTAAATTATACTTCTGATCACACTTTGTACCTTAAACTTTGAACTTCCATCCAAGTTAATAGAAAACTTAACGTTAGGATGTAAAGTGTAACAATGGTCATAGTTTTAGGGTGCAAAGTGTAACATGATGTATAGTTTAGGATGGTAAAGTGTAATTTTACCACTCTAATTGTTTATCAGTTATATTTACATGCAAATTCATGTAACAAAACTTAGAAAATACAAAAAGACTCAATCCAAATTATATATATATATATATATATATATATATATATATATATATATATATATTACTTACTTACTTACTGGATAGCCCCCAATTGCTATTTTACCAACCAACACACCCAAAATCATGTTTACTTGGAAATGTATCGCTATATTGTTTTTAGCAACAGTGAATATTAAGTTCTCAAATATACAACCTACTGTAGCTATGAATGTAAAATGAAATATATTATTTTATTAAAAATATATCATCTTTCTCTCTCTTCAGTCACACATCTCCAGCATTCTTTCTCTCCCAGTTGTAAATATCTTTCTCTCACCATGCTGCTCAACCTATCTCTAATGCTTTATCCCTCTACCTTTTTTCTCTTCACCCTATTGCTCTCTCCCTAGACCGAAGATTCAAGGGTTCTATCACTCGCAATTTGGGTCAAGGTTGTGGGTCTTGCCATCTTGGGTTTTAGGTCATGGGGGAGAATGGCATTTGTTGTGGAGACTGGGCTGAGTTTCGATGGTAGCTGGTTACTAGCAGTGGTGGTGATTGCAAGTTGTGTTGGTTTGATGGAGAGAGAGAGGAAGAGAGATGGGAGAGAAAAGAGAGAAGTGAGTTGTTTATATCATTTGATGGTGTAGTTTATATTGTTGTAAGGAGTTGTATGTAAAAATAGAAAATGGGATGTTGGTTGAACTGTAAAATGGGATGGTAAAATAGATAAAGTAAGTTTTAAGAGTGTAAAGTAGACAATTTTTTTACATTCCCAGATGTGAATGCTCTTACACACACATGTATGTATGTATTGCACCCCTGCATATACAAGAGTCATAAGCTAGTTATAATAATATGAGAGAATAAAAACTATTTTTTGATGCATTGATAGTTGGGGGTGGGAGGATTTGAACATTGGAATGTTTCTATTAGAAATACCATGAAATGCTATTTGAGTTACAAGCTTAAAAATTTCTTGGAAAAAATAAATACTTTTTTCCCCTAAGTAAAAGAATTATAATATTAATTATTAAACATTTACACCTTCAATCACTTGTTACCTTATCTTGTTGAAAAATACACTAAAATTATATATATATATATATACACACACACTCTAAGTGTCCGTTTGTAAACAACTTATTTAACTGAAACTAAAAACTTTTTACTAAAAGTACTGTAAATAAAGGTAAAATTTAGCTAAATAGTACAGTAAGACCCATGAATAATACCAAAAAGTGTAATGAGACTCATGAATAAAAGCAAAAATAAGTTGAAATTACAAATAAGCTGAAATTTTCAGCTTGTCCCAAACGGACACGAAATATATTAAATGCTTAGTTGATTTTTGTACTTTAGTATATAATTATACTAGTCGCTAGCCCTTGCGATGCACAAGAATAGTTATTGAATGAGTTTCAAGGAAAAAAAATTCATTATTTTTGAGTTGGAGTAGTAAGCAAAAATGCATGAAATTAAAAATAAAATGGTATAGAAAGAAATCGCACAAAGTTTTATTAATTAGGCAGAAGAAAGTAATGTTTTATTAGTTATTTTGTGTTGTATATATAGGAATATATAAAATAAGTTGCAATATATATGTCAAAAAGTGTCTATTGGCCGAAAATGTGCCTATTGAATGAGAATGTGTCTATTGACCAAAAAGGTGTCCATTGGCCGAAAATGTGTCTACCAAAAGGTGTCTATTAAAAGGTCATAACCCTTCATATTTGATTTACCAAAAGGTACTTACTGATAGAAAATGTGCCTATTGGCTGACACTGTGCCTATTGACAAAAACTGTGTCTATTGGCCAAAAATGTGCCTATTGAATGAAAATGTGTCTACCAAAAGGTGTCTATTGAAAGGTTATAATCCTTCATATTTGATATAACAAAAGGTACTTATTAACCGAAAATGTGCTTATTGAAAAACAAAAAGTCACAACTATTTAGTGTTTTTAAATGTATACATGCCATTAATTTATGTAGCTATGTGGCGCAATAAGAAGCGGTTAACAAAAAGTCAAATGTTTCGGTTTTATATTATATATAGATATAGATTAGATAACATATCATACTAGAAGCTACTCATCATATTATATATTGTAGACACTCAATTTCACACCTATAATTTAACTTTGGAAGATGAAAAAATGACCATTTTATGTCAAGGTGGTCGATACTGTACTATATCAGCTAGTATAGCCGGTATTTACCGTTCCGGTACGTGCATTGGTATTAGAATGCAACTATTTCGTATCGATTTATATACCAGCCGTATCGGCCGATTTTGGGCGAACCGGTCGGTACAAAAAAAAAAAATATATATATATATATATATATATAAGTTTTGTAATTTTCGAGTTTTTGTAAGGGTAGAATGATAATTTATTTGTATTATTTGTTTTCTTAGTATGCAATGAGCAATTAAGCTTTCTGTTTTTTATGTTATGTGTTTGTGTGTGTGTGTGTGTGTTTTTTTTTTCTTTTGGTTGATGCTAAAGATTGAAACCATGAATAATTTGTTTTGAATTGGGATAATGTTTTATGGTAAACTTTTATTTTTATTATATATATATATATATATATATATATAATAGCGGTAAATCCAAAACGGTATATCGGTATTGATTGGTACTGAAATATATCGTTGCTCTGGCCAAACCAGTACAACCTCTATTACGAGATTAACTCCCTTATTCTATGTACCCCAAAAATCACAGTTGCATTTTAGTCTTTAAGTCATTCATCACATATCATGAAAATGATCTTGAGATTCTAACGATCATAACGATATGTTCGGTTTCCAAATTGGACGATTGGATCGAAAAATATCACAAGATCAAGTTTTAATGGTTTACATGCATTCATTTGGATGAAATTGATCACACATGATTAATTGAAGTTAATTTTGATTGGTTGACAATTAAATTAATTAAATGAATTTCTATGATTGGTGGAATATTCTTATTAAAGTATGATTTGTTGCATAGGAAAAAAACTAATAAGCTGATTATATTAAATTTGGACTGATAATTAGGTTTTTAGATTAATTATATTTAAAATAATTATTTTAAAAGCTTAATTATCAACTTGGGAAAAATTTTATCATGAAAATAACTCTAAAATTCGTCTAAATACTGTTTTAGACTTGGAAAACACTTCAAAAATGTGCTAATCAAGTAGCTGGTTTAGATTCACGTTCAGGGGCACTTTTGGCATAATAAACATAGAGATTCGGACTAGGCTATTTTTAGCAAAGTTGTAGGGAATCTAATTTTCCTTCAGCTGTCGCAATTTCAGCTTAATCCGATTTTTTTTTTTTTTTTTTTTTTACTGTAAAGATAGAATTTTATTGATAATGGGTTTGATAAACACCCTCAAAATTATGCAAAAAGCCGAGATCTTAGAAACCACCTCCTTAGCATATGGGGTACAAACTTACAAGAGTAAAAGGAAAACTATTACACTAAAGCTGATCATTTAGTGTCCCCACAGCAGCATCCTCAGGTGCTTATCATGGTTCGGCCAAGTGCCTGTTCCATCACTGGTAGTCCTATATAAGAGTTGTAGCACCCTGAAGAATTTCATTTGGTTAGGACTATTTTTCCTCAAAGCAAAACCTATTCCTAGTGTTCCAAACGACCGTGCCACCGTTGCCCAAGTCTCCATTTCCTTCCCTATAAGCTTTTCCTCCAACTGTTGAACCAAGTGGTAAAAACTCTGCACCACTACCCCACACTTCTGCAATCTTCCTTGAGCCATCGCCCACACATTTCTGGCCATGGGACACTCTCAGAGCGCATGTCTAACCATTTCGTCAATCTGCCCGTAGATTGAACACAGCGGGTCTATAGGTATTTTCTTGCAGTAGAGGTTGATGCAGGTAAGGAGGATATCTATGCATGCTCTCCAATCAAAATTCCAGACCTTTAGTAGTACATTCATCTTCCAAATTCTATTCCAAAACCTTTTCTCTTCCTTTACCATCGAGTGCTTGACTCCAACCTCTCGGTGTAATTGAAGGGCCACTTGATAGGCTGTTTTAATCGGGAATTGCTGGGCTTTATTTTCTTTCTAGTAGAGTTTATCCCTTGTCTATGTGTTATTGAGTTAAATACGCAAGATATCATTTTATGTAGCTTGCATGAAGGTGGCTTGTATCAAGGGACGGTTCCATTGCATGGATTCATGATGGATGAGGTCCCCTACTTTCAATGTAGTGTCGGCACCTAGCTTGAACAGAAGGGGGGGAGGGGTGTGGCAGCCACTTGTTACAGGTAACTTTGATACTCTGCCCATCTCCAATCTTCCACATGGAACGAATTACGTCCCTTGCAGCTATTAAGCTACACCACACAAATGAGGGATTGTGGCCTAACTCAACCTCCATAAATGAACACCGAGGAAAATATCTGGCTTTGTAGACCCGATAGAATAGGGAGTGGGATCTGGTGACTAGGCGCCATGCTTGTTTTGCTAGCATAGCAAGGTTGAAAGCATGAATGTCCCTAAACCCCATTCCACCCTTATTTTTTAGCGTGCATGGTCTCTTCCAATTAATCCAATGGATCTTTTTTTCACTATGTGTTTGTCCCCACCAATATTTTGCTAGGACTGAATTGATATCCTCACACACACTTCTTGGGATCTTGAAAATGCTCATAGAGTAGGTGGGGATTGCTTGAGCCACCAACTTGATCAAAGTCTCTCTCCCTGCCTTTGATATGGTCTTTTCCTTCCACCCCATCACCTTTTTTGTTATCCTCTCTTGTAATTCCTTAAACGTGCCCACCTTTGATTTACCCCCAACTATAGTTAAACCAAGGTATTTTTCACAATTATTCATGACTTGTACCCCCCTCAAGTTCTAAATTGCTTCTTTATCTCTTCGGCTTGTATTTTGGCTAAAAAAGAGTATGGTCTTCGACCTATTGATAGCTTGCCCCGAGGCCTCCTCATATTGTGTAAGGATATCAAGCAATTGCCAGCATTCTCCAATCTTTGCTTCATAAAATAACAGGCTATCGTCTGCAAAGAGAAGATGAGAAATACGTACTCCACCCTGACAAGAGTAAATAACCTCCAATCTATTAATATTTGCTGCCTTCCGGATCAAGGAGGACAACCCCTCAGCACAAAGCAGGAAGAGATATAGAGATAAAAGGTCACCTTGCCTAATGCCACGGGTTGGTGTGATGAAACCCTTGGGTTCCCCATTGATAAGTATCGAATATGTGGCTGTTTGCACTGTTTCTATGGCCAAATTCACCCATTGTTTAGGCAGTCCAATCTTCATCATGATCCACCTTAGGAACTCCCACTCCACTCTATCATAGGCCTTGCTTATGTCTAATTTCACTATCAGGTGATCGGTCTTTCCTTTCCTCCTATTCCGCATACGATGTAGCATTTCAAATGCAACCGTAGTATATCTGTAATGAGTCTATCAAGAATAAAAGCACTTTAGGCATCAGAAATAATATTGGGTAAAATGGATTTTTTCTAGTTAGCTAGGACTTTAGATATAATCCGTGAAATAACGTTACTCAAACTTATCGGACGAAATTCCGTGATATATTGTGGGTCATTCTTTTTGGGAATGAGGACAATATGTGTAAAATTCATTTTCTTCAAGCATCTACTAGAGTGCAAAACAGATAATACAGTAAGCATTACATCATGCCCAACAATATGCCAATACTTTTGGAAAAAGAAATGAGATATACCATCTAGCCCTGGTGATTTTGATGGGTGCATACTGAAGAGAGCCACCTTTACTTCTTCCTTGGTGTGGGGTTGAGTTAGTGAGTGGGCCATGTCACGAGTCACTACCTTGTCAACTGCCTCCAATACCCTTTCCATGTTCCTTAGATGAGATGCTGTAAATAGATAAGTATAATATTCCTCAGTAATGGTGGTGATTCTACTCATGTCAAATTGCCATATCCCCTCCCTAACGTTCAGCCCATCTATATTTTTCTTCATATGTCTCTGGCTTGCCCTTTGGTGGAAGAACCTAGTGTTTTTATCCCCTGCCTTGAGTCATATGGACCTAGACCACTGCCTACAAAACACTTCTTCGTGGTGCAACAATGTGTTGATCTTGGTCTTTAGTTTATTAATGTTGTGTAGGTTTTGTCCATACCCTTGCTTAATCAACTCCTCAAGTTCCTATTGTTTTGCATTGAGGCGGATTTGTGTGTTGCCAAAAGTATGCCAACTCCATGCTACCAAGTCTGATTGGCATTATTTTATTTTTTCAAACAGTTGATTCATGGGACTACCCGAAGCTAGTGATTGGGTCCAAGAGCCACGAATTATTTGTTTACACTTTGGGTGCGACACCCATTTTTCTTCAAACCTATGGAGCTTATGTCGTCAGCGAGGAGTGGGAGTAGAACCCAATGTGGTGTCTAGTAATATCGGGTCATAATCGGAGTAGGAGGTTGTCAAATGGGTCACCTTCGCCCTCGGGTGTAACTTTGACCATTCAGCCGATGCACACGCTCTACCCAATCTCTCTTCCACAAAAGCTTCTTCAGCTACCCATTCTGCCATGTAAACTTGTACCCACTGTAACCAAGATCTATTAGTCCACAAAAGAGCAAAGCACTTTGAAATTCTACCATTGGAGGGAATGGCTTAGGTAGTTGGCCATTCTTCTCTCTAGAGCTCAATATCTCATTATAGTCACCAATACACATCCAAGGTAGTGTAGAGCGACTGTGAAGGTGTCGAAGTAACCTCTATGTCTCTGGTTTCTGTTGGTTGTCGGGGTAGCCGTAAATACCCGTTAGTCTCCACGATTGGCCTAAGGGAGAGAGGACCCGTGCAACGATGTGGTGAGGGGAGTAAGTGTTCATGTCAACAACCACTTCGACTTTCCATAACAATGCCAAGCCACCTCTTCTACCTTCGCTGGATACCACTATCATAGCTTGAAAACCCAAGTCAGCCTTTATTGGTTCCATCTCTTGGACTGTCATTTTTGTTTCCATGAGAAACAAAATAGTGGGAGCTTTACTTCTCACCAAATCGACAAGAACTTCAACTACCCGGCAGTTCCCAAGCCCCCGACAGTTCCAACTGATGATGATCATTGTGATTGGCGGGGCTGTGCCGTAACCTCCACCGTTTAGACAGTAGGTTGTGCTGGATCGACCACACCCTTGAGCTGTTTATTCCTTGCTTTGTCACCTTGGCCATCGTTGTTGTTTGCATGGTTTGAGTGTCTCTTCTTCCCCAATGAAATCATGCCAACTGAAGTTGTTAAGTTTTGTTTCGATCTTGCAATTTTTTTCCACCTGGCTTTGTGCTTAACTTGTAGGTCCTTTGTTGGTGTACATGGAGCTGCAGATAGAGGCGTGATTGTATCATTATTCTTCCTATAACTGATAGGCATGCAGTAAAGCTCCCCCTCATAATTATCAGTATCCATGATGGTGTGGTTTTGATTTGATGTAATATTCACTTCTGTAAATTTCAGGACAACTAGTAACATATATAGAGAGGATAATGGGGTGGTTGATCGTATTAAATGCTGTAACGTACGTGTCGGGCTAGGCAGGGCAGTTTCCAGATTTTCTGCACTTTTCTGATCTGTACTGAACATATCTGTAAGGTTCGCTGGCATCGGTGTTGGTTCGGTCTCAGCGGTAGGTTCTCTCCAGTGTCGTTCCAGGCTTTTTTGCTTGCTTCTTAGCGTTTCAAGTTTGAACCGAGTACTAGCCTTCAGCCACTCCCTATACGGTCTTCCATTCTTATCTTCTTCATTCGCCGTCCTACACTCTTTCCTTGGCCTATTCTACCACATGCAAAACACTAGCCCATTAAACATTCATATCGGAAGGCTACTTTAGCCTCATCACCCTCGGGATTGACAACAAGGCTGCCCCGCCGCAAAGGTCTGTCTAGTGGCACCTCCATCCTTACTCGAAGGAAACTGGCTTGATTTGTTTTGAAGGGTTTGCAATCCACTTCGATGACTCTACACAACCCCTGGCCAATATCCTGACCTACTTCTTCGGTTGTTAAGTCAAATGGTAGCCCTAAACTTGGACCCACAAAGGTAAAGAGGTGAAGTTCACCATTCTCGTTGTCATGCCCTTTTCTTCATACATTTTTTGCTTATTTTTTAAGCTGGTCTGACTTTTTTTTTAAGCAACTAACACCTCTATAAATAGAGAAGACCTCCCAAGCTTTAGCACCCTTCTTCTCCTTAACATTAAAGAAACTCTTGAAGTTTTTCTTCAGGATTTTCCATTTTTGTTAAGCGACAATTCTTTAGATCTCAGAGAGATCCATTCTCTCTAATTCCTAAAGCAATTTCCCTCTATAAGATTAATTCATGCATGTGTAGTTTAGTATTGTTTAAAGTTTTGTATAACATGTGTTTCTTTATTCCATTCTTTACATAATCATATCTATGGTTTGTTCATTGCATGCTTTCTTTTCCAATCTTAATTCACATGATAGGCCTAGGATTTTGTTTGTTGTTAATTAACATGTATAGGTCTAAGGTTAAATCATTATTTGAAATTGTAGATCTACAAGAAATTTCATGCATAAATACATCTTTTCATATCTCTACAAAAATAGATCTAAAATCCTTCATACAAATACATCTTTTTACATCTCTCAAAAACAAATCTAAAATTTCATGAATAAATCCATATTTTTACATCTCTCCAAAAACAAATCTTAAAATTGCATGCATAAATCCATATTTTTACATATCTACAAAAACAAATCTGAAATTTCATGCATTATTACATCTTTTTTTACATCTCTACAAAAACATATTTGATTTTTTTTTTTACATAAGATTCATTCTTTTTCTTCTCTAAAAAACAAATTGCTTAAAAAATTTTGGGTGGTCTCCTCTATTTATAGAGGTAGTATCTGCTTAAAAAATCAGCTAAGGTTGCTTTAAAAGTTAGCAGACACGAGTTGGGTTAGATTTATCCCAAAAAAATTGGATCTACTGAGTTTAAAACTGAAAAAAAATAAAAAAAATAAAAAAAAATAAAAAAAATAACCTGTACACGTTCTAGACTTTGTGCCAATTGGCACTGTTGAAGTGTCAATCGACACTCCTGACAGACTCGTCCAATTTTTTTTTCTTACGCATTTTGGACTCTTTTTAGTGTTTTTCTAAGTTGGGAATTGTATTTAGACGTGTCTTGAACTTATATTCCTGATAAAACTTATCCTAACTTGATAATTAACCCTTTAAAATAATTATTTTAGAGATAATTACACTAAAAGCCCAATTATGAATCATTAGTTCAAATTTAATATTATCAGTTTGATAAAAATATTCTACCAATCACAGAAATTTATTTAATTAATTTTAATTGTTAACCAATCAAAATTAATTTCAATGAATCTTGTGTGATCAGTTCCAGTTCCAGTTCCATTATAATGAATACATGTAGACCGTTAAAACTTGATCTTGTGATATCTTTCGATCTGACCGTTCGATTTGGAAACCGAACACATCGTTGTGATCATTAGAATCTCAAGATTATTTTCATAACATGTAATGAATGACTTAATGCCTAAAATGCAACCATGATTTTTGGGTACTTAGAGGGGGGTTATTTGGTCATCTCCCAATGTTAAATTATTAGTGCGAAATTGTGTGTCTACATATACTATATAATAAAAATTGGATCCTTGAAACTATTGTTGCTCAAAATGGTTAATTATTTTCTCTTTGTAAGAAATGGTTACATTCTCATTATATATATTATATTAAAGTCCAAGCACAATTAGGCTACAAAGTGAATTCAAATTAGTTACAATTAGCATTTTTTTTTAGTGATTCGATAATACAATAGAGGATGGGATTTGAACCTTGCTTCTCTCAGTAAATGAAAGTAAGCTATGCTATTAAACTATAAGGCTCTTGGCTTATTTTTAGTAATTGTTATGATAGTTTAATTTAGCTAAAAAATCTATTAGTTATGTTTCAATATATTAAAAATTTCAATCCAATCAAAATTCTATTTCTTTTTCTAATTGTTAGGATAAAACTCTAATATCTAAACTTCAAAAAGTTTAAATGTTACTTCAACTAAAATTTTAATACCAAAAAAATCCAAAAATCTAAAATAAAATTTAATATCTATTTTTGATTAATTAATCATTCGATCATATTTTTTATTTTTTAGTATATTAAAACTCACACGCTACATACTATCCCTCCATTACACAAAATTTTTAAAATTAATTCATAGTTTCTTTATGGTGATTGCGTGTGAATTGTACATCCGTAAAAACAAATCGACCAAAAGATCGCCACCTCAAAAGAAAAGTATGTATAATTTGACACGTAACTGCAAAAAAGTTAGAGCACGTACGATCATTTGAAAAACATTTCTAGTCTTGTAAATTAAGCAATGTTAAGATTTATGAGCATTTCCATCCAAGGTCTTATTTATTTATTATCCATTTAATAAAAAATGGGCATCGGAACCTTCCTCGTAGCCGCAGAATGACTGGACTGTGTCCAATGCAAGAATTTCGCCTCACATTGTATTACCAAAAGCTTAAAAGTAACTCTACATCCGAAACAAATTCCATAATTTTATTTCACCCCTATTATTTTAATATCAAATTTCACCCCCTAAAAATCTATTACTGTTCAATAGATAAAAATAAAAAAGAAATATTTAAATAGATGTATGTTATATGGTTAAAATGAGTGTGCAATATAGATAAAATAACTTTTTGGAGATTTTTAACCCCCAAAAAAAAAGTTTGGAGATTCAAAATGCATTTGTTTTTTATTTTTTAGATGGAAATGTTCCAAGTTTGTATGAATACGCAGAACCCCAAAGTCATATTCCAGACAAAGTGTTTCAATGATTTCTTCTCTTATATTAGCAATTTATTTTAAAATATTCATAATTTCAACGTCCATTCTATATCAATATTCTATACCTATCAAAGAGCCTGAATGTTGAACATCTGTTTTCTTGAGCATCTTATGAAATGATAATTTTTTGTTCACATTATTATTTTATTTAGGATGTCTTCACATCATTGTTGAGTGTTTTTCTTAATTTGGTAGTTTTTGCTTAAATTTTCCATTATATTTTAATTTTATTTATTTGTCCTTGACAAGCAATCAATTAAAGGTAGACTCCAAACAAGCTGGTTTTTTATAATTATTTTTTTGATAGAGAAAGAGCTATGTTAGTAACTACGATAAAAGAAAAAGCAATGCCAATATCAAAATATTTTTCACATCTTTTTATGGTAGTAAGTTTTGATTGAAACATTATTTTTATATGAGTCTGCTGCCACTAACCCAATTCTCATTATGCACCAACCACTTAAATTAAATTCGTATCCCTAATTCCCTAACTTATTGGTAGAAAAATTCCTATACAGAAAAAAGAGAGTGATGGTGTTTAGAATTGGAGCAACCCAGCTAGTACCTGTGGCCATGATGGGTAAAACCATATAAGTTAAGCCTAGTATGGAATTCTCCAAAAATTAAATATAGAGCACATAGTTGACACATAAGTTTTATTAAAACTCCTTCTCAAAAAAAAAAAAAAAATTATTAAAACTTGAATTAGAAAAAAATAAAATAAATCATCTTTAAACTAATAAACCTAATTTACTTTACATGTTAATTTTCCTTACAAAATATGTTTTTCGGTTTTTCCATCATTTTAGTGGAAAAATATGTTTTGAAAAGTCAAAATCTAAAAGTTTCACCCCCAGAAATATGTGATATTTTATTGAATTTTTTATTTTTACTTTTTTTCCTTTAGCATTCCTATTCACGCCTCCACCACCCCCCCCCCCCCCCCCCAAAAAAAAATCTTTTAAAAAAAGAAAGGAAAATTCTTTTTTAACTCTTTTTCCACAATTCAAAGCATGACCCGATGACCGTTTAGTTTTCTTTCTGCTTATGCATGGCTTGACTTTGATGCCCCAACTGAAGTGGTTTATTTCTTTGACTGACTTCAAATAGTATTATCTGCGGAATTAGAATAGTAAGGTGTGTTTAGATACCATTAATTTTGTTGAAATTGAAAAATTATTGTTGAAAATATTGTAAATTATTAGAGATATATATTAGACATATTAGCCCAATGTAATAGGCCCAAGCCCAATCTTGCTTGTACTAGTAGTCTAGGGTTTAGTCGCTTATATATACTCATGTTTTGGCTCATTGTAACACAGGTTATTGTACTACACTCTTATACATAATAAAAATGTAGCCCTTAAGGGATTCCTCCGTGGATGTAGGCCGTCAAGACTGAACCACGTAACCCTCCGCATCCACACTCTAGCATATTCAACATGGTATATCAATGCTAATATTTAACATGGTATCAGAGCCAAACTTCGTTCTTGGCATCAAACAAACATCTCTAGCAAATAAAGAAGATTCTCACGTGCACACCTCATCAGAAGTCACATATGCTTGTCTGATGGATCTAGACTCCACAGCATCTCGCAGCCACCATGGCTCACTGCTGTGTCTAGATCCTCAAGTCCAAGCAATCCGTGCCTCTCCCTATCAGATCTGCGCAAATCCAAGCCTCGCCTGATGAAGCCAACACCACAGACGTGCTTCCCTGCATATCGCGACCAAAACCCAGGAACTCGACCTCCAACGGCAGCCGCACGCGCCACCACGCGCGCGGACAATGGCTCATAGAACTCTCACACGCGCCGCTGCAGATTGTCAACTCCGAGGCCAGATATCAGTCACACGCGCCGCCAATAAGGCCTTGTCGTCCACCGATCTACTTGGCCTGAAAATATGGTGGTCATACGACACTGCACGCGCCGCCACGCGCCACCTGGGTTTCCGATTGCTCCTTCACGCGCCGGTGCGTATTGCACACTCCTTCACGCGCTGACACTGCCGCTGATGTCATCTGACGTCATATGATGACGTCATCACTCCACGTCAGCAGCCACGCAAGCATGTCCACGTCAGCCCTAGTCCACGTCAGCGACACGTCATAGGATGACGTCAGCGGATCTACTGCTCAACTCGTGACCTGACCCGGAAACCCGGAATCGACCCGGACTAGTATCCGTTGACGTTGACCCTAGACAGTTGACTTTGACTTTGACTTTTTGCGTTGACCTTTTGACCAAAAGTCAAAATTTCTGACAGGGCCTATCTTGCTCAGTTTTTCGCGTAGATTCCAATTTTGAACTCCGTTTCTTCATTTAAAGCTCCAAAATTGGTCAATTAGCACATTCTTCATTATGGTTTCTTCAAAGGCATTCTTCACAACATCTTCAAGAGATCTTCTCGTGCTTATCCAACCTCAAGCCTTCATCGAGCTTCCGCCTTGAGTTTGAGGGAGGGTGTTAGAGATATATATTAGACATATTAGCCCAATGTAATAGGCCCAAGCCCAATCCTGCTTGTACTAGTAGTCTAGGGTTTAGTCGCCTATATATACTCATGTTATGGCTCATTGTAACACAGGTTATTGTACTACACTCTTATACATAATAAAGATGTAGCCCTTAAGGGATTCCTCCGTGGATGTAGGCCGTCAAGGCTGAACCATGTAACCCTCGTGTTCACAGTGTTCTTATTCTATGCTTCCCTTTCCGCATTCACTTTAGCATATTCAACATGATGTATCAATGCTAATATTTAACATAAATAAAGATAAAAGTTGGTTGAAATAGTATAATAAAACTCATTAATAGTGTTCAAAAGTGCAGTGAGACTCATGAATAATAGCAAAAATAAGCTGAATAGTGAAATAATTTTCATTTTTAATTCTAACCCAAACGCACACTAGTAGGACCAATTTTTAGATGGCTTTTACTATTGGATTTGCACACCAGACTTATTGAGTTATTCTGATATGCTAGTTGTGAGGAAGATAGAGTTATTTTAGTGTATTCCAGATTTGGTTTTTATAACATACAAAAACAAAAAAAAAAGATTTGGTTTTTATAGGAGTTCTATGCCATTTTTGTAATTTTCGGTTTAGAAGTGAAATTTTCTAGTAGACTTCACTTGAATCATATAAATACATTATAATTGAATACGCTCACAGGCCACAGCAAACTGGTATCAAAGTTTATGCTACCTCAACTAACTCATATTAGTTTTGGTTTTGGGTTCTTAGTTCAAGTAGTAGATGATGGTCTATTTGGATGTGTAGTTATCTCATATCTGTTTATTTCGGTGATGACAACAAACATTTAATTAGTAATGAAATTTGAGATAGAAAAAATTGCTGGGAAGAATGATTTTAATTTTATGGCATGGAAAAAAAGTGTGCTTTCTTAGTGCGATAGGGATTTTCGAAATCATTACAAAGTCAAGGATGTTTTGTCAACAATGCCGACAAATGAGGAAACAGAAAGATTTGACCATACTTGAAGAATATACACTATTTGGATGAAAGAAGGTGAACTCTTATTTGACCATAATTCATAGACCATAATTCATAGACTTGTTACACAAGTAACACAACTACACCGCAAGTACGAGTCGTAATTGAGTTGGAGTCGAATTACTTGATTTAGACGGGTCATTATTTTTATACCCATGAATTGATGGGTTGGCATGAATTCAGTTAACCCACTAATCCTCTCTTGTTTTTCTCCCTTAATAAACATTAAAAATAGATTAATGGATTGATTTGTAACATAAAAATTAATAAATATCAAATATCCTAATTAATAGGTGGTTTATCATAATTTTAATATATTTCATAGTCATTCAAGCCAAATAACTTGAACAAAGTACGTAATCTAACTAATCTTATGAGTCTTACTTCCCCCCTCCCTGTGTGCTAACTTCTAATCTAACTAAACTTCCTAAAAAAAAAAAAAAAAAGTACGTAATAAAAAAAAAAAAAAATTAACAAAATACAACTAAAAAGATAATAATATCCTAAACATTCACAACAATATCCTAAATAAATATTCACAAAAACATAAAGGTAAATAAATTGTATCATTAATTGATTTTTTATGTGGAGTAATGCTATACTTACAAAGTATTTTACAAAATTTTTACAAACTACTGATGTAGTCAGCTTTTTATTAGTTTTTATTTAGACCCGTCATTAATATCATTTTTTCATTTACCATTATTCACTCACCACATTAACAGTTTGTAAATTTTTTTGTAAAATAATTTGTATTTCTAGCATTACTCTTTTATGTGTATTGTAGTTGTACTTTGTTTTGCATGATAAATGAACTCTTTATATATATATATATATATATATATATATATAAGGTATATATACTACAAACTTAGAATACATTCAATTGATAATTTATATTATCACTTATTCGATAAAAATTAACAAATCTTATAGAATATGTATCTACAATCAAAATTGGTCGCACTTCAAAATTATTTTAGGGTTTGTATAGTTCTTGTATATGTCTTATGATTGTACGATAATAATAATAAAAAAAAACTATAAAAAAAAAAAAAACCTTTAATACTCAATTGATACACTTTAGTGTTTCAAACATAGACGTCCAAAATTCAAATATCTTATTCTCCAACTATCATATTATTAAAACAAACAAAAATTGTTTATCATAAAATTAATACAATTTACTACCATTCAATTAACTCTAATAATTACGACTAAAATATAAAGATAGTCCTAAAAGAGAAGTGATACGTCTACAACATTCTCACAACAAATTGTATGTAGTAAATTGTTTCTAGTTTTAATTTGAATCCACATCTTAAATTACTTTTTTGCTCATCCATAATATCTAGTAATAACCTGTCGCTTAAAATTTTTTTAATGGAAGTGTTGTAAACATTTTATAGACAAAATATTTCTCGTCCTAAAATATTCACGAAAAATGAACTTTTGCTAATTAACTCTTTATAAAATTTAGAGCAAAACTTTGTTTTAACTTTTAACCCATTGGATAAATATGTCGAACCCATACTCAACACGTTTTACAAGCCTTGTTTCGGGTTAATTTTTGCATGAGTAAGAAATTCCTCAATCCATACTTTTTTGTCTTCCTTTCCTTAGAGTTTGAGCTGGTTAGAGCCAATTTTGTCTGATCTATATAAATATATATATAGCTCATAGTTGTTTTAATCCAGAATTTAACTATTTTTGAATTATCAATAATTCTTACAATCGCTTTAGCTTATATTTAGTTGGGATGAAAAGGGAAATGATGAAAAATGGGAGAACGAGGGGAGGGTGAGGGGGAGTATGATTTTCCATTGTGTTGGCCAAAGTGAAAAATGAAAGGAAAGAAAATGATGTAAATGAAGTTTCCATCCAAGTCCACAATTTTTTTTCCTCTTCAAATTAGGGAGAAAATAAGAGATAAAATGGCAATGAGAATAAAATCACAAAATTAGTTACCCTTATTTTTTCATCCTTTTGCTTTTTATAATAGAAGAGCAATAATAATTTACTTTTTATTCTTTCACTTTTCTACTTTTTCAAATTTTCCATCTTCCTAACCACAAAACAGAGCATAAGATTGCAAGAAACTAAGACGGTAAAACTTGTCAATGGTGGGAAACTTGTTTAAGCAAGCATGGAAGGCGCAGTTTACTTACCCATACAACCATCTTAGACAACATATGTAAAACAGATTAGACTGGATACGAAGCATGAATATAGACTATAGTAAATGCCACCCTTCAATGTCTGACAAATATTAGGTGAAGCTATCATGCGGTTCATGTACCATTATTTTAATTGAAGTACCTTTAATTCGGAGCCACAAAATTGGAATATTTCTTTTCATGTCATTTAGAGATGCTCCTTCCTTTGTGCAGTACCGAAGCTTGGAACTTATGCCTCTAATCTTTTATTAAAAAAAAAAAAAGAAATAGAAGGAGAAGAAGAAGAACTTATGCCTCTAATATTTTTTTTGTTAAAATAAAAGAACTTATGCCTCCAATCTTTTTTTTTTTTGGTTAAAAAAAAAGAACTTATGCCATCTACCTAATATAAATTGAATAATACTTCTTGTTTCACCAAAAAAAAGAAAAAAAAGTTTGTCGTATAGTTAAGGTTCATCAAATAATTGTTTGCCAAACTAATAAAGAAAGCCAAAACCATTTGTCAATATGCGTGTTCTGAAAAACATCAGCCATTGTTTTGTTTTTATATGTCACAAAAAAAAAAAAAAAAAAAAAAGCATCAATCTTCCATTTATGTGTTATAGAAGAAAGGTATTGCACTTCTACTCGTATCATGGGGTCTGAGTTGTCTATGCATTGGTGGGGGTCCACTGCCCACAACAGTACAATCCACCTACTGGTGGAGATAATAAGCACGGTAACATGTAGAGTAAAAGGGCCTGTATAAGACACAATTTGTTCGGCAGCTTTATGAAAAGTAGTTTTATAATAGGGAATTTAAGCAAGAGTGGTTATCTACTCTTCATAATTTACCATTTTAACCGGTTGCAAAAAAAGTTATGAAAAGTTGAGTAATGTTAGGAAGACATTCTTTCTACACCTAAATTCACATTATGCTTGATTGAATTTTAGTTTTTCAAATATATGTAATAGACTTATGTGAAAATATTAAAATTTAATTATGAGTTGACACATAAATAAAGTGTAGATTTAAGTGTAAAAATGTGTTTTTCTGGTATTACTTGCAGTTATCCATAACAAATATAAACTATGAATAGTGATATCCATTTTATATGAAACTAGCATGTAACTTCATGCAAACGCATAGATGCATTTAAAATTAAACAAAATTTTTATCATAAAATATAGATAATTAGTCAAATTATTTTTTATTTTTTTAAAAACATGTAACACTTCCATTTATGCATACGTATAGATACATTTAAAATTAAACATAATTTTTATCATAAAATATAGATAATTAGTCAAATTATTTTTTTAAAGTAAATATAATTAGTCACGTATTAAAATTCTTACCAAAATTTAATACTACTTGTGGGGGAGTAAAATATGGGCCCATGATCCAGGCCCAGGAACGACGTTTCATCAACAATACGCCCGAGGAGAAGAAATCACAGAGGACCGTTGTAACTAACAGTAGAGCGCGTAAGGATCCTAAGAGGCTGGTCCGAGAGGAATACCCTCCTCGGACATGACGTCTGATGGTGAGAGGAACCTCGGCTTTCCCTTAGTCCACCCTCCAGGAAGTTCCAGAGGTAAAGATAGATTACCAATGCATATGGAAGGGATAAGGATGCAGAAATATCTTGAGAAAAAGCTGCTACCACCGCATTAAATGCATCACAGCTGCTTTCCTAGCCGCATTTATGTGGAGAAGACC
Organism: Quercus wislizeni; assembly: GCA_023055345.1. Lineage (NCBI taxonomy): Eukaryota > Viridiplantae > Streptophyta > Magnoliopsida > Fagales > Fagaceae > Quercus > Quercus wislizeni. The sequence continues at coordinate 31,223,111 of JALGQJ010000004.1, forward strand.
CCTGAACAGTGTTGAAAGTGATCTTTATCCCCAGGAAGTCAAAAAGCTGTAAGAAAGGAAATGGAAACTCAAGTACCGTGTTAGATGACAGACAAGTGGACGATGAGATTGGGCAATGAAGGACTATATAATGGAATAAACCCTTCATAAGAGAGGGGGGAACGAAGGAAAAAGAAGAACATCAAGAAACAACTACTGTAGCACCGGGAAAAATACAACCTAAAAGAAAGTATCTTATCCAAGATCATACCCCTCGGATTTGATTATAACCCATGAAAATTACCCAAACCTTACTCCTCGGACGTAAAATCCTAACTCGCTTATGTGTTTTAGCCCCCTCGGCCAAGTACCCAGTTCCCAATAACTGTTGTAAAAATCGCTGCTAGCCCAATTCTTTAACCCACTCTCTCACAAATTTATTGTATTGGGCTTGTTGGGCCTATTTCCTGTTTCTATTAAGGTGTGGGCTACAATTTGTGACCCTACAATTGGCGCCGTCTGTGGGAAAGAATTAGTGCTAGTAGAAAGTTACGGCAGTTATGGCAGGTTCAGGACCGCAACAGGCCAGTCCGCCCTATGCAGAGTCAGTAAACGTCAGTCAACAAGATGGACTCCACAATCTTGAACGGGAGAACCACGTGGATAACCAGCGTGAGGGTAGTTCGCGAACGATCCATGCTGGGAAGAGCGGCTATCGACGAAAGAGCCATCTGGTGCAAGGGCACGCTGATGAAAAGGACTTGCAGCGTGAAATAGAAGGTTTGAAAAAGAAGCTTCGTCGAGCACAACGAAATCACACCCCTGCAAGTTCTGATGTCTCCTCCAACGGTGAAGGGGATGACAGTTACAGGGATTCTTCAGAAACTCCCCCCAGTGAATCCTATTCCTATGAAGAAGAGCATTCTCACAAGAGAAGGAGGAAAAGTTCGTCTAGAAGGGGAGTGGGGACCAAAGACATGAAGAAGGCTCTGACCCAAATTTCTAAGTCCCCCTTTACTAGGGGAATAGAAAAAGCAAAGCTTCCCAGACGTTTTCATCAGCCTACGTTCTCTATATACAACGGACGTACCGATCCTGTAGAACACGTGAGCCAATTCAGACAAAAGATGGCAGTTTACTCTTAAGACGAGGCTTTATTGTGTAGAGTATTTCCCTCTAGCCTAGGACCGATGCCGATGAGATGGTTCGATGGGTTGAAGACTGACTCCATCGGCTCCTTTAAGAAGCTCACTCAATCATTCTGCTCCCGGTTTGTTACATGCAGCAGAGTTCCTCAACCCCTTGATTCCCTGCTGTCCATGACAATGAGGGAAGGGGAGTCTGTGAGGTCATATGCCGAGAGGTATTGGGAGATGTTTAATGAGATTGACGGAGATTTTGATGAGGTCGCTGTCAGAACCTTCAAGGTTGGTCTTCCCTCCGGTCATGGTCTGAGGAAGTCCCTGACAGGGAAACCGGTCACCAGCTTGCAACAATTAATGGATAGGGTGGATAAATATAAAAGGATAGAAGATGATCAACAACAGCAGCAACAAGGAAAAGGGAAAGATAAGCTTGTCCCTCAAGAAAGAAGAGAGTTTAGGCCGGACAGGTACAATAATAACCGGCCGAAAAGGGATTATGCCGAGCAACAGGCATCTAGTAACAGCCAAATAGTTGGGGCTGTATTCCGAGAGCCTGTGCACCAAGTCCTGGAGAAGATAAAAAACGAGCCCTTCTTCAAGTGGCCCAATAAGATGATGGGAAACCCCGAAAAGAGAAACCGAAATCTCTATTGTCAATATCATAAAGACCACGGTCATACCACCGAGGACTGTAGAAGTTTGTGGGATCACCTCGACCAGCTTGTCTAGGAGGGCAGATTAAAACAACTGTTGCATCATTCCAATAGCTTGGGTAGCCTTACGGAAACTCGGTCGGAAAGGGGGAATCCTCCGAGACCTCCTCTTGGAACCATTAATGTTATCTTTGCGGCACCTGGCAGAACGGGGTCATGCCCCTCCAGAGTAATGTCAGTGACTCGGCTGTACCCTGAGGATGACTCGCATGAGTCAAAGAGAGCTAAGTCAAGCCGATCCTTGGTCATGGGATTCTCGGATGAGGACAAGATCGAAACTGTCCAACCTCATGACGACGCCCTAGTAATTACCCTCCGAATCGGAGGCTATGATGTAAAGAGGGTAATGGTGGATCAAGGCAGTGCAGCCGAGATCATGTACCCTGATCTCTTCAAGGGGCTGAACCTAAGAGCTGAAGATCTGACGCCTTATAATTCCCCTTTATTGAGCTTCGAGGGAAAGACTATTATTCCGAGGGGACAGGTCAGGCTGCCAGTGCAAGCCGGAGCAGAGATAGTGGAGGTCGATTTTATAGTGGTGGACGCCTACTCCCCTTATACGGCGATTGTTGCAAGGCCTTGGCTTCATACTTTAGGAGCAGTCTCTTCCACCCTGCATCAGAAGATTAAATACCCCTCTGGAGGCAAGATAGAAGAGATATTGGGTGATCAAACCATGGCGCGGTAGTGCATGATAGCAGCTATCCGACATGAGCCTGAAGCAGAATCTGAGGCTCAAAAAGAAGAGCTATAGCAATCAAAACCCCCAATGTTGTCTAAAGATGGGCTGTCCGAGGAGGCGAAATGTGAAGATCTTGTAAAGGTCATAATAGGAGATGACCCTGATAAATTCTTTCAAGTCGGATCTCAACTACCCCAGTCAGAGAAGGAGGAATTGATAGAGTTCCTCAAAAGAAACATAGACGTCTTTGCATGGGATGCTTACGAGGCTCCGGGGGTAGACCCAGACTTCATTTGCCACCATCTGAATGTTAATCCGATGATGACCCCCAGGAAGCAGCTCCCTCGTCGGCCGTCTAAAGAGCATGCAGAAGCGGTCCGACAGGAAGTGTCGAAGCTAAAGAAGGCAGGGGCTATCAAAGAGGTCTTCTATCCTGAGTGGTTGGCAAATACGGTGGTGGTCAAGAAAAAGACTGGAAAGTGGCGAGTATGTGTTGATTTCACAGATCTAAATAAAGCCTGCCCTAAAGATCCATTCCCCATGCCCAAAATTGATCAACTGGTAGATGCCACAGTCGGCCATCCTCGAATGAGTTTCCTGGACGCCTTCCAGGGTTATCATCAGATACCTTTAGCATTGGACGATCAAGAAAAAACTGCTTTTGTCACGCCAGTAGGGAACTACCACTACAAGGTGATGCCATTTGGTCTGAAGAATGCGGGTTCCACCTACCAAAGAATGATGACGAGGATGTTTGAAACATTATTAGGGAAAAATATGGAGATTTACATAGATGACATGGTGGTGAAAAGCAAAAGAGCATCTGAACACCTTGAAGATCTTCGAGTAGTCTTCGAAATTCTCAGAAGTTATAAACTACGTTTGAATGCCGCCAAATGTTCGTTTGGTGTTGGCTCAGGCAAGTTCTTGGGTTATATGGTTACTCACAGGGGAATTGAAGTCAATCCCGACCAAATTAAAGCCATCATCAGTATGCGAACTCCTCAGAACCCAAAGGAAGTGCAAAAACTAACCGGAATGACCGCTGCGCTGAATAGATTTATATCTCGATCGGCGGACAGGTGCCGACCTTTCTTTCTGTTGATCAATAAATGGAAAAGCTTTGAATGGTCGACGGAATGTGACGCGGCTTTTCAACAACTCAAGGACTATCTTGCTCGGCCGCCTGTCATGTCAAGCCCTGAGCCGGACGAGGTCCTTTTTGCTTACATTGCAGTGGTCTCCTATGCAGTGAGTTTAGTATTGATAAGGGTTGACAACGGCGTGCAACGACCAGTATACTACGTGAGTAAGTCATTGCATGAGGCAGAAATACGCTACCTTCCACTGGAAAAAGGCCATATTAGCGGTGGTGCTTGGCACACGCAAGTTGCCTCATTATTTCCAAGCGCACACGGTGATTGTTCTTACTCAACTCCCATTAAAAGCCGTACTTGAAAGTGCAGACTACACGGGAAGGATAGCCAAGTGGGGTACAATTCTGGGAGCCTTCGACATTAAGTACATGCCTCGCACCTCAGTTAAAGGCCAGGTACTGGCCGACTTGGTGGCAGAATTCACCGAACCGGAAGCGGATAGTCAATTAGCATTAGAGGAAAGAGGTTCAAAACTAGCCTGTAGTATCACCAGGGGTCCCCCTCCGACGTGGGAAGTGCATGTAGGCGGAGCATCAAACCAAAAAGGAGCGGGTATTGGGCTAGTGTTGACATCTTCAGAGATGATCACCGTTGAAAAGTCGTTAAGATTAAGCTTTCCTGCCACGAATAACGAAGCAGAGTACGAAGCACTACTGGAAGGAATGACTATGGTCCTAAAGATGGGAGGAAAGTCCATTAACCTCTTCTCGGATTCAAGGCTAATTGTGGGTCAAGTCAAGGGTGAATTTGAAGCCAAGGATGAGAGAATGCGAGGCTATCTTAGCCGAGTGAGAGCCATGCAAATGGAGTTCGAATCCTTTAGCTTGCTACATGTCCCAAGAAGCGGTAACACGCATGCGGACTCCTTGGCCACTCTTGCAACTTCCTCGGCACAGAACTTGCCTCGCCTAATCCTTGTTGAGGACCTGCATCGACCCTCAATAATAGCAAACGTAGTACAGATCAATCAAGTAAGAATGGGGCCGAGTTGGATGGACCCCGTCGTGCAGTTCTTAAAGGGTGATATTCTACCCGAAGAGAAAACGGAGGCCGACAAAATAAGAAAGAAGGCTCCTAGCTATTGGCTGTCACAGGATGATAAGCTATACAGGCGTTCCTTCTCTGGACCTTATCTACTCTGTGTTCATCCCGATCAAACAGAATTGCTCTTGGAGGAAATGCATGAGGGAATCTGTGGAAGTCATACTGGAGGCAGATCCTTGGCGCATAGGGCCATTACTCAGGGTTATTGGTGGCCGAACATGCAGAGAGAAGCTTTGGAGTACGTCAAAAAGTGCGATCAATGTCAACGGTATTCACCAAGTATACACCAGCCAGGAGGAACCCTCAATCCAATATCTAGCCCATGGCCATTCGCTCAATGGGGCTTAGACATCGTCGGACCATTTCCTAAGGCTGTAGGAAACAAGAAGTACCTGATAGTTGGTACTGACTATTTCACAAAGTGGGTTGAAGCAGAGCCTCTAGCTAATATCCGAGATGTGGATGCGAAAAGATTTATCTGGAGAAACATTGTTACTCGGTTCGGTGTCCCGCATGTACTTATCACAGATAATGAACTTCAGTTTGACAGTAAGATGTTCAGAAACTACTGCGGAGAATTGGGTATCACTAACAGGTATTCTACTCCGGCTTACCCCCAGGGGAATGGCCAGGCCGAAGCTGTAAATAAGGTCATATTAAGCGGATTGAAGAAAAGACTGGATGATGCGAAAGGAAGATGGGTGGAAGAACTCCCACATGTACTTTGGACGTACATGACCACACCTCGTAGGTCCACCGGGGAGACCCCTTTCTCAATGACTTATGGGGCTGAAGCAGTCATTCCTTTGGAGTCCGGGTTCCCAACGACGAGAACAAGCTCATTCAATCCAAAAGACAACGATGAAAACTTGGCGAGAGGTCTGGACTTGATTGATGAAAAAAGGGAAAACGCAATGGTTCAATTGGCTCATTACCAACAAAAGCTAAAGCAAGGTTATGATGCCCATGTAAAGACAAGACCTTTGGTCTCAGGTGACCTGGTGCTGCGCAAAGTCGTGGGCTCGGCAAAGAACCCTGCTTGGGGAAAACTAGGGCCAAATTGGGAAGGACCATATCGCATCACCTCAAATGCTGGCATTGGAGCATATTTCTTGGAAGACTTGGACGGACTTGTAGTACCCCGCCCTTGGAATGTCAATAATTTGAAAAGGTATTATTATTAATAAACTTATGTTTGATCAATATTCGTCTTTTATGTTAAATATGTATACCTCTTTTCATACCTCTCGACGTTCTCTGAAGTGTTTAAACTTAAATCCAATCATGCATGAGTCCTCGGACCAGATGATTTGGGTTAGTTAACACCCTTACCATTCTTTGATGTGTTTAAACTTAAATCCAATCATGCATGAGTCCTCGGACCAGATGATTTGGGTTAGTTAACACCCTTACCGTTCTCTGATGTGTTTAAACTTAAATCCAATCATGCATGAGTCCTCGGACCAGATGATTTGGGTTAGTTAACACCCTTACCGTTCTCTGATGTGTTTAAACTTAAATCCAATCATGCATGAGTCCTCGGACCAGATGATTTGGGTTAGTTAACACCCTAACCGTTCTCTGATGTGTTTAAACTTAAATCCAATCATGCATGAGTCCTCGGACCAGATGATTTGGGTTAGTTAACACCCTTACTGTTCTCTGAAGTGTTTAAACTTAAATCCAATCATGCATGAGTCCTCGGACCAGATGATGTGGGTTAGTTAACACCCTTACTGTTCTCTGATGTGTTTAAACTTAAATCCAATCATGCATGGGCCCTCGGACCAGATGATCTGGGTTAGTTAACACCCTTACTGTTATCAAGTGTTTAAACTTAAAACCAATCGTGCCTGAGTCCTCGGACCAGATGATCTGGGTTAGTTAACACCATCACCGTTCTATGAAGTGTTCTCATTCGAATCTAATCATGACTGGGGACTTCTGACCAGATGGTCTGGGTTAGTTACTACTTGTTTTATTTCCCTTTTTAACATTCCAATATAGATAAAAGCGCATGACTCAAATTTCTTGTTTGGTTATATGTGTTTAGCTAGTATGTCAACTTCCGGAACTTCTCAATTAAGTCAGCCATTCTTTTAATGCAAGTAAATAAAAAAATGAATGGAATGACAGCGGAGGGATTGGCTATTACTTGCCATAAGACGTAAAACAAAAGAAGTATACTTTCATTAATGATTAAAACAGTACATATCTTTAAAGTGATGAGCATAGAAAGCTAAAAAAAAGAAAAAAAAAAAAACAAAACAAAAAGAAACACTAAAACAAATGTCCTAGGCCTTGATCTTGGGGTCTTGGTGGCTGACTGCTGGTTCAAGCTGCGAAGGAGCAGCACCCGGAGCATTACCCTAGGAGGTCTCGGCTTTTTCCCCTTGACTGGCGTCCTGACGGGTGGCTGTTGGGCCTTCCACAGATGCTGGAAGGTCTAGGTTTGCCGCAGGAGCTTCAGACGCTGAGGCTGGCTGCTCTGAAGGAGGAGGATCAGAATCTGAGAGCGGTTGGATTTCAGGATCGTAGTACACGCTCTCAGGCCTCCTAAGGCTGGAGTCAGCCGGGACCCCAGCGGCGTCAAGGGCTTTCCCCCACGTGACGTCACAGTAGTCCCTGGCGACCGAAGCAAACTCCTCAGTTAACCTGCTCTGGGTTTCTTCCACCCCCAGAGCATAAGAAGCTTGCTTCTCGGCCTCGGCTGCCTCCTTCTGTAGCTGTGCAGCTTCCTTGGCCCGACGGAGCTCTTCGCGCAGACTTATCACCATCTGCTTCTCCGTTTCTAAGTTGATCTGGCAGAGGTGCAGCTCGCTGCGAAAAGTCTCCGCCTGCTTCTCCATATTATTCCTTCCAGCCTCAGCGCTGGCCTTATCCTGGTTGGCCTTCTTCACTTGCTCGGCCAACTGCTTCTGCTGGGTTCTCAGCACGCTTAAATGGTCCTCCGCAGTATCTCGGGCCTGGTGAGCAGCCTTCGTCTCATCGCGAAAGCGCTTTGCCCATTCTTCGGCCACGTACACTTGTTGCGCGACCTATTATGCAAAAGGAAAAAGTGTGTTAGACTTAAGAAATAATGCACAAATAAAAAGAAATCAAACTGAAGCAACTTACCATGGCCAAGTCCCTCTTCATGGAAAGGAGCAGATTAGGGTAGTCAAAGCTCCTGTACGTCGCCAGGTCCAACGGAAGGAGGAGTGGTTGTAGCAGAGCGTCGGCCAAACGACCTGCATGGCCACCTCGAAAATGCCGAAGGGAGGCATCCATCATGATGGGACCGCCATCGACCTTCAATTCAGGTGACCAGGTTCGTGGTGGCTGACGAGCCTGGGCCGCTGGTCGCTCCTCGTGGCTCTCCACGGAGTGGGACCTCCTACTCCTTCGCTCTGGTGCAGGCCTAGCCTGCTTGTTGCCCCTTGATGGGCCTAACTCCCCCTCCTCAGCAGGCTCCACCGGCCTCTTCCTCCTCAAATCCGGATTCGGTTTGAGCCCAAGGTCAGCAGGCACTTGGGGCGGAGGAGGGGGAGGGTGTGCAATTTGTTTGGATTTGCCCTTATCCTGAGAGGATGGCTCTTTATTCCTACCCTTCATCAATTCTTTCAAAGAAGGGCCAGTCTGGGGAGCCATGTCTTCCTCCTCGTCGGTGGTATCGGCAATGTAAGTTATTACCTGAGCCGGAGGGTGCACGCTCGACTGCTCGTCTGCCCCTTCCTCGGCCTCTGATATATGTACTGTTTCCTCTTCAAACCTGAACTTGTCAATCTCTAGTTCTAGGGACGAAGAAGAAGCTGTCTCTTCTCTAAGGATGGCTTCCCCAAGTGTTACCTCGCGCAACGGTGCGACGGCGAGGGGAATTCCCTGTGGAATGGGATGGTCAACCGGCGGAAGGTCGTAGCTGGCGAGGAAGTGTGGCCGAGACACGTCTATACGCGCCAAGCGATGGTCCCCGGCTCGGATAGAGTTGCCGACGTCTAAAAAGGACCGAGAAATGGGTTCAAAATCCAAAATGAGGTGGACCGCTCGTAGTTGTCCGTCCTCGTTCACGAAAATTTCTGACCTCAGCAGATAATTCAATGCTGGAACGTTGATCAGGCTGAGCTTCGGATTGGTAAAAAATTTGTCTGTCAAACAAGTAAGTTACGTTATTAAGCCTCGGCTATAAAAAAAACATATGATAAGTCACTAACACAAAATAACTAAGCAAATGACTGTAAAGGTAACGTAACAATCCTTAATGCTAAAGTTAGAAATCCTAGGTCTAAAGTGTTCCACCTGGAGTCCCGGCCTTGGTTGGGCAGGCTAAGCCGTCGCTCCAAGGCCCCAACAAGATCAGGTAGTCGTCCTTCATCCCCTTATTTGACTTGGGAAGGCAGGATATCAGTTTGACCACATTGCTACGGGACTTAAGGTAAAAGCCTGCCCGAGTCTCTATATGGCCCTCATACAGGTGGGCGACGTCGTACCATGTCAATCCTAACCCCAGATGCCGATCCAAGGCGTCGATTGACCCTAGGACTCTAAAGAAGTTGGGAGCACACTGATGGGGACACAGCCTATGGGCACGAAGGTAGTCCCGTGTAATCCTACCCATGGGAATGGTCATCCCCCCTTCTATGAAGGCAATCATGGGGATGACCACCTCTCCCATCTTCCGGTCAAACTCCACTCCCTCTGTGGTGCAATGACGTACCACTACCTCTTGGGGAATGTGGTACTTCTCCTTGAATAACTCTATCTTGGCTGGAATGTCCACTAAGCGCTCGAATCTACCCATGGTTAGTCTCTATAAGGTGAGGTGGTTAGCCGAGGAGGTTAGCCGAGAGTACAATGGAAGTCGGAGTGCGAAACTTACGTAGAAATGAACACGGATTGCTTCTCTGGTCACTGGAAGATCGTCAAGCTCTCTTTCTTGCGAAAAAATTGGTGGGCGCCTGGATATGAACACTCTGAAGTTGTAAGTTCTGATAAGAAGCAAAAAGTAACGCCTGGAAGTTTTTATAGTGGGGTTGAAAAAAAAAAAAAAAAAAAAACCATAATCCCGCCCAAATATTGAAGTTGCGATCTGAACCGTTGGATTCGTATTTCACCGTAGGATGTCTGGTTGAAACGCAATTCTAAGCGTTTAATGATGATTGTGCGAGTTCCCAAGCGTCAGAAGCCCTCGCGGAATGACAGAAATGACCCTTACATGCGCCTAAATTTAGATACTATTAAGGACTACATCGTAATTACCTTTATACATCAAAATCCTAATTTTCCTCCTCGGACCAGAAAGAAAAATTAGAATTTTGAGGGGCTATTGTGGGGGAGTAAAATATGGGCCCATGATCCAGGCCCAGGAACGACGTTTCATCAACAATACGCCCGAGGAGAAGAAATCACAGAGGACCGTTGTAACTAACAGTAGAGCGCGTAAGGATCCTAAGAGGCTGGTCCGAGAGGAATACCCTCCTCGGACATGACGTCTGATGGTGAGAGGAACCTCGGCTTTCCCTTAGTCCACCCTCCAGGAAGTTCCAGAGGTAAAGATAGATTACCAATGCATATGGAAGGGATAAGGATGCAGAAATATCTTGAGAAAAAGCTGCTACCACCGCATTAAATGCATCACAGCTGCTTTCCTGGCCGCATTTATGTGGAGAAGACCCCTGAACAGTGTTGAAAGTGATCTTTATCCCCAGGAAGTCAAAAAGCTGTAAGAAAGGAAATTGAAACTCAAGTACCGTGTTAGATGACAGACAAGTGGACGATGAGATCGGGCAATGAAGGACTATATAATGGAATAAACCCTTCATAAGAGAGGGGGGAACGAAGGAAAAAGAAGAACATCAAGAAACAACTAATGTAGCACCGGGAAAAATACAACCTAAAAGAAAGTATCTTATCCAAGATCATACCCCTCGGATTTGATTATAACCCATGAAAATTACCCAAACCTTACTCCTCGGACGTAAAATCCTAACTCGCTTATGTGTTTTAGCCCCCTCGGCCAAGTACCCAGTTCCCAATAACTGTTGTAAAAATCGCTGCTAGCCCAATTCTTTAATCCACTCTCTCACAAATTTATTGTATTGGGCTTGTTGGGCCCATTTCCTGTTTCTATTAAGGTGTGGGCTACAATTTGTGACCCTACACTACTTATGATCATTTTTTTTTTCTAATTTTTAATAAGATAGAATGTGTAGTGATTTTTATTTTATTTATTTTTTGAGAAACATGTGGTGATTTTTATTGAGTATATGTAAATTTTTTTTTTTTAATTTATAGTTCATTAATATTATATTCTTAGTATTTTGTACTCATTAACTCACTTGACACAAAGATTAAAAAACTTAAGTAGAGACATGTGCATAATTATGGTGTAGTCCCCACATAAATTTAGCATGTGCATAATTGGATTATAATTTCAAATTCTAATTCAACTTTCTTACCTATTAATATATATATATATATATATATATATATAGATGACTTATAAATTTTAATTTTTTTTAGTTATATGATTCTGTTTTTTATGGTTTATTATATTGGATTCTTCGTTTTCTATACTAAATTGACTAATTTGAAACAAAAATTTAAAAATTTAGATTAAATAAGACACGTGGCGCAAAATTAAGGTCTAATTGAAATTCAATTTTTACACTAAATTAACTCACTTGGTACAAAATTCTAGAATTTAGATTAAATAAAACACGTGATGTAAAATTAGATTCTAATTGAATTTAATTTAGTTAAATATATATAAATTATGAGTATTGTTTTTAAAGAGAGTTTTTTATTATTGAATTAAGAGCACTTTGTTTAAGTACCTACGCAATTCAAACTCAGAATACTTTACCAATTTATTCTACGAATTTCGAAGCACCAATGAAGTTCAATTTTTTAAAACAGGATTCGATCCTAGACAAATCTTTTTATACAAGTTTAGTCAATTGATACCCGCACATGTTAATTTTTTTTTTCCTCCAAAAAAAAAAAAAAAAAATGCAGAGTACAGGTAGGTACGTAGTCCTCTAATCACGATACACGAGGTTGGAGAGATTAAATTAAATTAAATGATCTTTATTATTATGTTTATGGCTAAAATTTAATCCCAATTATATCCTTTCTATAAAGAGGATATTCCGTACGTGGATTCCACATCGACGCACGATCCACCGTACATCATAGATCACACAACATGTGCACCATCAGATTAAAAAGGCATTTAGTTTTCGTTCAAAAACAAATTAAATCTGGAATGTGATCACTTTGGTGTGGGACCCAGAGTTAACTCTGACGTCAATTTACCGACGTGGCGAAACGCTATTGGGCATAACACTTGCGAACCGGTAGCTTCCGCGAAGCACTCAAGCCCGCACTGGAATCGCTCTCGCTGTACGCTTAATAGACCTCTGTTTTCTTCAAAAGCTAAGGAAAGCAAGATAGAGATTTTTGACTTCTTGGATTCTCTCTCCCTCTTTCTCTCTATCTCTCACAGAGGGAAATTCTGAGCTTCGAAGAAGAAAAAAACAAAAAATAAAAGTAAAAAATAAAAGTCTGGCTGAGCTCTACGGATCTGGTAATTATGATTTTTTTTTTTTTGTTTCTTTTTATGCAAACGCTAACTTTCATTATTCCGATTTGTTCATTTTCTAGTTTCTCAGATTTTCTCTGCTCTGTTTGGTTGCCGAGAAAATTCATTTTTAAGGATTTTTCACACTCTATATGATTTGATTGCGCAATATATTTTTGTTGGTAACTTGAGGTTTTTAAAAGTCCGAACAATAATAATAAAAAAGTAAGATCCAGTTTTTTTTTTTTTTTAATTGTATTTTTTATTTGATTTTTTTCCTAGTGATCTAGTAGAGAGTTAGGGTTTAAATGTTTTCATGCCTATGGAATTTTCATAATGAGATCGTTTTTAATTTTTTGGTAGTTCATATTGAGATAGGGATATTCTCTGATCTGATTTGGAAAATTTTTCAGGTGAAAGTCGAAAAATTTTCGAATTTTTCTTCGTTTTCCTGAGTGATAGAGAGTGACTATGGGAAAAGGAGCGCAAAACTATGGGAAAAAGGACAGCTTTGATAAGAAATCTTCGAACCAGGAAATATTCCCTGCGTGGGCTAAAGATGTTCGTGAATGTGAGGAGAAGTTCCAAGTGAACCATGAGTTTGGGTTGTCGAAGGAAGAGGTTGAGAAGCGGCGACAGATCTATGGATATAATGAATTGGAACATCACGAAGGTACATCGATTTTTAAATTGATTTTGGATCAGTTAAATGATACTCTAGTGAGAATTCTGTTAGCTGCTGCTGTTGTATCGTTTGTGTTGGCTTGGTATGATGGTGAGGAAGGTGGGGAGATGGAGATTACGGCGTTTGTGGAGCCACTTGTGATATTCTTGATATTGATTGTGAATGCCATAGTGGGAATTTGGCAAGAAACCAATGCGGAGAAGGCGTTGGAAGCTTTGAAAGAGATTCAATCGGAGCATGCCATGGTGTTAAGGGATGGAAAACGGGTTTCTAATTTGCCTGCGAAGGAACTTGTCCCTGGTGATATAGTGGAATTGAGGATTGGTGATAAGGTGCCAGCGGATATGCGGGTTTTGGGCTTGGTAAGCTCAACGTTTAGGGTTGAGCAGGGGTCGTTGACAGGAGAGAGTGAAGCAGTGAGTAAGACTGTCAAGGCTGTTGCGGAGGATTCAGATATTCAGGGGAAGAAATGTATGGTTTTTGCTGGGACGACTGTGGTGAATGGGAATTGTGTTTGCTTGGTTATTCAGATAGGTATGGATACGGAGATAGGGAAGGTGCATTCGCAGATTCAAGAAGCATCACAGAGTGAGGAAGATACGCCATTGAAGAAGAAGTTGAATGAGTTTGGGGAGGCTCTAACAGCAATAATTGGAGTGGTTTGTATCTTGGTTTGGCTTATCAACGTGAAGTACTTTCTCACTTGGGAATATGTTGATGGCTGGCCGAGAAATTTTAAGTTCTCATTTGAGAAGTGTACATATTACTTCGAGATTGCAGTGGCATTGGCTGTTGCTGCCATCCCGGAAGGTTTGCCAGCAGTTATCACTACATGCTTGGCATTAGGAACACGAAAGATGGCTCAAAAGAATGCACTTGTGAGGAAGTTGCCTAGTGTTGAGACTTTAGGTTGTACAACTGTGATTTGTTCAGATAAAACTGGCACTTTGACTACCAATCAGATGGCAGCAGCGAAGCTTGTGGCTATGGGTTCTAATGCTGATTCACTCCGACCATTTGATGTTGAGGGAACCACATATGATCCTTGTGATGGAAAAATACGGGGTTGGCCGGTTGGTAGAATGGATGCAAACCTTCAATTGATTGCAAAGATTGCTGCTCTATGCAATGATGCAGCTGTTGAACGATCTGGAAATCATTATGTTTCGATTGGGATACCCACTGAGGCAGCATTGAAGGTAAAATGAGAACTTTAATTACTTTTTTTTACATTATATCAGAAATTAGGGACTTCTATGTTTTATGGAGTGGAATATTTTATAAGCTCAATAAGGCATAGAGCTTACATGAAGCAAGGGCAAAAACCAGATACTAATATCCAAACTTTTTTGCTGCTCCAAACCTGTATAATACTAGTTAAAATATATTTGTTAGAATTCAATTCTTTTGCACAACACGAGCACCTTTATTTAGGTTGACTGCCCTGCATGCTCTAGTTATTCTTTTTCTTTGTCATCTATATCACACACCACAATCGAACTTCTCAAAATTACTATACAGTGCACCCAACATAGGCAGTGCCTATCTGAAGTTTCTGAAGAATGTTTAGGTGATATGGATTCCTTATTTATGCAGTTTCTTTGTCTTTTCAGGTGCTGGTTGAGAAAATGGGACATCCTGATAGCTCTGATTCTGGTTCATCTTCAAGTCATACAAATGAACTACGTATGTACCAGATTTATGAATTATTTATTGTCTCATTTCTCTTATTGGTTGGTAACATGCTTCTATAATCTGTTTCTTCATGGAAGGTTGTTCTCAATTATGGAATCAAACGGAGCCTCGGATTGCAACTCTAGAGTTTGACCGTGATCGTAAGTCCATGAGTGTTATTGTGAATTCCCTCTCAGGGAAGAAAACATTGCTAGTAAAGGTATATTCCCTATATCCTTTCAAAGGTTTGGTTGTATTGAAGTTTTTCCCCCTTTAGTTTGTAATAGGCTCTATGGCCTTTTTGCAAGGTTGATTATGGAAATGTGCTACATGGGTCCGGCCCTAGTAGCTAAAGAATATTATACTTCAATTGTGATTTCATCTGTTGCAGCCTTAGGGGGTGTTTGGTTAATGGTTTCAAACAACCATTTTTAGTTTTTAAACAGCATTTCACGCATTTCAACGCACTTTTTCACCCACACGTATTTTCACAAATATTTTTAAACAACAATTTTCAGTTTTTAAACATATGTACCAAACGGACCCTTAAATTTCAAAAAACCAAGAAAGCAACAGAGTGAATTAATATGATTCATTTTTTATAAATAGGTTTAACATATATAAATGTTGTCAAATATTTTCTTCTTTCCACTATGTCGTTCTATACCTTAAAAATCATATGAATATTCAATAATGGTCAACTAAATAAATTAAGAATTTTCTAGAAGAGAGGTAGTATTGCACAAAATCTTTGTGGTGGCTTTATTTACTTGGCTTTTTAAAAAATGTGTGTGTATATATATATATATATCCTATCTATTGGATGTCTTAAATTTTTTAATCAGAGACAGATTACAAATCTAAATTCAATCACATCTAACTCAACTAACAACTAATGCTTTGTTTTAAACTTGAGCTTTGTCTGCACTTGCTGTTATGTCCTCACTTGTTTGTATGAAAATCATTTCTGGAGTTGATGCTAATGCAAGTTATTAATGGCATGGGACTAATTGGAGAGTTTACTTAGCGCTTGTTATGGGTTTAACTTTAGCAGGATTTGTGGGTATGGGATTAGAGTTGTAGAAGAAAGGGTCACAGTTCAAAATTGGATAGGGTTTAATCTATATTATTGAGAAAGTACATGAGTTTTAAGGGTTTGAATAGAGGAAGGGCTTGACTTGGGATTGTAAGAAAGAAGGAAAGAGAGATTTACGGTGTTCAGGGACCCTAGAGAGAGAGAGAGAGAGAGAGAGAGAGAGAGAGAGAGAAGTGGAGAAAAGAACACACGAAGGTTACAGTGATATCCAGCTTTAAAGGATATATGTAATTAAATTTGTATTCGATTGTAGGGGACAAAGATGCTTTAGTGCCTTCTCTGGTGAACTTTAAAGGGGAGGATGAACCTCATTAAAGGAATTTGAGATATATTTGTAATTATTACGACTGGGAGTTGGAGAGATTAGATCAATAATGGACTTATTATACTACCTTTCGCTGGAAGTACTGAGCATATGAGATGGCTTCCAAATAGCATGGGTAAGTTTAGTTTTTGATCGAATTAAAATAATTTGATAGTTGGGGGAGGGGGGATTTGAGCCATGGACGTCTTTATTGGAAACACTAGGAAGTGCAAGTTGAGCCACATGGCTCTTGGAAAAGTTTTCAATATTTTTAACTAGTGTTTAAGAGGTGCTATCAGCATTCATTTTCTTTGGAAATGTATATGGAGTAGAAAAGTCAACTATACTGTGCCTAAGAAAGTTGGATTTCTAATGGATGTTATATTACTTTTTGCCGGAAGTACTGATTGAATGAAATGGCTTCCAAATAGCATTGGTAAATTTAGTTTTCCATCTTATTTCTAGACTGTAGTGTTTTAAGAGGTAGTTCATTCATCATTTTACTTGGGAATGTATATGGAGTAATACAGTGCCTAAGAAAGTTGGATTTTTCTGTATGGACAAATGCATTGGGAAGATATTATAGACAATCTTATGGAGAGGAATTAACCACTGGTAAATTTGTTATATGTGTTTTTTTGATAAGTAAAAAACCTTATTTAAGAAGGAAATTGGGATGACACAGGATGTGTGCAATCCTAATTCAAAGAATACAAATCATAAAGAAAGAGAAAAAAAAAAAAATCAACAAAAGATATAAAAGGAATGGCATCCTGGGCCCTCAACCAAAAAATTGCGTTTTATGTGCAACGTAAGTGCTGAATCCATGGACCATCTATTACTTCATTGTTCAGTTCTCATGATTGTTGGTCCCATTATTTTTTTGGCTGCTTTTGGGGTGTACTGGTTAATGCTACAGGGGGTGTTAGACATCTACTTATGTTTGAAAGTGTTATATGGGAAGTATAGCAATAGCATCATGCAGATTGTTTGGTGCAAGAAGAACAATTCAACATCTAAAGGCATGGAGAGATCAGTCATTGAGATTTACTTATAAAAAAAAGAGAGATCAGTCATTGAGATTAGTTCTAACTTTTTGCATCTTTTTTGAATGTTGCACTATGGTGGGAGGGTTTTCTTGAGTTGATTTCTTGGATCACTTAAACTTATGTGCGTAAATCTTTAGGAAGTTCTTGCACTTGTGCTCTCCTTCGTTAATAAAGCTTTGATTGCTTGCTTTAAAAAAGAAGAAGTTATTCTGGTGGTTTATGAATTTATCTTTTTTTTTTCTTCCGACCTGGTACTATCAAAATCAGTAATTTAAGTTTCAGATGCATCTTTTATCAGTGCTGTCATATTTTTCCTATTCTTCTGCTTTCTTTTTTTGGCTATTTTTAACATCTTTGAACACTGCTCAATGTCAGGGTGCAGTGGAAAATGTTTTGGAAAGAAGCTCATTTATCCAGTTGCTTGATGGCTCTATTGTTAAATTGAACCAACATTCAAGGGATCTTATCTTAAAAAGCCTTAATGAAATGTCAACAAGTGCATTGCGTTGTCTGGGTTTTGCATACAAAGATGACCTTTCGGAATTTGCGACATACAATGGTGATGAAGACCATCCAGCACATCAACTGTTACTCAATCCATCCAGTTATTCTTCAATTGAGAGTAATCTCATTTTTGCTGGCATGGCTGGGTTAAGGGTGAGTTGTCCCTATGTCTATGTTTGGTTGTATGATATTTAAATTGTCTCTCTCTATTCTATTCATTTTTGCTAATAACAATTTCAATGGTTCTTACCAACTCCCCTGTTGAATTTCTATTGTGAAAGGATCCTCCTCGGAGAGAAGTTCGTCAAGCAATTGAGGACTGCCGAGCTGCTGGAATCCGTGTTATGGTTATTACAGGAGACAACAAGAATACAGCTGAAGCTATTTGCCGTGAAATAGGTGTTTTTGGATCTCATGAAGATATTAGTTCAAGAAGTTTAACTGGAAAAGATTTTATGGAAGTTGCTGATAAGAAAAGTTACCTCAGACAAAGTGGAGGACTTCTGTTCTCTAGGGCTGAACCAAGGCATAAACAGGACATAGTGAAGTTGCTCAAAGAAGATGGTGAAGTGGTTGCAATGACTGGGGATGGAGTGAATGATGCACCTGCTTTGAAATTGGCTGATATTGGGATTGCAATGGGCATTGCTGGGACTGAGGTACTTATGTTTCCTCTTCCCTTTGTTTACTTTGAAGTCAATGTGTTAGATGTTTTCAAGATAAAATCCCACAGTACGTGTTTATAAATGGCTATACTGGGCAAACTGTATTGTTAGGTACTGGTATTTGTTTGTTCATTTATTTAATTGGCTCATTACAGCAAGAGTATGCATGTACATGGCCTTGTGCATGGCTATTCAGTATTAAAACCTACTTATATTCATGCCTTAGGCTCGTGGTGAAGACTCAGTCACTTCCTATGTGCTTCTACATCATAGGTTTAGTAACAAATTTTATTCTGTTGTCTGAAATGTTTGTAATAATTTATATGGCAACAAAGTCTTAGTCCTGAACTTTAGGTTGGCTATGAATCCTCAACATACAAATCGAAGCTGACCGCATGTATTCTTCTCCGTCATTCTATCCTATCCAAAATCATAGTCTTTGTTACCTCATTAATTAACATATACTTTTTTACTGCTTGCCCTGGTGTTATTTTAGGTCTTCCTTTATCTTTTTTCGTTCCCTTGACTTAAAACCAAATCACTGTTACTCACTTGTGCAATAATTTCTCTCCTTTGCTCGTGACTAAGCAATGTCAAGCAACTCGCCCTCATATTAAGGTTTAATAATTATATGTCGGCATTCATTGCTGATACTATCTTAGTAGAAGATTTTACATCTTTGAGCATGTCTGCTTTTGAAATACTCAAAGTTGCATTATTTTCTTAATATATCCAACTACCCGTTCTTTTCACATGTTTTTTGGCTCACTCCTGCATTGCTTTTCTTGTAGGTTGCAAAAGAGGCCTCTGACATGGTGTTAGCAGATGATAATTTTAGCACTATAGTTGCTGCGGTAGGTGAAGGCAGATCTATTTACAACAATATGAAGGCTTTTATAAGGTTTGGTTCTCCATTTAAGCAAGTTCACAAATATAACAGCCTTTATCTTCTTTCTTTTTTTTTTTTTTTCCTGGGGGGGGGGGAAGGGGGGGGTGGGGTGAATATATCAGGCTTGATACTCAGTAAATAACTGGCCAATGAGCTATATAGCTCAACTAGCACTTTATTCAACCATAATAATTGGATGGAGGGTAAGGATGAGGATATGGGTTCAAGACTCACTGGGTGCATTTGTGACTTAACCAATAAAAAATAAAAATAAAAATCCTCTGTAAGTGACTGCTGAACTTGGTGATGTAACATTTTTTTTGTCAATACCTTACTACACATCTTGTTGTCTCTAGTGGCTTAGGCCCAGAAGTTGTGTAGGTAAAATATCTCTTATTTTGTGCATGTTTATATTGGGGAAGGAGCTGTTGTAAAGTGATCAGAGCCATTAGAGACAAAGCACATAGCTATCCTAGCTGACAGATATCTTAATTGATTTGACATTGTTTCACGCACACTGTGGGGGAGGGGTTGATACAGTGAAATTTTGAACTCTGGCAGTTGCCATCACTCTGATGTGCCATTATCATGGGGGGAAAAAAACATTGATTGTTGCATTGTCTGCATTATATATGCAGGGGTTGTCAGTGTTTTGAATTAAGTTTTCATGCACTATACTAAAGTTAGGTCCAACTTGGATTGAATTTGGTCACTTTTGTTTTTTATGGAACTCATTTCTGAAACACGTTATTGTTTTGTCTTCCCTCCCAAAACATAACTGTAGGTACATGATTTCCTCAAATATTGGTGAGGTTGTCTCTATATTTCTGACAGCTGCCTTGGGCATTCCGGAAGGCATGATTCCTGTTCAACTTCTCTGGGTCAATCTTGTGACTGATGGACCCCCAGCAACAGCTTTGGGATTCAATCCTCAAGAGAAAGATATAATGAAGAAGCCCCCAAGAAGAAGTGATGACTCATTGATCAGTCCTTGGATTTTATTCCGCTATCTGGTATTTAAATCACGTGCTCTTTTTCCAATACAAAACCCAAATATTTCAAATTACTTCTATACCTAATCTTATTCTGAATAGGATTTAATATGGAATAACTTTAATGGATAATTGCATTCCTAACATGGTACAGGTGATTGGGCTCTATGTTGGGATTGCAACAGTCGGCGTATTTATCATATGGTATACGCATAGCTCATTTTTGGGCATTGACCTGAGCAGAGATGGTCATACTCTTGTCTCCTACTCTCAACTTGCTAACTGGGATCAGTGCTCTTCTTGGGAGGGATTTTCAGTGTCACCCTTCACAGCCGGGGGGCTGCAGTTCAAGTTTGACGATCCATGTGACTACTTCCGATCTGGCAAAATCAAAGCTTCAACTCTCTCCCTCTCCGTATTGGTTGCCATAGAGATGTTCAATTCCCTTAATGCTCTCTCTGAGGATGGGAGTCTACTAACCATGCCTCCATGGGTCAACCCATGGCTCCTTCTGGCCATGTCTATATCATTTGGCCTTCACTTCTTGATCCTTTATGTGCCATTCCTTGCTCAAGTGTTTGGCATTGTTCCTCTCAGCCTGAACGAATGGCTTCTGGTGCTGGCTGTTGCTCTTCCAGTGATTCTAATTGATGAGATGCTGAAGTTTGTCGGGAGATGTACAAGTGGACTGCGGGCTTCTAGTGGGACCAAATCTTCCAAGCAAAAGGCTGAGTAAGCGCCCAAGTGAGGAACTAAAATAGAATAGACTTTACAAAGTGTCTTAATTATGTTGGGACTCCAATCCTTCGTCCCACTGCGTTTTAGAATGAATGGAGAGGGTTTGGACTCATTTTAAAAGATTTAATTGAGATTCTTTTAATGGAATTGTATTTAGTTTCTTTAAAGTAGAATTTTCTTAGACAATTTAATCTCACCTTATGTCTTTAATGCGTAAATTTTGCTTGTTGCCTGTTTTAGGAAGTGGTATATGGTGTTTTGGGTGCATATATCTTCCCTCTCACATGTGAGGTCCACCCTCATGTGAGAGGGAAGATGCATGCATTGGAAACGTCAAGTATTTTCTCCTGTTTTAGGGAGCAATTTTCTCCTTTCATATTGTTGCTTCATATTTAATCTGTGCTACAAACTTAAATGTGTTGGACCATAATAAAATCCAATTAGTTGAGCATTCCCATCTAGCTCTTCAAAATAAGTCTGCACTTAGCACAAAATTAACCATTTTAATTTTTAAACCCACATTAACCTCATCACTGTTTAACTTTTTAAACAAATTTTTTATCGTCTAAACCAAGCACTGCAAGAGTGGATTGTAATCAATTGTCATTGCCGCAATAATACCATCATCATCATCCTTTGTAGCAACCTCCGGAAATCAATTATCACTATTGTTGTAGTGTCTAGTAGCATTGCCAAGTCATTTGTCCTCTACTGCAAGGTCAGAAAGAACTCAAGATTTAATTGACACTGTTGTCACGGTAGCAGCGTCATCATTCTTCAATGCAGTTGCAACATCCCAACGGATGTGAGGGAGGAAAAAATTTATTAGGAGTATTTTAATAGAAATATAAAGGGTGAGACAGACGTTACAGATGCATATTTGATTTGAAAATGGGTAGCTAAAACGAGAATTCTTCCATATAATTTTTGAACAAATTAGATGTGAATACGGCCTTTAAAATTTAAGGACGTCTTCAGCAGATAAACTTTACTTAATGCCAAGCAAATTTCCCAAGCGCTTAATAGTGCCTCTAGAGAGCTACTGCAGTTGAGTACTCTCGTCTAAAGGCGCTTTGAATCTTTTGATGCAATTTTATAATAAACTTCAAGGTACAGCCATTAAGTGAGAGCACCCAAATCTGAGATTTCAAAGTATAATGCTTATCTTTCCCTTTTTTTAATGGACTTTCTTTTGCTTGATTTAGAACTTATATATCCTTCGTTTACATAATAGAGTCACAAACGGAAAATTCAAGATTGATGGATATAATACATAAAAATAAAGATAATCCATTGCAACCATTCATACTTCAATTTAACAAAAGCTAGTTTGCATTAAATCTTCATAACTTGCAATTCAGAGTTTGATTCACAAACAAGTAGAACTAAAACTAATAAACCTAAAACCAAACCCTAAAAACCCACATATTTGAAATAGAACCACCCCTAATTACAGAACAAAAAACACCACCACCATCGGACTTTCTTGACAGCAAGACTTGTTCCCGAAGTCCCATACCAAACACAAAACACAAAACCCCCTAACCCCCAAACCCGTAGAGAGTCCTTCCTTGCCTCTTCAAGGCATAGACGACGTCCATGGCCGTCACGGTCTTCCTCCTTGCGTGCTCAGTGTAGGTCACGGCGTCGCGAATCACGTTCTCCAAGAAGATCTTGAGGACGCCACGTGTCTCCTCGTAGATCAGACCGCTGATACGCTTCACTCCACCCCTGCGAGCCAATCGGCGAATAGCGGGCTTGGTGATTCCCTGGATGTTATCGCGAAGCACCTTACGATGCCGTTTCGCTCCTCCTTTTCCCAAACCCTTGCCTCCCTTTCCACGCCCAGACATTTTCCAAGACTTGAATTCAAAAATCTGAAACCCCAAAACAAAGAGAGAAATTAATTAAGATTAGAGAATTAGAGAGAGAGGTCAAAAAGCAGAGAGAAAAAGAGGGGATTGGAATTGGTTTTTTACCTGAATTGAGAATTAGGAGAATTATTGAGTGAGTGAATGAGTGAAGAAGGGTCTTGGTTTTGGTGGGGATTTATAGGAGGGAGTGGGAAAAGGGCAATGAGGATGGATCCGTTAATTGTTTTTTGTGAGGGATTTGGACCGTTGATAGTTTGTATTGCCGGTTGAGATGGGATTTTGAAATGTGGTGCGGATCGATGACGTGGATGCGTGTGTGGTGGGTTTTAAGTTAAGAAGGGCGCAATTTTTGTGTTTTTCGGGGAAAGTTGGGGTTTGATTTTGATTTTCATTTTCGGAGCGTGGAAAATAGGTGCGCGGAGGAGTTGGCGCCCTATTGGGCCTGAATCCTGATTATATATTTCGGAAGTGTATGTATTTTCTACTAGCTGCATCCTCTCTTTTTCTTTTTCTTTTTTCTTTTTTTTGATTTTTTATTTGAGTATCCTACATCGATCTATTCAAAATAATATTGGTATAAGTTTTAAAAAATAAGATTAATTATATATTTAAACCCTATGAATGATATTGGGTGACAAATTAAATTCTATAGTTTCAAACTCTTTAAAAAATAACAATATAGTTTCATTTAAATGGATCATTTTTTTTTTTAATTTGTTACATTTTAAATTTTTAGGAAATAATTTTTCAATTTTGAAATATGGGGTTTAAATTCAATTTTTTATTTTTAAAAGTATAAGGTTACATTTTTTATACCCCTAAATTATAATGGTCCGTTTGGATCGAGGAAGAATGAGAGGGATTAGAGTAAAGTAGAGTAGATTTAATACAAAATTAGCTTATTTTTAGTCAACTCTACTCTACTCCCCTTCACTTCTCCTCCTTTCCCCCTCCATCCAAACATGCCATAAGGTTTAAAATATAATTTTTCCAACAAAAAAAAAATAAAATCAAAATTACATAGTTTAAGTTTGGATGAATTATCATTTTATTCCTTTAAATTTATTTGTTATCATTTTAATTCTTAAACTTTAACATTCTTGTCAAGTTTATCATTGTGTTTAGGGTAAAATTTAGGTACAATACCTTAGATGTAGTATATTAGATTTCATAATCAAATTCATACATCTTGATGGGTTAAAATTTATTACGCTTGAAAAATATAATATTGTTTGAGTTTTATTGGTTAATACAACTAGACATTTGAATTTAATTGAAAAACCTAATGTATTATACCTAAAGTATTGTATTGAAATTTCCCTTTTATTTATTATTGCCTATAAAAATGTTTTTACGTCTCACAAAACAACGTTATATCACATACTTGGCAAGGGAAGGGCTTAATGACTGTTTTATATGTAAAATGATCAACTTGACAAAAAATTTAAAGTTTAAGAACTTTGGATATGTTTGATAGATTGTAATAGGCACTATAATGTAATAGTTACTCCTATAGTTTAGCTATTCGATAGTTTTGTTATATTTTTATTACAAGGAATAGTTATTCTTTAAAATGAGGAATAACTATCTATCTCTAAAATAGTTGTAAACTTGTAATAGCTATTTCTTAATAGGTGAATTAATTTCTAAAATTAATATATTTTCAAATAAAAAAACTTTCCATATGCACATAACAATTATGAAAATAAAAAATCATAAAAAAATAACTAATCTCTTTTTCAAATTTAAAAAATATTATTTTTTAGGAAATATAATTATATGAGTAAGATATTTTCTAAAATATATCTTAAATTTGATTTAAAATTCTTTCATTCCATTGTCTTCAGGTTATATTATTGTGTTGTCACCAAATAGATGAATACTAATAAGTATTACATTACAGCATCTTGTATTTTTGTAATAGCTATTTCTATTTTTGTGTAATTATCATTACAGTCTACCAAACAGGCCCTATATGTCAAAAAGAAAATTTAAAACATGAAAATGACAAATCACCCAAATTTAAAGACTATCATTTGGATTTTGGGTGTGTTTGTAAAAAATTTATGAGGATTTGTGATTGCAAAACAGGATTTTGGGTTTTAAAAATGCTCCTTTAATCTCTTAAAACTCCTAACCAAATGGACCATTTACCTACAAAGAAAATGTAACTTGAAGAAAGACAAAGAATTCATATTTTGAAATGTCAATTAGGGTCCATTTGGTTGAAGGGGTGGAAAAGTAGGAAAATAGAAAAGATTTAGTTTTTCCTCGTGTGTTTGGTTGGATGGATGGAAAAGTGGAGAGATGGAAAAATATTTTGTTTGGTTGAGTAGAAAAAATGGAAGGATAGAAAATAGAGTTTGTGTAAATTTACTCTCATGCCCCTATTAGGTAAAAAAATTGCACATTATATTTTTTTTTGAAAAAAAAAAAATTATATAGATGGACACCTTTTAAAAAAGAAAAAAGATGAGCACCAGAACCCAAAACAAACGAGGATAAAAATTTATATAAAAAAAAATGAAGAAGTAACAGAGGAAAAAAAAAATCTAGTACTTTTAGTTGAAGAAAAAATTGAAGAACCGAAGAAGTGCACATTTGGTAGACTGTAATGGTAATTAAATAGGAATAAGAATAGGTATTACAAGGTGATGGTGAACCAAAAATTAGACGATCTCTAATTCGTCCATAGTGTCGTCCAAGCCCAGAAAGGTTAACTCAATACAAGAGTGTCGTCCAAGTGTAAGAAGGTCATCTAGAGTGTAAGCACCTGGATGACTTCCCAACACTTAGAAATTATCAAAGTAAATTTGTGTTCAAGAGCTTATAATTTGGACCACGTTCTACTATTCTGAGGTATAAGCAAAATCCTTGTTCATTGCTATAACTTTGCACTAAATTCTTAATTTCAGATAGCAATTGTAGAAGATAAGTCTGAACCTTCTAACTTCCATAGCAATTGTGGAAATTAAGTTTGAACCTGCTAACTTCCATCAACGTTGAGGAAGTTACCAAACAAGTAACCACTCCAAAGCTCACTATAAAAGGACTTATCCATATCAAATGAAGGTAAGTTTCCACCACTTCTAAAGTTGAAATTCTTGAGTTCTAGAGAAAAAACTAACTTAAGTATCGGAGGGTTCTTGGCTAGTTCACCCCAGTCACCTTTGATCTCGTGTCTTTCTTTTTAGGCCTTCCAAGCAATCACTAGCCCATTGAAACCTGGAGCATTCAACCTACTAATTTTCAGTGCATCATTAGTTGGCGCCGTCTGTGAGTAAGAGATTAAATTTGTGTTTTGTAATTTATCTTTCTTGGACAAAAAGCTGTATGGTCCGGACAAGGTCAATAACCACTAGTCTAGGCCACCAAGAGTGGAAACGCTTCCAGCCACCCTAACTGTGCTCACCAACCAGCACCTGTTACGCAACTGCCTTATGTCCAACAAAAGCAGTCCATGGCAAAGTTAACCCATCAGAATCAGGAGTTAACTCGAGAGATCAACCAAAGGTAATGTCATGAATGGTGTGTGGAAGGGCTAGCTAAAAGTCAAGAAGTTAGAGAAGTAGAAAATGTTAAGCGCGAGAATTATTCACGGGGTACAGCTTTGCGTAGGGTGCCACACTTGGAGAAAGAGATGGATTAAATAAGGAAGGTCATGGACAAGATGAGGGAAAATATGAGAAAGACGAATCAAGTAGATGATTTAGTTCATCGAACCGATTCCCCTTTCATAACTTCCATCAATAGTCATACCCTGCCTTCCAAGTTTAAGATGCCTTCATTAGATTCATATGATGGAACGTGTGACCCATGTGATCACATTGCGACATTCAAGACCACAATGCACCTTCAAGGGGTTTTAGATGAAATAATGTGTAAAGCATTCCCAACCACCCTTAAAGGGCCAGCACGAGTGGGGTTTAGTAAGATACCTCTGAACACTGTTAGTTCTTTCGAGGAGTTGAGTAAGTTATTCGTCAATAACTTCATTGGAGGTCAAAGGCATAAATGCTCCTCGTCCAGCCTGCTAACTATAAAGCAAGGAGACAATGAAAGTTTACGTTCCTTCATCACTCATTTCAACAGGTAAGCCTTGACGATAAATGAGATGGATGACAAGCTATTGTTAGCAGCCTTCCACAATGGAGTTAGTTCAGATCTATTCATCCATAAGCTCTATGATCAAGAATCATAGACCATGGCTGAACTCATCCATTTAGCCCAAAACTTCATGAATGCAGAAGATGTGATCATTGCCAAGAAGAGGAAAAGAGCAGAGCGGATGAAAGCAGAGTTCCCACGCCATCTTGAACAAGGTCCTCGTCCAAAGAAGGCCCGAACAGGAGAGAAGAAGGATAGAGACAACAGGAAGGCAGGTTCATCTTTAGGACAGAATTTGCATTATTCACTCTTGAATGTTCCGATTGATCGTCCGATTGATCAAGTGATTATGCAAATCAAGGACGATCCATCCTTGAAATGGCTAGAGAAGATGAAGAGAGATCCTAACAAGCACAATAAGAACAAGTATCGTCGCTTCCATAGAGATCATGGGCATGACACGGACAAATATTACGACTTATAGTAGCAAATTGAGAATCTCATTAGGAAAGGAAAGTTGAGGAATTTTCTTGGACGAGATCATAAGGATGAGAAGTTAAAGGGAAAGGTAGAAGAGCCTTCATGACCCCCATCTAGAGAAATAAGAGTGATTGTAGGAGGAATTTCAACAGGACAATCTTCCAAGTCAAGGAAGACCTATCTGAAAGTGGTATAGAACGTCCAACTCTCTGGACGATCACCAAGGATGAAGGGGGCAAACAAGCATGCTATTACCTTCACGGATGAAGACGCTGGAAGAGTCCATCATCCACATGATGATGCAATCATCATAACTTTGCTCATTGCAGGCTACACGACTAGAAAGGTGTTAGTAGATAATGGGAGTTTAGCAGATATCTTATATTATCTCGCCTTTTAGCAGATGAGGCTTGGACAAGATCAATTTCGTCTAGTAAATGCGTATTTAATGGGATTTGGAGGAATGAAGGTACAACCAGTAGGCACTATTACTCTACCCGTTGTGGTAAGAGTGTATCCACACTAGATAGCTAAAGAAATAAATTTCCTCGTCGTAGATTGTTCGTCTTCTTACAATGCTATCACTAGATGACCAACTTTGAATAATTAGAAGGCAGTAACATCTACCTACCACCTATCTATCAAGTTTCCAACAGATTATAAAACAGAGCAAGTGTAAGGAGATTAGTTAGCCATTAGAGAATGTTACTTAGTCATGTTGGCTATAGACAAGCATGTGGTGACAATGAATATAGAGGAGAGAAGGGCTACTGTAGAGCCCATTGAAATATTGGAAGATGTTCCCCTAGACGAAGGTAACTCCGAGAAGTTTACTAGAATTGGAACAAGTATAAAAGAGAAGACGGAGTAAGCCCTTGCCCAATTCTTACGGAAGAGCATTGATTTTTTTTGCGTGGAGCCATGAAGACATGCCAGGAATTGACCCAAGTGTCATTATCCATCGTTTGAATGTATATCCTTCCTCCAAGCCCGTCTGTCAGAAGAAGAGGGTTTTTGCTTCTAAATGAGATAATGCTATCAAGGAATAGGTCTAGTAGTTAACCACAACAGAATTTATTCGGAAAGTTTATTACCCGAATTGGTTAGCTAATGTAGTGGTGGTCAAGAAGGCTAATGACAAGTGGAGAATGTGTGTAGACTTCATTGATTTGAACAATGCTTGCCCTAAGGATAGCTATCCATTACCACGCATTGACCAGTTGGTAGACTCAACAGCAGGTCATCAATTGCTAAGTTTCATGGACGCATTCTCAAGTTATAATCAGATAAAGATGGATGAGGTAGATTAAGAGAAGACATCCTTCATCATCGGTTAAGGCCTATTTTGCTACAAAGTGATGTCCTTCAGTCTGAAGAATGCGGGGTTAACCTATCAAAGGCTGGTCAATCATATGTTTTGTCCACAGATAGGACGGAATGTAGAAGTATACTTGGATGACATGTTGGTGAAAAGCTTGGACGAGAAGAAACATCTAGACAACCTACAAGAGACCTTTGACACGCTTAGACGATATAATATGAAGCTGAATCCAAGCAAGTGTGCTTTCGGGGTTTCGTAGGGAAGTTCCTAGGATTTATGGTTTCACATAGAGGAATCGAAGCAAATCCTGATAAGATCCAAGCAATACTGAACATAGAGCTACCAAGAAATATCAAGGAAGTCCAATCTCTTACTGGACGAGTTGCAGCCCTTAACAGGTTTGTTTCGAAAGCTACTGACAATTATTTGCCATTTTTCAAGGTTCTCAAGAAGGTGTTTGGATGGACGGATGAGTGCCAGAAGGCCTTCGAAGATCTTAAAGTCTATCTTACAATGGCTCTCTTGCTAAGTCCGTCTATACCAGGTGAGGAATTGTATTTATACTTACCAGTCTCCCTACATGCAGTCAGATCGACATTAATCAGGGAAGAAGGGAAGCTACAGAAGCTTGTTTATTATACAAGCCAAGCACTAAGTAGAGCAGAAGGACGATATCCTATAATGGAGAAGGTGACCTTTGCACTGAGAACAACTTCCAAGAAGTTAAGGCATTACTTCCAGGCTCATGTCATTAATGTCTTAACGGATCATCCACTCAAGAAAGCAATGAACAAGTTGGAAGCCGCAGGACGACTGATCCAATAGGCTATAGAGCTAAGTGAGTTTGACATTAGGTATCAACCTAGAAGTGCAATAAAAGCTCAAATTTTAGCAGATTTCATTGCAGAGTTCACTCCAAACCATGGCGATTTAGATAAGGTGGAGGAAGCTAGAAGATGGGTCGTCTATGTAGATGGTTCATCCACACTATATGCAAGAGGAATAGGAGTTAAACTAAAATCCTCAGAAGGGGACAACATGGAAGCAGATGCCTTAGCAAAAGCAACATAAGCAAATGAGTCGATGAACGAACTTGATGAAGTCCAGTACATGCCCAACATAGATCTTCTAGAAGTGCAACAGATAGAAGGTGAAGAAAACTAGATGACCTCGATAGTAGCCTATCTAAGGGATGGAAGGCTTCCAGAAGAAAGAAATAAGGCCATAAAGCTAAGGATCATATCAGCTAAGTATGTCCTTATAGATGAGGTACTGTATAAAAGAGGTTTCTCTCAGCCTTACCTAAGGTGTTTAGCTCTAGACGAATCAAACTATGTATTGAGGGAAGTTCATGAAGGAGCATATGGAAACCATTCAAGTGCAAGAGCTCTCGTCCATAATGTCATCCACGCTAGGTATTACTGGCCAACCATTCAAGCAAATGCTAAGGCCTATGTTAAGGTGTGTGATCAGTGTCAACGCTTCAGCAATGTCCCTAGACAACTATTGGAGTACCTCACCCCGATGATGGCCCCATGGCCCTTTGCACAATGGGGATTGGATATTTTAGGTCCCTTTCCAATAGGAACCAGACATATGAAGTTTTTAGTTGTAAGGATCGATTACTTCACTAAATGGGTGGAAGCTAAACCCTTAGCAAAGATAACACAGCAAAATGTCAAGAACTTCATCTAGGAGAGCATCGTATGCCGATTTAGGGTTCCTAGGGTACTGGTGTCACATAATGGAAGGCAATTCGATAACACACCCTTTAGAGATTTTTGTGAACAACTAGGGATAAAGAATCATTATTCCTCACCCTCCCACCCGCAAGTAAATTGACAAGTTGAAGTAGCAAACTGATCCTTGTTGAAGATCATCAAGACTCGATTTGAGGGGGCAAATGAAGTATGGCCAAACGAGTTATTAGGTGTTCTATGGGCCTATAGGACGACTGTAAGGACCCCTATAGGAGAAACTCCATTCAAATTAGCATATGGAAGTGAAGCAGTCATACCTGCAGAAGTGCACATGACAAACCATAAAGTGATGAAGTATCAGGACAAGGAAAATGAAGAAAAATTTTGTCTTAACCTTGATCTGATAGACGAGGTAAGGATGGATGCAAAGCAGAAAATATCGAGGTATAAAAACCTCATGGCTAGACAATATGATGCAATGATGAAACCCAGACGCTTTAACATTGGGGACCTCGTCCTAAAAAAGGTCTCCTTAGCAACCAGAAATCCGACCCAAGGAAAATTGGGGCCTAATTGGGAAGGACCTTACAGGGTTATCAATTGCAAAAGGCAGGGATCATACTACTTGGAAGCCTTGGATGAATGGAAATTGGAGCACCCCTGGAATGTTGAGCATTTAATAAGATATTATTCATAAAGCATTAGTCTAAATGAGCATCATCTTGGATGAGCATCATCATGGACGAAGTTTAAGTTATGTGTTACTTTTCTTATGTTTATTTGTGTTTGTTGCTAGTACCATATGCTTTTTGTATTTTAATTCCCTAAAAGTGCACTAGCTTCTAGCTTGTGCATTGTTTATGGACATAGTTGTGATCTCGGAGGCCACTTCTGTTTCCACCCCTTATAAAGCCCAGAACATCTCATGTTCCCTTACAGGAAAAGATGAGCAGCAAATCAAGGATAGGTTCTAGTTCCCTGACTCTGTAAAAGTTAGGATCTCGAGTGACAAAGAGAGGGCTTGTCACTTTTACGCCAATGAGGTTTGTTTTTATGGGGCCAATTTTGCCAATGGCCTTCGTTTTCCTGTTCATCCCTTCATTAGGGAACTTTTTTCTTACTTGCATCTCGCTCCGGCACAACTAGTGCCTAACTCTTGGCGGATCCTTATTTCTTGCTTGGTGGTGTGGATGCCTGCCAATGATGTTGATGTCATTAGGAGGGACTAGTTTCTCCATTTTTATTGTCTGTGGAAATCTAAGGACCCCGGCTATTATGAGTTTAAGCTGTGGGATAGGGCTTCTAGGTTAATCATTAATTACCCATTGTCTCTCTGAAATTGGAAGCCAATTTTTTTTTTTTATAATCTCTAGAAGTTATTGGGAGTTCGTCCTTGGTAAGGACTTGGATGAAGCCCCCAAGTTTTTTCGTAGTTAGGGAGTTCTTGTGTCTGGTGCGTCTTTCTCGTCTTTTCAATTGTTTTTCCCTTTTTTTTATGAGTGACGATGATAGATGGCTTATTGGTACTCTTGTTTTGCAGTTTCCCAATGTCCTCGTCTGAAGAAGAGGTACTAGCGTCGCGCTTAGAAAGCAAAGGAGTATCTTCAGTCTGTCAAGGATTTTGATGAACTTATTTATCCTCGGTCCTTTTTTTACACTTTTTGGGTCCAGAACTATCTACTAAGGTTTGGAAGAATTTGGAAGTTGTGAGAAAGAGTATGTGTTTTTCCCTTCTTCTTTCTTTTTCTTTTCTCTTTTTTTTTTTTTTTTTTTTTTTTTTTTACTTTTTGCCTTATCCTTTTAGGAATGATGACTAGATTTAGCAAGCATAAATTAGCTGAGGCCCAAGTGAAGAAGGCCAAGGGTGGCACCGTCAGTGGTCTCTTGTCCAAGAAGAAGATTGGTGACATTTCTAAGAAAGACCCTGTAACAACAATTCCTCCTGCTCACTCACTTGCTAAGCGCTCTGCCTCTCCTACTTCGTCAATAGAGATGATTGCCTCTGGTGGAAAGGAGATTAGGAAGAAGAAAAAGGCCGGTGGTAAATCTTTCCTTCCTACCTTCTAGGATGACGCTGATGCAGCAGCTTTGAAGGCCCATGAGGCACTTTTTGTGGATTATCTAAGCCCTATGATGGCAAAGTCGTCCAGTGAGGTGATGTTGTCTTACATCCAAAAGCTTGTGCAGGTATGTGTCGTTGGTTGCCTTTGCTTTTTCTTTTTCCTTTTCTCTACTTCTGTTGAGAGAAAATTTCTTTGTAGGTTTTGGGGGAGTCCCTATTCGTCTCTGGGAAGCTTTTGGATTTAGAAAAGAAGGTGGCCACGTCTAAGCCTTTGGTCAAGTCTTTATCTGCTGAGAATGAGACACTTAAGAACGAGGTTGCTATTTTCACTACCAAAGCTGAGAATGACAAGGAGTGCGTGGCAACTTTGAAGAAGAGCCTACAAGTGAAGAAGGATTTCTGCAAGCTGAACGACAAGCAGATTGGTGACTTGGAGTTGAAGCATCAGAACGTTGGGGTCACGACGGTATAAGATTTTAAAGACTCTGACAAGTACTCTGATGAATTGTGCAAGTTCTACGTGGAGGGCTTTGATCTTCTTGTGAAGTGGATGGCAAAGCACCACCTTGACTTGGACCTATCTAGCCGTGGACAACGTCGAGAAAGAGCTCATGTCCTCTGAGGTTGTAGCGGAGAATGTGACGGAAGAAGCCACAAACATTACTGAAGGAATGAAGGAGGCCACTGTTATAACCCCTATAGACCCTGTCCTTGATAAGTAGTAATCTTTTATTTTTTCTTTTCAGTTATTTATTTATTTTTTTTAAAATTCCTTTGCAAGGCAAGAACAATATTTCTCTTTGGGCCTATTGTTTTGGGCAACTAAACAATTCCTTTGACGATGATAGATAGGTTTACAGATTTTTTGCTTTTAGCTGTAGTAAACAACTCTTTTATGCTTAGACAACTCTTTTATGCTTAGACAACCTTTTATGACGATGTTAGTTGTGTTTGAGACAACCTTTATGTTTAGCTTGCATTTGAGCAACTTTTTCGTACTTAGCTTGTATATGAACAGCTTTTTACCTTTGGTTATGTTGGAACGATTTTTTATTGAGCCATGTTCGAATGACGATCTTAGTTGTGTTTGAACAACTTAGTATTTTTTTAGCTGTGTTTCAATAGCTTTTTCTCAAGTTATGTTTGAATGATCTTAGTTGTGTTTGAATAACTTTTTATTGAGTCATGTTTGAATGACGATCTTAGTTGTGTTTGAACAACTTAGTATTTTTTAGCTATGTTTAAATAGCTTTTTCTCGAGTCATGTTTGAATGACAACCTTAGTTGTATTTAAACAACTTAGCACTTTTTAGTTGTGTTTAAATAGATTTTTTATTGAGTCATGTTTGAATGACGATGTTAGTTATGTTTGAACAACTTAGTATCTTTTAGCTGTTTTTGAACAGCTTTTTATTGAGTCATGTTTGAATGACGATCTTAGTTGTGTTTGAACAACTTAGTATTTTTTAGCTGTGTTTAAACAGCTTTTTCTTGAGTCATGTTTGAATGACTATCTTAGTTACGTTTGAACAACTTAGTACGTTTTAGCTATGTTTAAACAGCTTTTTATTGAGTCACGTTTGAATGACAATGTTAGTTGTGTTTGAAAAACTTAGTATTTTTTAGCTGAGTTTGAACAGTTTTTTATTGAGTCATATTTGAATGACGATGTTGCGCTATACTCGTGGCTTAGAGTTGTGGTATTGGAGCATATTTTAGGTTAACCATTTTTTGTTTTGTCTTGAATGACGATTATATTAGTTGTGTTTAAACAACTCTGATTTAGTTGACTTTGGTAGTTGTGTATCAACAACTTTGATGGCTATGATGTTGTTGGCTGTGCGTGAATAGCTTTTGATCTGAAATTTTAATGACAAAGGTCCTTGAGACATCTCCCAAGGACAACTCCTAAACGTTGCACACATTTTGATGGTGATAGATCATGGATAATCAACTACGTATTGCACATGATAGATCATGGATAATCATTGATGAATATGCATGGATAATACTTTCATGTATTATTGATCTTATGAATGACTGATCTTATGAATGACGAAAGTGATGGTTGTCATACATACTGATATGAAGATTAGGCAACTTGAAATGTAAAACATTCCTTACTGGTAGTATTTTTTCAAGTGTTCTATGTTCCATGGTCGAGGTAGTTCCTGGTCGTCTAGAGACTTCAGGTAGTAGAAGCCTTCTCTGGAATGACAAATTACCTCGTAGGGGCATTCCCGGGCTAGTCCTAGTTTTCCTTCGGATGGGTCCCTTGTTGCCTGTGACACCTTTCTAAGGACGAGGTCTCATGTGTAACCTTCTCACCTTAACCTTTCTGTTATAGTATCTAGCCATTGCTTCCTTGTGCTTTGCCATTAGCTTTATAGCTTCTTCTTTGACTTCGTTAATTAGGTCTAGATTGCTATTAAGCTCCTGCTGATTCTTCTGGTCTTCATATGTTTTGACTTGGTAGCTCGTCAGTCCTACTTCCACCGATATGACGGCCTTA
Organism: Quercus wislizeni; assembly: GCA_023055345.1. Lineage (NCBI taxonomy): Eukaryota > Viridiplantae > Streptophyta > Magnoliopsida > Fagales > Fagaceae > Quercus > Quercus wislizeni. Next base: position 31,258,041 of record JALGQJ010000004.1, read on the forward strand.
GTGCCAAATGTCAGTCTGAATGGTGTTTCTCCTGTTGGAACTCTTGTGATCGTCATATGACCAAAGGACATTTTATAGTTCTTCAGGCCATGCCCCCTAAGGCCTAGTTTTGATAATTTTGAGCAAGTTTTTGTTCAGAACGTTGCCCTGAGGGTGTCTTGGAGAAGAATAGTGATTCTTGAGTCCTAAGTCTTGGCAAATTTTTGAAACTTGGGGTTGTCAAATTGCTTTCCATTGTTTGATATTATGACATGTAGGACTCCAAACTTGCAAATAATGTTTTTCCACACAAAGCTTGTGACTTTAGCCTCTGTTATTGTTGTCATTGGCTTTGCTTCTACCCATTTTATGAAGTAATCATAGGCATAGGATAACAAACCAACAGTTTAAGCAAACTTAACATTTGTTGGGATCGGAAAAGTTTTTCTTCCAATAAATGAGATTGTAGTTGGGTTGAGGGCCTAAACTGAAACTTGACAATGGGCTTGAAGCATGTCCCAAAGGCTATCGGTGAAACTTTTGAGAAATTCACTTTATTTTATGCCTTGGGCCTAGGTTAGGACTGACAAGGATTATGGGATGACCCAAAAACGTTTCCTACAACAAACACGTCAGCACAACAAAAAAGCCTACTGTAATAAAGAAATAGCCAAGTAGTAAAATATTCCAGTAGTTAAATATTCTAGCGGTAATGTATTCCAGCAGTAAAATAAAACAGAATAGAATAAACCTCCAACCATTAATTATTTTATAATTTAAGGAGAGTGTCTACATCTCCAAAATCATCATCCATAGGTTCAAGTGAGAAGAAGTCCTCCAATATAATAATTTGAGGGAAAAACTCTATAGTAACAATTACATTGTAGCCTTCAATAGTAAATGAATAAACAAACACTATAGTGTCTATTAGAGCAAATAATGGAGAAAAACTTAGTGTGAGATGAAGGGGGAGAGAGATTCCAGCTAGTGCAGCAAGATTATTATTATGCCAGGCTATGCTCATGGATATAGTATATGTAGTGAGTAGTGAGGGCCATTTTGGTAGCATGAGTAGCGAGAGAGAGAGAGTATTTAGTAAAGCTGTTGGGACTTTTGCTGGGGATGGACGAGAGCTTATGAGTAGAGGTGTGAAGGGTATTTGTGAGCTAGGGGCTAAATGTTAGGATTAGTGCCCTTAAATCCTATTGTATGATGCTATGTATGTTATTATGTATGACTTAATGTTGTGATTAATAAAGTTTCTTTATTATTATTATCTAAAATAATGGTAACATGAATATTTGGACATTATCATATAGTCCATGAGATGCATAGTATGTGATTTATGTGATTTAGTCACAGAAGATATAGATCACAAGTTCTTTGTAAACTCATAATTTTGGCTCGTAGTCGGTGATGAAATTGGGCATTTCATCTGTGAAGACTATAACATATCAACTAAGATGATTTGTCTTGATCATGGAAGTGGAGACTTCTAGTTGATATGTTGATATGTTTTAAGAGTTAAGACATATTGAACTGGACCGCTGTGAGATTTATTATTCTCCTAATGACTGTCAAATGAATAATAAATCTCATGACTCCTATTTGCATGAACTCTTAATCCTGAGAGAATAATGGACCTGATCATGAGGTGTAAGTTGCTTTGATATATCAGGAGTGAGATCTAAAGGCATGATCAAAACCTCAGTATGTTGGGCAACCACATTTAGTGTTGATGGAACATATATTCTCAAGATGGAATTCATAGTCTCTTAACAGAGATATAAAATATTCCCTTGAGATAAGTTTAATGGGTTTGGTTATTCAGAGAGTTAGGCCTAACCACTTTAGTAAGAAATTACTAAAGTATATATTTATGAAATTGGATTTCATAAATATATGATGAATAACTTTAAGGATTAAACCGGGTACTCAAGGATTAAGATGTAGTAATTTTCAAAGTGGCAGTCTACTTCATGACTTTGTATTACTACGAATATTTTATGAAGGGGTTGCGTGTATAATTAAGTCTTGGGATATAATTTATAAATAAGACCTAGAGTGCAATTATATTTATATAGTGGTATTAAATATAATTAATGGTAACTTTGGACTTGTCAAGAGTTGACAGAAAAGCCCAAGGCCCATTGGAGCTAGTGTCTTATTGGTCCCTTTTGGTCCCACTCCAAGCCACACATTAAAACCCAATTGGAAAGGCCCAACAGGCCGGCCCAATTAGATAATCAGTTAGTTATAAAAGGGAGAAACATGCAGAAATTTATTTTAAGAGAATCATAATTGTGAAGTGGTGTGTGTGTGCAAGTGAAACCACTCGATTATTCTCCCTTAGAAACTGATTGAGAGACCACACTTCTTGGGCGAAAAGTGGAATTGGAGTGAAGATTAAAAGTGTTTCCAAGAACTTCTAATCTTTTGTTTTGAATTTCACCGCACCAAGGTACGCTATCTTGTTCTCAAATTCTCAAAATCACATAGTGCATGTTATCAATCATGAATGAAATAGATCCATGAATGTCGCTTCCGCTGTGAGTTTTGTATGGGATACAAAACCAGATTTTCCTTCAATTGGTATCAGAGCCAGGTTTTCATATCATGATTGTATAGCATGAGATTGAATTTTAGAATTAAAGAAAAACGGTTTCTTGGTGGCCCATAGTTGTTTTCGGTTATATAGATTGAAGTTCTATAGACTTCTAAATGAAGTTGTGAGATAACCGTTCATGATGGATTGCCTTGATGCATTGGTAAATATATGAATTTAGCACCGATTGCATTGCTTTATGGTAGTTATTGATTGTTGAAGTAACTGTTTTGTAACTACCATGTGCGTGAACCAAGTTATTGCACCACTTGGACTTTGTGTTGCACCGCTTGGTTATAACAAGGCAATTAACAATTTAGTGTAATTGTCATATATTATATGCATGAAAACTACATCTTTTGGAAGTATTGAATCCGTGTATTATATATATGGTGTGATAGTTGGCTTAACATATATATTTATATGGGTTCATGTGCGTGCACTCTGATCTTGCACCGCTTGGATATAAATAGAAATATAAGGCTTGCATGTTTTGATTATTATATGGCTTTTGATCTTGCATGGTTTTGTTGACCATGCATGTTTTCGTGGACCCATGTGGCAAATTCCATCTGCCATTAACATGTTTTCAATTATATATATGGGTTTATATGCAAGTTCTTGATGGCCATCTTATAAGCATGTAGTATTTGCCTTGGTTGTAAAATCCGTATATTATGTTTTATATATATATAAATATATGGGTTTACATGCAAATTGTTTATAAAGGATTCATCATATTGTTGCTTGCCTTGGTTTATATTTATTTATATACATTAATGCTAGGATTAAAGTATTCATTTAATGAAATTTATTCCTAATGAGATTAGGATTATGTTTTCAAGGGTTTCTAGCATTAATATGGTTCTTGATCATAAAAACCTTCAATTTAAAATATCTAGTGGGAGAGAGATACAAGGGTTGGATCTCACGGCCTCCATTATCGGTTCATAGTAGTGTGGGGTAAGCACCTCGTCTTGGCGTATATGCCTTGCGATCCCAAAGGAGGGTGTTAACTTCAAAGTACTACAAGATTGAACGAACCTGTTTAAAGTAGTGTGGACAAGCACCTCGTCTTGGCGTATATGCCTCGCGATCCCAAAGGAGGGTGTTTTGTTCCATGATACTACAAGTTTAAACATTATAAGGGAGATGAAATGTGGCTACACATGATTCTAGATAATGGTGTACACTAGACTAAGTATAATGTTAACCTCCCAAAGGAGCTATGTCATTATTACTTAGAGGCTAAAGGTAATACGGCATATTATTAGTGTATGATAAGAGTTATCATGATAGCACTAATAATGAGAATAGTTCTCAATCAATTAATGTGTTTATAATAAACTTGCTACCAAGGAATTATAGACATGGATTGGTTTGTCGTTGCATATATTATTTTATGGTTTTATGAGGTTCCATATTATATACTTATATGCTAAATTGATAATGTCCAGTTTACTTATTATATTCATGTTTGTTATTTTCAGATTTAATATCATGGCATCATTTAGCCCACTTGTTGCTATTCTTAATCAAAACAAACTGACTGGATCCAATTATGTCGACTGGAAAAGAAATTTGGATATTATTCTTACTGCTGAAGAGCACAAATATGTGCTTACTCAACCATGTCCTAGCTTTCCATCATTAGATGCTCCTCTTGAGGAAAAACAGCGATATGATCGTTGGCAGAAATCTAATGAGATGGCCAAGTGCTACATCCTAGCATCCATTTCAAATGTTCTACAGCATCAAATGCAGGATGTAGAACTAGCTTCGGACATTATGCTAAGTCTGAAGGAGATGTTTGGTGAGCAAGGCCGTTCTGCAAGGCAAGAAACTATGAGGCAGATTTATAATACCAAAATGGCTGAAGGTACTTCAGTGAGGGAGCATTGTCTTCGGATGATCTCTAATCTGAATACATTGGAAGTTTTAGGTGCCGATATTGATGGAGAATCCCAAGTGGATATGATACTCCAGTCACTACCAGAATCATTCAAGGAATTCAGACTTAACTATAATATGAACAAAAAGATTTATTCTTTGTCTGAATTAATGAATGAGTTGGTAGCGGCGGAAGGCATCCTTGGTACTTCTAGTGTTGATGCCTACATGGCGGAAGCTTCTACTTCTCAACCTAAGTCGAAAGGCAAGGGTAAGAAGAAGAAGAAAAAGAACTTCGCCAAGCAAGGTGGTAAACAAGTTGCCTTAGGAGTTGCCAACAAAGGAAAGAAAACCAAAGGAAAGTGTTTCCATTGTGGTGAGAAAGGACATTGGAAGAGGAATTGTCCAATATTTAAGGCTGCCAAGAATAAAGGTATGAAAAGTACATTCCTTCTTGAAACATGTTTAGTACAGAATCCCACAGATTCCTGGTGTGTGGATTCAGGTTGTACTAATCATATCTGCAATTCTTTGCAGGGGTTTCAGGAGACCAGAAAGCTGAATGAAGGAGAAATGTTTCTTACCTTGGCTGATGGGAGCAGGATTCCAGTTGTAGCTATTGGAGTGTGTAATTTATGTTTTGAATCTAGAGTTTTAATATTGGAAGACTGTTTGTATGTACCTAATGTTCGTAGGAATTTAATTTCTGCAACTTATTTAGGTAAACATGGATATTATGTTATCCTAAAAGACAATGTTGTAATAAAGAAGGATAAAGTGTTTATCTGTTCTGGCAATATTGTGGATGGTCTTTATATTTTAACTCCTGATAAGCATGAATTATATAATTCTGAATTAGATCATAACTCTCATGTAAAATCATTAAAGAGAAAGTTTCCTTCTACTAATGAAGCATATCTTTGGCACTTGCGTTTGGGTCATATTAATCCAAACAGAATTCAAAGACTGATCAAAGATGAACTCTTAGAGCCATTGGACTTTGATGAATTTCCAGTTTGTGAATCTTGTTTGGAAGGTAAAATGACCAAACGACCTTTCAATGCAAAAGGTAGAAGAGCCCAAGAATTGTTTGAATTAGTTCATACGGATGTATGTGGTCCTATGTCAACCCAAGCAAAAGGAGGTTATGAGTACTTCATCACTTTTACCGATGATTACTCAAGATATGGTTATGTGTACCTAAAGAGACGGAAGTCCGAAGCCTTTGAAAAGTTCAAAGAGTTTAGGGCTGAAGTCGAGAATCAATTAGGTAAACGCATAAAGGCCATTCGATCTGATCGTGGTGGCGAATACCTTCTTGGGGATTTCAAGGATTACTTAACTCAAAATGGGATTGTATTCCAATTGACTGCACCTGGAACTCCCCAACAAAATGGTGTAGCAGAAAGAAGGAATAGGACTCTTTTGGAAATGGTTAGGTCCATGATGAGTTACTCAACTTTACCAGTTTCTTTTTGGGGATATGGACTAAAAACTGCAATGCATATTTTGAATTTAGTTCCATCAAAATCTGTTCCCAACACACCTAAGGAATTGTGGAGTGGGCGCAAGCCTAGTATGAGATACCTCCACATTTGGGGATGTCCGGCACATGTGTTGAAAAGGAAGTCTGATAAGTTGGAAGCTAAAACCGAAGTATGCATGTTTTTAGGGTATTCAAAGGAAACAAAGGGTTATTTATTCTATAATCATAAAGATAACAAAGTGTTTGTTAGCACACATGCCAAATTTTTGGAGGATGATTATGTGAATAATTTTGATCCTAGAAATAAAGTTGTTTTGGCTGAAATGAATGAACCTGTAAATGAACAACCAATGGATGAAACTAGGGATGATGTGGCTATATTAGATACACCACAAGATATTACTCATGAGATGACTAGTACACAGGTGCCTCGTCGTAGTGGGAGAATTGTTCGGCCTCCTATAAGATTTATAGGTTTGGGAGAAACTTATGAAGCTATCCCAGAAGAGGTTGAATCGGATCCCTACACTTATAAGGAGGCAATGAATGATATAGATGCACATCATTGGATCAAAGCTATGAAATCTGAATTAGATTCTATGTATTCCAATCAAGTTTGGGATCTTGTAAAGGCGCCTAATGGCATTAAACCTGTTGGTTGCAAATGGGTTTACAAAAGGAAGAGAGGGGTAGATGGAAAGGTTGAAACCTTTAAAGCAAGGCTAGTGGCGAAAGGATATACACAAAAAGAAGGTATTGACTATGATGAAACTTTTTCGCCAGTAGCCATGCTTAAATCTATCAGAATTCTCTTATCCATTGCTGCTTATTATGATTATGAGATTTGGCAAATGGATGTCAAGACTGCATTTCTTAATGGCAATCTTGAAGAAGAAATCTATATGTTACAACCGGAAGGTTTCATAGCAAAGAACCAAGAGCATATGGTATGCAAGTTGAAAAGGTCCATTTATGGACTTAAGCAAGCATCTAGGTCATGGAACATCAGATTTGATCAAGCAATCAAGTCATATGGCTTTGAACAAAATCTTGATGAACCATGTGTGTACAAAAGACATCAAGATAAAGTAGTAATCTTCCTAGTGCTTTATGTTGATGATATTCTACTCATTGGAAATGATGTAGGGGTAATGTCATCAGTAAAGGTTTGGTTGTCAAGCCAATTTGATATGAAGGACTTGGGTGAGGCTAATTTTATTCTAGGGATCAAGCTTTGGCGAGATCGCAAGAATAAGATGTTAGGCTTATCACAAGCTGGATATATAGATAAGGTTCTAGAACGGTTTAGCATGCAAAACTCCAAGAAAGGTTTACTTCCTTTCAGACATGGAGTTCCTCTGTCTGATGACCAAAGGCCTAAGACTCAAGAGGAAGTAGATATGATGAGACAAGTTCCTTATGCTTCTGCAGTGGGAAGTCTCATGTATGCCATGCTTTGTACTAGACCAGATATTTGTTATTCAGTTGGCATGGTCAGCCGATATCAATCAAATCCAGGACTAAAACATTGGCAAGCTATAAAGCATATTCTCAAGTATCTTCGGAGAACGAGAGATTATATGCTTGTTTACCGGTGTGAGGATTTGATTCCCATTGGTTATACAGATTCAGATTTTCAATCAGATCTAGATTTCAGAAAGTCCACATCAGGATGTGTTTTCACCTTGGGAGGTGGAGCCATAACATGGAGGAGTGTCAAGCAATCTTGTATTGCGGACTCCACCATGGAAGCAGAATATGTTGCTGCTTGCGAAGCAGCAAAAGAAGCTGTATGGCTCAAGAAATTCCTTTCTGACCTTGGTGTAGTGAGAATTGAGCAAGTTCCCATTACTTTGTTCTGTGACAATAGTGGAGCAGTTGCACAATCAAAAGATCCAAGGAATCACAAGAAAGGAAAACACAGTGAGAGAAAGTATCACATCATTAGAGATATTATTGCTCGTGGAGATGTGGTGGTAGAAAAGATTGAAAGTGCAAATAATCTAGCAGATCCCTTTTACCAAAGCCTTGCCTCAAAGGACCTTCGAGTCACATTTGGAGGGAATGGGAGTTAGATTAGTACACAATAGTCTTTAGGGCAAGTGGGAGATTGTTAGGATTAGTGCCCTTAAATCCTATTGTATGATGCTATGTATGTTATTATGTATGACTTAATGTTGTGATTAATAAAGTTTCTTTATTATTATTATCTAAAATAATGGTAACATGAATATTTGGACATTATCATATAGTCCATGAGATGCATAGTATGTGATTTATGTGATTTAGTCACAGAAGATATAGATCACAAGTTCTTTGTAAACTCATAATTTTGGTTCGTAGTCGGTGATGAAATTGGGCATTTCATCTGCGAAGACTATAACATATCAACTAAGATGATTTGTCTTGATCATGGAAGTGGAGACTTCTAGTTGATATGTTGATATGTTTTAAGAGTTAAGACATATTGAACTGGACCGCTGTGAGATTTATTATTCTCCTAATGACTGTCAAATGAATAATAAATCTCATGACTCCTATTTGCATGAACTCTTAATCCTGAGAGAATAATGGACCTGATCATGAGGTGTAAGTTGCTTTGATATATCAGGAGTGAGATCTAAAGGCATGATCAAAACCTCAGTATGTTGGGCAACCACATTTAGTGTTGATGGAACATATATTCTCAAGATGGAATTCATAGTCTCTTAACAGAGATATAAAATATTCCCTTGAGATAAGTTTAATGGGTTTGGTTATTCAGAGAGTTAGGCCTAACCACTTTAGTAAGAAATTACTAAAGTATATATTTATGAAATTGGATTTCATAAATATATGATGAATAACTTTAAGGATTAAACCGGGTACTCAAGGATTAAGATGTAGTAATTTTCAAAGTGGCAGTCTACTTCATGACTTTGTATTACTACGAATATTTTATGAAGGGGTTGCGTGTATAATTAAGTCTTGGGATATAATTTATAAATAAGACCTAGAGTGCAATTATATTTATATAGTGGTATTAAATATAATTAATGGTAACTTTGGACTTGTCAAGAGTTGACAGAAAAGCCCAAGGCCCATTGGAGCTAGTGTCTTATTGGTCCCTTTTGGTCCCACTCCAAGCCACACATTAAAGCCCAATTGGAAAGGCCCAACAGGCCGGCCCAATTAGATAATCAGTTAGTTATAAAAGGGAGAAACATGCAGAAATTTATTTTAAGAGAATCATAATTGTGAAGTGGTGTGTGTGTGCAAGTGAAACCACTCGATTATTCTCCCTTAGAAACTGATTGAGAGACCACACTTCTTGGGCGAAAAGTGGAATTGGAGTGAAGATTAAAAGTGTTTCCAAGAACTTCTAATCTTTTGTTTTGAATTTCACTGCACCAAGGTACGCTATCTTGTTCTCAAATTCTCAAAATCACATAGTGCATGTTATCAATCATGAATGAAATAGATCCATGAATGTCGCTTCCGCTGTGAGTTTTGTATGGGATACAAAACCAGATTTTCCTTCACTAAAGAGCTTAGTTTCTAATTTTGAAACTAAGAACTCAGAAGCTTAGAACTTCACTGAGAACTTAAGAAAATTAGAGAGAGAGGAAAAGAGAGAAGTTTATGAGAGAGTTCTTCTCTATTTGTGTGTGTTGAGGTATTGGTGAAGAGTTCTATTTATAGTTGAGTTTAAGGGAGTTTTTAGCAAAAAATCTCTACCAAAATTAGTCTTAATCTTTAGAAAATCCTTAGGAAATCATTCCTAAGATTTGGTCAAGAATGGTATGTTCAGCTTTAGAGTGTTCTTGCTATTTTAGGTAATAGCAAATAGAGTTCTGACTTAGCATTGAATGTTGGATTGTCCTCAACCAATGGGATTAGAGCATGAATTAGGCTAATGATCTTGGTTGTCTACTGCTAGTATCAAAGTTTCCTAGGGAAAATTGTGTCACCCTAAGCCAGGTGTCAATCTTAGAGCCTTCCGCTGGAGATCTCCTTGGTGCCTTCCAAACCACATTTTCCTAAGTTTCTCTATTAGGGTTCATGTGCTTGGTTCATGAACCAGAAAATATACATTCTTGGCATGGTAATGAGCTATTTACAAGTGATTTTAGAAGCTTCCATGGTCTGTTCATGGCTGCCCCTAGTTCCTTTGCTGATTGTGTTGGAGAAGAGAGAGAGAGTGGTTGTTTGTAGCTTCACAGCTTTATATTACATCAGTAATCATGAAAATCAACTTGCCAATGAAAGGTGCAGGCTCAGCTGGACATGTGTCCCCTTTTGATATGATTTGACAAGCTGAAATGATGGTAGTGGACCCTAGTTGTCAGCGTAGTTGTGCTAAAACTTGACCAGTGGCTAGTCTAACCACTTTAGTTACTTAAGTGAGTTTTGGTTGTTGAGATTAGCACATGGGCTGGGCTGCCTCGACTGGGCCTTGTTGTTGGGCTTCTTTGGACCTATTCATCCCTACAAAATGAATAGTTTTGCCATAAGTAATATACATGGGCTTTTGTAGTTAGAGTTTCTTATGGAAGAAGTAAGCATAGTTCCCATAAATTTTATAGAAGAAGTAGTTTTGAAATATGGGTAATATGTCATAAGAAATTTATGTTTCCCATGAATTAGGGAATTTAGTATATCAAAATATGTTTTTGCCAAAGAATAGTTTTGGGTTTTGAGCATAATATAATTCTTTTGCCAAATAATATTTGGGCTTAGGTAGAATAATTGTTAGCCCAACGGTTTGGGGTTTCGATAAAATGTTGCCAAAGTGATATTAGGCTTTTTGTAAATAGTTGCCAAATAGTATTGGGTTTTTTGCAGAAGTTGCCAAAATAATATTGGGCCTTTTTTACCAAAATAATATTGGGCTTTTTGTAAAGTTACCAAAATAATATTGGGTTTTTGTAAATAGTTGCCAAAATAGTATTTGGGCATTTTTGTAAATAGTTGCCAAAATAATATTGGGCTTTTGTAAATAGTTACCAAAGTAGTATTTGGGTTTTGTGAATAGTTGCCAAAATAGTATTTGAGCTTTTTGTAAATAGTTGCTAAAATAATATAGGCTTTTATAAATAGTTTGAGATTTTGTAAAATATTGCTGTGTAGCAATGGGCTTTGTAAGAGTGTCATGTAGCAACGGACTTTAGGGTTCTGTGTAGCTACGGGCTTTAGAGGTGGCATGTAGCAACGAGCTTTTAAGAGTGTTTTGTTGGGCTTTTTGTGTTTTGCCCACAAGATAAATAAGTTTGAGTTTATATAGAGGCAGTATAATTTTGTGGCCCAATTTTGATAATGGTATGAGAAGTATTTATGTAGGCTTAAATTGGGTAATATGTGGGAAATAATGGGTACTATTTGTGAGGGCCTAAGTTGGGTAATAATATGGGGAATATTTGTGAGAGCACAAGTTGGGTAATATGTGGGAAATATTTGGGTAATTTGTTGGGAATATTTGTGTGGGCCCAAAATAATTTATAGGCTTGTATGAATATTTTTGTGAGTAGGCTAATGAATTTAGGGCCTAAAAATCTGTAGCTCAACATCATTTAAGCATGAATATCAAACTACAGGCCGAATAAAAAAAAAAAAATGAGATCATAAACTCAAGCCAATGCAGTACATATAGTTTATCGTATATGATATATATAGTTTATTAATATGATAGATTATATAAACAAGATTGAAAGGAAAGAAACCAAGTAATGAAAAGAAAGCTTAATCAAAATCTACATATATTTTATAAGAACATAAGGAAAGCAATTTAGCAATTTGAGATAAATTATAATGAATCTTAATATTTTCTAAAAGACTAAAGAGAGAGCAAGAAATATAAGGAATAATAAACTAGTGTAGAAATGTAACACATGAAATACTAAACTACAACCAAAGTAAGAACAATGGTTGCACTATAGCTTTTCTTTTCTGCTTTTTCACTAGCTCTCTAGAGGGAATCGGGGTGCTAAAAATGGAAGAGGTCTTCTCTATTTATAGGGGAAGGGATGGTTTAACTTTAAAGCTAAGTTGCTAGCTTTCTTCTGAAGCTAAGGGAGGAGATAAGCCTATTAGATAAGTTGGAATAAATTTGGTGTTGATCCCCATTTGAAATTTGAAAGGAAGTTGAAGATGATGCTGAACTTGTGTTATCTTTTGCACCTGCTTGGTGTTTTGACTATAACTTTCTGCTCAAAATTCCAATTGATTCAGGATTGCTGTCTTTGAAAAGGAAATTTAATTCTTTACAACTTTTCCAAAAATATAGACAACCAAATTTTAATGTTTTCCAGGCCAAAAATGCGATTCAAGTTGCCGCTGAAAATAGTAACATTTTTGAGCATTTTTTTGTTATTTTTGAAATTTTTCACGGATCATATCTTTTTCTCTATCCAAATTGTTTTTCAAAAGGGCAGATAAGATGCCATAAAGGAAAAACCTTTTTATTATTTCTTAAAAAATAATAAAATAAAATGAAATCCAATCAAAATTCACACTTAATTAATTTTAAATTAATTTTTGTTGGAACCAATCAAAATTAAGTGTTTAAAATAAGTTGTGATTGGGGCCCATTGTGTAGGTGAGCCACGATCATTGAAAATTGTTTGTATGATAATTTTTGATCTAGTGGTCCAATCAAGGCCCATGAGTTACCATTGTGATTGTTAAAGCATCAAGATTTGTTTTGTATCACAAATCTAAAGATCTAATTGTTGAAATTCCGATCATGCTCTTGGTGCAAAATTACTGTTTTGCCATAAATGTCGGTTAAATGTAAGTTTTAAAATGGAGTGTCTACACCCATTCGTCTAGAGGCATCAAAAAACCATATGCAAACCTCCTAAACAGCCCAGAATGCTCTATAAATTCTCCCAATTCTCATTTCTTCTTCCAAATTAAATTTTTGTGGGTTAGTGGTAACCTCCATGGTAGAGAAGATCCATCTCCCATGTTGTCAAAGCCCTCTCTTTTGTCCAAGATATTGGTCTCTCATCCATTATTTTTGAGGGTGACTCGAAAATAATTATCAACGCTTTGAAGACCAAAGGTTCCTCTCTTGCTGCCTACGGTCACTTGGTTGATGAAAGCTAAGTTCCTCGCAAATAATTTTGTTGTTGGTAAGTTTCTCCATATTAGATGTTAGGGTAATTATGTTGCTCATAACATTGCTAGACATGTTAGTGAGTTTACTGTGTGGATGAAGGATGTTCCTCCACACCTCCATAATGTAGTCTTAACCAATGCGGCTATTTTTATTGAATAATACTACAGTTCTCCTTCTCCACCCCCCCCACAAAAAAAAAAAAAAAAAAAAAAAAAAAAAAAACAAACTGTGGGTAATTTCTTTAGCTTTCCTCTATAATCCTTATTGCTTCATGCTTTTGCTGCTTGCATAAGACGATTCTTGGCTTGTTTGTCTCTATGATTTTGTGTTTATGATAGTTTAGCTATTTCTATGCATAATGTAGTCTAGATTTTAAATTCCAACTATATGAATAATTTTCTCCAATCTTTATGTGTATACATGGTGGATTAAGGATGATGTGATATGGTTTAGTTCTTTTTTTTTTTATACAGCTTGGTTTAGTTCTTGAATGATTGAGATATGGATATGGCCAGGCATAGTTTTATTTACTTGTTCTAACAAATATTTTTATACTACTCATTTAAATGTATGTAGACACTTCATTTCGGATCCATAATTTAATCTTGGAAGATGACAAAATAGTCATTTTATGTATCCAAAAATCATGATTGCATTTTAGTCATTAACTCATTTATCACATATCATGAAAATGATCTTAAGATTCCAACAATCACAATGTGCTTATCAAGTAGCAGATTTCAGTTTAACGTTGCAGGGCACTTTTGGCATAGTAAACATCAAATTTCAGACAAGGCTATTTCAGAAAAAGTTGTAGGGAATTGAATTTTCCTTCATCTATCCTAGTTTTAGCTCAATTCAAATTTTGACTAAAGAGATATGGTCAAAATACTGATACATGTTTAGATCTGAAAATTCTATTTTGATCATATCTCTTTATTCAAAATTCGGATTGAGCTGAAAATTTGACAGACAAAGGAAAGTTCAATTTCCTACAACTTTGACAGAAATAGCCTAGTCTGAATTTTGACGTATACTATGCCAAAAGTGTCCTGCAACGTGAATTTGAAAACTGCTACTTGATTAACACGTTTTTGAAGTCTTTTCTAAGTCTAAAACTGTATTTAGATGAGTTTTTAATGTATTTTCATGCCAAAAGATATTCCAAAGTGATAATTAGGATTTTTTTTTAAATAACTATCTTGAAAATAATTACTTTAAAATCTTATTATCTAACAATCTTTAAATCTTATTAGCTCACTTGTTTTAATCTCATGCAACAAATCGCACCTTAAGAAAAATATTTAACCTATCACAAAAATTCATTTAATTAATTTTAATTAACAACTAATCAAAATTAATTTCAATTAATCTTGTGTGACAGGTTTCACCCAAATGAATGCATGCAGACTGTTAATACTTGATCTTGCGTTATCTTTCGATCTGACCGTTCGATTTGGAAACCAAACACATCGTTATGATTGTTGAAATCTCAAGACCGTTTTCATGATATGTGATTAATGAGCTATTGACTAAAATGCAATCATGATTTTTGGGTACATAAAATGGCCATTTGCCATCTTTCAAGGTTAAATTATAGGTGTGTAGGTTCCTAGTTTGGATAGTGCCTAGGTCCAGTGGTCTGGAGGGATCCTAGGCCTCTATAGGATGGTGTTGATGGTTAGTGGACTGGGTTTGACTTATCGTGGCTTTGTTAGGCCATTTTATGAGCCAATCTATGCACAAGACATGAACTCCACAACACAAATGTACATAAAAACACACACACACACACACACACACACATATTTATTGGTTGAGTGAATAACTAAGGGATAACAGATGAACTAAAAGAGTGCAAGTAAAAAAAATGTCAGGGATCCTCAAAATAGAGTGAAATTATGCTACATTATATCAAGTATTTGAGTACATTGGGTCCTACTTTACTGGGATATATCACAAGGCTCAATAAAATTCAAAAATCATAGACTTAGATAGCTCCCTTTGGGCTTCCAAGACTTGTGAAGTTTGAATCCCTTTGAATTCAAGTGTATCCTTAAGTATTTACCTTAGGATCCCTTACAGTATCTCCTTCTTCACTCTATTTTGCGCTCACAGCTCTCTTTCTAGTATCTTTTCTAGTATGCTGAGTGCTTCTTGCTAGAAGCCCTTCTTGGCTGGTGCTTTACCCCTTTAATAGTGCTACTTAGATGCTTTTTAAAACCAACCATCATTCTCTTTTATGTGCTGGGTACCAGAGTCAATGTCATATCTAAAAACTTTGGTGGTTGGTCCCTTACCCTTTTTATTTTTATTTCATTTTTCTGGGTTTTGACAATCTAAAGCTCCCTTGCTGACTTCCTCTTATGGGAGATCCCTTTTGAGTAAGTCCAAATGTTTCTCCCAGATTAAGGTTTCTTATTCTTTTCCCAAGGCCTTAAAAAGTACATCTCAAAGCTCTGTGGCTTTGATGTTGACCTCTCAAGACTTGTTTATTTTCTCAAAACGGGGTGGATCCCTTCTTGATGATAGTGTAGTCGAAAAGGCTCCTGACCACCTTTCTTCTTGGTTCTCCTTCTCTTTGCCTGTGGGTATCTAATTTCGACAGGACACCCTTTGTCTTTCACACCCACCTTTTATCATGAGCATGCCATTTTGAGTTGTCCATGTTTGGGTTCTCTTATGCCAGTCTTTACTCGGGGATCCCTCCCTAGGGCTGGTAGATCCTGTGCCATTTTAGCCCAGCTCTTGCCTGCTTCCTTGGATGTCATCTCTTGCTCAAGTCTCTAGCCCACACTTCCTTTCACACCTCCTTTCTTTCTAAGGCCCAGAACTTATTCTTTTCTCTCCATGGGTTGGGTTCCTCCATTCTTCATTTCTAAGGACCAAGCCTTTCTTCCCTTTTCCCTATCTTTATGAGTTGGGTCTCTCCCATTTTTTAAGGGCCTGGCTCCTTATTACATTTTGAACCTCAACAAGGTGCAAATTGGAATGTTTACAACGTATATGTTTGAAAGATTGTTGAAGTCTTTGTTTAGCATTTCCTTGCTTTGTTTGGATGTTTAAATCAATGATGAGATCCCATGATAAATTGATGAGTATATGCTTTGCTTGGCTTTTTGTGAATACAAGTATATGCATGATTTTCCTTTTATGAATAATGATGTATGGTTTTGTCCATTGATTTACATGTTTTTTTCCTTTGCTATTATGAATCTGTTTATGTACTATTGCGAATATGGGTAAATTACCTAATTACGTGGATGGAACTCACATCAATTATATATTAAGTGTGAGTTCTAGCGTACTTAAGACATTTGTTAATGGATTATTTTATGAAAGTTTTGATATAATTTTCATATTAAATATAAAAATATGTGAGTTTTAATTAATTTAATTAGTAAAATCTTTTGTAGTTGAAAAAGATATATAGGAGAAGATTCCCCCTACACAAAAAAAAAACCAATCTGTGTTGAATAAGTTATATAGTGTTCGATCTCTGCTTGTAAAAAAAAAAACAATCGGTGTCTCACAGATTGAAAGATCATAATTTATCAATTCTACAATGACCACAGACGAAGTGCTTTGTTTCAGATCAATTCTTTGCTGCAATTGCTTTGACCACCCAGGTGAAAAACCGTAATACACCTGAGGAATTTCTACCTGTAGACTTCCTTGTACACAAAGTGAATTGTACATTTTTTCATTGTTTATTTCGTAATTCAAAAATAAATGATAATAAAATTCTGTCATAAAAATAACTCATAAACCCCTAAACCCCTTTCCATCTCAATGGCCTTTCCGTAGCCATGGGTTTCTTCGACCTGAACATAGCATACCTTGAATCCTCACCTTCCGATAAGACGCCAGTGAAAACAACTCGCATCAAGGTCGTGATAAAAAGCCATGGAACTAGGCTACATCGGCATCGCCTACAACCGTACGATCAAAGGCGAGATGTCCGATCACGACCGTTGCTCCATCTTCCTCCTCCTCCTCCTCTCTCTCTCTCTTCTCTCCTCCTCCGTCAATCTCCACCGTGACCTCCTCAATGTTCCACGCGCCTCACTGTCTGCATCGAAAACCACTCCCAAGCTCCCGCACTCAACTCTGGCAACCCTATCTTGAAAACCTACGACTTGGTCATCGTCAAGCCAGAACGCGTTCGACGATGCCTGTGACAAATCCGAGGTTCGTGGTTTCGTATATTTTTGTTTGGAAAAACAAATTTTTTTGAGGTTTTAACATTGATATTGTTGATGAACGGCGTAGATAGATATAATTGCGATTGATTTCTCAGAGAGGTTGCCTTTTCGATTGAAGCAGACTAAGGCTAAAGCTGCTATTGAGGTTTGTTTCTTCAATTGTTTTCGTTTTATTGGCTCTGTTGATAAGAAATTTTTGGTGTGTTGATGGATATATGTGGCTTTTCGATTTGCAGCGTGGAGTTTATTTTGAGATTATGTATTCAGATCTTATCGCCGATGTCCATACAAGGAAGGCAAATGATAACCAATGCTAAGGTCAGAATTGCAAAATTTTAAATTTCTCTATAGATAATTTGATGGTATATTTTGCATATCTCATCTGTTTTTTTTGATACGTAAAAAGATTTCAATCAAATACTGTTACTTGCTCCATTCAATATGCTTTCTTCACTTCGAGTGTGGTGCAAATTAATCAATCAGGAGTTCCAATCTTAGAAATAGGTAAACTAAGAACTTATCAAAAAATGAAAAAAAGAAAAAAAAAAAGGAATGGTTAAACTATGAAATAAGAATTTTAGTAGCCACCTGATCTGAGTTGCATAAAGTCTCCTCACCAAAGCCGAATTTCACTTGGCCACATTTTGGTCTATCAGATCAATTTTCTTTTTTGGATGCATAAGATGATTTCATTACCAAAGAAAAATTAAAGAGATATACAGTATAGCTCATATAGCCCAGAACAAGCAGCCAAGATGGAACCAGGGAAACAAGAAAAACTCAAACTTGCTCTTGGAATAGATTTCCCACTTCCAATTTGCCATGTAGCATTTTGTGCCAAGCTTATAGTAAGCACTACGCAGAGAGGTGCATTTTGTGCCAAGCTATAGTAAGCACTAAGCAGAGAGGTGCATTTTGTGTCAAGCTTATAGTAAGCACTAAGCAGAGAGGTAGGATTTTGAACCACAGGCCAGATGTAGTAGCTTGAGGCTTTATCTTGCCTGTTATATGTGGTCGAGACATGTATGGATTTTGATAGACTTTCAATTTTTGTAGCAAATATTGCAATAGTCTCAGAAGTCAATGCTCTGTAAATTAATCATGTTAGGGAATTCTTCATATTTTATAGGTGCTAAGTCTTGTGGGTGAATTTCTATGATCTAAATGTGTTAATAAACATTGTGTTGAGTTATTGTTGTATCTAAGTTATTGATGGATCTGCTAATTAATTAAACTATGACTACTAATATTTATTTTAATTAGTTGCTGGTGGATTGGACTGAGGAAAAAAAATCTCATTTTCTCTGCTGCCCCTTCGGTAAATGAACTTAAGGGCCATATGATGTTGCAAATTTATTGTCATTGCTTGGGCTCTTTATGGAACGGGCTAAAGCAGCTATTTCAAAAAATTGTAGGTATGTGGCCAAAAAGTGTAGGTATGTGTTAGGAATATGAAATAATTGTTGTAATCCCTTTAGTTAGGTAGTTATTTAGTTGGTTGAGATTATGATGATTTAGTTAGGATTTGAGCACATGTAGCTCATTTAACATATGGCTTAATTCATAGAGCATATGTTGAATTAACTAGCCAATTATCTTAAGCCATGTGGGCCAATGAAATTAGAACTAGTCTCCTATAAATACATAATTGTAATTTAACATTAGATATCAATGAAAAATAAAACAACTCATTGCTTAGTGCATTTTCTCTCTCTCTCTCTGTCTTAATATTTCTCTATGGAGGGTGACTATCTTGAATTAAGTCAATTTCTCTACAATTCCCATCAATTTCCCAATAATTCCTATCCATTCCCATTAGGAACCACTGGATTCTAACAAGTAGTATTAGAGCCGATGATCTTAAGATGAGCGAATGTAACCAAAGAAAACTTTGGAAAGAAATACGGCAAATGGTGAACAAAGTTTCAGAGGATGTCAAGGATATCTCAAAAAAGGTCAAGGTCTTGGCTAAATCTAAAAGGTCCATGAAATAGGAGCTCTCAAGATTGTAAGAGGATCTTGAGAACATGACGGAAGAGGAGTTAGAATCTCTTATTCAATGGAACTTGAAGAAAAAATCAAATTCCAAGAATCTACTGTTGTAGTTGCAAGCCGGGACGTTGATTTTTGTGTCAAAGTGGATGATGATATCCATGTACATGCTGCCCTTGAAGTTCAGCCCAAAGAACTAACAAAGAAGTTGATGATGATGCAAGAATCTACAGTGCATGAAGTTGTTGTTGTTGGCGTGGATACGAGTGATCCAATGGTGTTTGATTGTGGCCAAACTCATACTTCAGCAGATGGGGCTGCTCATGTAATCAAGAATGAAGGCATGAAATTAACAGCCACTAACACTGGTGGCAATGCAATTGAATTTAAACTAGATGATTCTTTTCTTGATGGCTGTGGTGGGATAAATGATGGGTTCCATAATCTAGTTGATCATAATTTTTATAAGGACTTGAGTGTGAGTTGGGATCTTAATGGTTGTGAAGATATAGAAATTGCTCTCAAGAAACTCTCTCTATCCTCAATATTAGCTTCATGGGAATGTGATCAGTTGGATCCATTTACAACATTATTTGCAGTTTGTGGACAATCATCTCCTTACCCATGTGAGTTGTCTCTTTACCCATGTGAGTTGCATGGGTGGTCATTTGTTTAGAAGTTTATGGTCCGTGACTTGGAATTTGATAGAAAGAAATGCTATGACATAAAGATTTCTTGGCGCTCCTTTGTTGATCTAGTTAATGATGGGATTTACTTGCTTAAGTTATGGGTTGTGACATGGTGCTTGGAAGTAGTTGGTGTGTTTAATGTTCAAGATGCTTTGGAGTATTGGGTTAGTAGCCGGTTTTACCTCATGAAGGTGTCATTTCACAATAACACCTTGTGGGCAAGGTGTTTTCAAGGGGAGGGAAATGTTAGAAATATAAAATAATTGTTGTAATCCCTTTAATTAGGTAGTTAGTTGAGATTATGAAGAGTTAGTTAGGATTTGAGCACATGTAGCTCATTGAACACATGGTTTAATTCATAGAGCACATGTTGAATTAACTAGCCAATTATCTTGAGCCATGTGGGCCAATGAGATTAGAACTAATCTCTTATAAACATATAATGTAATTAAACATTAAATATCAGTGAAGAATAAACCAACTCATTGCTTAGTGCATTTTCTCTCTCTCTTAATATTTCTCTATAGAGGGGATTACCTTGAATTAAGTCAATTTCTCTACAATTTCTGTAAATTTCTCTATAATTCCTATCCATCCCCATTAGGAACCACTGGGTTCCTAACAGTATGCACACTTTTTGAAACCTCACAGCATTTAGAGATGCTAAATTGATGTTTATATATGTCGGAAAATCTTTTGCTCACTGTTTGCAAGACTCTTATAGCCAATGCTTTAAGGAAAAAACAATTTTACAGGGATGCAATAGAGTTGAAGGAATACCATCACGTGCCCAATTAGATTCCAACAAAAACCTGGTTTAAATGGGATCCCATCTCTAGTGGCAAAGGTGATTTGCTATTAGAGGACATGGTGAAGTCCTTTTCTGCCTCCAGTAAAGTATCAAAAACCGTGAAAACCATTGATTTTGCTTCGGTTATTGACAACATGACATCACATGGTTTTCAAGTCAAGGCTTTGATATCTCAAACCAGGGCTATGCTCCAACCTCCAGATAATGGAAAAATCTCTTTTTCTGCTGTTGAAATTGTTTTTTTTTTTATAGGTTACTATTCCTGTGTTCCTGATTGTGATCGTGATCCCTTCGCTGTGCACGGTAACGGTCCTTTATATAGTGCCTGCCGTGATCAAATTTTACTATTTTAGCCTTTAACAACCTTTGCCTAGTCTGGGTGTCCTTGCTGACCATTTACTGGTTTGCCAGTTGCTCAGCCACTATCACTTACCTGTGCTGGCCATGCCACCAGTCAAAAAAGACTATTTTGTTTGCTTGCCGTGACACTCTTATTTGCTATGGTATGGGTGCTCTTTCTTTCTCTCTCTCTTCCTATCCTTCATGGCATGTACCTAGTGGTCCCAGCTCATCTTTGCTTCCTTTAAGTGGTATGTCATCCCAGCAAGACATTTCCTCCAAAAGAGCTTGAGCAGGAACCCAGAATAGGTTTTCCCCTTTCCCCACCGCCAGACCATGCCCTCTTACCTCTGACCCATGACCTCACCACCTCTTGTATTGGTTGGGTACAGGCTGATGATGTCTGGACCTTGTGTGTGCTTTACTTCCATGTATGTCCAAAATCTGTCTGCTACTCATGCGTTCGCTATGGTCTAGAGACTTTTCTGCACATTCTGCCGCTCATCCTTAGCTTCTTATGGCGTGAGCCATTTTCTGGCTTCTCATTCTTTAAAGCTTGCTCCCTTCGGGGACTGAGCTTTTGCTTGATTGTGGGCTTTTCCTCCTTCAGCCCATTCTCTTGCTCTTTTCTACTGTCTTTGCGTTTCCTACCATATCGCCCTACTATTCTTGCTGTAGTGTTATTTGACCCAAGCCTGCTGGGCCTTTTTGGGCTTGTTGCTTATTCTTCTCTCAATGACTTAGTATAGTCATTTGGGCTTTTTGGTTACATTGCTTGCGGCTCATATGTCCCATTTTTCTTTTGGGCATCCTTGGCCCATTTACTTTCCTTGGGCATCCTCGTTCCTTTCTAGTCTTGTGCTCCCATGGGCTTTTACTAACTCATTTGGGCTTCCCTAGCCCAATTACTTTATCCTTCATCCTTGGGGCTCATGGACTTTCCACCAACCCCTTACTTTCTTTACTTTCATTACTTCGGGCCTGCTGTGGCCCATTCTCACTTTTTTACATCATATACTGCCCATAGGTTTTCTACTTCTCTCTTTCCGGGCTCCTTTAGGTCTGTTTGCTTCCTCAAGGCCCATTTGTTTATTTCATGAGCCTGCGATCCATTATTCTTGCTGCTTGGGTTTAATGGTTTTTCTATCTACTTACTAATTCTTTTCTGCCCATGTTGCTGGGCTTCTTCTTTCTATTAGGCTTCCCAAAATGATCATCAACACCAGCAAAAAATAAAAAAAGAAAAACAACATATTGGAAACCCACAAACCCAGCAATCCAAAACCCCTGAACCTAGAAATCCTGCTATTGCTGATCATGGTGCCATTTTGCTGTTCACCTTAACTGAGCATAGAGCTTCGATGGGTAGGCGATTGGAGAAATCTTATGGGTTTGCATTGGGAAAATCTGATGGGTTAGTGGTGAGTGGTAGGGGAGATGGGTCGGCGAGAATGGAGGAAGAGAGGGAAAAAATAAAAGGGAGAATGTGAGCTTCTACAGAAGATTTGGGTTGGCTTGAGGAAGAGAGGAAAAAACAAAGTGGCGGAGGTTGAAGACTAAACCGGAGGAGATATGAAAGAAAAAAGAAAGAGAAAAAAACATAGAAAATTTATTTAATTGAAGGGGCAAATAAAATATTATTATTTCAGTATACCTTTGAGCTACAGTAAACAGGTACTAATACCTATTTACTGTAGCATGTAGCCAAAATTTTTTGGCTATTATACCAACAATGTGCACAATATTTTTTTAGTTTGAGGAGGCAAAAATAGCATTATAGCTATGTGCCTCCACCAATAATGATGCTCTGAGTCAATTCATGTACTTGCTGTCACAACAATCAAATGCAACTTATTTGTAACATCTTATCTCCCCTCTTTTTCCCATGCTTAAAAGATTGGGCTAAAATCAGCAATATTATAACTAAATTGGTTGACATTTCTTAGGGTATGTTTGGTAGATTGTAGTGTAATAATTATTTGTATAATTTACCTATTCAGCAATTTGGTTATGTTTTTATTACCGGGGATAGCTATCTCTTATGAATAAATATTCTTTAAAATGAAGAATAATTATTCATCTCTAAAAGGGTTGTAATAGCTATTCCTTAGTAGGTGTAATAATTTTCAAAATTGATATATTTTCAAATAAATAAACTTTTTATATGCACATAACAATTATGAAAATAAAAAATCATCAAAAAATAATTCATCACTTTCCCAAATTTAAAAAATATTATTTTTTAAGGAAATATAATTGTATAAGTAAGATATTTTGTAAAATATATCTTAGATTTTATTTTAATGTTACAACTCATAACCAAACTTATGAATGAGTTTAGTTATTCTTTTATAACACATTTTATTCCAGTAATAAAGATTATTATTCTTGTTGTAATCTTCATTCAGTGTACTAGACGTGCTTTTAATTTTTTCAACAATACATTCAAAACTTCAAATTCTCCCTTATTGAACTATTGAGGATGTGTTTGGATACTGCTTATTTTGCTGAAACTAAAAACTTATTGCTGAAAGTATTGTAGATAAAGGTAAAAGTTAGTTGAAATAGTACAGTGAGACCCATAAATAGTATCAAAAAGTACAGTAGAAGTCATAAATAATAGCAAAAATAAATTGAATAGTAAAATAATTTTAATTTTTAATCGGTTCCTAAAGTACATTGAATTATCAAAAATAAGAATGGGCCAAAAGCCATTAGTTATACAGATAAAGTGGGCATTATTAATCATTGAATCCAAATGACATCTTGGAACCGAGGCTCCTTTAGACCATCCGGCAGATGAGAATATATCTGTAGGCCTAGATGATTTAAGAAATACTGACTTTGCCAGTGAATTGGCGCAATAATTCCCTTGCCTGTAATTGTAATTGACTTGTACTATACATGGTTCTTGAGGAGGCATGGCTACATTGGGAAAGAAATGAACAAACTTTAGAGCATAGTTCTTCCTTTTCTTTTTAGGGTAAAATGTATGAAGAGAAATGTTAATGGTTACTTCAAGAGCATTGGTTTAAGAAATATTTTTAGAAATTTTTAATGGCAAAAGAGAAAAGCAATTAAATTTTTTGACAGTTTTTTATATTTCCCATAAAAATAATTTAGTAAAATGATCTATTAACAATTTGCTCTAAGGGCACTCATTAACATGAGATATCTTTATTTCTAGAACTTTGACCTTTACCTAATTGTATCCCTTCAATTTTCGATTATTTTAGTCACACCACCTATGTTTAATAATTAGTTTAATCATACTTCTTTCATCCATTATGCCGTTTTGAGTCGTAAACAAATGAATACATGTCCCTTGACTTGAGAAAGAAAAAGAAAATACTTCATTGTTTTATATGTCTAGAATAATTTAGAGATTTTTTTCTTCTGTATTTTACTATTTTATGCTTTAAAAAAAAAAATATATTACTTTAGATATAAAATTATTATAAAGATAATGGTAGAAGTGTGTGTTCTACAACGTGTCATGTGCCCATCGACTAGTAAGCCATATGAATGACATGAATATCATGATGTGACACTTTCATTACCAATTTGATAAAGAGATGGATAAAAAGGTGGGATTAAATCAAACCTATAGCATAGGAGGTTAAACTAACAATTGAAAAATCAGGCAATGTGATTAGAAAATGATCAAAATTGGAGAAGCCCTTCTAGAATCCTTCTCTTTACAATTTTGCTCTTTTTTTGTATTTTTCATTATCTCCAAAGTTTAGGCTATTTTTGTATTATATGAAAATTTCCTCCATTTTTTTTTATAGATATTGTAGAGAGGGAAAATTCCCGACCTATCGCAAACTGACACGTCACACTACTAAGTCCACAAGATATAGCCAATTACAAAGCGCCATGTATTGCTACTAGGCTTTGCTATCACTACTAAGAAACCAACAGAAATTTGCCAAATGTCATGCAAAAAAAACAATCACACATCAGCGCGTGTAAGCGATGACACAAGTAGTTCAGCGCGTGTAAGCGATGACACAAGCAATCCAGTGCGTATAAGCGATGACATAGGTGGATTAATCAAGCTATGACATGTGTCACCAATCAGACTCCGTCACGTGTCGCTCACCCATCCCCAAACTCCTATAAATAGAAGCATTCGTAAGGCATTTGGAGGACAAGGGATTCAGAAGCACAAAAGCTTTACAAGAATCAAGCCTCAAAGCCTTCAAGAACTTCAACCCCGAAATCGAAGAACACTCGAAGCAGAATCATTCAAACTATCTGCCTAGATCCTAAAGTTTACGGGAATCAAGCTCAAAGGTCCGAAAAACATCAACAAACCACAAATTGGTGAAGCTCTACGGATTCAAGCCTCTAAAGCCCCGAAGAACTTGTTAGGATTAGTGCTCTTAAATCCTATTGTATGATGCTATGTATGTTATTATGTATGACATTATGTATGCCTTAATGTTGTGATTAATAAAGTTTCTTTATTATTATTATCTAAAATAATGGTAACATGAATATTTGGACATTATCATATAGTCCATGAGATGCATAGTATGTGATTTATGTGATTTAGTCACAGAAGATATAGATCACAAGTTCTTTGTAAACTCATAATTTTGGTTCGTAGTCGGTGATGAAATTGGGCATTTCATCTGCGAAGATTATAACATATCAACTAAGATGATTTGTCTTGATCATGGAAGTGGAGACTTCTAGTTAATATGTTGATATGTTTTAAGAGTTAAGACATATAGAACTGGACCGCTGTGAGATTTATTATTCTCTTAACGACTGTCAAATGAATAATAAATCTCACGACTCCTGTTTGCATGAACTCTTAATCCTAAGAGAATAATGGACTTGATCATGAGGTGTAGGTTGCTTTGATATATCAGGAGTGAGATCTAAAGGCACGATCAAAATCTCAGTATGTTGGACAACCACATTTAGTGTTGATGGAACATATATTCTCAAGATGGAATTCATAGTCTCTTAACGGAGATATAAAATATTCCCTTGAGATAAGTTTAATGGTTTTGGTTATTCAGAGAGTTAAGCCTAACCACTTTAGTAAGAAATTACTAAAGTATATATTTATGAAATTGGATTTCATAAATATATGATGAATAACTTTAAGGATTAAACCGGGTACTCAAGGATTAAGATGTAGTAATTTTCAAAGTGGCAGTCTACTTCATGACTTTGTATTACTACGAATATTTTATGAAGGGGTTGCGTGTATAATAAAGTCTTGGGATATAATTTATAAATAAGACCTAGAGTGCAATTATATTTATATAGTGGTATTAAATATAATTAATGGTAACTTTGGACTTGTCAAGAGTTGACAGAAAAGCCCAAGGCCCATTGGAGCTAGTGTCTTATTGGTCCCTTTTGGTCCCACTCCAAGCCACACATTAAAGCCCAATTGGAAAGGCCCAATAGGCCGGCCTAATTAGATAATCAGTTAGTTATAAAAGGGAGAAACATACAGAAATTTATTTTAAAGAGAATCATCATTGTGAAGTGGTGTGTATGTGCGAGTGAAACCACTCGATTATTCTCCCTTAGAAACTGATTGAGAGACCACACTTCTTGGGCGCAAAGTGGAATTGGAGTGAAGATTAAAAGTGTTCCCAAGAACTTCTAATCTTTTGTTTTGAATTTCATCGCACCAAGGTACGCTATCTTGTTCTCAAATTCTCAAAATCACATAGTGCATGTTATCAATCATGAATGAAATAGATCCATGTATGTCGCTTCCGCTGTGAGTTTTGTATGGGGTACAAAACCAGATTTTCCATTAGAACTTCCACCATAAACCTTCAAAGATGAAGAACACACGAAGAACACGAAGAACGTGAAGAACAAATGATTTCTAACAAGCTCACAGCCAGAAATTCATTGCAATTCCGTTTCAGCAATCTTCGATTCATCCCTCAACCAAATTGAAGGATATTTTGTGTTTAAGTCAAAATCACATTACCACAAATCCAATCAATAAGTCTTGCAAGGAGATTAAATTAGAGGATCACTCTTTTGTAATTACAGAGAATTGTACCACACAATCATCAATACAAATTCGCACATGTGAAATTATTTTACTTGTTTGATTTATTTTGAACTAGAAATTTAGTCGTTCTACAAATTCTGGCACGCCCAGTGGGACCTCTCTGCCTTTCATCTCTTTCTCCTTCAAAAGAAAAGAAATTCGACATCATTTCGCTACCAGCTTCAATGGCCTCTAGCAAGAATGTTCGAAAATCAGTGGTTGATGCTTCCAATGATGATGATTATGTCAGCCCAATCACTCGTAATCAATCCAAGGCTCTTGATCGACTTCAACCCCAACCAACCAAAGAAAGCCAACTTCATACTGTCATCTCTTTGGACTTTCTTGCAAATAGGAAAGCTACCACTAAGGATTCATCTACCTCGAAAGATTTGCAGATCAGTAGTGAATCATCCCCAACAAAGACCCTTTCTATCAACTCTTCACCCGTGATGAGAAACTTAAGGAATGAAGTACCTTTGACTCATCTTGTTTCATCATTTTCTCCATCATATATAGAGGTTATGCCAGTGATGATGACTAACACTTCTACCATGGAAGAAAAGATGGTTGAAATGGAACAAAAGGTCACCCTTCTCACAAAAGCACTTGAAGAAAAGGACGTCAAAATTGCAACCCTAATAAATAAGCTAGAGTTACAAGATTCGGGTGAATAAAGTCATGGCCCTGAGCACCCACCCGGCTTTACTTTGAAAGGAGAAAACACTAGGGTTGATAAGGGAAAAGGAGGTGAAGGCACTTCTCAATACGGACATTCCACCTCAATGGCCTCGATATCTGTCCAACAATTACAAGACATGATAACGAACACCATTCGAAGCCCTATACAAAACGCATTGATAACATGAGAATGTCGAATGGGTATCAACCCCCCAAGTTCTTGCAATTTGATGGCAAAGGAAACCCTAAGCAACACGTTGCTCACTTTGTAGAAACTTGTGAGAATGCAGGGACTCAAGGAGGACTCTTTGTAAAACAGTTTATCAATTCACTAAAGGGGAATGCCTTCGATTGGTATACAGACTTAGAACTCGGGTCAATCGATAGTTGGGAACAACTTGAAAGAGAGTTTCTCAACCGATTCTACAGCACATGACGCACGGTAAGCAAGATGGAGCTTACCAATACTAAACAATGGAAGGATGAGCCCGTCGTTGATTATATCCATCGATGGCGTTCTTTGAGTCTAGATTGTAAGGATAGACTTTCTGAAATATCTGTTGTAGAGATGTGCATTCAAGGCATGCATTGGGGACTTTTTTACATATTTCAAGGGATAAAGCCCCGAACATTTGAAGAGTTGGCAACTCATGCACATGACATGGAATTGAGTATCTCTAGCCATGGAAATATGAAACCTCCCGTTCCTGAGGAAAGAAAAGAAAGACCAGAAGTAAGAAAAAATGACAGGAATGTGAAAAGTAATATCAAAGACTCAATGAATATCAACCCTGCTCTAGTCAAAATTTCAACAAGAAATGTAAAGGCTAACGAGAAAAGGCCCGAGGGAGGCCAACAGTGAGAGATGCGTCGCTCATCACTTAAGGAGTGGGAACAAAAGGTGTATCCTCTCCTAGATGCCGATATGCCCGAAATGCTAGAACAACTGCTTAAGTTGAAATTAATTGAATTGCCAGAATGCAAACAACTGGAAGAGATGAGAAAAGTTGATGACCCGAACTATTGTAAGTATCATCGCATCATAAGCCATCCAATCCAAAAATGCTTTGTTCTTAAAGAACTCATCATGAAGCTAGCCAAGGAAAGGAAAATCGACTTGGATTTTAATGATGTTGCTCAATCAAACCTTGCAACATTTTCTTGTAGGTTACCTATATGCATATCTCCAACCACTAAGCAGGGGGCAAATACCATGCTTATCCAGTTTCGTTATCTAAAACCTGTTCCAGTTCAGCTTTCACAAGAAGCATCTGATTATAATGATGATAAAAGGTCAGCAATGGATGAGGAAGACAGCTGGATGATGGTTACTCGAAGGAAATGGAAAAAGAGACGAACATTCTCTCTTTATTTGATCGCCCAAGAGTCCAGAAATGCACAAAACCATATTTAACCTTGGTCAAGAGAAAGAAGCGATAAGAGGCAAGGGAGATTGGGAACAAAAATGTTTGATAATTCAGCACAAACCCAAAAACCTCGAAAGTTCCACCACCTTCAACTCCTTCACTTAAAGAGTCAAGTGTAAAAATCAGTTTTCGAAACTCATTCCCACACCACACTCCAAAACTGTGTGTGTGAACGAGTCTCGAGGGGGCATTTGTAGAGAGGGAAAATTCCCGACCTATCACAAGCTGACACGTCACACTACCAAGTCCACAAGATACAGCCAATTGCAAAGCGCTACGTATTGCTACTAGGTTTTGCTATCACTACTCAGAAACCAACAGAAATTTGCCAAGTGTCATGCAAAAAAAACAATCACACATCAGCACGTGTAAGCGATGACACAAGCAGTCCAGCGTGTGTAAGCGATGACACAAGCAATCCAGCGCGTGTAAGCAATGACACAAGCAGTCCAGCGCGTGTAAGCGATGACATAGTCGGACCAATCAGGCTATGACATGTGTCACCAATTAGACTCTGCCACGTGTCGCTTACCTACCCCTAAACTCTTATAAATAGAAGCATTCCTAAGGCATTTGGAGGACAAGGGATTCAGAAGTACAAAAGCTCTGCAAGAATCAAGCCTCAAAGCTTTCAAGAACTTCAATCCCGAAATCGAAGAACACTCGAAGCAGAATCATCCAAACTATCTGCCTAGATGCTAAAGTTTACGAGAATCAAGCTCAAAGGTCCGAAAAACATTAACAAACCACAAATCGGTGAAGCTCTACGGATTCAAGCCTTTAAAGCCCCGAAGAACTTCCACCATAAACCTTCGAAGACGAAGAACACACGAAGAACACGAAGAACGCGAAGAACAAAGGATTTCTAACAAGCTCACAGCTAAAGATTCATTGCAATTCCGTTTCAGCAATCTTCAATCCATTCCTTAACCAAATTGAAGGATATTTTGTGTTCAAGTCAAAATCACATTACCACAAATCCAATCAATAAGTCTTGCAAGGAGATTGAATCAAATGATCACTCTTTTGTAATCACAGAGAATTGTACCACACAATCATCAATACAAATTCGAATTTGTGAAACTATTTTACTTGTTTGATTTATTTCGAACTAGAAATTTAGTCGCTCTACAAATTATTTGACTTGAACACAAAATATCCTTCAATTTGGTTAAGGGATGGATTGAAGATTGCTGAAACGGAATTGCAATGAATCTCTGGCTGTGAGCTTGTTAGAAATCCTTTGTTCTTCACGTTCTTCGTGTTCTTCGTGTGTTCTTCGTCTTCGAAGGTTTATGGTGGAAGTTCTTCAGGGCTTTAGAGGCTTGAATCCGTAGAGCTTCACCGATTTGTGGTTTGTTGATGTTTTTCGGACCTTTGAGCTTGATTCCCGTAAACTTTAGGATCTAGGTAGATAGTTTGAATGATTCTGCTTCGAGTGTTCTTCGATTTCGGGGTTGAAGTTCTTGAAGGCTTTAAGGCTTGATTCTTGTAGAGCTTTTGTACTTCTAAATCCCTTGTCCTCCAAATGATTTGTAGAGAGGGAAAATTCCCGACTTATCACAAGCTGACACGTCACACTACCAAGTCCACAAGATACAACCAATTACAAAGCGCCATGTATTGCTATTAGGTTTTACTATCACTACTCAGAAACCAACAGAAATTTGCCAAGTGTCATGCAAAAAAAACAATGACACATCAGCACGTGTAAGCGATGACACAAGCAGTCCAGCGTGTGTAAGCGATGACACAAGCAGTTTAGCGCGTGTAAGCGATGACACAAGCAGTCCAGCATGTGTAAGCGATGACACAAGCAGTTCAGCGCGTGCAAGCAATGACACAAGCAGTCCAACGCGTGCAAGCAATGACACAAGCAGTCCAACGCGTGTAAGTGATGACATAGGCGGACCAATCAAGCTATGACATGTGCCACCAATCAGACTCCGCCACGTGTCGCTCACCCACCCCCAAACTCCTATAAATAGAAGCGTTCCTAAGGTATTTGGAGGACAAGGGATTCAGAAGTACAAAAGCTCTGCAAGAATCAAGCCTCAAAGCCTTCAAGAACTTCAACCTCGAAATCGAAGAACACTCGAAGTAGAATCATCAAAACTATTTGCCTAGATCCTAAAGTTTACAGGAATCAAGCTGAAAGGTCTGAAAAACATCAACAAACCACAAATCGGTGAAGCTCTATGGATTCAAGCCTCTAAAGCCCCGAAGAACTTCCACCATAAACTTTCGAAGACGAAGAACACACGAAGAACACGAAGAACGTGAAGAACAAAGGATTTCTAACAAGTTCACAGCCAGAGATTCATTGCAATTCCATTTCAGCAATCTTCAATCCATCCCTCAACCAAATTGAAGGATATTTTGCGTTCAAGTCAAAATCACATTACCACAAATCCAATCAATAAGTCTTGCAAGGAGATTGAATAAGAGGATCACTCTTTTGTAATCACAGAGAATTGTACCACACAATCATCAATACAAATTCGCATTTGTGAAACTATTTTACTTGTTTGATTTATTTTGAACTAGAAATTTAGTCTCTCTACAGATATGATAGATTTGAATTTATTATGGCATTCTTTCTATGATAATTGTAACCTTTATATAATTTTTTTATGTGAAATTGGAACCTTGGTTTCTTAATTAATGACAATGGATTTTTACATTGAACTAATTAGAATCCATTTCTTTTGAAACTTAAAATGCAATTATTTTTGTCTTGATGTCAAATGGTCTCTCTCTCTCTCTACCCGAAAAATTTGTTGTCAAGTTAGGGGCCCATTTGGCCTATGGGCTATACTGCCATACAATTAGAGGTCAAGAGAGAAATTGAACTTTACCATATTAAATATTATATGTTTAAAGGTGTATCCATTGGGATTCTATTTAAAAATTTAAATGACGTGATACATTGTTAAATACAAAAAAAAAAAAAAATCTAAACTATAAAATAAATGAAATGGAAAAGCCTTTTACAAAACTATTTGGTTATGCTTTAAAGCTTTTCTCTTAGGTGGGATATAGAAATACTTCTTTGTGAAAAGGTTGAAAATTAAGGGTAGTAATCTTGAAATTCAAGGCATCTACTATGACGTCAGATTAGCAACCTAAATTTTAATGTTAGATAAGAGTGTATTATCATATAAACCTTGTAGATTTTTAGGTTGGAAAAGTTCATGACTTGTAATCTTGATCGAGTCTGTAATGAGTTATTATAAGTTTAGTATTAAGTGTCTAAGATGCAACTCAAAAGAAGAAGAAAATGAAGACTTCGACTGCCGTTCGATTTGAAATGTAAATTTAGACCTCATATATGTTATGATGCAAAATATTGGGTTAATTTACCTATTATGTTGATCTAACAATTAAGTTATAACAATTAATAGCTCTAGAACTTTTGAAGTCTTCCTTATATGGACACCTTCACGAATGGCGCACCCGTACTTCACAATTAGAACCTTCAATTGACTCCAAGAACCTCTTGAAGATTTACTCCACAACAATGTTGGAATGATGGCTTTGTGGCTTCAATATTTGATCTCTCCAACAAGAAACAACCTAAAAAGAAAATTCCCTTTTAAATTCATGGGTACACATGATGGAGACTAAGATTTTTTTCTTTAAATCGCTTAGAGTTTTCTGCTTTTCCAACCTGAAGGAAGTTGAACACAATATTCCTTTATATAGAAGACTTAAATAGGGTTAAAGAAAAACCCATGGCTTCATTTAAAATATGTCAACAAATCTAACTTTATGATTTTTGATTGATTGAACCTCAGTCGAACAACAATCAAAATGACATATTTTCTTTCTTTAGAGTTAATTCTTGTACGTATGATCTTGAACTTAAATAATGAATTATGAACTCATTTGGCAGTTACATTGTCTTGGATTTCTCCAACTAAAACTGAACACAATTTATGCTCACTCAATCGAAACAAGATTCTCAAAACTTCCTTAACAATGACTCCCTGATTGGGATACGGTAATCTTGAATTTGACATGTATTAAACAAGTTGGCTATTGACTTGAAAGTCGTGCGTTACGTGCAAACATATAAAAGGGATTATTAAGGATGCCTTATTCAAATGTTTATAGAGATTTCCTGTGGATATCAAATAAAGAAAACCTAAGCCTAGTTTTCACTAACACCTGAGTTCAAAAGATCAATCTTAATCTGGTGTTGCTATTTGGTAATCAAGAAGGCTGAAGCCACAAGGCCTATTCCTAATAGCTTGTGGATTTGAAATCTTCAAGTTAGTCTTTGGAGTAGGTGAGTCAAACTGATAGTGAAGGATATTTAAAATGGAAGATTCCATAGGTGCTGGAGATGATTTTGGGGTTAGGTCAATAAGTCATCTACCGAGTAGAGTCTAGGGAAAAGGGTTTATCTCAGATTGTTACTTCAATTGTATTAGTCAATTCCTTCCTGGGATGAGGGTATCCCCATAACGATTTTCCTTTGGAGATACTTTATTGGTTTTTGACTTTGTCACTATATATTGTGTTCTTGTTTTATTGTTATTTGTTATCGTTTCTCCTATGGTGATATACTGATACGTGTGAAAATTTATTTATGGCCATATTGAATGCATAATTGGTTAATTGACTTAAATAATTTAATCTCCCTTAATATATTATTAAGGGGTCAAAACTAGTATTTTTTAACACCCAACTAAGAAAAGGGATGAAGAAAAAAAAGAAAGAAAGGGGGGTGGGGGAAGATGTGTTAGGGAAACCCTGGCAATATTCGTTACGCAAACTCTGTTTTGCTACCTTTCCTCCATTCTATTGGAAGCTAAAATGGTATAAAGGAGCTAAAAGGGAATCTAGTACCAGGATCTAGGACTCACTTTTCTATCGCAGTTTTATATATGATATTATATAATTTCTTAAGAAGATATTGCTTCTCATGTGCTTCTGCATTTCTTTGTCTAATCTAAAGTGAACACTTTGTGTATAATGGTGTTGTAAAGGTGTCATGCGGCTTATCTTGTCTTTTTGCTTGCTCAACCACCTACATCATTATTATTAAGCATGCCGACTCCAAATTAATAGGGATTGCATAAAATTAGGATGTGGCTCATGTTATGGTGTTCAATTCAGCGTGAGGTTGTATTTTATTTTATTTATTTGATAATTGAAGTGAAGGATACGAATATTAAATATCTCAGTTGGTAATATGAGGTGTCTACCAACGAGGTGTCAACAGTTGAGCAACAGGGCTTTTGACAATGTTGCATTATTTAATTAAGTTAGAAATATAATTACAATTCACCTAGAAGTGTGTAAATATTTTGTGCATAAAATTTCAATTTGCCAGTGATTGATGATTGATGAGTTTTTGGACCACAATCTCCTCTGTATTTAATTTTTTTTTAATTAATTGGAGAATTTAAGATATAATATATAACCATTTGTCAATACTTAATGATGGATGAGTTTTGGGACCACAATCTCCCAGTATTTAATTTTTTTTTTGGATGGATTGGAGAATTTAAGATATAATATATAAGAAATTGTACCTAAACTTTATTCGATATCAACATTACATATTTATTTTTTTAAAAATAAAATGAAGAAATTCCTTAGATATATATATATATAAAAGGTCATCTATGAATTTAGTGCGTGACAGCCTTTATAGCTTAATGATATTTCGTCGAATTTCCAAAAAAGAAGAGATGAAGGCTTTAAACTTTTAGACGGTAGGTTAAGTAGCATTTGTACAACATTGTACGAAAATAATAAAGAAAACCTGAGCGGTTTAACCAGCCTCAGTAAGAGCTTTTAGATCATAAACTTATATGCAATGGACCCCAAAAGTTGTCCTACTGTATTTGAACATAAACATGACCGTATCTAGGAGGTTAAAAAAACAGAAAACTTTTGTGAATGTTTCTATTCTACAAGAACAAGTTTACCAGGACTGAAAATTGCACCATGAATTTCATACACTCATCTGGAGTTGCCATTCACCTTACAAGACAAAGATAAAAGGGAGTGTGCATAATTTTTTAATAAAATTTTTGGTGTCTATAGCCTTTTCGATTCTAAAATGTTAGTATGGCTATGTGGCTTGGGTCGTAATTTGGCTTTGACAAACAACTCATGACTTGCTGTCTTCTACCATTGTTTTGTTTTCAATATACTTTTAATATAAGTATTGCTTGCTGAAAGTGAAACCATTTTTTTTTCATTCATCATCTTCACATTTTCTATGAAAAAGATGTTTGTTGGGATTAATAATTAAATTAGTATTGAGGATAATAAAAAATATATACACTTCTATGAGTGAATGTCAGCGATAAGTGGAGCCCATTTCCTTTTCATATTAGAATTATTATGAAAAATATATTATGAGAATCGCTTAAAAATTTAAATTGTGTGTATATATTATGTGATATAATCATTTATATCATCTAGAGATGAACATTGTGATTAGTGGATGAAAAAGTGATGATTCCCACTTATCACAACATGCTATTTTAACAAGTTATAAAAGTTTTATAAAATAGATTGTGTAGATAGATTTACTCATAAAATTAGTAATATCTAGCTTTGTGCTCAAGTCATCAATGGACACTTTTGACAGGGATGACTTCGGCTCAGTTTTGTTATAATATTTGCTCATCTTGTGTTGAAAACCATCAAACAACGCGTTATCATTATTATTTGGTAATGAGAGAGAATTTTAAATAGCAAACTATTCAAATTTAACATCGCATTTAACAGCGAAAAAGAGATGTAAAAATATAAAGCAACATTTTATATATAAGTAGATCCAGCAAAAACTGCTTATATATAAATATAATTAGATCTAGTGAAAAATAGGTAGACGTTGATGAAGGGGTTGTTAAGTGATTTGTGAAATCTTTTTTTTTTCCTTCATTTTTTTATATGAGAAAAACATGTTAATGTAGTTATATTAATATACATCTTAAAGAAAAGGTATAAAGTTTGCAATTTAAACAATTTGGAGTATAATAATTAAAAAATAATCACTTTAATGAGTGAGTGTTTAGTAATCCATGAAACCCAATTTTCTTTTTATATTAAAAATTTACTATGAAAAATCTATAATGGGAATAACTGAAAATTATTGTAATCATCACTAGTTACTACGATGTGATTAAGGACCTGGTTTAAGTTTTTAATAGATTCAACCTAAAAATTGAGCTCGACGATTAGGATTTTCCCCGCATTGATGTCTCAAATGGACAGTTCTACTGGGACTGGGAGAATCTTCATCATTTTGTCATAATTGAATAGTTTTTGTGTGTATTATAAAAAGACGTATCAAAAAAAAAAAAAAAAAAAAAACAAAAAAAAAAAAAGACAAAAAGTGAAAGAGAAAGTTAGGTCGATTTCTACTTGTAATTTTATAGAAAAAACAAAAAGAAGAAATGTTTTATTCTAAAATCATGATATGGTCATATTCCAAGCAATTGCTGCAATCTCTATGGGTGACACTTGTTTAATTATCAGCTTCTTCAATCATTGCCCCTTTCATGTTCTCACTCCTTTGTTGCCACAACATTTTAGTGTTGTTACTTGTCATCTTATAATTAAATGTAGTTTCTACTCTACTCTCATCGGAAATACCCATTATTCTTATCCATCATTTTTATATACTTGGCATTTGCATTATCTCATGAAATTTTTATATTTAATATTTATTTTAGCATATATATATATTTTTTAATATATTTACTTTTGAAATCACTGTATAATAGATTATCCTTTTTGTATTATATTTCATTAAAATATCAAATTTTCTTGATTTATTAATTTTTTTTATACACAACTACAATCTACTCTTTTCTGGGATACATAAAAGAAAAAAAAAACTAAAAAATAAAATGCAAAATAAATTGTATTAGTGTAAATTTACATGATTATTATATCAATCATGTATGTGGGTGAATTTTGAGTTTGTTTGTCAAAAATATGATATATATTTTTATTATTATACAAGCATAGATGTAAGTACTTATCCATTTACCATGTACTGTAAAAACCTCTCACTAACAATCTTAATATCCATTCCTAAATTTGTAGCCTAAAAACCTATAACCATTAGCGAAGGGAGAAGTTAGACTTATATACTATTCTTAGTATTTTATATAATTATATTGAACTAGAAACTCTTTAAAATGAGTGACCAAATTATCGGTAATAAGGAGATATTACTTTTGTTTTTTTTTTTTGCAAAAGCCAAACTTCTTATCAAGAAGGAAAGAGGATCAATGATTTCTAGCTCTTTGAAGTGTATTCCCCAATGCTTTTGCTTTTCATTTCATGCTAGTAATCTACCTACTAAGAAGACCTTCTCATTATATATTGTCGAGTCTTAAAAGCAAATATGACTTTAAAAAATAAGTATTAATAGAACCAATTAATAAGTCTTTTGAATCCCATAAAAAAAAAAAGTCTTTTGAAATGTGAGAAGGTGACCTAGTAGGCTTGGTGACTAGAATAGATCTATATTTATAATTTCCTCAACAAGAAAAATGTGCATAGTTTCTCGAATATTACTATTTCAAGGACCGAGTTATACCATGCAGTCAACTAATATGAGAAATTCAAGATTAGATCCCAAATTGAATTACAACTCTACAAGCTTTACCATTTTAGATCCCAAAATCAATCATAGTTCAAAATATGATTGATTTGATTCAATGACCCCTTCTCAAAACTGCATGATCCTCAATGCTGCCACTTGTTAGGCACATTTTATGGAAATCTCAACTCTCAAAGGCCTTCTTTGAATTTTATTTTCCTGAAGATTAGTAGTCCTGTCACAAACCCTATCTGTGTTATCATGGCAAACTATTGCAACTCTCATAGATAGAGCAAAAGCTTGGGATAATTGCACTTTATCAATTTAAATTATACTTCAAATTACACATTGCGTCATAAACTTTCAGAATGCATAGTTAGTACCCTAAACTATAACCCATGTTACAATTTGTACCTGTTGTTAATTTTGCTGTTATCTTGGATAGAAAACCAAAGTTTAGGGTACAAATTATAATTGAAAGTATAGTTTAGGATGATAACATGTAATTTCTCTTTTTATTTTTAAGGGATTAAGAAGATGGGCAATTGAGCTTTTCATGTGATGCCATCCAAGATAATGTCAAAATTGATGAAAGGGTGCAAAGTATAATATGGGTTATAATTTAGAGATCTAACTGTGCATTCTGAAAATTTATGGTGCAAAGTATAATTTAGGGTAATAAAGTATAATTTCTCCAAAAAACTTTTCAATGGTATACTTGCATGCTGGTAGCAATATGGGCTATCATTATTCATTAATGACCTTATGTTCAACTCTACATTGCTTATACCATGCTCTAAATGTCGGTACAATTCACCCAAAAAAAAAAAAAAAATTGTCGGTACAATAGATATTTTAATTTTAAAAATATCAAAGTTATATCAAATTTATTATAATTAAAAAAAAAAAAAAATTGACTGGGCAATGAATATGATTGGTGTTGTAACAATGACATTGTAACTAAAATTTTTGTGCACTTTTTTGTTTTGTGTTTCTAAGTTGACAAGTAGATCGAAAAGCTTATTTATTTAAATTAATATTCTTACCATTACTTTCAACAATAAAATAACAAACCCAGACATGCAGACGTGCGGAAAAAAGAATGATAAAGAAAGCTCTTGATCATGATTCATGAGAGCCTATCAATTGCTTTTCAAAAATGGATAATTCCAAATGGGAGATTTACAAATTATAAAAGTGAAAAGGAAGAAGGAAGCTCCCTAATGAGATCTAGCTAGGAGGTAGCCTCTAGATTCTTATATATATAATTTTTTGGTGAAAAAGAGACTATTATATAGCTAGCATTTTCTTAAATAAAAAAGGTCATCCCTTTAAACTTAGTGGGTAACACACCGCAGACCAACAGGAATCAACATGGCCAACATGGATTGGCCGTCTTACCCACCTTTAGGGATTCCCACCACGCGTGGCCGGTGCTGCTAGGTCTTTGTTTTTTCAGCAAAAGGATATATATATAAAAGGGCGGAGCCAGGGGGGTTGAGGGGGCAATTGACCCCTGACTCCTCTAAAAGTTTCTTCACTCTACTTGTATCACGCCAAAAGTTTGCTTCTTTACCCTACCTAAAATAAAAAAGAACAAAACACACTCTACGTCCACACTAACAACAACAACAAACTATTACTGAAAAATAAAAAGCAACAAAACACCCATTGACACTATTGATAGCATATTTTTTTTATTTTGATTTTGACCCATTTACCTTTATACCATCCTCACTAAGTAAATTTTTTTTTATTTTGTTATTAGTACTTGTAAGGTCACAAATTGCAATCCAAACCCAATAGGAAAATGGAAATGGCCCAATAAGCTCAATACAATAAATTTGTAAGAGAGTGGGTGAAAGAATTGGGATTATAATGGATTTTTTAACAGTTAATCAGGGTTCTAAGCCGGTCCGAGGAGGAATACGCATGTAATTTGAGGTTGAATTATAGTCCAAGGAGTAAGTTTTTCGACGGGACATGCAATTTTAGGGGTTATGTTCTTTCTAGTGGTACAGTGAATCTTCTCTTAATTTTCTCCCTAATATTTTTTCGATCCCCCACTTATGGAGGTCTTTCTCCATTATATAGTCCCCTCTGATCTATTTCCATCGTTCACTTGTCCTTCATCCAACCTCAGACCTCCGTATCTATCCTGTTAAACAGATTTTTATAGTTTTCTATGGGCGGTGGTAGTTGAAAGTACTGTTCAGAGGTCTTCTCCACATTAATGCGGCCAGGAAAGCTACTGTAGTGCATTTAATGCAGTGGTGGCAGCTTTTCTCTTAGATATTTCTGTATTCTTATCCCTTCCCTGTACATTTGAAGTTTATCTTTACTGCTGGAGTTTCCTAGAAGGTCATCCAGGGTAAGATGATGGTCACTTTACAGATATTTGTCAGAACCGAGGAGGATGGCCCTCTCGGACCAACACCATTGGATACTTATTGGCTCTACTATCTATTACGGGGCATTTCCTCGTGTTTTTTTCTCTTCGGACATATTATTATTAAAGAATGGGACTTTAAGCCCAGCGCAAAGGCTCAAGCTTTGGCCCCCACAGTACTAATTAAAATTTTCAAATTAATTACATTTTTAATAGTGTCTTTTAATTTTGCTTCCCCTGAACTTAAATTCTAGCTTTGCCATTGTATATATTGGTTTATTATGAATTGACCCAAGTGACCAAATTGTGGTGTAAAGTCTATCTATACTTAACCTTAGTTGTGCTCAAGGTAGTATGGACACGGCGTAATAAACTACGTGTTTGTGTCGAGCATGTATTGGACATGGGACATGCCTTGGAAATAGTTGCATATAAGATTTTGTTATTAATAAATGATGGCCCCATTAGTATTTTGATGGGTTAGATTAGGGGCGTCAATTCGAGTTAGCGTGTCGGGTTCGTGTCGTGTTGAGGTAGGGGTATTCGACTAAATGGCTCAACCTTAATCCGACCCATTTAATAATTGTGTCATGATCCTTCAATCCTAACCCGACCTGTTAATAAGGCGGGTTGACCTGACCTAACTCATTTGACACGCTTAATAAACGAGTCGTGTTGGGTTGACACAAATGTAACACAACCCATTTCAACCTGTATAATATTAAATATAACATCCATCTAGAAATAATTTTTTTTCATCCTAAAAAACAGTGCATACACTTCAAGTTTTCAACCCACATTCAAAATAATATAGTTCAACAAAAATATAACATTCATCTAGAAATAAGTTCTTTACACTCCAAAAGAAGTGTATACACTTCAACCCAAATTCAAAATAACAAAGTTTAACAAAAATAAAATAACATAGTTCAACAAAAATATAATATTCTTGAAACTCGCCAAATGCTAAGTATTAATATTGAAAGAATTTGAGCAAACAGTAGACTAATCCTGACTATGACCACGATTATCATCCATAGATTCTTTGTTGATGTCCAAATTCATAACATCTTCTACAAACTCATCCAATTTCATTTGTGTAAGTTCTATGCCAAAAAAACAAAAAGTATTAGTAGTTCTAGGGTGTGTAAAATTTCAATTTCCAATTATATCCCTTGTAAATTTTTGTAATTACTCACTTTTCTTTTTAAATCTAAAATATATGTTGGATATAAAAGGTATTTGACAAATCTAAAATAAAATAAATATTTATTTGTTATACGAGTTATGTTAAGTGGGTCATTTCGGGTTGACACAAATAAATTGGCGTGTCAAACGTGTCTATTGCGGGTTACGCGGGTTGACTTGTTTATGGCCCATTTCTTATCGTGTCACTTTCGGGTTGATCCGTTTATGACCAAAACCCATTAAGGGCCAACCCTAACCCGAAAAAACCAGTGTCGGGTTCGTGTCGTGTTCGCGGGTTGGGTCGAACATTGACATCCCTAGGTTAGACTCTTTTTATTTCATTTTCTTTAAATTAACTGTAGTCTAAACACCATTTAATAGTCAATAATTTCCTTTATTGTCCATTATTGCTCGTAAATATATATA
The DNA here is from genome assembly GCA_023055345.1 of Quercus wislizeni. Classification (NCBI taxonomy): domain Eukaryota; kingdom Viridiplantae; phylum Streptophyta; class Magnoliopsida; order Fagales; family Fagaceae; genus Quercus; species Quercus wislizeni. The sequence goes on from JALGQJ010000004.1 coordinate 31,299,868, forward strand.
TGTTTAATAATATATGAAAAATAAATTCTTGAAAATATATAAAAAAATAAAAATAAAAAGTAAAAATATATTCAATAATTAATTAATATAAGTTTTCTCTTTGTGTTATATCTTAATTTTCAGAATTTGTTGTATTGCCTTGTTGTACCGTACCCATACCCATAAGTATGTTTGTTTATGTGCTAGTCTCTATATATAGGTTATATGCATTACACATTTTATCATATAGAAACAATGTAATAGTCTAAGACCTTACACTGTAGACGGTAAAAAAATAGTGTCTTGAGTTGATGCCTTGACGGTAACAAATAGTTATAATAAAGAAGTGGATAATATAAGTTCATATCATATTATAAATGTAAAAAATATAAATAAAAAATAATTTCAAGAAAAGAGAGATTGACAGGACATGATTTATAAGTTCATACATAATGGGCAACGCTTCTTTGAAACCTTTGTTGCTTTTTATTTATTTATTTTTATTTTTTTTATACAAGATAGAATTTCTAATCTAACATAATCTAAGTGTATATGTGTGTATTTAGCCTAATCTAAGTGTATATGTGTGTAAAACTTCATTTTGGAAACTTGAATCTCGGCCCTCGCCCCCCACACCCCATAAACACTTATACTTTGTGGCTTAGTTGGCTATTTCATTGTAAGTTCTCTTGACACAATAAAGATCATTTATAGTAGTTAGGCCTTTAAGAACTGTGAGACTTCTTAGGGGTTACACTACAAGGATAATTTTCACTAGATTTAGACTTTGCAATTGGTCGAGGGATAGAAAATTGTGGGGATGGTAAAGTGGGGATAGAAAAAATTTCTCTTATGTGTGTTTGGTTGGGTGTTAGAAAAGTGGAAAGATGATTTTTTTTTTTAATTTTATTTGGTTGAGAAGAAAAATAAAATGATAGAAAATGATGTTTTTATAAATTTACTCTTATGCCCCTATTATATAAAAAAAAAATTTTACAAGGAAAAAATAACTTAATTTTTAGTGATGTGGAATGTGGAAGGGACAAGAAACCACACATGATACTATCTTTGATGAAACATAAACTAAAATGTTAGTTTCTGATAGTGAATCTCGAATTCATGAAGATTCCTTGAGTCCACAAAGAGAGATAATCTGAAATCCACTAGAAACTAAAGAGACAAAAGTCTTAACTTTATTGATTGAATAATTTTAAAAAAAGCATTTATAGATTTGGAGACATATTTAAAGGCCTAGTTAAACTTGACAGACAAGAAAATATATTCTAAAAAAAAAAATCTAATTAATACCTACACATAATAGGAACCAAATTTGACATAAAAAGCATTAAAAGCACCTAAAAAATAAGGAAATAAATACCCTAAACCTATAATAATGAAATTACATAAAAATACCAAAATAAATGAATTACAAAAATTAAATTTTAAATTTTGTCCTACATAATTTAGAGAAAAAAAAAAAAAAAAACTGAATGTTAACATTGAAACAAGAAAAAAAAAAAAAAAAGATAAAAGAAAGGGAACTAAGTGAAGGGAGGAGAAGGGTGGATGGGTAAATTCCCATTTAAGCCCCTCTTTCTCCCCCATTTTTTCCCCCAATTTGGGGAGGAAAAAAACACCCCAAAATGGTGGGGTAGGGGAGAAAGACACTTGAATCTACCAAAATCAACACCCTCTCCTACCTCCCCTCCCCCCCCCCACCCCCCAAAAAAAAAAAAAAAAAACCAAACAAGGGCACTATTCAAAATTCCCCCTATTTTCCTTTTCCCTTGTTCCATCTCTCCAAAATCAACCAAACGGGCTTTAGTTGATGCCAAATATCAATCCCTCATTTTATTCTTTGATTAATTGTGTCACATTTATGTATGTCTTTGTTGACAACAACTTAATGCCATTACTTTATGATTACTTGTTGTTTATGATTTTACCATAATCTTGGAATATCATTGTATTCTAAACGTACCTCATAAGGATATTTCATTTGGTGATTTTAAAATCACTCATTAATTATTATTGGTTTCACTTTTATAATCATTAAAAAAAAAAAATTTTAGGTGGGTTTTAGTTAGCTAAATTGGTAAAGTGTTTGATAGTTGTATAAGAGATCTGAGGTTTAATCCTCACTTACATCAAAAACTGATTGGTGTCTTATTCTGATGATAAAGAGTTATAATCAGGAGCGGACGCCATGTGTTAAAACTCTCTTAAAAAAAATTTAGTATCTATTACCATGCACCATAAATACCTTCTTTTTTATTTTTTATTGGATCACTCTACAAGTAATTCCTAGCCACACCCTAGGCTCAAGAATCACTGTCTTTTGCCTAAGAGAAATTTAAATTTAAATATAAATGCCAATTTTATATATATTTTCTCACATTATTATAAGTTCCAACCCATTAGTTAGCAACTTAAGTGACGAAATGATTCTTGAAAAAGAGAAATTAAAAATTATAGTATTTTATATAAAGAATTTGCATATCCAACGAATAGATTTAAAAAAAGCTTCAAAAAGGGGAGGGAAGAGGGTTTATTAATTGAATTGCTAGCTCTTGTCTTTCTTCATTCTAGTGCATGCCCAGCAAATTCTGTCTCTTTACATGCTACCAAAACAATTTTAATATGATTGGCACAAATTGACTAAATTATATTGTTTAAGATCTTCACAATTTATAATACAAAATTGTCTATATATATGTTAATAAGAATAAATTCATGAAGAAAAAAAAAAAGAGACCAAAGAAAAGAAAGAAAATTTAAAAGGCCAAAGAAGGATTGAAGTGCAAGACCATATACTTCGAGAGAAGGAAATCGAGATTGACGGGAAGTGGTTCGATGGGTGACTTTTCCTTGAAACTTTGCCAATCGGTTGACTGTTTCATTAGCACTCAACACAAAAAAGCCTGAAATCTTGGGTAGGCCTTGAAGAACTGTGAGACATCTTAGAGGATATACCATTTCAATGAAAACTTTCATTAGCTAGATTTTGCTTTTTTGAGAAGAAGCTAGATTTTGTTGATGTTTTAGATATCAATGCCTTATTATATTCTGTCTTTTTCATATTTGCGTATCTTTATTGCGACCAATATTTTATTTGTTTTATAATTTATCTGTTTTTACTTTTATTAAAGGGAGAATTATTGTATTTGTTATTATCATGCACCGTAAAGACATTTCTTATTAATCGCTGAAAACCTTTCTTATTAATCAATATAAACTTATTTGTTGTTATATTTACAACATCAATAAAAATAATTATATCCATTATTATCATACCTTATAGTGACATTTTTTATTGGTCCACTCTAAAAGTAATTTCTAGCTACAACTTAGTTTCAAGAATCACTCTCAGAACAAAAAATAAAGTAGAATTCTAATTTTAATTTTTATGTATTTTCTCACATTAATGTAAGTTTCTACTCATTATTCATCATATTGAGTGATCAATTTTTTCTTGGATAGGAGAGGCTATTCGATTTAGTAATTTTAGACTAAGAAATTGAATTACTAAAAGAGCTATAAAAAGAGTAGAGAAGAGGGACATTGAATGCATGCCCTGTATATGATGTCACTTTTGAAGGGAAAATCTCAAAGCTTTGCTCGTGATAATCAAGTTTCAATATGATATAATTCTGCTCCTTAACAATTCATGTACCCTGAGTATAATATGACCGCTCATTTTTTCCCATTCTTATACTCCACAATTTGGAAATGAATCCATGTATCTTAGCAATTTACACTTGTTTTAGCACTTGAAAGGTGAAAGGTGTATCTATGTCCTTTAAAGAATGAAAAACTGTCGTGTACTACTAAATATATGTTTAATTTGAGAGGGAATATGTTTTCACGTTTTTGACTAATCCGAATATCCCTTAGGCACACTTACTAGGGAGACATCTATGCTAGGCTTGTGCCAGTCCATGCATATTGCATATGTCTTTGGTTAAACTTGTTGAAGCTAACTTCCAATGCCAATATCAAAATTTGTGCTATTGTTAATACGCTAATTATGCTTCAATTCACATTGCTAATGCTCTGTGTGTAGGATTTAAACACAGTAGTCTATTCCAGCCTATAATTAGTTGCCGTCAAGCTAGGTGAATCTTGAGGAAGAAAAATGTCAAAGTGTAAATATATACACCACTTTAGAAACAGTGCATCTATCTTACCATTGTGCTTCTTTTCTATTATTTTGTCAACGGCAACGTCTTTATCTTGATTCTTTTCAACTTATCAGTTTGTTTATCTTTTATGCACTAAAATAAAGCATGTATACATTTTATCTAAAACCCCAAATCATCAACTTCCACATATATAGAGATGATTGACTAAAATATATTCTAGAAGATTCAAAACTGCCTGAGTTCTAAATTTTCAGGCAGTTAGAAATTGACTGTTCATTAAGCCTTGAAAGTTGAAACCATATTGAAGAATAATAATAATAATGCAATCAAACTATATCTACATCACCTATTGAAGCTAAATAACACTTCAAATGCATCATACTAGCAAACGACCATATATAAAATGCACACTAGGACACAAACACGTCCAACATATAGAAATTCTCTTGATTAGTTAAGGAACCATGTTTGCTGCTGAGAATGTGTCAATAAAATTGATCCAATTATCTTCATCATCTTCATCTTCCTCACCCTCGCCGCCTATTTGGCTCCATTGAACTTGAGGATTCTTCTCAATTTCGTCGTTCCTCGCAAACCGTCCTCTGATGCGTGGCCGACTGTCTGCCAAGGTCTTCCTACAAGCATACTGTATTTAAAAAGAGAGTGTTAAGAATAATGCCTGTAATAACCTAGTGATCACAATCCAAAAAGCATAGTGAAATTGAGTAGTAGTGGTAATTAAGTTTATTCATTTAAATTACCAGTACCATGTTTGATTGCAAACTGTAGGTGAATTAAAATTCTTACATAGACATGATAGTATGACAGAAAGGTCAAGATTTTATGGAGGTTTCGGTAATGGATTAATTGCTTTATCAGAAGTGACTCATCACTTCATGTATTAATCTCAAAACAATTTGACCATAACTGTTATTTTACACATGCTGTCTCTCATTGTGTGACAGCCAGTGCCATATGAAGCATAACGACCCAGTGCACAGAGAAGCAAATGCACATAATTGTTCTGCAAATAGTAAGTGCCTGTTTGGTAACGCAGTTCAAACTGCACTTTTTCTAAAGATACTTTTTTATTTTTTAACGCAAATTTTTTAAAACAACCACATTTCCCAAAAATTGAAAAATAAATTATATCTAACAGATACTAATTAGACTGTAGTAGTTCTGTGTCAACTCTACCAGCAACCGCGAAACTACGACCCCTTAAGCTTTCCAATAATTCAAAATTTATCCTTAGATTTAGTTAAAATTTTCAGATAATATATGGATGTCCCCTCTTCAATTATTCATATTTCCCATGTAACCTTCTTAAATTGATAAATTTCTATATTTGTTAATACTTTGGCTCCCTTATTCTTAAAATACTAGTTATCAAAAAAAAAAAAGAAGAGAATATTCTAAAGGTTTTTCAAAGATGGAATAAAAACTCAGAGAAATGTTTTTTTATTTATTTATTTTTAATGAGTTAGAGAAATGTTTGTAAAGCCTACCAAATATCATAAAATATTATCATTTCCTTATCCTAGAGAGATGATTAGAAATTCTACTGTTGATGGACAGCCTCATAGTGATATTTGAACAAATATCACTGTTTATGAGTTATGATATTTATAGGAACATGTAGCGAAAGCTACATGTGATAAGACGTATCATATATAGTGCACCCATGAGCGAAAGTGAAAAAAAATAAAAAATAAAAATCTAAATGAGCTATGATTTTGCAAGTACCATACATCAATTCTTTTTTTGCCCTCATCGCTTACTTTTACACGAGTACCTTACATTGAGTAACTTGTAAAAAGAATTATTATTATTTTTTCCCGGTCACTATTAATTAACTAATAAAAATTGAATCTACCACCCTACTTCATCTTAATATTTATGGCATTTTTCTAATAAAAAAAATATTTATGGACATTTTTTGATTGTCATCGCAATGATTATTATGTTAGGTAATTGTCTCAAATGCAATTTTAAAAAAATATTATTTAATGTTTAGTTGTTAACCCATTAACAAATAAACACGATAATAAAACCTTAATCTTCTTGTTGAAATTTCTTTGGGTTCTCTTGCTCCTATATCTCTCAATCCTCTCCTTTTTCTCCTCAGGACTATATCTGCACGCTCTGCTCATACTTTCAATGATGATACTATTCTCATTGGACAATGGGCTCTCCGATCGATGACTACGTTGCATCATATTAATTCTCTGCACCCACATAATTAAAAAAAAAAAAAAAAAATTAGACCAAACATAGCTCAATCACAATCAGCATATATCAAATCACATAACCAAAAATAATAGCAAATACTACTTTATTAGTAGATGGTTATCCATGTGTATTTTAAACAGGTTATCCACGTAATTAAAAAGTAATAATATAATCATTTTAATTATCATCTAGGACTTTGAACCAATTTCCCTTCAAAAAAATTTTAAAAATAGGTAAAAAAAAAAAAAAATCAAAGGGATGGTTTTGACGGTACAATAATTTTTGCATGTAGCTCGTTACACTGAGGGGCGTTTGTTATGGTGTTTTAAGCAATAATTTTCCGTTTTTAAATCATATTACATGAATTTTTATATACTTTTTCATCTACATATAGTATTTTTTAAATAAAAATAATATTATTAGAACAACAAATCCTATCGAAAAAAAATATCATTGCGTGAAAAACAAAGTGGGTATTTTAGTAATATATGTACCTGCAAATCACCAGTACTGAAGACCCTTCTGACCGGACCAGACTCCGAGTCGACAAACTCGTGAGTCGAAGACGAAACGAGTTGGCGAAACCCGCTCTTCTGGAACGAGTTGCTGCTCACGCTTCGCTGAAAAAAGGTAGGCCCCTGAGTCTGATGACTCGCGAACGAGCTCGTCGAGCCGTAGCTACTGCAGCCACTGCAGTTACTGCTATTATTATTTCCAATTTCGGGCGAGTTCATAACGGAGTCGAACTCGGAGGGGGGGGAGGCGAGTTGGTCGAGTAAATTGGGTGGAAGCAACGGTAACGGTAGAGTTAACGTTGGGAGGTCGAGTAGTGTGAGGTTGTCGGGTGACGTGGCGGGATGGCCGAGAAAATCGGCAGCGCGTGTGAATGCGGTGTTTGAGTGATTGTACATGGCGCGTGGAGTGAGAGAAAATGGAGGTTTTTTTAAGGGGTTCTGGAATTTGATGGAGTTGTTTTTTTTGAAGAAGTTTGATGAGTGAAGAGACTTAAGATGAAGGGTGCGAGTACTTATTCCCTTTTTTTTTGAGAGAGAGAGGAGCTGGAGTCTGACGTGGAAGATGACGTCAATAGCTTGAGAGTTTGAGAATGAGTTGACCTGAGATCATCCCTCAACTCAGAAGAGACGTTGGCCTAACCATGAGCCACATGTTCAGTTCAACTGGCTCTTTTTTTTTTTTTTTTAATGAATTTTTGTTGTTTTTTTTCTTAATTAGAATTTAAGACTTTCACACTACTCTGTCTATTGTTGCATCTTCTAGAAAATAGAAATGAAACCTGGATTAAATTTACGGTCCATTTGGAACAGCTTATTTAATTGAAATTGAAATTTTTTTTGTTGAAAATATTATAGATAAAAGTAAAAACTAATTAAAATAATACTGTGGAGTTCATGAATAGTACTAAAAAGTGTAATGGGATTTATGAATAGTAACAAAAATAAGTTAAATAGTAAAATAAGCTAAATAGTAAAATAAGTTGGCTTTAGAGCATTCACATCCGGTTTCTACAAAAAATTCTATTTTACTATCTTAAAACCAACTTTATCATTTATATCATACCATTTTACAACATCCCTAACATCCTAACTTTTATTTTCCTATTTAATTCATTAAAATAATATATACTACCTAATAAAATAATATAATCCATCTCCACCACTACCACGACAACAACACAACAAAAAAAAAAAAAAAAAAAAAAAAATCAAAGGAAAATCCATCACCACTATGGCAACAACACATAAAAAATCAAAGAAAAATCCTCCACCACCATGGAAAATCCACGGCAACTACACACCAAGCACCACCATGGACAAAAACCCAAAAAAAAATCAAAGAAAAATGCACATCAGAACCTATCAGAACCCACGCCGGACGAACCACTTCGATGGGGTGGTCCAATTGTAAGTCTGGAGGGAGATGAAGTTTGGGTTGCATTTTGGTATGAGTGCTTGGTTGGGTGGTGTTTTGCATGTGGTAGAAATGGGCATGATGAGAAGGAGTGTAGTATGGTTGGAGGGGAGGATATGGGGAACCAACAGTATGGGGAATGGATGAAAGCCGGTACTTGTATCCGCTCCGATAATCAGAGGGAGCAACCAACACAGCGTGCGCCGCTGTCGAAGTGAACTGACCACCTAAATTGACCTTGGTTCGAGGACAGCTGGCCTTACCTAACCCATTAATGCAAAAATGAAAAGCCCAAAAAATAAGGAAACGGATGCGATGAGCCCCACTCGTACGTTATAAATATTAATGTAATCAAATCACCAGATTTTACTCCCTAATACGTTACAGGTGGATGTGGAAAATATAAAAATAGGGTTAATGCACAATCAAAATCGACTAATATGGAAACCAAAAATAATGAAGGCAATCTTTATTGTGTGCCAATCAGTTATGGTGAGTCAAACGCAAAGCACATGACTTGTACCCAGGAGTCACGTGCACACGTTACAGAGAAACAAACAACACCCACATCCATATGGAAGAAACTATCCAAACCGGGGCTAACCATTAATAGGAATAACAAGGGTGACCGAGTAGCAGTGAGGAAGAAGAGACAATCTGAACACAGGAAGCTTGACGATGGCTAAGTCATCAAAACTAGCAACAAATGGCTAAAGGGTGTGGCCAGTTCAACACAACCTACCTCTCCAATGGTGGTGGCCGTGTCACAACCTCGCTGATCGCAATGATTGTCCTAAACTGGAACTGTCGGGGGCTTGGGAACCGCTCGGCAGTTGAGGTTCTTGCTGACTTGGTGAGGAAAAAAGATCCCATAATTTTGTTTCTCATGGAAACAAAATTGACAGTTCGTGAGATGGAATCGATTAAGTCGGAGTTGGGTTTCTCTTCTATGTTAGCTATATCAAGTAAAGGAAGACAAGGGGGTTTGGCTTTGTTATGGAAAACTGACATACAAACATACTCCCCATACCATATAGATGTATAAGTCCATGTCCTGTCCACCCAACCATGGAGATTAACAGGTATTTACGGATACAAGAAGAGCAGATGAAGTCAGAAACACGAAGATTAATGAGGCACCTTTATAATAGATCCACCTTATCATGGCTATGCATTGGCGACTATAATGAGATATTAAGCTCTGAGGAAAAGAATGGCAAGCATCCTAGACCATTACCACCGATGGTCGCATTCCAAAATGCCTTGTTAGCTTGCGGCTTGATCGACTTAGGTTACTGTGGGTACAGGTACACATGACAGAATGGACGAGAAGGCGAAGCTTTCGTCAAGGAAAGCTTGGATAGAGCATGTGCCTCCTTAGAATGGTCGGCATTGTACCCGACGACCATGGTGGTCCACATAACAACTTTGTACTCTAACCATGACCTGATTGTAATTAACATAACTCCCTCGAACCATTAGCAAAACCGGAGGAGACAAAAACTCCATTGTTTCGAAGAGAAATGGGTGGCTCATCTAGAGTGCGAAGCGGTAATCTGAGACTCCTGGGCCTATGCCCAACCTTTGGGCAGCCCTATGTATTGCCTTTTTGAGAAAATAAAAAGCTGTAGAGCACACCTAGTAGCATGGAGCAAGTCAGCCTTCGGAAACACAAAAGTTCGCCTAACAGAAAAGAAACAAGAACTTGAGGAACTAGTGAAGTAGGGGTATGCACTAAACCTGGAACGCATCAACATATTGAGGAGGAAGGTCAATGAATTGATACACCATGAGGAAGTTTTTTGGAGGCAGCGGTCTAGATCCATATGGCTTCTGGCGGGTGACAAAAATACAAGATTCTTTCACCAAAGGGCAAGCCAAAGAAAGAAGAAAAATAGCATTGATGGACTGCATGATGAAAATGGAGTGTGGCAAACAGACATGGGAAAAGTCATTGCAATTGCCGAGGGGTACTATGTTGACTTGTTTAAAGCCCAAAATCATACAAACATGGAAAAGGTGTTGGATGCTGTTGATAGGGTAGTCACGGATGAAATGGTGCAGTCTTTAACTTAGCCATATTTGAAGGAAGATGTAAGGAGAGCTCTCTTTAGCATGCACCCATCAAAATCACCTGGTCCGGATTGTATGTCTCCTTTTTTTTTTTTTTTTTTTTCCAAAAATTTTGGCACATTGTTGGACCTAATTTTACCTTAGTTGTGTTATCTGTCCTACACTCTGGAAAATATTTGAAGAAAATGAATTACACACATATTGTACTCATACCCAAAAAGAATGACTCACAAAATATCACAAATTTTCGTCCCATAAGTTTGGGTAATGTTATATACCAAATTATATCAAAAGTACTTGCAAATCAAGTAAAATCTATCTTACCCAATATTATATCTGATGCTCAAAGTGCTTTTATTCTTGATAGACTAATCACAGATAATACCACAGTGGCGTTTAAAATGCTTCATCATATGCGTAATCGGAGAAAAGGAAGAATAGGTCACATGGCGATAAAGCTCCATATAAGCAAGGCATATGATAGAGTAGAATGGAGTTTCCTTCAATGGATCATGCTTAAGATGAGACTACTTGACCAATGGGTGAATTTGGCTATGGAAACTGTGTGTACAGCCTCCCACTCCATACTTATCAATGGGGAACCAAAAGGTCTCATAACACCAACCCAGGGAATAAAATAAGGTGATCCTTTATCCCCTTACCTCTTCTTGTTTTGTGCTGAGGGGCTATCCTTTATGATTAGGAGGGCAGTGACTACCAACAAATTAAAGGGGATCCAAAGTTGTCGGGGTGGTGTTCATATTTCCCACCTCCTCTTCGCAGATGATAGCCTGTTGTTTTGTGAGGCTAAGATAGGTGAATGCCAGCAACTTCTTGACATTCTTACACAATATAAAGAGACCTCAGGTCAAGCAATCAACAAACAAAAAACCACAATCTTTTTAAGCAAGAACACTACCCAAAGAGTTAAGGAGGAAATTCAGAATTTGTTGGGTGCATAAGTCATGACAAACTGTGAAAAGTACCTTAGACTCCCTATGGTTGGGGGAAAATCTAAGGTAAACACATTTAAGGATCTACAAGAGAGGATAACAAAAAGTGTGATGGGGTGGAAGGAAAAAACAATTTCTAAGGCAGGTAGGGAAGTGTTAGGGGTGTGCAACCAACAAACCAACCTGCCAAAACCGACCTGACCCAATTCAAGCCATCGGGTTGGGTCGTTTTTTAGGGCTTGGTGGGTTGGGTTGGGTTGGGTTGGGTTACACATTTTTTTTTTATAACGGGTCGGGTTAGATTTGGGTCATAAAATTCCAAACTCGCCAAATCCAACCCGACCCACCCATATATTTAATATATATATTTAAAATATATTATATAATTAATAAATTTTTTGAAATAACTGGCTCTTCCTATCCTATATAAAAGCCAATTGGTTCACACAAACCCTAGTAAATTACTATTGTTGTTTAGTCATTAGTGTTATTTGCTTTTAAGGAGTCACGTTGATACTAATCTTTGAGTTTTTTTAATATATTTATATTTATATTTTTTTCTACTTAATTTAATAATAATAAAAAATTTGTCAAACCCATGGATTCAACCCGACTCATGTGGGTTGGGTTGGACTTATGTGATGGATTGGGTTGGGTTGAGTTGAATTTTTTTTGACCTACAATGGTGGCTTGAGTAAAAAAATCCCCTTAACACGACCCAACCCGATCCATGCACACCCCGAGGTGTTGATAAAGACAGTGGCCTAAGCAATACCCACTTACTCTATGAGTATTTTCAAGTTTCCTAAGAAGGTGTGTGAGGATATTAACTTGGTGTTGGCTAAATATTGGTGGGGACAAACTCAGAATGAGAAGAAGATACATTGGATAAATTGGAATAAACTGTGCACCCCAAAGAATAAGGGAGGAATGGGCTTTCGAAATATTCACGCCTTCAATCTAGCAATGCTAGCCAAACAAGCATGGTGTTTGGTCACAGGTACACAATCTCTATTTTATAGTGTGTATAAAGCCAAATATTTTTCCCGGTGCTCTTTTTTGGAGGCAGAGATAGGTCCAAACCCTTCCCTTGTGTGGCAAAGTTTGTTGGCTGCAAGAGATCTCATCCTTGATGGATCGAACTGGAGGATTGGCAATGGGTAGAGCGTTAACATCAACAACCAAAGGTAACTGCCCTGCCCACCAATATTCAAATCGGGGGCTGACACATCAATGAAGGTAGGTGACCTTATTGACAAACAAACCAATAAGTGGAATAGGCCATTGATGCAAGCCATGTTCATGCAGTCCACACAAGATGATATTCTCAATCTCAGACTTGGTAACCTTCAGACACAGGATAGACTTTACTGGAAAGAAAATAAGGCCTAACAATTCACAGTCAGGTCGGCCTACTTAGTTGCCCTTCGCTTGAACCAAAGAGGCGTGGTCGAGCATTCCAGAGTGCAGGAGGACAAGAGGCTTTGGAACAAACTGTGGAAAAAGCATATACCACCGAAGGTGCGAAACTTCTTATGGGGAGCATGTTGAGACGTTCTTCCTACTCGGGATAACATTGCTCGTAGGAGAATCCCTATTGATCCTCGTGAAATCTGCAGCCAGGCAGAAGAATCGGCTTGTCATGCATTATGGGAGTGCCCGTTAGCCACCAATGTTTGGGCAATGTTAAGGAAAATTGCAGAAATGCTCAGCGGTAGTCCAAGATTTTCATTCCCTTGCCAGACAGATGGAAGACAAGCTCACGGGAAGGAAATGGAGGTATGGGCAATAGTCGCTTGGTCCATTTGGAACGCCATAAACCAATTCTATTTTGAGAAGAAGTAGTCCCAACCAGGTGACATACTCCATGGTGCGACGACCCTGCTACAAGACTACCAATGTCTGACTCGGCACCTTGCGGGACCATAATCACCCAGCGGGAACGGAGCTCATTACTTTATGTTGTGTAATTTTCTTAGCTATTATAAGCGAACATGGATATCTTGTAAGCTACTCTGGGGTTTTCCCCGTTATTTTAATAAAATTCTATCTTCACTGTAAAAAAAAGAAAAAAAAAAAGAGTGTGAGATGAGGGGCGTTGGAGTTCTAGACTTCCAAGGGTTTTTGAGTTTTGAAGCATCTAAAGAAAATGAAGGAGAAAAAGAAAACAGTAAAAGAGATGGACGTTTGTTCTATTAAATGAATAGTCAGATGACTCAATTTTAAATGGAATTAGATATTATACGATGGAAGTGAATGTTTTTTTTTTTTTTTTTTTTTTTTTTGGGGTTAGATATTATGATTGCGTATCTCGTGGAGAGTTTATAATGTTCATAATCTCTTAGAGTAGGTGGATCTCACATGTGAAGTCCACATGTTGTGAAGGTTGAATGCATAAGATAATTTTCAATATTTTGCAAATTATGAGAGGAGGGTTTAACATTTTTTTTTAAATTAAAAAAAAAAAGATATTTGATCATGATTGATGCAATTCAAAAGTTTTTATTTAAGAATTGACTTCATATTAAAACTTTTTAGTTCATATTTTATATGATGTATTTATGAAAACTTGCATATTAATGATGATAGAGATGATTGACCACCGCATATTCTTAGTACGATAGTCACTTCATAAGTATAAGTGTTTATGAGATATGGGGGGGTATGAGTCGGGGTTCAAGTTTTCAGGAGGAAGTTTCACACACATGTACACTTAGATTATGCTAAAATATAATTTATATCTTGTATCAAAAAAAGAGAGAGAAAAAAAAGAGATGATTGAGTACCTATCTCCTTGATTTTGTTTAATAGTTTGAAGTTTCATTGATAGAAAATGATTTTTTTTTTTTTTAAATTATGGAAAATAAAGAATAGAAACGCTTTCAACATGATAACTTTGAAAGTTTATGAGCAAAATGATATTTCAAATTAGCAAAATTAGATTTTTGATAGATAATCTTTCTAGACTTCTAGTAGTATTACATATTCCTATCATGTCTCGAGTCAAAAGCCCAAGAAACTTTCATACACCGCATGTTATGTACACCACATATTCTAGTCAAGATGTATAATTTACTTGGTAGTAGTTTAGAGTTGACCTCACCCAAATCTTGTTTCCTATTCATTTATATTTTTCTACTCTTATTTAGAAACTTCTTTTATTTAATTTATTTATTATTTATTTTTTGCATTTACTGCATAACTGTATTAATTAAGAAGACAAAAGTCTAAGGGGTTTTACCAACCCATCTCTTTCCTTTTCAAGGAAGACCTAAGAAGTGATAGATGAGATAAAGATAATTCTTAGAGCAATATTAGAAGCAACTCAAACTTAAGATTATGGCTTGATACTTTTTATTTTATTTTATTTTATTTTTCATGATTCGATAATTGAGGAGGAGAAATTTGAACACTAAACATATTGATTGAAAATACAATGAAGTTCTAGATCAGTTAAACTTAACCTCAAGATTAGGTCTGTCCACCTAACCTGGAAACCCGACCAACCCGAGTAACCCGCCTGAACCCGAACTGAAAACCGCTTGAACCAACCACTCCCATGGTTGGTGGCGGGTCATCGCCCACAGAACCCGACGCCTTTGGGTCGGTTGGCGGATTTCCTATCCCAAAACCCGAGCAACCCAACCCGATCATAAAACCAAAAACTGTCTGCGATATTCGAAGGTTTTTTGACGAAAACATACAAAAATTGGCGATATTTTGAGTTCTCCGGTGAAAATTTACTAAAACCCATCAAATTGGATGAGATGCAACGAGATCTCGTCGAGATCTAGTCCAGATCCAAAGAGATCTGGCAAGATCTCGTCGTGATTTGGCCAAAATAATGGCACTGGTGATAAAACTTGAAACCGACCGGTACAACTCGAAACTCGACGTGACCTGAACTGACCGATCTGACTAGCATTCCAGGTCGGTTTTGGGTTCCATTTCACCCACCCGAAAGTTTCGGGTCGAGTCCTGGTTGGGCACAAACTTGACTCGGTCCGACTCGTGGACACCCCTACTCAAAATTATGGGCTAATACATGTGATATTTTGATCATTGTGAGTAGATCTCATTTTCACATATACTAAAATATTGAACATCCCTCCCCTTTATAAAAATTGGAAAAAAAGTATAATGACATTCTTAAATATGGAATGAATGTTAATTTAACCGTTAATTTTTGCACTTGCAATTGATTAAACTTTAAATAAGCATAAATAAGGCAGCTTAAGCATTAACCAGAATCAACCTTGTTGAGCAGTGCCAATCGATAAAGACAGCTACCAATGAAGTTAACAGCAGTGGTTAGTATAAAAATTTTCAAAACCAATGAAGTTAGCTAAGGGTTTTGAACAACCCCTGAAAAGGTGTAGACACTCATTTTACAACTCTCATTTAACCTCAGTTGAATTGTACCATGCATTCTATTGTGTATTACATCACAGGGAAGAACTGTAATTCTGACTACATGATTTCTAATTGCATTACATGATATAAATCTTGAAGTCATAACAATCAAAAAGATAGTTTATGAGCCTTAATTGGACAACCAGGTTGAAAGATATCAAAGAAACAAGTTTTAATGGTAAAGTGCACTTGCATGAATTAGATCCCAACCATACCTGATTATGAACTCCTAATTCTAATTGGCCTCTTTTAATCCAAATTAAATTAAATGATGTGTCAAAATGCTATTGGTTGAGAATATATTTTATGGTAAGGTTGCATGTGCTTTATTCAATTTGGAGACAAAACATTTATTGATTCTAAGAAAAATTGGTAATAATTGATTAATTTGATATATTTGGAATTAATTTGTTGAACTTAAGGACCAAGAAAATCACGAAAAAAAGTCAAAATTCAAAGGAATTCAGATTACAATTGAAATTAGAAGGAAGCGAACCAAAAAGGAAAAGATTTAAGAAGGATTTGGACCAAGTGTAGATCGGCACGTGGACTAGAACCTTCTAGATTCTTCCCTTTATTAGCCCATCTTACTCCCCACTCAGTTTGAGCTTGCACCTCATGTTTTTTCTTCAAAAAATCTGAATTTTCTTGAGTCCGACATTGCCCAAAAACTCATACCCCTCTCCAATATCAGTTTAAATAATCAAAATAACCACGCCATTAGGGGGTATTTAGTTTGCCCTGATGTCAATCACATTAATCTCATATTTCTATAATATGAATAGTATGGTGTTTGATTCATTTTTTATTGCACAAAATTTTGGTTATCTAAATTGTGGTAATCTTACATTATTTGTTTATGGGAATGTTATAATTTATTCAATTGACAAAATTGACACGAATATATTATCAATCCTTAGCCCTTCTCTCTCAATAGATTCAAAGTTCAAACAGTAGCGCCCCCCCCCCCCCCCCCCCCTCTCTCAATATTAGAGTCCATGGCTTTATATTAGAATTCATGGCTGAAATTCCTTATGCTATCACCATCATTCGCTGCCCTACACAACTAGCCACCACCATCAAGGCAGTGGCTCTTAATCCCAACCCTTCCTTCTTTCTCTCATATCTAATTCAAACCCTAAGATCTTTCTCTCTCTCTTTGCATATCCACTCTCTCTATCTAGATCAAAACCTAACATGAAAATCTTCATAGATATATGAAATAGAAAAGTTCAGGAAAGTTGCTTGGTCAGATGAGAATCCATTGGAGATTAAGCAGCCGTTGAGGCCTTCAATGTTGTCTCTTCGATTTGTATCTCTCTTGCCATTATAAATTTATAATTTGGTTGGTGAGAAAGTGCAAGAAAGTGAGGAACTTTGGCTATTTTTTGTGGATGTAACTGTTTGGTTGGTGAGAAAGTGTAGGAAAGTGAGAATTTTTCTTAGTTTTTTTGTGGATCTCATTATTTGATTAGTGAGAAAGTGTAGGAAAGTAAGATAATATTTATTTATTTATTTTATTGGTTTTTTATTTAAAAATAAAAATTCATTTAGATATTTCAAAGGGACATTTTTGGTAATTCATTGTAAAAATTATAATTATTTTTAAAAATGTAAGGAATTAACAAGGCAAAACAACATTACATTCTTGTAATGTGATAAGAATGTAACTAATGAACCAAATATTGTAATGTTACAATCCTTTAATGAGATTCCATAAATTTAACATTACAATGTGATGTAATATCAAGCGAACCAAATGCACTCCTTAAGGCAGGGATGAAGCTAGAACTTTGAGTTAGGAGGAGCGGCTTTACTGTTAGTTGTATACGGCAATTTCAACTTTTGACTCTGCCACTACTTAGTGGTTAAGTGCTTCTTTTTTTTTTTTTTTTTTTTTTGGTGTAAGAACAAAATTAATTTTGTTTAGAATTTTTTAATGGGTAGGGTTGTTTATTTTGGATAAAATTGGCAATTAGGCTTAATTTTTTTTTTCTAATTTTATTATTGGTAATTTTTGTTGTTGAGCTAATTTTTTTTGGGTTTGTATATTTTGTTTTAGATTGTAGATCTATAAATTTTTTAATGGTCACTAAAATGAGGAAAATGCCAGAGTTACAATTTTTTATTATTATTATAAATTATTGATGTAATAAGCGGTTATTAGTAAGTGAAAAACTGATATAAGTGGCGGGTCCATATGCGAACTAATAAAAATTTGCTATCAAAATAGTTTGTAAAAATATTGTAAAAATGTTTGTGAGTATAACTTAAAAGAATCAATGACATTTTTTAAGGGGAGAAAAATGTAATTTTATAAAATAAAATTGCTAAAATTAGTACATATATATAATAATATTTTTTAAAAAAAATTAGGGGGGGCCATTGCCCCCTTAGTCCAACAGTGGCTCCGTCCCTGCCTCAAGGATTTAGGTCAACCATGTTTGCACAGTGGTATTATATAAATTAGTTTTGGTGATATGTAATAGGTTAGGGATGATTACGGTTAGGTTCTTATGATCAACAAACATAATTATGATCATAATAATGATCTTTAGAATAAATAAAACCCCCCATTATTAAGAAGATTACAGTTAAGGTCTGATGACAAAAATGTCATCATCATTACAATGAAATGATAATTATTAGTTGCTAATTCGGATGTGTAAAACATTGAAATAAGACTTTTTGAACCCCTATACAGTAATTTATAATGAATTTATGTCCAAAAAGCGTAGCGTTTTTTCTAGAGACAATCTTCTTTGTCGCTTTCAAAGCTTCCATAATGAAGCATAATCCCCTCACAGAATCGGAATTTCTTGTTGTTTGGACATGGACTCGTGAGTTGTGACACATGAGCCTAGGAACAACCCATTTGACTAGGAAAATTTGTTTCAGTCTCAGCTCTGGTTCTTGGCTTAAGTGGTTTAATAATAAAATAAGGCCAGAAAATTATTCAAAAAAAGAAAAAGAAAAAGAAAAAGAGAGAGTACTAGTTTTTTCTTCGAAAAAAAGAAAGTAATTTGTTCCATATAGTTTTAAGTTTCAACAAAAATCTTGAAATAGTGTTCCAAATTTCAAATGGAATACTTCCTACTTGTCAAAGCCTAAAAAGACATTGCTATTTTAGTCTTTTGCTACTGACTAATTCTTAATTTGCATGCAAGAACACAAATATCCCCTAGGTTCACTCTTATAATAGACCCCCTTATTCTTTATTCTATTAACAACACGTAGAGAGTTGTAGAGCCTAGAACCCCCCCCCCCCCCCCCCCCCCCCTTTTTTTTTTGCCATAGTAGGTCAGACTTTGAGTTTGCAAAAATACCAATTGAAATTATGGTGAAGATCTAAAGTGATTGATGCTTGACTCAAATCTTTCACGCTGCAGTATCCACACACCCCCACCCCCCCCACAAAAAAAAAAAAAAAAAAAAAAAAAAAAAAAAAAAAAAAACGATGATAGAAGCTTTGAAAATGGTCTGAAACTTGATAACTTGTATGAATCGCCATGGAAGAGGGGACCTAAATAGCATCTTCTTTTAGTAGGCCCAGAAGAATCAACTATATCACTTCAAAAAGGGGTATCTATATATATTTGAGAAACCTCATTCATCCAATTGATTGCTCTGAAGACTTTTATGCAAATTGGTGCACAAAGTAACTAACTGGGTGTACTAGACGTTTCGTTCTTCGGTTGGTCAATAACTAGGTCGTAGCCAATATGAACCAATAGGGAACAAAATTTTGTACCTGTATTTCAAGAACAATGATTTCCACAAACTCGATCACTCATTGACGCACTTGTTCAATTCTGTTTCTGCTAGTACTATCAATGCAATGTTACAGTGCGGATCTACCAACTTGATGTGTTCTGTTGCAGTGGCACATTTGACGTGCCATATGCTATAATAATTACTTCTTACATATGGTACGTGTAATAGTCAAATTGTATTCATAATGCTACTTTTAAATGGTGTATAGAAAATAGATACGTGTTTGAGGCAATCCTTGAGAGAAAGAAAATGTAGAAACTTGAGAGAAATAGAAGAGTTGAAAAATGGGAGGGAGTAGGTAAATAAAAAAATGATAATATAGATGTTATCTCCTTACACCACAGTTGATAATAATAATTTAAGAATTTTATGATTCCCAATAAAAAAAAAAAAATTTATCGAAGGGCTTACAACATCACATAGGCATGTATTATAAGGATAGAATAGAACAATTATATGTTGCGTGATTTTTTTTTTTTCAAGTTATTTTTGTCCATTTATTCTCCATGTACTCTCAAATTTCCATCCAAAGTAGACCCCAAAAACCTTGGCGACCTGAAAAAAAAAGAACTTCATCCTATTTATAGTTCAAACCCGAAAGAAACAAAGGGGTACGTAAAGAATAATTTTTATTTTTTTTATTATAACAATATAATTATGCAGAATATAGATCGGGTTAACCCGATGGATCATGAAGAACTTTTAGAACTTTCCATAATTTTTTTTGAAGAAAAATATAAATCTCGAACCATTTTGTATCTCTACTCCTTCCGATTTCACTTAATTCCCAAGCTCTCAGGCCTTTCTTTCCTTGACCATGTCATGATTTCAACTGTTACTCTTCCCAATTCACCTAATTTCCATGCCATTGATCTTCCTTTAGCTCCCTCAACTTGCTCAATTTCTTCCTTTTTTATTATTTTTTTAATTTTTTTTATATTGTGAATTTGACCGTTTTATAATTCTAATTGTAATTAATTAAAGTTGTTATATATTAAAATTTTAGTTTTTAATAAGTTCCAAATATATTATTATTTTGAGTTATTTTCTTATTATTGTGCGTGTTTTAGGCATTATATATGGAAAAAAAAGATTGTTAATGTAAGGAGTCAAATAACTTATTTAAATAATACACATGAATAGTCTTATAGATTGTCACGTAATGGATTAAAAAAATAGCTTTAAATAAATTTGAAGCCAAAATTTATACTTACTTATGTTAAAAACAATCATTTTGATTATATAAAGGTAAACTTAAGTGTTCTTAGGATATTGGATACTTAATATTTTCTATGTAAATAATCAATAATATTAAGAGAGAGAGAGAGAGAGTTTATATTGGGTTACGGGTTGACTCGAACCTGTGAATGGTAGGGTATAAGGGTGGTAAAATTGGACACGATCCACAAACTCGACACGGTATCACACGAAATTAGCAGGTTATGAGTTGAAACTTAATGAGTTCATGTCATATTCGGATTGACACGACTAACCCATTTAATAAACGGATTGAGTTAGTGTTCGACTTATGGAACCTGTTTAACCTGTTTGACCCGTCTGACCCATTTAATTAAATGATATTTTATTAATATACCCTTTAAATTCTAGGTATATAAACTCACAAGTTGTTGTGGGTTACTTTTTTTGATATAAATGTGAGTGATTATTTGTAATATTGAGATATGCTTTAATTTTAAATGATTATTTGTGATGCAGTTATTCGTTAATTTGAATTTTATATTAAAAATATTTATTTGTTTTTTTTTTCATTTTAATAAAATTTAATAGACAAGTCAACATGACTGATTCTTTTAATAAATGAATTGTATTAGAGTTGAGAAATCTTGACCTGTTCAATAAACAAGTCGGGTTAGTGTTAAGCTATATAGTCAGATACTCATGAATTGATATGACACGAATTTGATACGCAAACAAGAATTGTCACCCCTAATAGGGTATAAGTTTTAAAAATATGAACCTACTTAAATTTATGCTGTTTTTGGCTGAAAATATTTAGACCGACTTGAATCCTACCCAACCCACCCGGTTGAGTGGTTATTGAGACCCCACTCGTTTGAAACCGGAGTTCCCACTTGTTTAATCAGCTCTAGCTAACTACCTTTTAGTTTTCCTGTTTCTTTTTCCTTTGTATTTCTATAGAAAAGAAAGGCATCTTGAGTATGCAACTTATCTTAGGCTACGAGTAATAATGCATGCCTATATATCCTCTAGGCAATGATGCCCTCTTTCTTGTGGAACATGGAAAAGATGAAGGTGGGGTTTCTTCCAGTTGAAAAAGTGAACTTGTGCCAACATGTAAAACTAAAGATCGGGTGTGACCAAACAGCCTATATAGGCTTGTGGATTTGTCAAATGGGGTCCACAAGCAAAACAGTTGCCCAACTAGAATGATTGATTCTCTGACCTTGTGGGTATTGTGTTACCAGCCTCAAGTCTGAGCTGAAGGGACCGAGCTGTAAATTTATCTTTAAGGATCAAATTAAAATTGATTTAAGTGTTTGGGTGACTATCAATTAACCAAAATAAAGGTAATATCCATGAGTCCGTGGAGGTGGATCCAAGTTGGTACATTTTATCATCTGTTAGAAGATTAAAATAATTTAATTACTTTACCTAAATCATTAAGGACTAAATGAAAATTAACACCTTAAATGCCTCCTTGAATATGGTTTAAACTTCAAAGTGGTGACATGCTTGAATCCCATATAAGAAAGGAAAGAGATATTTGTGAGTTTATAACTTTATACAATATATAATTATATACCCATGTATTAAAACATTAGGTTGGGTCCTAAGCGGCACCCCATTTTTTGGAAGTGGGACGACCTATTGATGTAGGGAAATTTCAAGTAGCTATATTCTAGTCCTCTTATAACTAATTAGTTAGTTAGTTAGATGATTTCTTAAGCATTACCCGATAGAATTTAGACAATTGTCAACCATCTAGAGGCTGCTAATGCCAAACAACTAGTATAAGTTGTAGAATGTAAGCTCTTTCTGATTAAGTTTTTGTATGTGAATGAAAATGAGCATTTGAGAGCTTTTACTTAAGAACTTAGTATTCTTGTTGAGGTGCCTAACCACCTACCAATTTGTTCTTAGCAGCTCTCATTCCATCTAGTTCTAATTCATATTACAACCCATCATGTTTCCTTGCATCAATTTGGTATTAGAGCTTGAAATCCTTAGGATTCAAGTTCCTTTGCATTTTTTTTCTTCATTCCAGTTCCAAGAACCCATCAAGATTCAATCTTGATTGTTAATTCTGATCCTAGAAAACCTTTCTTACCAAAACCACAACCTTCTTTTGTGCTAGCAATTGGTTTGTAGTAGCAAGAAACCATGGTGTTTAAGAAGATAAGGAAGGATAAGGGCAACAAGCATGCTATTTGTGCAATGGAAGGAGAATATATTATAGCCAATGGACCAAGGGGTTGAAGGGTTCAAAATGACTTAGAAGCTGAAGTGGAATTGTTGAGGAGGCAATTTCAAGCCTTGATTGAACAATTGAGAAGAGATAGGAAACAACAACACAATTAGCATGATGTTGCTGGAAGTGCAACTTTGAATAGGGATGGGTGGGGGGGGGGGGATTATGAGTAGTTTTTTGTTGATATTCATAAGTAAAAACAAGAGTGGCATAACCACAATCTTGCGATGGTTCAACCAAAGATGCCAAACTAGAATTGGGAATCAGGATTTAAGATCGAATTCCCTGAAATTGATGGCAACTTGGATCATGAAGACTTTATGGATTAGGTTAACCAAGTTGAGGAGATTATTGCTTATTATGATATTCCAGAATCCAAGAAAGTTAAATTGTTAGCATCCAATTTGAGAGGCAAGACAAGATCTTGGTGGGATAAGATGAAGATTGAAAGATTAAGGAAAGGAAAAACCAAGATTCATACTTGGGAGAAGATGAAACAGAAGCTTAGAGAGCAATTGTTGGCTTACAAATACAGCCACACCCTTTATAGCAAATTGCAAATCCAAATTGTTCATTTCCTACACAATGGCTAGACTATTTCAGAAGCTTTCAATTAGGTTGTGTTGATTGAGAATCAATAAGTCAAGGGTGCACAATTAACTCCTTTCAGTTCTAGAATTAGTGCTTGAAGCGGTGATGCAACATCTAACTTTAATAAGAAGGTTGAAAATGGATCAAATGTTGCTAAATCAAGTTAGGCTTCCAAGGTACCAGCCAAGAACTGACCTGTTTTGTCAAATGGTGAAACCTTGGTGGTTTAAGAGATAGAAGATCAAGACTTGTTGGTAGAAGCATTAGAAGATCAAGATTTGCAGGTTGAAGAGTTAGAAGATCATGAAGTGGGGCAAACTATTTTTGATAATTACATTGTGAAAGCTCAAATACTACAAAACACTATTGCTTGTTTAGACCTCTAAATTAAAACTTACGGTTAGATTGCTTTTATCTTACTTAACTAAGTGTGGAATAAGAGGAAGTTTAACGCAATAAAACTAGATCTACTCTCTAAAGCATAGGCATATACAATAAACAATATATGTAAAGTTTAAAGAGTAAGGGAAGAGAGATGCAAACAACAAGATAACACTGAGATGTGTTATTGAAGAGGAAAACCGAAAAACTCGGCGTAAAAACCTCTCCACAGCTCTCTGAGCCAAAATGATCCACTAGTGAATAAGTTGGTGTACAAGGATACCAAAAAGACCCTCAAAGCATAATCTACCCAAAGTACTTGAGTCCTCTAAACTCTAGCTACCAACAGACCTCTTGGAGTCCTGTTTTCACTAGCTTCTCAAATCCCACAATACTGCCTGATTGCATTGCCAACCCTTATCGGCTTATTTTGGTAAAGACCTAATGCTTCCCAAACTCCAAAACACTCTTTACACTTTGAATGGGCGTGTGTTGCATTTCGGTAAAAATCTCCTATAAAGGTATGAAATAGGAGAGGTGAAGGAGAAGAGACTACAAGGATTTCTCTATTGAGGATGTGTAGCTCTCTCTAAAAGGTAGGTGTTATAGAAACCTTTCTAGGGCTTTCTTATGAATAGTCTCCTTACAATTTTGTAGGTAATGAGAGTATATATAGTATGAGTGAAGGGTATAAGAGTTACACTTAAAATCTCAACTGTTAGGTCATCTCATGGGTCATCTCGTGGGTTGGCCAAGTCACGAGTTACTTGCGAGATGCACTGACTCTTGAACTTACACATGTGCTCCTCACATGGTCTTTCATGGGTGTTGAGTCCAGATCTAGTTGCAAGCTAAGTCGCAAGATCAACTGCCTTGAGCAATCTTCACCAACTTAATACTAAACCTATTACAATTGAATTCCACAAAATATAAGGAAATAAATTAATGAAATTACCAAACTTTTTTTTTTCATGGAATAAAGCCAACATAAATGTTATGTGAAAAACCATAACTTAACACATTGAAGAACAGATTGGTGAAGAACAGAAAGAAATGAGTGATAGCATGAAATATGTGGCTAAACCTGTTTCTTATCAGTCAATGGAAGAATTAGATGTTATTGTTGAGGTCAAAAAGGATTTATCATTAGCAGCAAAAGCCTTGCAAGTTCCAAAGAAAGAAATGGAGGAAGAAAAACAACATAACGGTAAATTTTTTCCAATTAATTTTTGCATTGAAGGAAAAATTTGTGACTTGTTGATTGAGAAAGGTAGTTATGAGAATATGAAGTCACAATAGATTTCGAACAAGCAAGAATTGAAGCATCAACATTAACTGTCTTGCTTAAATAAAGGAGATGAAATTAGAGTTTCAAGATGTTGTTATTCCATTCTTTGTGATGAAGTAGACATACAATCATGTAACTATGATAGGCAAGCCATCTTGGGAGGAAGGTGCAACAACCATAGTTTGAACAAGATAGTGTTTCACTACTCATTGCAATCAAAAAAGGGGGAAAGAAGGTCCCAAACCAATGGTCTAGATGAAGAAGGCTTTAAAATTGGAGGTTCAGTCAAACTTGAGGACAAGTTTGCTTTCAAGAAAGGGAGTCATTATAATACAAATACATCAACATTGGAGTTTCAGTTGTGTAGGACTTTGCTGTGTAGAAGTAGAAACCTTTGGTGTGCTACCAACAACAGCAAACTCATTATATAAAGGCAATTGCATCATCCTAGAAGGCTAGAAATTCATACAATCTTGTGGCAACTAAGAGCAGTTGAGGTCAAGTGCTTCTTAAGAGGGAAAATCTTGATGCAGGGCAATTTCAAGTAGCTATATCCTCATCCTCTTGTAACTAATTAGTTAGTTAGTTAGATGATTTTTTAAGCATTAGCAGATAGGATTTAGACACTTGTCAACCATCTAAGGGCTGCAATGCCAAACAAATAGTATAAGTAGTAGAATGTAAGCTCTTTGTAAATCAATTTTTGTATATGAATGAAAACAAGCCTTTGAGAGCTTTTACTGAAGAACTTAGTGTTCTTGTAGAGGTGCCTAACTACCTATCAATTTGTTCTAAGCAACTCTCATTTCATCTAGTTCTAATTTATATTACAACCCATCATATTTCCTTGCATCACCTACCTAATAGGTCTTCTACCACACACATGGGCACCATCCACCCAAATTGGGCCTAGTTGGATTGGGTGTGGGTGCAAGTTTGTGTGGCTTGAGCCCAATTCATTAAATATTAAATCATTTTATTAATTTTATTTTGTGTACGTTCATTTTGTACCAATTTTGAACTTGTGGGTGTGTGTATAAATAAGTATCCTTATTTCACTCCATATACCTTTTTTTCCTCTCCTTTTTCATCCTTATTTCATGAGAGAGAGAGAGAGAGAGAGAACATTGTGCACGAAGATTGTTACGTTTCTTTGTGTGTTGTTAATAATTGTATCGTAAGAGATAAACATTCAAGAAACTCAAAACATTATTGTAATGGGTGAAATTTGTTTTAAGGATATAATGTCAAACACTAGCCTCGACAAGTTTTATTATTTTATTTATCTCATCTAACAAGTGAGTTTATTTGTTCTAATTTTTATATTCATACATTAAAGCAACCTTTTGTTCTTACTTACATAAAAGTAAATTATTTTATGCATTATGCCTAATTTATATATAGTTGTATATAAAAATATAAACATAGTTGAAGATGCAAAATACATATTAACAAAAAGGGTTTATCAAACTTGATAATGTTAAATTTTATTTTTTATTTTTTATTTTTTATCAATGATCATTTATCATGAAGATACTATGTATGCATTAAAGGATATAAAACTACAAAAACTAAATATGCTCAATTAAAACGGTAGTCTAAGCTCTTTTAGAGAACTAAACTAATAAAGTATCAAATTTGGACTAAAGTTCTCAACATTTCACTTTCAATAGAGACAATAAATTGTTTGCCAAAAAAAAAAAAATTGTCAATGGGAATTCCTAGGGCACTCTTTAGGAATTTAATTTTAAGTAGTAGAATTCAAAGATGTATTACTTTTTAAATTGTCAACATATTTTCTTTTAAGTAATATAATGAATAGTTCTAAAATTGGACATGCCTAAATTTTAAAAGTTAAATTACAATAAGGATTAATAATAAAATCCTAGTTTTTGGTAATATTAGTATGATTTAATAAGATGAGATTTTATAACTCATTAATTTAGCTTAAATGTTGAAAATATTACATTATTTTTGTTGGGGGCTACAATTTGACACTCTACAACCACTCTAAAAATAAGCCCGTATGGTGTGATGTCGAAACCCATAAAAGATTTGAGTGTGTCTAACTTCCTCATCACCAATTGGTTTTCGAGGTGAAATGGCACAGCTCACAGTCCGAAAAATGGTATTAGGGGCAAGGTCATGGGTTTGAGTTACGGGAGTGTCATTGTGAGGGAGGGATTGTTGGGGGGACTACAATTTGACTCTTTATAACCACTCTAAAAACAGGCCCGTGTGGTGTGATGTTGAAGCCCATAAAAGATTTGAGTGTCTTTCTCATCACCAATTAGTTTTGTGGTAGAATGACACAGCTTAGGGTCTGACAATTTTGAATAAAATCATTGTTGAATGAGAATTAAGAATTATAAATTTTTCCTTAAACCAAAGGAAATTTGAGAAAAATTTTATTGTTGGTTTTATTTAGTGACAAAAGTTTTTTGTATTGCATTTTATGTTTGATGTATTTTTCTTGGGCTTTAATGTAATTTGGGGTAGATGTACCTGAATCTCTCCCTCAACCTTGGAAAGCTATATCAACCAGAGATCTTACGACCTAGAGGCGACTAGGAGGTGACCTAGGTGACCCGCGAGCTCCACACGATAGGTGGTTTGGATGAGGATGTAGACGTGCATCTAGCAACCCCCATGTGACCTTAGGGGCGACAAGGTTGCAAGCTGCACAATCATTGTACTCTACATTCTGAATAGCACCTGTCCAATGTATATTTGCCAGCACATGCACACGCGTGCGCGCGTGCACACACACATAAATAGCTGTGAGGTGTGGTAAATGCGTCAGATAAGGGTGATACAAACCCTAGAAAACATAGAAGAGAAATCTAAGAGAAGCCTATCATAGTGTATGAAGAGAGAGAGCCATTTTGCTTTGAGAAAAACCAATCCAATCTCTCTTTTCCATCTCCTTCATTGTATTGATTGAGATATTGTAAACACCTTTCACTCAAAAACACAGACCTTGTGCGTGAGAGAAAGGCTATGGAAACTTGAGAAAACACATTCAAATCCAATCTTCATTGGTGGTGTTTCCATTGGTGCTTCAATGGAGGGTCTCCGGTAAGGTAGAAAAAGAAGGGACTTGGAGGAGTTGGTTGCTAGCTTGAGCTTGGAGGGCTCAAGTACTTGTAGGCATTTGGGCTTGGAGGGTTCTTAGTGTCCTATGGTACTGCAACTATCTTGTCTAGTGGAGATTTTTGAAGAGTGGTCGGGGGAGAGGTTTTTATGCTTGGGGCTTGGATTTTCTACTTCCTAAACACGTCTTGGTGTTTAGTGTGGTTTGCTTGCTTTCCCTTTATTTTCTTTGCTCTACTATATTGCCATGTCTTGTGCAGTGTAGTTAGTTTGTGTGGAAACTGGTTAAGTCATTTACACTCGGACTATATTGATTAGTTTAGTGTTAAAAAGTTAAAATTAACTTAGCCGTAAAAGCTTGCTTTAGGGTTCTAAGTACTTGCTAGGATTAATATAGTATATTTCAAAATCAATTTCAAATTTAGAGATCGATACGGACATTTAAAACATCAGGGAAAAAGAAAGAGAGCAATTGGGAAGAAACATTCGTATTCTTTCTATGACCTGATATTGAAGAGCGATATCGTGACATAAAAGATGTGAGACATGGTTCAGCTAATGATCACAACTTGCAAAAGCTAAGTACGAAAAAAAGAAAAAAGAAAAAAACTATCCTATATTATTCTAGGCCAAGCACGACACGGTATAAAAGAAAATTGTCTTTTTATTTTTTTGGTTGATCACGAGAGAATTAAGACACTTTAGTTTTGTATTATTTTATTTTAACATTTTAATTGGCTAGAAAGTTACTAACTGGAATAAGATTGTGGGTTATGAACCATCATTATTATTATTATTTTTTATGGAGATAATTTGAAGAGCTTGTGTTCTAAATGCTAAAAACTCTTTATACATACCTTATATATATATATATATCCTGGTTTTAAAAACCGGACCAAACTGGTTAGTCCGACCGGTTCAACTAAGAACCGAGCACTAGTCCGGTTTGGTAAAAACTCTCAAAACTGATGAAAACTGGTCAAAAACCAGATTGAACCGGAAATTGGAGGTAAAAATGGTTTTTGCCCCAATTTGATTTTTGAAACCATGATATTTATAAAACCCCTCGGCCCCATAATGGGTCTGCCACCGCTCGCCAAAAAAATGAAATTACATTAGTAATTGGTTATATTTTTAGTGTAAATGACTTTACATAAGTAGTAAATTTGGGTACGGTAGATTGACCTTCATATTCCCCTTAGATTTAGATATTCAATGGAGAGTAAATTTCCTAAATCCAAATTGCATCCCATGTTTGACTCTTACCATAATACAACTCAAATGTGGGTTTATTTAACAGGCCATGCTCGAGAAATATTTACCATTCGAAAAGGGGAACAACTAGAGTCTATCTAAAGAAACAAAACCTTCCAACGAGATAGTGCTTTTTTAACTCTCTCAAAATGGAATCTATTCTAAATAGACATGCCATGGTTCCTTACTCTAATAAGGTATAAAAATCTAAATTTGATATTGTTAGATACAAGAACACTAGGCTAGCAAGCAAAGGAATATAGAAAACCCCTTAAAAGAAGTTTTTATTTTTTATTTATTTTTTTATAAATAATAATTTAAGAATCACCACCTCCTTCTAAACAGAATATATAGGAAGATATTATCTCCTAGTCCTTTAAAAAAAAAAAAATTATAAGAAAGACCTACTTCTACTAGAGAAAAGAAAAACAATGTAATTAAGAAAAGAAAAATAAATAAAATCCAAATTCAACTAGAAAAGGAAAAAAAAAAAAAAAAATCTAAACTCCTAATTCAACTAGGAAAAAGGACAAAATATAAAAGGCTAGTTACTCTTGTGTCCAACCAATAATGGATGGAACAAAAGAAATGATGCTCTTTTGCTCACTCTTCTTATTCTTCTTCTTTTTGCCCTAAGATTGGGTAAGAGGAGTAGTGTGATACAAATCTATAGGTAGAACTTACCCTTGCAAACCAGCTTGCAATGAGAGGATTCCCAATTACTTATATTCATATGGTTAAGCTTACACTTAAACCATGTGAGACATTAGGATTATAACATACTATCACGCTCTGTAGTCGATGTTCACGATGGCTCACTCTATTGACACTAACCTGATGGTAGCATTTTCTGTTTTTTGGTGGCTCCACTCACCTATTAGTTATTAAATGACTTAGTAAGACATTTTAATCTAGCCTCTAGATCGCCCCCTCCGAGATTCAACCACAAAGCCATAGCTCATTTGATCCCATACTCAATGAGCTATGTCTAACTATTCGACATGGTAGATAACTTTGATGCCATTGATATAAACCCATGGATAGAACTCACCCTTGAAAACCAGCTTGCAAGAGGAGGGTGCTCAAGAGCTTATATACATATGATTAAGTTTACACTTAATTAAGCCATATGAGACACTAGGATCACAACAGTTACATCCTTTGGGATAACAACTACAATTTAGCCAAGGCTCAAGTTATGCCCACATTTGAATGATGAGCAATTGAGCATAATTAACTGCTATTAGAAAAAAAAAAAAAAAAAAAAAAAAAAAAAACTATTTTTATATTACACTATTCATGCATGTAAAGCGTACATTCTAGTTATCAGAATTGTATACTTCCTTTTGAAGTGGCAAATACTAGCCACATTTTTGCCTACAATGTAAGCTTTACATGAACAGTTTCATGTAAACTAATCAATGCCCTTATTGCCACGGGCATTGCCATAAAACAGAATGCGCTTACTTTTCTGATTGTAGAGGGGGTGAACAAAAATGATTATTATGCATATCATGATAAGATCTAAGAGTCAAGGACACGCATACTCTAAAAAGTAAAATGGAATAAAGGAAACTCATAGAACATTTAAGAATTGTGAGTTCGAGACAAAAATTACATCTTAGTTTTCCAACTGCTGCTTTTTGCCTAACTGGTCACTTCAACTACATTCCGTTTACCCCTACTCAAGATTTTGGTGGGAAGTTGACAAGTAATGACAGAAATGTGTGGCAAAAGCCCTTTAAGATAAGGCATAACAAGCATTATAGTCCTTTTCATGTGTCTGTTTTCACGTAAAGGAGAAAAGAAGGAACTTTATGTCTCCAAGTAATAAGCTTTTGGGATGAAAACAACGGATCGTTTGGCCTTGAATATAGAAGTTAAGGGTCAACTCAAGTTTACCTCACTGAGAGTTGGGTTAGGTTTCTACCATCTAATCATGGACTGGGCGCCATTATGGAATTTTGACGAACGTGCTCTAGCATTTCTCCATGAAAAGGACGGTGGCAGGCAGGTCGTGCTTGGATTAGAAGCACAATTGCAGCTACGCGTCGCTGCACATCTCTATACCTATTGCCAACTGAAACCACAATTACTTTTTATGACATATATATTTTTTATAATTCGATACTTAAAGGAGAGGAATTTGAACCCTGAATGACTCTGTTTGAAACATCAAGATATACCAACCAATTAAAACCACAGTATTTACTTTTGATTTTAATGATCAATGACCTGCTGATTGCAAGGTTTAGGCCTTGTGATCCACAACAATTAATCTTTTTTATTCTCTCAGAAAAAAGAAACTAAAGAAAAAAAAAACATTAGTCTTGAGTTACCTACTCAACTTTTGATTCACAATAATCTTGTTTATTCTCTAAGAAAACAAGCCCTTGTGATACTTTCATTTGAAAAGGGCAGCACAAACTAGGGTTGAAGTTTCTTAGAGGGAATGTACTCCCATTGCTTCTTCTCGTTCCTTTTGAAAAAGCCTTCTTCTGTAACTTTTACAAAGCACTTATTCTTGCATAATTGGTTATCTTTGGACGCTAATAATGAGTACAGGAATTGCCAGTGCTGGGATACCTCATTGTATTTTACCACGCAGTAAACCATCCGTGGCCAATTAGTGCCTGTTGTTCCTAATATTCCAACAGTGCCTTTAGTAATGGGTGGCAGCGGGATTGAAATCTTACTGCCTGGGGGTATATGTTTCGAAATTTCATAGGCCCAATTGGCACTGCAACTGACATAAACTGTGTCCTGTGCCTTATGTTGTTGATTGCTTACAACCGAAGTGGCAGCCCATGCTAGATTCCCAAGTGGCCAATAGCAATGACATAATAATTGCTATGATGAGAGTTGAGCTGAG
This sequence comes from Quercus wislizeni, assembly GCA_023055345.1. Lineage (NCBI taxonomy): Eukaryota > Viridiplantae > Streptophyta > Magnoliopsida > Fagales > Fagaceae > Quercus > Quercus wislizeni. Next base: position 31,332,293 of record JALGQJ010000004.1, read on the forward strand.
AGTCCTGATGGCTGTAATTCATCCTGGGTGGTCTCCGCTTCAAATCAATTAAATAGTATGTGTCATTTAGGGAACCTCAATTAATGTTTTATGTTACACATTCTGCCTTAGAAAAAAGATAAGAAAAGAAAAGAAAAAGTTTAAAAGAGGTTACCATTTGTAGGAATTTGGGCTTTGTAACTGAGTTATTACGAGTTAAGAGTCATATGACTTTCTAATTAATTTGCCATTAAAAGCGTTATTGGAGTATTAATGGTTGATTTAGTAATGAAAATTTAAAAAGTAGGAAAGTGAGCATCACACATCCTTGACGTGATGGTTATTTTAAGTGTAAGGGGGTAAGGGCTGGAATTCAAGTCTTCAGAAGTGAACTTCATACACATATACACTTAAATTAAATTAGATATAATTTTTTTATACAAAAAAAAGAAACAAAGACAAGAAAGTGACTAGGGGAGATGCCTCAAGAAAGAAGACAGCACTTGTATGAACAAATTTTTTTCTTCATTTATTTATTTATTTGTAGATATGATGAGATTTAAAATTTATGATATCTACTCCATGATAATTGATTTTTATTATTAAGCTAAGACCTCAATGGATTTCTTTTTAATGTATGCAAGAATTGATTTCCGATTCTTTTCAAGAATCCATCAAATGACTATAGGGGGAGTAGGAGTGACTAAGCAACCTTGTCATTTGATAAAGAATAGAACTTGACAATAGAATAAAAAGGTTCAAATTTTGACTAAAGTCATTCTCTTTAGGCATTTCCTAGCTCCTGCAATGAAATCTTGTAGGCATTCATTTGTGCTTAATGATGTCTTGCAATCACTTTCCATCTTCGGGAAGAATTGTTTATATTTCCGGTTCCAATTCGAGTGATTTTTTTAACAAAGTACCAAACCTAAAGTGGAAAATGATTTCTTGTTAATTAACTGTGGACGCAGAAAGTTAGAGCTTAGAAATTTTTGTCTTCTTCTAAAACTGTCGTAGCAGAGCGATCAAGCATCTTCAAGGGTCGGTGGGTAGGGTCTACAATATGATTCTTACTGTATATTAAATATTATTGGGGGGAAGAAATATTTGGCTTCTAACATGATTATATTTTGTGCTAAAGGTTTTGGGTGGGTATCATTTTCTTATGTTCACTTTTTTCTTCAATGGGGGCGGATACTGTGACTCTTAAATTTTGGTAATCAGACACAATAATGGTGTCAACTCTTGCATTGCGTTTTGTTGAAACTTGAAAAGGTTTAGCAGAATTTATCAATAATAGCGACGTAAAAGAAAAATACAGAAAATACATTTTTTTTTTCATGACTACTTAGTTTGCAAGAGAAGTTTATAGAAAATATAATCAAAATTTCCTCATGGTGCATAATCCCATTAGAAATTCAGAAGAAGATTTGAAAGAAAATATTCTCTATTATTATGTGTCAGTGTCTCACTTCTATTGCGGCAATAATACACAAGGTGCATCCAGCTTAGTTCAATGCTTTAGACACTGACACTTCTCATATGGGCCGTCAAGGCAACAACGTTGCACATTTGTTAGTTAAATATGTGTTGAATATTGATAATTATGTAGCTTAGATAGAAGAAAACCTGTGATTTTTAAAACATGCTATGTCTATTGATGTACTGTCTTAATTTTATTGAATAAAATTTATTGAATTCACATAACAAAAATTAGTTAATGTCTAAATTCACATGTACTTATAAATTATATGGTATAATAAGGATGTTTTGGCTTCCAAGCAAACTTAGGAGGAAAATAGTTTAGAAAAATAATCCACCACATACGCAAACCAACTATATTTTAGTTTCTCTTTGTTCTTTGTTTCCACCAAACTAATAGTTCTCCTTTCTTAACAAAAAAAAAAAAAAACTAACAGTCCATTTTTTTTTTAAATAGTTTTTTTTTATTCCAATATATATATATATATATATTTGATAAGTGAGATTTTGACCTTAGCAGCAGGAGGAAAAAAGAATATTCGTAGTAGCACTTCTGCTTTATTAGCTTGCTATATTCACTCTTAATCTTTTTATTAAGTAGGGTCTTCTTAAGGTCTTGTCCATTGATTGATAGTGCCTATGGTCCATATAGATCCATAAACGAAGGCCAATAATGTTTTTAAGAGGTGTTGGAAGACAGGATCCTAGGTTTCAGTCGAACCAAATGAAAAAGACAGGAAAAAAACGAAAAATCATTTCATCGAAAAAGCACGAAATAAACAGAGTCTAAGACTCTAAATGTATTTCTTATTTATTTATATGGGACCCTATAATCACTTGTTTGGACAGACCCAAGTTATTCAATTTTGTTGTTGTTATTGGGATGAATTATTGTTACTTTTTTTTAAAGAAGAATTATTGTTAATCCTTGTTGTTAACAATTTAATGTCATTCAGACTGGAGAGGCACGATACACAAATGAAGGTTATTTTATTTTATTTTAATTTACATTATTTTTATTGCTAATTGTTCATCATCTTTTTTCCCCCTCGACATTATTGTGGAAATATATTGCCAAAGAAAAAAAAAAACATTTCTTGAGATCGTAGAACTCATGCTTAAAGTTTTATTCATGAAAAAACGAAACTCGTGTTAAAAATAAAGAAGATAATAAAAAATCTCACGTTTAGGAAAAAGACTTGTATGTGCCAATTTCATGAGATTGACCCAAGAGATACTTTCTTCATGTTTAGAGGATTTGTCAGTGTGCTATACAAAAGTTACCCAAAACTTTGTTGGCCTATCAATTCACCGCAGGCCTAAAAAACATCCATCATCGGGGCCCAAAGCTTGCTCACTATCAATAATGAAAGCCAAAATCTGACGCCCTTTATAATTAAAGCTTGTTAGTAAAAATAACTTAGAAATTGAGACACAATAATTTCATCGTATGAGATAAAATTGAAATTTACATTGTCTATAAAATGTTAATATTTTGCCAGAGAGTCTTATAATTCAACTGATATATTTTAATAAGTTGGCATGTGCATTGGTCAATTTGAGTTGGGTTTGAATGTTTTTTCAATCCAACTCATTGCATGCGTTGAGAAATTCCCAACCCAACCCATCACATGTGTAGAATCAAACTCAACTCATATGGGCCAGGTTGGGTTGGGCTTTACATGTATCATGTCATGTTAATAATTGGACTTTCATAAACTATTTAATTGCTTTTTAAAATAAATCATTACAAGTCTTATTTCCAAACTAATTAAATCTAATTATCAAAATAAATCAAACTAAAATATTTAAAAAAGTGCAATAAAATTAACTTATATATGTGGTAGGTGTGATTGGGTTAGATGGTTTGAAAAAGCTATCAACCTAAGCAACCCACAAAAACTAACTCAAGACATTGAGTTGGATTGAATTGGTGGGCTAGATGCATACTCTATTAATAGATACCAAAAAAGATGATACAAATTGTTTTGATATCCCTAACATTATTGGTGATATAGTGGCCTATCATTAAAGGGAGCAATTGAAGCAACTATTACACTCTTTTCAAGATTAATTATGAGCAGTGCGACGCTTTCTGAAAGTGTAAGCATCTGCATTGAGGAGTTCACTGTCGGGTGAGGTTTGGGTCCAGTGTCCAATTCCACTGGACACATTGAGACTATAACACATGTCACCATCTTAGCAGGTCTAGTACGCTACACCCTTCACAGTTAATATCAATTCCATTGAAGTTTTATTCTTTGATCATAATGGTGGGTGAAGAAATGGCATTCTGAACCCAAGAGTCTGTGGTAAAAAATAAGACTTTCTCATTACCCACACCATCAACATCCAAGCTAACGGCAACCATATCATTTGAGTGTCTATCTTTGATTAGGGAGATTTCCATAGGGTTAACATGATTGGTTGCCCATAAGAGTTGAATTTCTGTTGGTGGGTTGATGAGTTATTGTTATTTGTGTAATCAATTTCAAAGGCAAAGAATGGACTGGAATTCAAATTCGGAATTTATGGGTATGTTGAATAACTTTATCTAAGACCAATGTGCTTGCGAAAGAGTTTAGAATTCGCTGCTACATGAAAGAAACAAATCAAAGAGTTTACTTGGTTAACAACTTCATTTCTTTTTTCAAAAAAAAAAAAAAACTCAATACTTAATACTTTTTTTATTTGTTTAAACTTTTTTTTTTTTTTTTTTTTGGAGAATCATTTGGATAAACTATTTCAATGAAAAGTAGGAAGAAAAAACTCATGGTATGTCTAATTTTCTGCTAAAAGATTGCGGCTGATTACTCTGTTTTGTTTGGTAGATTAGTGAAATTGAAAGATTCATTTGGCAAGGAACAGGTACATGGGCTAAAATTCTGAATTCGTGGGCCCATTTTTCCTTGCTTTTGGGCCCCTGTCCATCACCTCATCCAACGCTGGGCCTTTGACCCTGTGGTGGATTCCGATGGAATAAGTCCAACTACCCTTTTGTGACTTTTATCTTTCCTTTTCAGGACTGTTATTTAAAAAGAAAAAAAAGTATGCTAAAAGAGCAAAGGATAAGATACTGTTTTCCTTCATAAATTTTGTATGAATTTTTTTTTTCGCCTAAAAAATTGTTATTTTTTTCATATCTAAATTATTGAAAATTCCACACTTACTAATTTCAATTTCAAAAGTTATTTTATCATCCCTAAACTATAAAAAAAAATTTACTTTTTGCCTCTAAATTTTTTTATATTTTCTTTTGAAAATATAATAAAAAATTCTTAAGAGGATAGTTATAGTGATGTTGGTTTTGGAGGCAAGGTGATGTGTTCTGATAGAGCTGCGATTACCCATCCGTTAGAATCGTGTACCACCACTCCCAGACTTGCTAGACCGAGTCCTGGAACATTGCTCCGTCGCAATCGACTTTATAAAAGAATGGCGGAGGCGGCAGCTAGTGGGTTGGATGAGGTACTGCTTCATGCCTCGTTGGATGCTTCTATGTCATTTGAAACTCCTAGAGACGTTCAACGACGTCGCTATAAATTTTCCCCAGTGGCAATGTAACCATCCCAAACCTCCTCGCATTCTGGTTGTGCCAAATACTCCATCTGACATATGTGAATAACTTTGCCATTCTCTGACTGTTTTATCAGAGTTTTGATGAAATGAAACTTCCAGAATTGATTAATTTAGAAAAGAATTACAAGGTGTTTATATACACTAGCTACAGAGCTAACAGAAGAAACAGAAAAATAAACACCTACACGTGTCTATCCACAACTATAACTAACTAACTAACTCATGTGTCATGCTTAACATTCTACTAAACTACAAGTCGTATATACACTACACAAATAGAAGCTACTGTTGTTTTAGTCCTTAGGCAATTCTGCAGCTCCTTCTACATTTTTGGACAGCTCATTGAAACTCTGCTGCTCTTGTTCCTTGTTGCTGCCTTTATTCTGATACTCCCCCTCAAGAGCAGCTGCTGTATGTATGTTTATCATTCCCATTTTATAAACAATATTAGAAAATTGATTAAAACTCAATGCCTTAGTAAGCATATCTGCCAATTGACAATGAGTTCTAACATGGTTTAGCTTAATAACTTTCCCCAAAACCTTATACTTGACAACATGATAGTCAATTTCGATATGCTTTGTCCTTTCATGAAAAACTGGATTAGAACCAATGTGCAAAGCTGCTTGACTGTCACAAAATAATAAAGCCTCTCTATTGTGTTCTATTCCAATGTCTTTAAGAAAGTACAAAATCCATACTGTTTCACATGTTACAACTGCCATGAACCTATATTAAGCTTCTGTTGAAGATTTGGTGAAGGTGGATTGTTTCTTAGACTTCCAAGACACCAAGGAATCTCCAATGAAGATGCTATTCCCCATCATGGACCTTCTAGTATCAGGGCATGAGGCCCAATCAGCATTTGCAAAACCCTTCAAGTGGATTTCTGTACTAGAAGAGAATAAAAGTCCCTTTCTTGGTTCATTCTTAAAATACTGCAAAACTTTGTATGCTGCATCTAGATGTGGTCTCCTCAGTTTAGATATGTATTGACTAAGCTTGTGGATAGCAAATGTGATGTCAAGCCTGGTGATTGTCAAATACAAAAGCCTACCTATCAACCTTCTATAACTACTTGGATCTTTAAGTTCTTCACCCTTAAACTTGCTCAATCTGAGATTTTGCTCCATTGGTGTCTTAGCAAGCTTACTCCCAAGTAATCCAATATCATTTAGGACTTCAAGTGTATATTTTCTTTGGCAAAGTGCTATTTCTTTGTCTGATCTAGCAACTTCTAAACCAAGAAAATATCTCAAATCACGTAAGTCCTTCAACTTGAACTTTTGATCCAGCAAGACCTTAAACTTGTCTATCTCACCTTTGTCATTGCAAGCTATTAAAACATCATCCACATACACCAAAAGAACCATAAAAGTGTGTCCTTACTGCCTTGTGAAAAGAGAATAATCTGCCTTTGATTGAGTAAAACCAAGCTGAATCAAGGTGCTAGAAAATTTAGCAAACCACTTCCTAGAGGCTTGTTTAAGTCCATAAAGAGACTTATTGAGCTTGCAAACCACCTCCCCTTGGCTATGAAACCTTGGTGGAAGAGCCATATAAATCTCTTCATGGAGATCACCATTCAAAAAAGCATTGTTCACATCTAGCTGACTTAGTAACCAGTCCTAGCTTTGCGGAAAACTTGTTCTTGGTTTGAGAAATGGTGGAGACAAAACACAAACAACCAAAAACCTTGAGATGACTATAATCTGGTGACTTTTTAAAAAGAAGATCAAAAGGAGTCTTGTTGTTTAATAGAGGTGAAGGTAATCTATTGATTAAGTAAGCTGCTGTTAAGACACAATCACCCCAAAACTGAATAGGAAGATGAGATTGAATTTGTAAAGCTCTAGCAATGGATAAGAGGTGCTGTAGTTTCCTCTTCACAACATAATTTTGTTGTGAAGTGTAAACACAATTGTGTTGATGAATAATACCGTTAGAATGAAGGAAATCTAGCATGTCAAATTCTTTTGCATTATCAATTCTTATAGCTTTGATTTTGATTGCAAATTGAGTATGAACCATAATGTAAAAGGATTAAACTAATTGCCTAACTTTAGATTTGGACTTCATTAAAAATAATCATGTTGCTTTGGTTGCATCATCAACCATAGTAAAAAAATATTTGAAACCATCTAAATTAGGGGTAGAATAAGGTCCCCACACATCCATATGAACTAAATCAAAAGGACAATCACTGATCTTATTATTGAAAGGAAAAGGCAATCTTTTCAGTTTCGCCATAGGACAAACTTGACAATCTTTATTACAAGAAAATTGTAAAGAAGGGATTACATGACTTAAAGCATGAAGTTTAGGATCTGAAGGATGACCTAACCTTGCTTGCTAGAGAAAAGAGGTATCACAATGAGAGATAGTTGCTGAAAAAGGGTGAAAAACAGCCCCTAGCTTGTGAGCAACCAAGTAATCAGCAAAGGATGAACTAGGAGAGTAAGTGGAAAGAAAAACAAGACAATATGGTTGAGGTTGAGTGATTGTATTAACATATAGAAGATTAAAGGTAAAAGATGGGACACAAAGGACATTTGTGAGAACAAGAGAATAAGATAAAACAACAATTCCTATATGTGTTACTTGTGCTGATTCCCCATTAGGCAATTGGACCAAAGATTGTGTAGTAGCAGTTATTGTGGTTAACAAATACACTGAACAAACAAAGTGATCAGTAGCACTAGTATCCAACACCCAAGTGTTTCTACCATAGGCCTTTCTATTAACCACTTGAGCAAAAAAGACACTATGAGAAAAGTCAATACCTGTCATTGTAGTATTAGAAGAAAAAGCTATATTTGCCATTGGAACTTTTGTCACTTGGGGTGTTGATGTCAGTGGTGAACTTGAACCATTGATCAAAGCTAACAACTGCTGATATTGGTCATGAGTAAAACTTGGATGACCGTGAAAAGAAGAAGTCATTGGCAATGATTCTTGAGCTTGACTTGAGGACACTTGATGTGTCATTGAAGGCTTGTTCTTGAACTTAAAACTTGGTGGAAACACATGCAATTTGTAGCATTTATCAATGGTATGACCTAGCTTCCCACAATGCGTGGACACTGGCCTATCCTTCCCTTCAACACTGTGATTACTTGTAGAATCAGTGGTAAAGTTTTGACCTTTTGTAGCAAGGACAGTGGATTCAACATGAGGATTGGCACAAGCAACCATAGTTATTTGCACTTCTTCCTAAATCAACAAGGTATATACCATGTTAAGAGAGGGAAGAGAGTCCATTAGGAGCACTTGTGTTCTGACTTGGGAGAAAGAATCATTCACACCCATCAAGAACTCTATTACTGATTCTCTAGCCTGTAACTCAGTTAGCCTTTTATTGACATTGCAAACACATTTTCCACAAGTACATGAAGGGAAAGGGTTATAATTTTGCAATTGATCCCAAAATACTTTGAGTTGAGTGAAGAAATCAGTATTAGAAACTGCTTTCTGTTTCTGCAAGTTAAAGATTCTTGGGCCATTCTTCTGGGAAAACCTATCTCTTAAATCATTCCAGATTTCCAAAGCCGTGTCTTCATACACAATGCTGGCTTGAATCTTGGGAGACACTGAATTGGTTAGCCATGTGTCAACCATATTATCACACCTGATCCAAGCTTGAGTGGCTGAGGGAGCTGACACCAATGGTGATGACAAAGTTAGAGTGCCATCAATGAATCCCAACTAGTTCTTTGTAAGCAAAGCTTTTTTGACAGATCAAGCCCAAGTTAGGTAATTCTCATCCCCTATCAACAACTGAGTCATAAGAACAATACTAGTGCTTTCTCCATGGAGCAAAAACAGAGGATTGTCCATTGGTGAATCTTGTGACGATGTAACAGTTTCAACAGTAGTAGCTGGAGGAGTTGTGTCAACAGAAGCCATTGTTGAAAGAAGAAATTTCTTTAAAGAAAGGGAAAATTGAGAGCAGATTAAAGAATGAAAAAAGAAAAAAAAAAGAAAAAAAAAAAGATCTTAAAGAACTGGAAGAACCCTAGATTGAAGAATTGGGGAATTTCTTGATGAAGTGGAAGAACCCTAGATTGAAGAATTAGGGAAAAATCTAGAGCTTTTGCTCTGATACCATATTAGAGTTTTGATGAAATGAAACTTCCAGAATTGATTAATTTAGAAAAGAATTACAAGGTGTTTATATACACTGGCTACAGAGCTAACAGAAGAAACAAAAAAATAACCACCTACACACGTGTCTATCCATAGCTATAACTAACTAACTCACGTGTCATGCTTAACATTCTATTAAACTACAAGTCGTATATACATTATACAAACAAAAGCTATTGTCTTTTTAGTCCTTAGACAATTCTGCAGCTCTTTCTGGACAGCTCAATGAAACTCTGCTACTCTTGTTGCTTGTTGCTGCCTTTATTTTGATATGTTTTGTGCAAAGATCCCCTGAACCAAGTCTCGGTAACAACTAAATTTTTCCCACAAGAAAGGGCAACATTGTTCCATCTCCCACCACATTTCTTTTACCAATGGACAACCCCAGATAGCATGGATGGTATGCTCATTCTAATCACCACAACGCTCGCAAATTGGGTTTGGTGTGATATTTCGTTTCTACAAGTTCATTTTTGTTGGTAGAGAGTCATTGGAAGCTTGCCATAAGAAATGAGGAAATTTTTTTAGCACATTTAAAGACCACAGCTTCAACCAGAACTGCTTGTGTACCATTGGATTTGATGGGCCAGGTGATAAAGATTTTGCCTCATTAGAGAGAAGGTGATAAGCGGACTGGGTAGAGTAGCATCCATTCTTTGTGGCAAACTAGATAAGCATGTCCTCGGTGCTAGCAGAGCTCAAAGGTATGCTGATGATTGCTTCGGCTTCGTGAGGAAAAAATTCCTCTCTAACATGGTCCTCAATCCACCTACTGTTTTCCACATCCATGAGAGTGCAGACCCTTGTGTTGTTGGGGAAGTTTTTTTGAGGTGATATCACATGGCTTGACTGCAAATTAGGAAGCCATTTATCCCCATGGATCCTGACAGTTTTTCCATCACCAATTCTCCACTTCGAACCCAACCTAACAACCCTCCGTGCTTTTAGGATGCTTTGCCAAGCATATGAACCCTTCACCTTCACCCCCTTGTCCAGAATAGAGCAATTGGAAAGTTGTTTTGATTTAAAGACCTTATAGAAGTGGGAGTCTTTATTATGCAATTGGCATACCTATTTGCCCAATATGGCTAGATTGAAATTTTCAATATCCTTGAAGCCTAAACCCCCATGACACTTTGGCTTGCACAATTTTTTCCATCCCACCCAATGTGTTTTTTGGACTTCTCCCTTGTAGCCCCACCAAAACTTCCGGATTAGAGATTCAATAACTTTGCATAAACTCTTTGGGAGTTTGAAACATCCCATGGTGAAAGTGGGCATTGCTTGAAGGACCGCTTTTATCAACACTTCTCTACCACCTTGTGACAATAGTCTTTCTTTCCAACCTTGCATTTTATGCCAAATGCATTCCCGACTGTAACTGAAACATTGTTTTTTTGCTCTACCAACAAATGATGGAAGACCAAGATATTTGTCATAATTAGAGGTGTCCACAACCACTAGGAAATTTTTGATGTTTTCTGCTTGTATGGATTAGTGTTGGGGCTGAAAAATAGTTGTGTTTTGTCTTGGTTGATTTGCTGGCTTGAAGCTTCTTCATATTTTTGCAAACATCCAAAATAGTGGCACATTCTTGTGTATTTTCCCAACAAAAGAGCAAGCTGTCATCTGCAAAGAACAAGTGGGATACCTTTGGACCTGCACTACAAAGAGAAACACCTTTGATTGAACTTGAATTTTCAGCTTGTTGTATGAGTGAATGTAACCCTTCTGCACACGAGAGAAATAAAAAAAGGTAATAACGGATCCCTTTGACGGAGGCCTCTGTTGGGAGTGAAGTTACCATGGTTGTATGATACGAGTTTCTAAATCATATAGGCATTTTGAAAAATAAATTGGCATGCTAAAATCATACATGGAGGCTTCAAAAAAGAAAAAGAAAATCACATATGGCATTATTGAATTGATACTTAGTTACAATGATAAGTTTGTGCAAAATTACCTAAGGCAAAGTTTAATCATCTTAGAATTTTAATTTTATTGAATACAAACAATTAAATGAATTTTTGTCAATCATTCATTAAATAACCTACTGACTTTCTTATTCATTTTATTGAAGAAAATATGTATACCATGAAAATTTAAAATTTTATTGGATCTAGAATGATCGAATCACATATTGTAAATTTAATAATGGATATATATATATATATATATATAAAGAGAGAGAAAGAGAGAGAGAGAGAGAGAGAGAGAGAGAGAGAATAAAAAGAAACAAAAAGGAACTAACTTAAGATCATCCTTACTAATTGCAACTCCAACTATTTTAGTTTAGGAAAGCTCGGTGATTGGAGCTAGGTAGATGTTACTGAAAGATTAATGGTAAATGACATTGTTTTTGGTCTATGTGTCTTTGACATGGGATGGAATGAAGGACTATAGGAAGTGTATAGAAAGGAGTTGAAGTGCAAGAGGTGAAAATGGTGAATCGAAATGCAAAGAGTTTTGTGTGCATGTGTGAGGGAGGAAAAATCTTGAAACATTGAACCAAATGAAAGAAATAATATTTATTTTTTAATTAGAAAAGTCTTGAAATATTGAACCTAATGGAATAAAAAGTCAATATTTAATTTGTTCTTATCTCTGATGTGATATTTAAGGAGAGTATTTCAATTCTCTTTACAAAGAATGTGTCACATGGCAGAATTTCATACTCTCCCATATGAGGTCGCTCTTTATATATACTAGCCTATAACCTGTATTATGTGCATGTCTCTATATTAAGAAGAGTTTAGCCAAACTTATAGTTAATATTTATAAACAATTTGAATTATAACAAAGATATATATTTATTTAGTCACAATCTAACACAATTATTAATTTAAGTGGACGAAGAGGAAAAACCCTAAACAAATGTCACAGATAAATGTTCACAACAAAAGCATCCTTTCGTACATAATAAATAAATTTAAATTCTGCAAGTTTTGAAAATATAAAAGTAAATTTTAAATTGCATTGCTTGTACTAACTATACTGACTTTTATTCTATCATCAGACGATATTCTCAAATGGCTTACTTATTCTAATAACAAATTATTATCATATATCAAGTAAATGTACAAAATTTATTTATTTATTTTAAAAAAATAATACACAATAATGTGCAAAATCGATCAATTAGTTTAACAAATATAATAAAGGATATATAGCTAGCAAGAAGTAGTGAACTTGTACTCTTTTAAGTCTTAACAAACCACCTAGGCACATGTACAAACACTGGACTAAAACTATTTGTGATGAAGCTTAAATATGACCTTGTCAGTATGCTCCTCATCGTTACAGATGGACAAACCGCTATACCTATTGAAAAGACAAGAAATAAAAAGAAAGATCTCCAACGTGGTGCCAGTTATGGACACTCCAATGCCTAAGTTAGATTATCGCTCTAAATTGATAGGATAATTGCAGTATCTTGTGTTTTTCATGAAGCCAACTCACTTGGGTTGGCTAGCTTTACATAGCTTGCTTTCTGGTTGGTCATTTATGCCTGTTAATGCTCTTCTAGGTGTTTTCACCTGAATGAATTATATTATTTAATGGCAATGAAGATTCTCTTTAATGTGTAACTCATGACTGTTGGCTCATCAAAGCTCTTGTAACCTTTCCGGCACATTTACTTGTTGTTGGCTGGCTTGATGGAGTTAATTTCTGACTTTAATGTGCATAGGCTCATCCATTCATATGGACGACTTTTCATTACTTGCTTGTGGGAGTTATCCTGACTTAGATGTGCTTTACGGTTGTCCTTGTAAATGGATGACCGTTTTACCGATACTCGTCAGTTGCCCCCTCATTCCTTTGTCATCAAGGTTTTGAACGAGCATAGGAATGTGATCAATTGTGATGGTTCGTATCTTTTCATTTTCCGATACTTCCCTTCCATCATAAATGTGAAGTGACTACTTCTCCAGGCAAAAGACACGTGTTTCTTCTCTATTCGTGGCGTGTGCGAAATCGCCTAGATTTTGGCGCGCTTTAATTTTGGCTTCTCCTTTTTTAGAAAAACCGATTCCTTTCCCTTTACCTTATTTTCTCTGCACTTGAATCTTTGGAGGATTTTCGAATTTCACACTTGCTTTCTAGTAAGGTCCTTCTCCATGTTTGCTTAATGGTTGATTTCAATTTTTTTAGACAAGAATGCCCCTCAAATTCTTTTTTTCTTCACCTGATTAGGAGTTTTTCTAGAATACTCTTTTGGTAGGCATCCCCAAGTCGGTTTGTTTGCGTCTCATTTTACTCCACTTAAACCTATCATGTTCTTTTTTTATCCCCTGATACGTCATTCTTTGATTAAGCATCATTTAGGGATGGCCATCGTGGAGTATAGGGAAGATGATGTTAGGTTAAGTGAGTTAAAGACAGGATTATCGTCAAATGCTGTGTCCTTGAGCAAAAGTGGTTGATACCACTGCGTCAAAGTTGCCCTCATCCTCTTCTTCTCCCCCTTTGCATGCCCTTTCTGAGATTTGTTCCCTGAAGGAGAGTTATTTGACTGGGTTTAGGAAAAGATTTCAATTTCCTAAAGGCATTTGCATTTGCTTACCCCAGTCTAGTGAGAAGGCTTGTAGCTTTGCTCACGGGGAAGTGTGCTTTTATGAAACAGATTTCCTGTGTGGTCTGCATTTTCCCGTCCATCTGTTCAATATGCAACTTTTTCATAATTTCCAAATTGCCCCCGATCAACTCGTCCCCAACGCCTAGAGGACGATTATAAGTTGTATGTCAATCTGGGTGTCTACCTGTGAGGAAGATATGACAACACTGAATGAATTCTTGCATTTATACTGTTTGAAGCCTTCCACCCATCATAGGTATTTCGGGCTCTTGCCCTGAGATAAAAAGTCTACTGTTGTTTCTAGGTTCCCATTGTCCTTTCATGATTGGAAATCACGATATTTTTTCATTTTTGGAATTGGTTGGGGAATCGTGTTTGACGACTTTTGGGGGGAAGTCCTAAGATTATTGCGGAAATGGGAAGTCCCTGTGCTTGGTGTGTACTTTTATCGTCTTCCTTAGTTTTTCTTTTATTGCTTGCCTAACAATGTTTATCTCTTAATCTCTGTAGCTCTTGATTGTCCTGAGTTGGAGGACTAGCACTGTGATCAAGTTTGTGCAACTCTTGCTTTTGCTCACGAGATCGAGGACTTCGACGACCTAGTTGATCCCCGTCATTTATTTGACTGCTGTCTAGAACCCAAACCTTTAAAGTACATGCTAGATAAAATTTGCTGAGAAGAGAAAAGTAAGTTCGTCTTTTTAACTTTTAAAATAAGTTCATCTCTATAAATCTCTTTGCCATTCCGTATAGTTACTCATTCTCCTCCTTTGGTTAGTAGAGATGGCCACCAGGTACAGCAAAGAGATATGCTCACATCAGGGGAATGAAGAATGAACCCCTGTCTAACCTTGCTGGGGATTCGAAGAACAGAAGCTAGTTGACGAGAAGGGTGAAACTGCCGTTCCTTCGTCCATTCAGATTGCTCTGTCTTCTCCAACTCCGTCCTTGGAAGTCACAGCTTTTACTCCTTCCACCATTCATTCAAAAGGAAAAGGTAAAGCTGGGAGGACCGTTTGGGATGACCTTGCCACTACTCTTGGTCGTGCTCATAATGTGGTTACGGACGATGAACTCAAGAGCTTGTCGTCCATTCCTTCTCACAAGTTGGTCAGTTGCCACATTCATTCATGAGTTGGTCAGTCGCCACATTCACAAATTGATGTAGGTATGTCCCATTTCCTTCTATGGTATCCTTTTGTACTGATAGGTACACACATATGCGCATGCATGGTTCTAACTTTCTTTTTATTCCTCCCAGGTCCTTGGGGAGTCCTTGCGCATAACAACAGGTTACTTAAGCATCGAGGAGAAGGTCGTAATGGTCAATTCCAAATTGGAATCCGTTGAAGCAAAAAGTTCAAAATTGAGAAAGGATTTGATTGCTGCCATGGATGAGATGAACAAGGAAAACGAGAAGGTAAAGGAACTTAGCGAGGCCTTGCGTGTGGAAAAAGCACTCGTCGCCCAGAAGGACAAAGAAATCCAAGTTGCTCTTCTAAGGACTGATGCGGAGAGAGACAAGGTCATCTAGAAATTCATGCAGTCTGAGAAGTTCTCAAATCTTCAATTCATTCAATATTTTAAGGGTTTGGAGCTCTTGCGGAGATGGACGATGAATCACAACAGCTTGGTTGTGGATTTTTCCAACCTTGACTTTGAGAAGATTGACATTGAAGTTCTGGCTGACAAACTTAAAGAGTTAGAGGAAACCTCTGTTACTGATGTTGTTGGAGGGGTAGATGCTAGTGAAGTTGGGAAATCAGACTCGAGCTAGAAGGATGTAGCTACTACTCCTACTGTTGAATGATCTTTCTTCTTTTTCCTTTTTGAAAAACATTGGCTGTCCCCTTGGTTTTGAGGCTTTTATTTAATTGCTTATCTCAAAACACTTGTTGCCTCTTGGTTTTGAGGCTTTTGCTTAACTACTTCTCTTGTTTAGAGATTCTACAATTCCCCTTGAATGTGCCTTCCAATCAAGCATTTTTTTTTTTTGAACAAGATGAGATTTGCTTGAAGGAGATTTTACGCTCTTGGCCAACTCATGGATTTGTTTTTAGGAAGAACTTTTTGTTGGCAAGGCAATAATTTGCATTTATGAATGCATAGAATTTCATACATATATATGTGTGTGTGTGTGTATACGTTTTTACTCATTTGCCTAGGTAAAGCCTTCGTCGTGTTTGGAACTTCATCACTGGCAGATAGAGTTTTTGACACGAATGATATGACTGTAACTCGCCATTTTATAGACGAAGTTTTTGACACGAATGATATGACGAGTGATTTAAATTTGCCGTTTTGCAGGTGCTATGATTTAAACTCGTCGTTTTAAAGATGGAGGTTTTATCATAGAAGTTATGATTTAAACTTGTCGCTTGGTAGACGGAGTTTTTATCAAGAGTGTTATGATTTAAACTCGTCACTTTGTGGACAAAGTTTTTATCATGGAGTTTATGATTTAGACTTGTCACTTATTGGATGGAGTTTTTATCAAGAATGTTATGATTTAAACTCGTCACTTAGTGGACGAAGTTTTTATCAATAGTGTTATGATTTAAACTTGTCGCTTTATGGACGGAGTTTTTATCATGGAAGTTATGATTTAAACTCGTCACTTATTGGAAGGAGTTTTTATCATTGAGATTATGATTTAAACTCATCATTCTGTTGACAGAGTTTTTATCATTGATGGTGTGTTTTAAACTCATCACTTCGGTGGAAGGAGTTTTTCATCACAAAATGTTTGAGATCTGTTCGTTTGGAAAGAAATGGCTTTGAAGATGCCTTATTTGCTTTATTCATCCTTGCTTATAAAAGGTATTACAAGGATTATACTTAACAAAAAAGGGAAAATGTTGAAAGTAAAACTAATGTATGAAAACAATAAAGTCTCGCTTACCTGTCTGTGAATAAGATGAGGTATTTTAGGTACTGGAACTTATTGATGCTGGGTGTTAGTTCCTTCACTGATAGTACTTTTTGAGGTGTTCTGCATTCCAAGGATGAGGTAAAGGTTTTATGTTCATATCTTTTAAGTAATAAATCCCCTTTCTTGAATAATGGACGACCTTGTACGGATCTTTCCAATTGGGGCCTAGTTTTCCTTGGGTTGGATCTTTGGTGGCTTGTGAAACCTTTTATAGGACCATGTCTCTAGGATTGAATCTTTTCAGCTTCACCCTTTGATTGTGGTACTTTGTCATCCTTTCATGGTATAGAGCCATCCTTTGAGCTGCATCCTCCCTGACCTCGGGTAAGCAATCCAGAGTGAGTTTCAATCCCTCATCGTTGCTGTTCTCGTCATAACATGTTTGTCTGAGGCTTGACATCCTAACTTCAACAGGAATCACTGCTTTGGTTCCAAATGCTAGTTTGAAGGGCGTTTCTCCTGTCGGTGTTCTTGCAGTCTTCCTATAGGCCCATAGGACTCCTGGAAGCTCTTCAAGCTATGCTTATTTTGCCCCTCAAGTCGAGCTTTGATTAGCTTAAGCAAAGTTTGATTTGCTTAAGCAAAGTTTGATTTGTGACTTCGGTTTGGCCGTTGGCTTGTGGGTGTCCGGGGGAGGAATAATGATTTCTGATCCCCAGCTCCTTACAAAAATCTTTAAACTTGTTACTATCAAACTGTCATCCATTATCAGAGATAATCACCCTCGGAATCCTTAACCGACAGACAATGTTCTTCCAGGCAAAGTGTTGTATCTTGGCTTTTACGATTACTGCCAAAGGTTCTGCTTCCACCCACTTCGTGAAATAATCAATAGTGAAAACTAAAAATTTGACTTGCTTTTTACCTGGTGGTAAGGGGCCTACAATGTCAATTCCCCACGTTGAGAATGGCCATGGTGACGAAATATTCGTCATGTGCTCCACTGGGATGTGTTGCACATTTCCAAACCACTGGCACTTGTCACGCCTTTGGACGACTTGGGTTGCATCCTTCTGCATGGTTGGCCAAAAATATCCTGCTCAGACCACTTTCCCCACAAGTGATTGTGGGTCTAAATGATTTCCACAGACACCTTCGTGGATTTCACGTAGCACATATGCGGCATCCTCGGAGTCTAGGCACTTCAAGTAGGGTTGGGAAAACACCCTTTTGTACAGCTCGTTATTCAGGATTGTGAATCTAGACAACCTTACTTTGATCTTCTTAGCCTTTGAAGGGTCGGGTGGGAGTGTGCCATCTTTGATGTAAGTGATTATTGGGTCCATCCAGTTACCTTTGGATTGAACATAGATTACATCCAACCCTTCTATGCTTGGGAGGGTTTGCACCTCTATATATAGTCCGAGTCATCCTATATTGTTGTTGGATGAGGCAAGTCTAGCCACTTCATCCGCTTTGAAATTCTCCTCCCTTGGTACCTAAGTAATCTTGACATCATCAAAATTTGAAACTAATTGACTGGTTAGTTTTAAGTACCTTTTCATCCTGTCTTCCTTCACTTCATACTCCTTGGTTATTTGCCCCACTACTAGATTTGAATCTAAATTTAGCTTTAAGTTTTTGACCCCCAAGGCTATTGCAACTCTCAAACCTGTAAGTACTATTTCATATTCCGCTTCATTATTTATTGCTAGAAATTGAAGCTGGACCCCGTACTTGAGGGTGTCTTTCTCAAGAGATAGAAGGATCACACCTACACCTCCAACACCTGCGACTAACAACCCATCCACATATATTGTCTAGTAATCTGCTTCTTATTCTTGATCCATCATGGTGAACTCAGTGATGAAGTCAGCTAATGCTTGAGCATTAATAGACGTCTGTGGTTTGTAGTCGATATCAAATTGACTCAACTCCACAGCCCATTGAACCATTCTCCCTGCAGCATTTGGCTTGCTCATGGCTTTCCGAATGGGTTGGTTTGTCATGACAAAGATGGTATGAGCTTAGAAGTATGGACGAAGCTTCCTAGATGCGATAATTAGAGCAAAAGCCATCTTCTCTATCCTCGGGTATCTCACCTCTGTGCTTGGAAGGCCTGGCTTGTATAATAAACCGGCCTTTGAATCTTTAGCTCTTCACGGATCAATGCTGAGCTCACGGCTATTTGTGATTCAACCAAGTAAAGGAATAGGTCTTCTCCTTCAATGGACAGACTTAAGAGTGGCGGTTTGGATAAATATTCCTTGAGGGCCTGGAAAGCTACTTCACACTCTTCTGTCCATTGGAAAGCCTACTTCATTGTCTTAAAAAATGGGAGGCACTTATTTGTGGCCTTGAAAACGAACCTGTTCAGGGCTGCAATTTGTCTAGGCAGCCTCTGTACTTCCTTCACACTTCTTGGCGAGGTCATTTTGAGTATGGCCCTAACTTTCTCCGGGTTGTTCTCGATTCCTCGTTGGGAAACCATGAACCCCAAAAACTTGCTTGACGAGACCCCAAATACACACTTTGCCAAGTTCAGTCTCATTTGATACTTCCTCAGAGTGTTAAAAGTTTCTCTGAGATTGTCCAAGTGTGACTCTTCATTTTTGCTTTTAATGAGCATGTCGTCCACATATACCTCCATATTTTGTCCAATCTGTTTTGCTGAACATGTGATTCACTAGGTAGCTCCTACATTTTTCAAGCCGAACAACATGACTTTATAGTAGTACAACCCCTGGCCAGTGACGAAGGCCGTTTTCTCCTGATCTTCCTCGTTCATGCGAATTTGGTTATAGCTTGAAAATGCATCCATGAAAGTCAGCAACTCATGACCAGCTGTAGAATCCACAAGCTAGTCAATTCTAGGGAGAGGGAAGTTCTCTTTTGGGCAGGCGTGGTTGAGGTCTGTAAAATCAATGCACATTCGCCATTTTTCATTGGAGTTCTTAACCGTGACGACATTTGCAAGCCACTTGGGATAGAAGTCTTTGTGGATAAAATCGGCAGTTAAGTGCTTCTCCATTCCTCCATAATGACCCTATTCCTTTCGGAAGCGAAAACCCTTCATTTTTGTTAGACATGCTTTTTTGTTAGGTCGACATTTAATCAGTGCTTTATCACCCTGTTGTTTATGCCTGGCATATCCTCATGGGTCTAGGCGAAAATATCTAGATTCTTCTTCAAGAACTCCACAATTTCTTCTTTAATTGGTGGGTCAAGTCCTCCTCCAACCTTAGTGACTTTGGAAGGATCTCCCTCTACTAGCTTCACATCTTCCAAATCCTTGGCAGGCTTCTCAGGCTCCTCCTCAACCATCCAGGCATGATTTTCTTTGGAAGTTAATACTGCTTGATAACATTCTCGGGCTAGCAGCTAGTCTCCGCGTATTTCTCCAATCCTATATGGGGTTAGGAATTTCACCTTGAGGTAGTAGGTTGAGGTTGCAGCTTTAAGTCAATTTAATGTTGGTCGTCCAAGGATCACATTGTATGATGATGGACAATCGAAAATCAAAAAATCCACATGTTTTGTTACTTGAGCTAGATGCATCCCTGCTGTGACTGATAATGAAATGATGCATTTCGGGTAGATACGGTCTCCACTGAAACTGACCAAAGGTGACTTGAAAGGTTGGAGTTGTTTAGGGTCCAACCTCAGCTACTGGTTTGCCGTAATGTAGATGATGTTTGCGGAGTTCCCATTATCGACTAATACCCTTCTTATGTTGAAGCCTTCGATTTCCACCATGATGATGAAGGGGTCATCATGAGGCTGCTTGACCCCATTTGTGTCTCGCTTAGAGAAAGTTATGTTGTCATTCTTTGACCGACGGTATTTTGTTGAGGGATGCTTGATGTGAATGCTGTTAATTTGTCTCTGATAGGCCCTCCTCAAGGACCTGCATAATCCTCCTGATACCGGTCCACCTGTTATCATCCTTATTTCCCCCACAGACTGTTTTTGATTGTCTCATCCATCATCCTTATTGTCGTCATGAGACTTATCTTCTGCCCTTGATCGAAACTGGTGATCTCTCTTGACAAACTTTTAGAGCTTCCCCCTCTAGATCAACTCCTCAATCTGCTCCTTCAAATCATGACATTCGTCAATGTAATGGCCGTGATCCTTGTGGAAACGAAAATATTTCTTCGGATCACGCTTCCTAAAGGATGTGCTTAACAGCTTCGGCCATTTCAAGCTGGGTTCATCCTTAATTTGCATTAGGATCTTGTCTGCAGGCATCACCAGTGGGGTGAAGTTCAACCTCTTCTTTGGAACTTCTGGGCTGCTCTTACTAGCCTTGGTTTCCAACGAATGGTCTTTATGGTCCTTTTTCTTACCCTGGGAGTCACTGCTTTCTTCCTTCTTCTGTTTTCCCGTTAGCCCTTTTGCAGTGAAAGCATCCTCCCCCTTCATATACTTCTGAGCTTTAAACAGAAGGTCTTTCCCAATGAAAAGACGAGATTCGGATTGTTGAGTCCAGCTTGAAAGGTCATTATTATAACCTGGTCATTAGCCTCGTCAATCTCAAGAACAACTTTGTTGAAGCACTTTACGTAATCTCTTAAGCTTTCCCATTCTTGTTGCCTTATAGTCAGCAAGTAAGAAGTTGGCCTTTTATGACGTTGCCCCCCAATGAAGTGCCAGACAAATAAGTCACTAAGCTGTTCAAAGTTCGCAATTGAGGATGCTAGCAGTTTATTGAACCACACCCTGACAGCTCCCTTGAGAGTGGCGAGAAAAGACCTATATATGACTTCATCCAGAGTTTGTTGGAGGTTCAGAATTGTCTTGAAAGCCCCTATATGGTCAAGAGGGTCTTTCGTGCCATCATAGAACTCCAGTTGTAGGAGACGAAACTTTGGAGGCAAAGGGCACTCCAGAACACTAGTGGTGAAGGGTGAATCTGTTCGCTTAAGCATACCATCGAGATTCATTGCCATCTTCCCCTTCATGGCGTTTTTCACCTCATCCAATTCCCTCCTCAGGCTTTTCATCGTATGATCATTAGCGTGCATGGATTGCTCGGTGTATTTAGAAACATCTTTTCCCTTGCTGTTCTCGGGGCTGCTAACTTCTTCGTCATGTCTGCTACGGTTGCATCGCTGAAGTGAAGTGTTGCTGCCCTCAGGACGAGCTCGACGCTTCAACTCTTCATTCCGTTTCATTAGCTCCTGCACATTCGCGGTTAGAGCTTGGATCTATTGAGCCATTACTACTGGATCCGGGGGTGCTGTTGTAGTAGATTCCGTTGGTCTTAAGGAGTTTTGTCGATAGGGATACAATGGCTTGTCGATTCCCCATAGACGGTGCCAAACTAATGAAGCTCAAATATGACCTTGTCAGTATGCTCCTCGTCGTTACTGATGGACGAACCGCGATACCTGTTGAAAAGACAAGAAATAAAAAAGAAAGATCACTAGTATGTTGCCAATTATGGACACTCTGATACCTAAGTCAAATTATCACTCTGAATTGATAGGATAATTACGATATCTTTTGTTTTTCATGAAGCCAACTCACCTGGGTTGGCTAGCTTTATATAGCTTGCTTTCTAGTTGATCATTTATGCCCATTAATGCTCTTCTTGGCATTTTCACCTGAATGAATTATAGCATTTAAAGGCAATGAAGATTCTCTTTAATGTGTAACGCATGACCATTGGCTCATCAAAGCTCTTGTAACCTTTTTGGTGCATTTACTTCTTGTTGGTTGGCCTGATGGAGTTAATTTCTGACTTTAATGTGCATAGGCTCGTTTGTTCATATGAACAGCCTTTCATTACTTGCTTGTAGGAGTTATCCTAACTTAGATGCGCTTTACGGTCATCCTTGTAAATGGATGACCGTTTTACCAATACTCGTTAGTTTGTATACTAATTTCTCGAGTTTTTGTGTGAAGTTTAATAAAGCAGTTCCTTTTAGAAGAGTTCATTTTATCTACTAATTTGATAAGGGTTCCTTTTAAATACTTAATTGATAAACTACTACACGTACTGTAATAATAATTAATTCTATAAGAGAACACTATTATCTACCAAACCATGCAAACTTCAATTTGACAAAACAGTACAAAACATATCGGTTCAACAATATCTACATGCCCAGTCATGTTTTGATGCTAAGTACTAATCCAATTTATTCAAGTTCAAAGGATTGACTTTTGTTATCGTTTGTCATTTCATATCTATGTTCAAATTCATCAACACGGACTGAGATTTTATGAAAGGGGCAGAAAATATTAAGCGAGTTTGGAATAAAAACAATTCTTCAATCAATAAATACATCTCAGAGTAATTACCTTCAACTTTATAAGGAAAAAAAAAAAAAATTCATATTTCCAATTATGTACCATCCCATCGTCGAGTGATTTGGGGAAACCTGTTGTCCTTTTTCACCAAATAGTTGTGGTAATTACTCATTAGTGTTGCCATGTGATATTTGTTTTTGAATTATCTTACTATCTTTCTTTTTCAAAAGGGAACAAAAAATGTAATAATTCAATTAATAGTATATTTTTTCAAAGAAGGGTATTGGCATGTGTTAGTTTTTAGATCCCTATAAACTAGATTGTTTAACCTAATTAATTAACAAAGTGAATACTTAGGTTTATTATTCAGATCTAGGATAAAACAAAACAATCATATCATGTAAAGTAGCGGAAAAATAAAGAACACAATGATATGATAATTCAAGAAAACCAAATTGGTAAAAAACCTAGGGAGGATTTAACCTAGCTATCCTCAAGGTAAAGAGTAAATTCACTATGAAAGAATTGAAGTTTGTACAATAGAACTTAGACCACTAACATCCTATTACTACCTCAAATAGAAAACTTACTACCATGACCACATGATAGCTCTGAGTTTACGGACTACTTCTTTCCTTGGCTTTTGCAAAACACAAACTCTCCTGTTTGTGACTCCAAGACCACCCTTGAAGGTTTAGATCATCAAAACCTCTGATGACTATAGAAGGCAGCAACTTCTACAACAACCAGATCTTGAAATTCTTCAAGGAATAATATCGGTAGAAGACATGAGAGAGCTTTTTGGGTACAAAACCCTAAATCTACAAAAGAGGCATACTCTTCTTTCATTGAAAAGCCTTATAAAAACGTGCTTAGGGTTTCCTTTATATACTAGTAGTGTTTTACTTGAAACCCAATATGTTTAAGTAGAGTTTGGACTGAAATAGAATTTTGCAAATACGTGTTTTGATCAGTTGAACTTGTGTCTCGATCGGTCGAACTAGGCAATTTCTGAATTCTTCTTTCTGCAACTTACTTGTTCTTGAATCTTGACTTAAATCACTTTGAGCATTGTCTAATAATACCTATATACTCTAAAATCTATATCCAGACAAGTTTGTATTCACGATTTGCCAATTGTTCTAAACTTTTAGAACCTAACAGCATGTTGTCATAGCAGTAGATTGAAAACTATAAATGGAGAGGTTGAATTAGCGACATCTTGATCTTGATTGTTTACGGGTACTTGGAAAAATCATTTTGATAATAATTTGAATTGCTGTTTAAAAAGATGACATTTGAAGAAATGATAAGTTGATAACTACCAATATCAAGTGATGTAATTATCCAAACAATCTATCGCTTCTTATCTAAGAAATCATCAGAACGTACGATACCATTTGGCAGTGATAAGTATTTGCAAAATATTGGTGTCACTGCTTCGTTTATTGACCAATATAGCACAATGGATACTTTGGAACGGTTTCTTTGCGGCTAACAAATGGGAAGTGGTTTATTTTGCCAACTTAACAGATTTCTTTTTTCTTTTAGAGAGAGATGTAAAGATGGATTCAAGACATAGCTTATTGAATTCATACTAACCAAATCAAGACTAATTTCTTATAGAAAATCAAATATCATCATTCAAGTATAAAATTTAATACAAAAAAATTCATAAAAATCATTATTAAAAAAAAAAAATTGTCTTACCTTACTTTCAGTAAGGTGTTACATGGTGAAGGAAAACTTGATAATTTGCAAAGTGGGAGACTAGCTTAGAAAAATTAAGGCCAGGTCATCAAAAGTAATTTATTGTCAATGATGATTTATCATACTTTGATTTTTGTTTCTTGTTTTGTTTTGTTTTGTTTTAATTGTGAAACAACTTAAGGTTCCAAACTTTCAATTAAGTTGGATATATATATATATATATATATATATATATATATATATATATCATTTGATAGATATAATAAAATTTTTTTTTTGGTCTAAAGGAGAATTTTATTAAACTAACTGAAAGAAGAAAAGTCAGGACAAAGCCTGTTACAGCAGGTTCCCCGCAAGTCAGCCTCAATCAAAGGAAACAACTATACAGGAGGATCAGTGTGAGCAAGAAAATCTATAGATTGAAACAAGCCTAAATTTGCTAAACGATCCGCACATTTGTTAGCTTCCCGGTAAGTGTGCTTGATGCGAACCTGAGGGGTTTGATCCATTAAAAGCTTGCAATCATCTAAAAGAGGAGAAATTACAGAATTACAATAAGAAGAGTTGTTAAGAGCATCCACCAAAGACTTTGCATCCAGCTCTATTTAGATAGCACAAGCATTCAACTGACGGCAGAGCTGAAGACCATCCCTGAGCAACCATAATTCCGCTGCAAAGCTATCAGTTCTTCCAATCTTCCTAGAAAATCCTATCACCCAATTGCCAAATTCATCCCTTATCAAACCACCACCTGCTGCAGTACCTACCGAGCCACTTAAAGACCCGTCTGTATTGAGTTTAATCCAACCCGGATCCGGCTTTTCCCAATTGGCTTGCTTAACCACCAAGTGATTATTACGAGTTGGTTTTGAAGCACAAAGCATAAATTCCATAGCTTGAGTGGTTATCACTTTGACCAGGTTTGGATTGGCCCTTTTGTTGGAAAAACAAGCATGATTCCTCTGCTTCCAAATCATCCAAATCGCATATGAGAATAGGATGTTCCAAGGTATACCAGCTGCATTTTGAGAGGATTTGAGGTTGGAATTGGAAATCAACCACTCTCTAGTGCCTTGGGAAAAGAAAGAAGGGTTCAGATAATGGGAACCAAGTTGAATCCATACCGGTTTAACCACACTGCAATCCCGAAGAGCATGAGATAAGGATTCAAAGTCAGAATGGCACATTGGGCAGGAGGTATCAAGAAGGATTCCTCTCTTTGCTACAACCTCCGTGACCAGGAATCCACTTTAACACTTTCTTGAAAGTAGCCTCACCTTTCTTCAAACCTTTCCAAGTAGGGGAGCTTGGGAGCTTAGCTTCATTCCTCGAATTAATCCTCTGCCTAGTACAATATTTATATTTAAGAACCTTAGCCCAAGGGGCATCATTCTTAGTGTGAAATCTCCAGTTAAGCTTGGCAAGAAGAGCTGTATTCCTACCTCTAGCCGACTGCAGCCCAAGACCCCCCAACGCCTTAGGCTTGGATACAACATCCCACTTGACCCAATGCATTTTCCTAGCCTGGTCAGAAGATCCCAACAAAAAGCTCCTATTGATCCTATCAATGCCCTTAAGGATTTTGTTCGGGATCGAAGCTTGTTGCATAACATAATTCGGAATGGTTGAAGAAGAGGCATGAATGAGAACCAATCTGCTAGCCATGGAGAGTAAATTAGCTTTCCACCTCGCTAGCTTTTTCTTGACTCTATCTAACACAAAATCAAAGTCATGTTTCCAAGTCCCTGCATGCTTCAAAGGGAAGCCCAGATACTTGCCAAGGTTGTCAGTAGAGCTAAAACCAAGAGTGTTAGACAAAATATCTCTTTGGTCAGGGTCCACATTAGGCGAGAAGAAAACACGCGATTTGGCTTCGCTAGCTTTCTGGCCAGATTTAGCACAAAACTCCTGAAGAACTTCATTGATAGCAAGACAATTTTCCGTGTCCGCCTCAGCAAAT
Organism: Quercus wislizeni; assembly: GCA_023055345.1. Taxonomy (NCBI): domain Eukaryota; kingdom Viridiplantae; phylum Streptophyta; class Magnoliopsida; order Fagales; family Fagaceae; genus Quercus; species Quercus wislizeni. Next base: position 31,358,855 of record JALGQJ010000004.1, read on the forward strand.
AAAACCAAGTCATCCGCAAAAAACAGATGAGAAAAAGAAGGCCCATTCCTTGAAGTTTTCACTGGGTTCCAAACCTTAGCAACACACTTCTCTTCAATTAAATGGCCCAAATACTCCATGCAGAGAATGAAAAGGTAGGGCGATAAGGGGTCACCTTGTCTGATGCCCCTAGATAGACAAAAGGAGTCTAGGCAGCCGCCATTGATGAGGAGAGAGGTTGAGACCGAAGAAACACAGCTCATGATAAGTTCCATAAGCTTTATAGGAAAATTGAACTTGAGGAGCATTTCCCTAATAAAATTCCACTCAATTCTGTCATAGGCCTTCTCCAAATCAATCTTAATAGCCATATACCCCTTTCTTCCCTTCGCATGACCAATGGTATGAACTAGCTCTTGAACAATGATAACATTGTCCGTTCCTCTCCTACCCGGAATGAATGTTGATTGGAAGGGTGATACAATGTTGTCCAAGAGAGGTCTAAGATGATTAACAATGACTTTGGAGATGATCTTGTAAATAGAGTTACAAAGACTAATAGGCCTATAGTTCCCAATAGATTCCGGCCCTTGGACTTTGGGAATGAGAACAATGAGGGTTTTGTTGAGATAATCAGGCACTTTTCTATCAAGAAAAACTTTCATGACTTCCTTTATCACCGAGTCCCCCACTGTGAGCCAAAACCGTTGATAGAAGCCAGCGTGCAACCCAACTGGACCCGGAGATTTGTAAGGTTTCATAGACCAAAGGGCTTCCTTAATTTCCTCCAAGGTAACCATGGCATCTAAAGAACACCTTTCTTCATCAGACAACTGCACCTGCCATTGAACAGAAAAACTTGGGACCCTCTCTACCTCCACAAAAGATGTGGTGTATAAGGAGACAAAACCCTTCCTAAAGTGCTCCCTTACCTCTTCCCCATCAGTGATCCACTGACCACTCTCATTCATAACCTAGGCTATATGGTTTTTTTTCGTTCTAGCAAGAGCAGAAACATGATAGAAGGAGGTATTGCGGTCCCCTTGGATCATCCAGTTGATCCTAGACTTCAACGTCCATAAGTCTCTCTCTTGATCAAGGCTAAAGGATAGTGAATTTTAACCTTGATCCTCTTCATGAAAGAGAGTAGATTATGCCATTTACTATTAGGCTCTTGGCCTGTTATGCTTGATATATATTTCACATACACGCATATTAATGTAATCAAACCTATGCGCTCATGACAGTGATAGGGGTGGGTGGAATGGAATGATAGTCGAGTTATATTGGTATGAGTGCCATAAATAATACCAAGTTTGATTCCATCGGACACAAAGTATAAGAATTTACTTACATTCCAATTTTTCTATTTGGGTTTACCAATTTGAATATATTGGTCTTCTTTTCCATTGTTCTTAGGAACGATTATGCAAGCGTCATACATACTAAATAAATATAAACAACTTGCCTCATCGGTGGATTCCAGTAATTGCAATCCTTGATTTCCGGATTCTTTAGTCCCGTGAACAAAACTCTTTTGTTTGGTCCTAGTAATACTACAAAATTAAGTATCTGGTTTTTCAAAGAATGCGTCTTTCAATCGTCCCTGACTGATCATATTAGATACTAATACTATTTGCCCCTTCCTATGACTCAACTGTTGACTGCCACTGCCACTGCCACCATCTCTCCGACTTCCTAGTTCTATTGTTTGAATGCTCATTTTTATTATTATTATTTTTTTAAGACTTACATTTAGTTTGGTTCAAGGGAATGATAAAGATGAATACTAGTTAATGGTGATGGCTCAAGAAAATGAAGTGAACTGGACGGCTGATAGGGATGAAGACAAGTTAATGGTGATGGCTCAAGGAAATGAAGTGAACTGGACAGGCTGTTAAGGATGAAGACAAGTTAATGGTAATGGCTCAAGAAAATGAAGTGAACTGGACAGGCCGTAACATCAAGAATAATGATCATAAGCCCAATAGTTCAAAATGAAGTGAGGGAAAACAACAGTATAAACGAGGCTTCATGAAGGTGAAGTTGGACTCTATACAGCACATACAGGACTCTATGTCAAAAGGGAAAAAATTAGTACAATTACTCAAGTGCAATATATTAAGTTTTTAATTAAATTCAAACACAATGTTGTATGGCAAATAAAGCATGAATAATTTTTTTCTTTTTCAAAAGATAATTAAATTTAGGGATAAGATCACCTCCCATTGAATACTTCAATTTTTTCCAATTTTTATTTTGTTTAGATGTAAATCATCTAGCATTCAAAAACCAAATAAATACCGCATGTAGCACATCCGGCCAAAAAAATGGGAGGGAATTGGAGAGAATCATTTCCCTTAAATTTAACGCAACTATATGTTTGAATTTAATTGGAAAACCTAATAGATTGCACCTATGATACTATACATAAGTTTTAATTAACCCTACCAAAAATATAGTAAAAGCCAAAGTACACTATTGGTTTCATAACTCATTTGTAATTTCTAATGTTTCAAACGAATGACCGTAGTCCCTAAATAAAAAGCAAGACTTAGGTACAGTATTTAAGTGTTGTTCCTTAAGTTTTCCTTTTAAGATTTTGCCATGTGAATTTTTTCTCATAGGATGGAAGTGTATTTTTTAGTTAAGTAGCTACATGGCTGAATCATAAGAAAGGAACCTAAAGAATAACACCTAAAATACTATACCCAAGTTTTGTCCCTAAATAAAATAAAATAAAATAAAAATAAAAAAAAGAGCTCTGTTGGTCTTTTCATTTAATTCCATTAAATCTTTTGTGTAGCTAATGGAGCACTAAGATAACCTATTTTTAATTACATGACATCCATTTTTCGTTAAAAAAAATACACGATGTCTTTACCCAACCCAAACTTTTATTACCTCATTAACTTTCTATAGTCGCCTTTTCCATAGTTCCTCATGAATTTAAGAAAAGAGTTAAATTATTCAAATTTTCTTTAACGGTATGTTTGGATGGAGGGAGATAAAGGGGAGGAAGGAGAAAGTAATTAATGAACCCAGTTTAGGTGTCTTTCAAAGGACGCCCGCCCCCGCCCGGGGGGGGGGGGGGGGGGGTCCTAATGTTAGGGTGGCAGATTGAGAACTTTCCCATTTTGTATTTCCAAAAAAAAAAAAAAGCGTTCCTCTCCTCTATGGATTTGAAAAATAAAATCAAATGGACTAGTAATAATATTCTTAGCTTTATATATGATGTTGCTCTAGTCTATGGATTGTGAATTGGTGATGGTACTGAGTCTACTGACCACTCAGATATGTGAAGATGCAAATTCTGAAGGATTCTATCAAAAGGATTTTTAATTGATTAGTTACTTTAAAAATAAAAAATAAATTAAGGCCACGTCGTAATTGATATGACATCCTAAGTGGTATTAATATTGACCCCTAAAAAGTATTGGAGGGATTTGACCAATTAATCCAAGGTAAACAAATTCACTAACTAATTAGAGGTATTACAATAATCGAATAACTCTATTTCTAGTAAAACTTACTAGTGTTACCAAATGCAGCTTCAAGTCTATGGACTTCATCAGTTATGGAGATGTTGCAACATGAACCTCTAGTCTACAACTCCAAGTATCCACTTGAAGATTCAGATCCAACTCTTTTGATGATTGGTACTGTAGCAACTTCAACATCAATGATTCAAATTGTGTTTTGCTTGATCACTTGTAGATGCTTTTGAATGCAAGAGGCATAGAACCTTTAGATATATATATATATATATATATATATATATATATATATATATATATATATATATATATATATATATATATATTTATATATATGATTGGGTTCAAGTTACACCTGTTGTAACTCTAAGCAATGTTACATCACCTAATAACTTGTTATAAAATTCATATTTTGAAAATCCCACTGTTGAATTACATGTTTTATATGTTCTTAACAATCATGCTAATTTTCATGTCAATTGGATGTTATTTACCATTTGATCTATAAATTCATCTTTTATGCATTATTTTAAATTACAAAAACTTGAATTTAAAAATTTTATTGATGACATAGCTATTAATCTTTGATCATCTTGAAATTTTGCAAGCACGGAGAATATACGAAGATAATGTAATCTAACATAAATTTATCAAAATTTGCATCCAATTAAAAAATATTGAATGGTGTAACATTACTTAGAGTTATACCAGGTATAACTTGAACCCAACTCATATATATATATATATATATATATATGAGAGTAGTTCCAAAAGTCTTTTGGAAGTGTATTAGGGTTTGCTTAGATACCTTTGACTTGTTTATGCGAAATCAAAATCACTTATTGTACTAACGGGCTGAATCTACATTTCAGTAATCCTGAGTTTTGATTTGTTGAGATACAACTTGACCTGTTGAGATTAGGCCCTCTCAATCAGGTGAACAAGTGTCAAGCAATGTCGAGTAGCACAGTTTTACACAATAAAACCTAGGTAGCAATGTTGACAACACTTAAACACTCAAAAAGCAAGACACTTTTGTTCACTGTTTGCCAACATGAATCTATAAACCTAATATAATGTATATAAATTAAATATACCCACTTTGTATCATTAAAAATAATATATATATATATATATATATATAGACACACACTATGAAATAGACTATTTATTTTCAATACATTACAAAAAATAATCTATTATTTTATAAATTTATTTACTCAGTCCAATCTCAACTCTATATAAGTGTATTATCAATTTGCCAAAAAAGGAAAACAAAAGAAATGAGCTAAAACAAGATGCTTTTGTTCACTGTTTGCCAACATGAATCTATAAACCTAATAGAATGTATATAAATTTTATATATATATATAGACACACACGATGAAATGGACTATTTAAACCATTTATTTTTTGAAACATTTTTTCGAGAATTGAAAAAGTTGTCAAAATTTTTTCAGTTCCCAAGAAAATGTTTCTAAAATGGATGGCTTAATGTATACCTTACAAAAAATAATCTATTATTTTATAAATTTATTTACACAGTCCAATCTCAACTCTATGTAAGTGTATTATCAATTTGCCAAAAAAGGAAAACAAAAGAAATGAGCTAACAAAGTTGTATGCGCAAGAGGAGAATGAAAAACGATCATTGGATAGATTTTACAAGTTCTTTTTCCATATCACCATACATAATGAAAACAATCACAATCACGTTCACATCCTCTAGCATTAAACTTCCCAATACTTTTTAGGGATAAATCATCATATCTGCAATTGCAACTCTGCAAAAAAGATTCCTTTGTCTAGTGTACTAAGCCACTTATTTCGTGATATTTAATGAAGAAAAATGAAAAAGGAACAAAGAATAGAAGAGAACAATCTAAGATAATAAAATCTACAAAATTTTCCAAGAAGAAACAATTATCAGAATTCATGAATTGGGAAGCCAATTCAAGTTGATATCTTCCTTAATTACCATTACTTTTAGATTGGAGAGGACTTCCTTGATAGGCTCCCATAACTTGGCCCTCTCTTCATCACATACCACAAGCTTCAATTGCTTGAGTTCCATTGTTGATAGTGGTAACTGATTATGCAATCTCAAGCACCCTATGATGTGTAGCTCTTTTAAATTATGCAAATCACCAATGTGTTTTGGCAACTTGATAATGCCTAGGCAATCAGACATGTCAAGAAGGCTTAACTTATGAAGACTTCTAATTGACTCTGGCAACTCTGATAACTCAGTACAGGATCTAAGCCTCAGTACTTCTAAATTCACTAATTCTCCAATTCCTTCAGGCAATGCAGACAGCTTATGACAATTGCTGATGCTGAGTTTTCTTAGGTGGAGAACCTCACGCAACCATGCAGGCAATTCTAATAGATCATTGCAATAATCAATGTTAATCTCCATGAGATTAGGCAATGAATGTGAAACTTGTGTAGTAGAATTCCCAAAAGCTTGACCAATATTACACATAAATAAGGATATTTTTTTCAAACTCCTCAACGGTACAAGGGTGTTGCAAAAAGAAGGAATTGAAATCTTTTCTAATCTAATTCTCTTTAGATTGGGGAGGGACTTAAGTAATTGGAAATTATTTAATTCAGCATGAAAGAAACCATAATTAGTGACAATTATAACCTTGAGTCTAACCATTTTCTCCACAAACTCAGGTAAGGTGTAACTCCTTGTTTGAAAATTCAGAACTAAAGCCTCAACCTCTGGTGCTTGAATGTTGCACCAACTCGACGAAAATAATTCATCTGCAAAACATGTTATGGTGTGACATGATACTCATTTGTAGGTTATACAGCAAGTGAGCATGTGTGCGTGTGTGTGTCTTTGTTAGGGAGAAAATGAACCAACCAGTTGATATAGATAATAAGCGTGCATTTATGAGTTGTTGCTTTCGTTCCATCCACCACTCTGGTAGATTGTTTCCACTTATGTCCACAATCAGTCTTTTCCTTTCTATTATTGAATCCCGGCTGCTCAAATGGATAGCTAGGTCTCTAAGAAGATTATGTTGTTTGACAAAGTCTTCATTGTAATAGTTGTCAACCTCACTTGCATTTTTCCTGGTTAATGGCCAAAAGTATAAGCTTAGAAGAGATTCAAATTCTTCAATCCACACATAAGAAAAATATAATATATGACAATCGAACAAAGTTAAGGATATGATAACAAAGTCAAGGGAAATTGACACAATCAGTTTGTATCTAGCATAAATGAAATAAAATAGATATAAGACAAGCAGCAAAAATAATAGACTACTAAAAGTTAAAATCCCCCTCTTTTCTTAGGCAGAGTAGCTGTAACCCCTTATTGCTTCGGGTTTCATATAAGTCCTTTCTAGCTCTTTGTAATAATCACCTTTAACATTATTGGTATTAAAAATCCGATATTGGACCTCAACATGTCAAAAAAGTAAAATTCTATATTATCAATTGTGATTAGAAGTTAATATACTATCGTAAGACTTTTTTTTTGAGAAGCATTATCGTAAGACATAATGAAATATATCTGGCCATGGGTCATATATATAGTTATATCATATTACAACTAACAACTAGCAACTGGCAATGAGTAAATAAAGAAATTATCCTACCAAGAAAATCACACTTCAGAAATGAAAAGCCAGCACACCTTGTCATTACACGACTAACCAAATTTCGAGTAGTAAGTTCATGCAAATTGGCAATAGCATGGACATCATCCTTGTTTGGTTCATATAATTCTGTCCACATATCAATAAGGGCAGTAGCAGGGATCGTTAGGTCTTCGGGAAATGAAGCTAGATCCATGAAATACTCTTTGATGATGACCTTGTCAGTAGAAAATTCTAGGCTTTTTTGGAGACAAGCAAGCAGCACCTCAGTATCAGAGTCAAAAATAGAATGATCATCAGACCATTTCATTACTGTACTGTGCCAAAACTCAGCAGGCCGCCCACGGAATAAACCACCAATCACTTCAAGAGCTATTGGAAACCCCCCACAGCTTCTTACTATCTGCAATTCAAGGAATCAGATAAATCGGCTATTTTCTATAGGTTACAGGGGTAATATTGGCCTAGACTTTTGCCTAAACCACACTTTGTTCAGAAATATGAAATCGTGGTTTGTATGACAATTGCTTTTATGTCCCTTATCTTCACTCATGTTGTGATGTTGTGGGTATGAAAACATGATTATGTGCAAGTATGAAAACATGAATTAAAGTAACTTGAACTCATTTCATACATACCTTACGACTAAAGTAATTTGAACTCATTTCATACATACATATATATATATATATATATATATATATATAGACAAAATACCTTTTCAATATATTCTTCTGGAATGTAAGAGCTTTCATCTTGCAAGTATGCTGAGTGGTGATGAAAAAGACTCATTGCATGTTCATGATCTAATGGCTCTAAGTTATACTTAGAGTTAAATCTTGGAAATGCAGTTCTTGAAGTCACCATAATCTTGTAATCTGGAATGTCAAATCTGAAGTTCTCAATAAGGGATTCTGATCCAGGCCAGACATCATCCAAGATCAACAATATAGGAGTTGTTCCAATTTGATTGAACAAGTGTTCCAGCTGGTTGATTGCATCTTCATCACTTAGAAACTCAAGCCGCTCATCACTCTTATGGCTAAATAGTTTTTGTACAATGACCTTCAGGTTGGGATTTTTTGAAACGTTGACAAAAAATATATTGTCCACAAATTTGCCTTTCCAAACACAAGGTAGTTAGAAAGCTGCCACTAAGGCACAATTCATGTCTAATAACATTATTTATTATTATTATTATTATTATTATTATTATTATTATTATTTTGCAAAGAAACAAGGCATGTCTAATAACATTATAGACCTATTGATTTAATGGCCAAGTCAAATGGATAAAATTCCTATTCCCAACGAAGGGTAAGAAGTGAGCAAAAGAAATTTTCCAGAAAACCATATCAATTATGAAGAGAATTGCTTTTTCTTTCTTTCTTTTTTATAACATTTTCTTTGTCACTACTCTATTAGTATATATTGTAAGGATTAAAACAGAAGAATGAAAAAAAATATAGTGTGAAAGTTATATATTTATGTATTGACAAATCCGATATCAAAATGCAATATATATGTATTTGAGTTTTAGTTTTTAATGTGTTCAAGAAGTATAATAAGTGGTTAACAAGTGGTATTATTCAAGATACAAAACTACTCAAGAAAATATTTAAGAAAAGTTGAAACTACAAGTCTCGATATCTGGCTTGACACCTCTCTATTTATCGAGTTTTGAAAACAATGAACAGTAAATTTCGTTTTCAGCCTTTGATGACTTGGCCTTTCTAGGGATTCATGCTTTAGGGTTCCAAAGAGACGCATGTATAACAAGAGTTGCTGTGACGTTTGTGCGCCTAGGGTTTTGTACCAAGTTGCTACCAGTTCATCAAAGCATGAACTTGAGAATTTTGCAAAACTACAACAATTAAAAGGGTTGCTATGCTATTAGTCACAAATAGGAAATTTTTGCAAAGGAAAAGTTTGTAAGAATAAGTAGTCCAATTAGGGGATTGGAACTAAGCTTCCTTATAGATTAGTAGGTTCAACTGCAGGTAGGTACTTCAGGATAGGGTAAGATTTCTTATACTTTTAATCTTTATTTTTGCTTATGAGGGTTTTCCCCATCATGATCAAATCACCATGTCAAACTTATTTTTTGCTACATTTAACTTAGTTTGGTGATTTGATTGTGCCTTAATTAGATCTGCATATAATTTGGACTAATTAATCAATTTGGGTAATTGGTTAATTTAACTGGGGTTAAAATATAACCAAACAAATAGTAGTGGCTAACCATATCTCACCATAAGAGACAAGCTATACTATATTTTAGGATTCAATAATGAAGTCTTTTATGTATATTGTTTTTGATAGAGTTGTAAATGAACCAAGCTGAATTGTGTATTATTTAAAAATTTAGACTTATTCATTTAATTTTATTCCAAGCACAAGTCATAGTTGAGCTTATCACCAAACAATATTACATGTTCAAGTATAGTTCATTTTCTTATCAAACAAGTTCGAGTTTGTTCATGAGCTACTTGATAACTTATTATTTTCCCATATTTAGTAAAACAATGACTAAAATTTCTTATTCCTTCACAAAGCTATGAAGTTTTACTACGAATAGACAATTTATATTATTAATAAACTACAAATAAAAATTGGATATCATATAAACCCATTTACAAATTTATACAATCCAATTAAATCAAGTATAAATATAAAAATAAAATATTATATACAATTAAATTAAATCAAGCCTTATGTTACAAGCTTGTTCATGAACACATTATTTTGTTTGAACCAAATATTCATTTGTTAGAAATATTGTGGTCTAAGTGGCCCAAACTAATTGTAGATTCATGTACTTGGAGAACACATATTAACATTGGGTCAGTCTATAATTAGCCTAGGGTTAATTTATACAAGTCAATGGGTCAATCATATCAAATCAATGAGTTGGTGATTGAGCTTAACTTATTTAATAGTCAAACCTACATTTGGGCTTACGCTTAGCTTGTTTGTTAAACAAATTAACATAAACAAGAATTTTTCCCAAACTGAGCTCAAATTATTCATAAATAGGTTGGTTCATTTACAACCTTAATTTTTATGCTTCTACCCGTTTACACTTCTTACAAAGTATCCACATACTAGCACCATAAATAACTCATACAAGAGCAATGCTATGTACCAATCAATCACAAGACATGTTAGCACTTAAAAGAACAGGAAAAAAAAAAAAGACTCTGTATCCCTAGATTATTGTACTTGCCAAAAGCTTTAATTGAGATGAAGTACCTTTAATCTCCGGATCCCTACAAAGCATTCCCACCAATGTGGTCTTTCCGCAACCTGCAGGAGCAGCCAACAGAAGCAGCGACACCTCTTTCTTAAACAGCATCGTCTTCAACTCCTTCAAATGCAAATCAAACCCAACAATAAAATCCCGGGGTCTAGGCACCGCACAAGACAGTGATCCTACTCCATGTTTGTTCCTCACGTCCGAATTCTGATTAGTCACATGCTCCAAAACAAGTTTCACCTTGGTCAAAGTCTCCAACCCAGTCCTTGTGTTCTGTACCATCAAATTAACCCGACAGAACTTTTCAATGGCACCGTTCAACTCCTTGAGTTTGCCTGCATAAGAATAGGCTTTAAAACAGTAATTCCAACTCCAGCGCTTGATTTTGGAGCACTTGAGAACCAGCTTCGTGCCCTTGTCCATTTGTTCGATCAAGATCTTTGTGTCCTTTTCTGGGCGGTTAAGAGCTAGGCTTAATTCTCTTATTTCTCGGACCACTGGTGCTACACCATCTAGGGTGGATTTTAAGTCTTCAAGATAAGATTTGAACACAATGGCTTGGCCTACAACATTCTTAACTGTGTCATGCAAAATAGCAAATACCTCTCCAAACGCTGCCCCCACAGCATTCCCTGCTACAAATGCTGCTGCCATATTTTTGGAAACCCAATTAAGAAACAAATACAATACTAGATATATCTATACCCAACTTTACCCACCCAAAAAAATGGAATACCAATTTTTGCTTGGTTGAATTTAGATTTGCATTCAAACAGATAGAAAACTGCAGAGAGAAGCTGCTGGACACCCATTTAGATGTTAAACCTCTTCTATTTGTTCTTAGCTTTGATGCAAAGCAATTTGAGATAAAGAATAATTTATAATGCTTCTCGTGTTTCCGAATGAGAACAATTTGAAGACTTGTAGTCAGAACTAGGCCAGGTATTTTCTGCAGTTAATTGGTTGTCACTTGTTAACCATGTAAGCTTCTTTTTTTTCTTTTTCTTTTTTTCCCTTAATTTTAGTAATCTTTATGGTAAGCTATTTTTTTTGTCACTTTTTTTTTCTTAAAAAAAAAAAAAAAAAAAAAAAAAAAAGAAGAGGAAGAAGAAGAAGAAAAGAAGGTAAACGTGTATACTTGTCCCACGAAAGGATGGTCTTTTTTAAGTTTACATTTAGGAACAATTCATTTAGCTTTGTGTTGAATTTTTTTTTTTTTTGCTTAAAGTATTATAAATAAAAGGTAAAAATTAAGTAAAATAAATGGGTAAAATATTAGAAAAAATAAGCAAAAAATTAAATTAAATAAATAGGTAATTCAAGTGGAACTCGAAAATAATAAGAAAAATTATCAATAAATGACTTATAAGTGCATTCCAAACAGGCACTAAGAAAACAATATACATACACTAGGCTTATCCTTTTGGAACCTCATGTGGCCACCAATTAATGGTTTACGCTAGGAGTGCCAAGCCTAGTAGCCACGACCGAGAAGCATGGGCTCAATTTGGCAATGTGCAATCAAATTAATTAGCCAAAAAATTGGACATCTGGAATTTTTTTTTTTAGAGAGTTTCAACCTATGACGTTCGCTCCTGATGATAGCTCTTTATTATCAGACCAAGACACCAATCAATTTTTGGTGTAGGTGGGGATGAATGAGAATTTAAATTATAGCTTTCCTTATAAAGGATATTAGGTATCCGTTTGGGAACAACTTATTTTGTTAAAACTGAAAACTTTTTGTTGAAAGTACTGTAGATAAAGGTAAAAGTTAGCTGAATAGTGCAATAGGACTCATGAATAGTACCAAAAGTTTAGTGAGATCCATAAATAGTAGCAAAAATAAGCTAAATTTGGAGATAAGCTGAAAAATTCAGCTCATCCCAAATGCACAGGTCTGTTTGGGATCTGTTTATCTTACTGAAACTAAAAAGTTTTTGCTGAAAACAATATATATACACTAGGCTTATCCTTTTGGAACCTCATGTGGCCACCAATTAATGGTTTGTGCTAGGAGTGCCAAGCCTGGTAGCCACGACAGAGAAGCATGGGCTCAATTTGGCAATGTGCAATCAAATTATTTAGCCAAAAAATGGGACATCTGGAATTTTTTTTTTTTTTTGTTTTGTTTTAATCATTCAATTCTTACAGCAGATGGAGGAATGAGGATTTAAATTATAGCTTTCCTTATAAACGATATTAGGTGTCCGTTTGGGAATAGCTTATTTTGTTAAAACTGAAAACTTTTTGTTGAAAGTACTGTAGATAAATGTAAAAGTTAGTTGAATAGTGCAGTAAGACCCATGAATAATACCAAAAAGTTTAGTGAGATCTATAAATAGTAGCAAAAATTAGCTAAATTTGGAGATAAGTTGAAAAATTCAACTCATCTTAAACACACAGGTCTGTTTGAGATCTGCTTATCTTATTGAAACTGAAATTTTTTTGCTGAAAGTACTGTAGTCTGTAGATAAAGGTAAAAGTTAGCCAAAATAGTATAGTGGGACCTATGAATAGTACTAAAAAGTGCAGTGGTGCCTATGAATAATAGCAAAAATAAGCTAAATAGTAAAATAAGTTGGCAAAAAATAAGCTATTTAAACACACTTTGGGAAGTGCTTAAAGTTGTAGCTTATTGTTGATTTTAGCTTATTTTTGCTACTATTCATGGGTCTCACTGTACTTTTTGATATTATTCATAGATTTCACTGTACTATTCAATTTTTTTTTCTACACTTTTAACAAAAAATTTTCAATTTCAGCTAAATAAGCTATTCCCTAACGGATACTAGGCAATATTAAAAAATTATTCACTTCTACAAGAGAGTTCAAATTCTTCTCAATAGGAAAGATATCTTTTGCACCCAACGTATGAAATGCATGTCTCACTGGCATATGAGACCCACGAATCAGTGAGACAAGCGCTTCATGCACCATGTGCATATGAAAATTTCTCCTCTCACATGTAGAATATGGGCCCTATCACAGGTCACACACCCCTTGTGAGAGGAGGGAAGAATCCTCCCCTAAAAATGAATAAAGAAGAGAAAAGGAGTTAACAAAGTTGTATGTGCAAGATGAAAATGAACAAGGACGGAACTAGTGTTGAGTTGGGCTCGTGTGTGCCTTGAATTGCCACAAGCCCAACTTTGTTGACCAAATCCTATTTGTAATAGGAAATCCCTTTTTCTGCCGACTTTAATATATATATATATATATATATATATATTGTATTAAGTGTAGTAGTGAAAAATAATTCCTAATAACCTAGCAGCCGCATAAGAAGAAAGAATAGTGTTTTCTTGTCTTGTGGGTGAGAGAGAAATATTATAGCCGCAAGTTATACTCTGTATTTTTCCCTGATAATAGTGAAATCCCTGCAACTCCGTGGACGTAGGCAAATTGCCGAACCACATAAATGTTGTCTTGTGGTGTGATTATTTTTTCTTTGGCGTGTGTTTTATCTATTTGTTTTGTTTCTCATAGGTTGGGATTTAGGTTAAATTCCCTACAACTGGTATCAAAGCCTAGGGTTAGGTTTGAGTGGGAGCAATGGCAGAGGAAGCAGGAAAGGCGTCTGGAATAGAAAAGTTTGATGGCACAGACTTTGGATTTTGGAGGATGCAAATCGAGGATTACCTTTATGGGAGGAAGTTGCATCTACCACTTCTAGGGGAAAAACCTGAGGCTATGAAGGCTGAGGAATGGGCTCTTCTTGACAGACAGGTATTGGGAGTTATTAGGTTAACTCTGTCTAGGTCTGTTGCATACAATGTTGTAAAGGAGAAAACCACAGCAGATTTAATGAAGGCTTTGTCCGGTATGTATGAAAAGCCGTCTGCAAACAACAAGGTGCATCTGATGAAGAAATTGTTCAATCTGAAGATGACAGAGAATGCATCAGTAGCACAACATTTGAACGAATTTAACACTATCACAAATCAATTGTCGTTTGTAGAAATTGATTTTGATGATGAGATCCTTGCACTGATCGTTTTGGCTTCTTTGCCAAACAGTTGGGAGGCAATGAGGATGGCAGTAAGTACTTCTACAGGAAAGGAAAAGCTCAAGTACAATGATATATGAGATTTAATTCTAGTTAAGGAAATTCGCAGAAGAGATGCAGGTGAAACCTCAGGCTCTATTTCTGCCCTAAACCTTGAGACAAGAGACAGAGGTAATGACAGAAATTCAAATCGGGGTAGATCAAAATCCAGAAATTCTAATAGGAACAGAAGAAAATCTAGATCAGGCCAACAAGTACAATGCTGAAATTGTGGGAAAACAGGCCACTTTAGGAATCAATGCAAAAGTCCTAAGAAGAAGAATGGAGATGATTCTACTAATGCTATAACATAAGAGATTCAGGATGCATTACTTCTTGCAGTAGACAATCCACTTGATGATTGGGTTTTGGATTCAGGAGCTTCGTTTCATACCACTCCACACCGAGAAATCATACAAAATTATGTTGCAGGTAATTTTGGTAAGGTGTATTTAGCTAATGGTTCAGCCTTGGATGTTGTAGGTATGGGAGACGTCCGGATATTGTTACCCAATGGATCTGTTTGGTTACTGAAGAAGGTTCGACATATTCCTGAACTGATGAGGAATTTGATTTCTGTTGGACAACTTGATGATGAAAGGCATGCAATACTATTTGTTGGTGATACTTGGAAGGTTACAAAGGGAGCTAGGGTATTGACTCGTGGGAAGAAAACCGGTACTCTGTATATGACCTCAAGTCCAAGAGACACAATTGCAGTTGCTGATGCAAGTACTGATACAAGCCTATGGCACCGTAGACTTGGTCACATGAGTGAGAAAGGGATGAAAATGTTGCTTTCAAAAGGAAAACTACCAGAATTGAAGTCCATTAATTTTGACATGTGTGAAAGTTGCATCTTAGGAAAACAGAAAAAGGTGAGCTTCTTGAAAACTGGCAGGACACCGAAGGCTGAAAAATTGGAGTTAGTACACACTGATTTGTGGGGGCCTTCTCCGGTTGCATCCCTTGGAGGTTCAAGGTACTACATCACTTTCATTGATGACTCAAGCAGAAAGGTATGGGTTTATTTTCTGAAAAATAAATCTGATGTATTTGAAACTTTTAAGAAGTGGAAGGCTATGGTTGAGACAGAAACATGTTTGAAAGTAAAATGTTTGAGATCAGATAATGGAGGAGAGTACATAGATGGAGGGTTCAGTGATTATTGTGCTGCACAGGGAATTAGGATGGAGAAGATCATTCCTGGGACACCACAGCAGAATGGTGTGGCTGAGCGCATAAACAGAACTCTCAATGAACGTGCTAGGAGTATGAGGTTGCATGTTGGACTACCAAAAACTTTTTGAGCTGATGCTGTTAGCACTGCAGCTTACCTGATAAACCGAGGACCATCAGTTCCTATGGAGTTCAGACTTCCTGAGGAGGTTTGGAGTGGTAAAGAGGTAAAGTTTTCACATTTAAAAGTTTTTGGTTGTGTTTCTTATATTCATATTGATTCTGATGCTCGTAGTAAACTTGATGCAAAGTTAAAAATATGTTTTTTCATTGGCTATGGTGATGAGAAATTTGGCTATAGGTTTTGGGATGAATAAAACAGGAAAATCATCAGAAGTAGAAATGTAATATTTAATGAATAGGTTATGTACAAGGACAGGTCAACTGTAGTATCAGATGTTGCAGAGATAAATCAAAAGAAATCTGAGTTTGTCAACTTAGATAAATTGACTGAAAGTACTGTCCAGAAAAGGAGTGAAGAAGATAAGGAGAATGTAAATTCACAGGTAGATCAGAGTACACCTGTACCTGAAGTCCGGAGATCTTCCAGGAACATTAGACCTCCCCATCGTTATTCACCACTCTAAATTATCTCCTGTTGACTGATGGTGGTGAGCCAGAGTTTTATGATGAAGCCTTGAGAGATGAGAATTCAAGCAAGTGGGAGTTAGCCATGAAGGATGAGATGGATTACTTGTTGAGGAATCAGACATGGGAATTGACTGAATTGCCAGTAGGAAAAAAGGCTTTGCACAACAAGTGGGTATACAGAATAAAGAATGAGCATGATGGTAGCAAACGTTACAAGGCCAGATTAGTTATTAAAGGGTTCTAGCAGAAAGAGGGCATTGACTTCACAGAGATATTTTCTCCAGTTATGAAGATGTCAACAATTAGACTGGTACTAGGAATGGTGGCTGCAGAAAACTTACATCTTGAGCAGTTAGATGTGAAGACAGCATTCCTTCATGGTGACTTGGAGGAAGACCTTTACATGATTCAGCCAGAAGGGTTCATTGTTCAGGGACAAGAGAATCTAGTCTACAAACTGAGAAAGAGCTTGTATGGCCTAAAACAAGCTCCAAGACAGTGGTACAAGAAATTTGACAGTTTTATGCATAGAATTGGGTTCAAGAGATGTGAAGCTAATCATTGTTACTATGTTAAGTCTTTTGACAATTCTTACATTATATTACTGTTGTATATAGATGATATGCTTATTGTAGGGTCTAGCATTGAGGAGATTAATAATGTGAAGAAGCAATTGTCCAAACAGTTTGCAATGAAGGATTTGGGAGCTGCAAAGCAAATCCTTGGCATGAGAATCATTAGAGACAAGGCTAATGGTACATTAAAGCTTTCACAGTCAGAGTATGTGAAGAAAGTCCTTAGCATATTCAACATCAATGAAGCTAAACCAGTGAGCACACCCTTGGGTAGTCATTTCAAACTAAGCAAAGAACAGTCACCGAAGACAGAAGAAGAAAGGGACTATATGAGCAAGGTGCCCTATGCCTCAGCTATTGGCAGCTTGATGTATGCTATGGTGTGTACAAGGCCAGACATTGCACATGCAGTGGGAGTTATAAGCAGATTCATGAGTAGGCCTGGAAAGCAGCATTGGGAGGCAGTCAAGTGGATTCTAAGATACCTGAAGGGTTCATCAGATACAAGTCTTTACTTCACAGGTGCAAGTTTGAAACTGCAGGGTTATGTAGATGCTGATTTTGCTGGTGATATTGATAGTAGAAAGAGTACTACTGAGTTTGTTTTTACTCTGGGTGGTACAGCTATATCATGGGCTTCAAATTTACAGAAGATTGTTACTTTGTCTACTACAGAAGCTGAGTATGTTGCTGCCACTGAAGCTAGAAATGAGATGATTTGGCTACATGGTTTCTTAGATGAATTGGGTAAGAAGCAGGAGATGGGCATTCTACACAGTGACAGTCAGAGTGCAATTTTTCTTGTCAAAAATTCGGTTTTTCATTCAAAGTCAAAGCATATACAAACAAAATACCACTTTATCTGTTACCTTGTTGAAGATAAACTGGTAATACTTGAGAAGATTTGTGGATCTAAGAACCCGGCAGACATGTTGACTAAAGGTGTCACTATTGAGAAATTGAAGCTGTGCGCAGCTTCAATTGGTCTTCTAGCTTGAGGACAGGAGGATGAGTTGCAGGGATGAGGGATTGTGTTATGGAGGATTGTGGTTGATGTTTGCAACTTGTGAGCCCTTAAGGGTTAAGGTGGAGCTGATGGAGGAGTTTGCTAGTGTAGCTTGATCAATTCAAGCCAAGGTAGAGATTTGTTGAGTTGGGCCCGTGTGTGGCTTGAATTGCCACAAGCCCAACTTTGTTGACCAAATCCTATTTGTAATAGGAAATCCCTTTTTCTGCCGACTTTAATATATATATATATATATATATATATATATATATATTGTATTAAGTGTAGTAGTGAAAAATAATTCCTAATAACCTAGCAGCCGCATAAGAAGAAAGAATAGTGTTTTCTTGTCTTGTGGGTGAGAGAAAAATATTATAGCCGCAAGTTATACTCTGTATTTTTCCCTGATAATAGTGAAATCCCTGCAACTCCGTGGACGTAGGCAAATTGCCGAACCACGTAAATATTGTCTTGTGCGTGTGATTGTTTTTTCTTTGGCGTGTGTTTTCTCTATTTGTTTTGTTTCTCATAGGTTGGGATTTAGGTTAAATTCCCTACAACTAGGATTCAAAGTCAAGGGGGGCAAATATAATTTTCTTGAGAGGGGCAAATATAATTTTTCATGGACTTATTTTCTAAAATCTTAAATATATACCCATTATTCAACATTTTAAAAAATTTTGGCCCCCCTCTTCTTGTACATGGTTCCGTTTAAATGAATAAAGCTTATCAAATAAATTCTACACGTTCCTCCTTTTTCTATAAAGAACTGAACATAATGAAGACAATCACATTCGCATCCCTCAAACATTAAATTTCCCAATACTTTTAAGGGGTACAATATTATATTTACAACTGCAACTCCTTAAAAAGTTCCTCTTCTGGTGTACTAGGCCACTTATTTCATGATCTTTACAGAAGAAAAAAAAAAGAAAAAAAAAAAAAAAAGGGAACAAAAAATTGAAGAGAACAATCCAAAATAAGCCTACAAAATTTTCCAAAGAAGAAACAGATCTCAAAAATCATGATTTGGGAAGCCAATTCAAGTTGATATCTTTCTTAGCTACCATTACCTTTAAATTGGAAAGGAATTCCTTGAAAGGCGCCCATAACATGGCCCTCTCTTCGTCACATACCACAAGCTTTAATTGCTCAAGATCCATAGTTGATGGTGGCAACTGACGCAATTTCAAGCACTCTTTCATGTGTAGCTCTTCTAAGTTAAGCAACTCACCGATGTGTTTTGGCAACTTGATAATGCTTAGGCAATTAGATATGTCAAGAATGCGCAACTTATGAAGACTTTTCATTGACTCTGGCAACTCTGACAATTCAATACAAGACCTAAACCTCAACACTTCTAAATTCACCAAGTTTCCAATTCCATCGGGCAATTCAGACAGTTTATGACAATTGGTGATGCTGAGTTTTTTTAGGTGGAGAACCTCACACAACCATGCAGGTAATTCTACAAGATCATTGCAATAGTCAATGTTTATCTCCATTAGATTTGACAATGAATCTGAAGCTTGTACTGTAGAATTCCCAAAAGCTTGACCAATATTACACATGAACAAGGATATTTTTTTCAAACTTCTTAAAGGTACAGGGGTACTGCAAAGGGATGGAATTGAAACCTTCTCTAATCTAATTCTCTTTAGATTGGGGAGGGAATTGAGTAGTTGAAAATTGCTTAATTCAGCTGGAAAGAACCCATAATTAGTGACAATTATAACCTTGAGTTTAACCATTTTCTCCACAAACTCAGGTATGGTATACTTCCTTGTGTGAAAATTTAGAACTAAAGCCTCAACTTTGGGTGCTTGAATGTTGCACCAACTTGACGAAAACAATTCATCTGTAAAAAAAACACTCTCTATATCATTTGCAGGTTACATAGCGTGTGTGCATTTATGTGTGTTTTTGTTAGAGAGAAAATTAACTGACCAGTTGAGATGGATAATAAGCGTGCATTGATGAGTTGTTGCTCCTGTTCCATCCACCACTCTGGTAGATTATTTCCATTGATGTCCACAATCAGTCTTTCCCTTTCTGTTATAGGCTCACGGCTGCACAAATGGATAGCTAGGTCTCTAAGAACATCATGTTGTGTGATGAAGTCTTCATTGTAATAGTTGTTAACCTTACTTGCATCTTTGCTAGTGAATGGCCAAAAGTATAATCTTAGAAGAGATTCAAAATTATCGGTCCTAACATAAGAAAAATATGAATCCCAAGACAATCGAACAAAGTTAAGGATGTCATAATAAAGGCAAGGGAAATTAACACAATCCGTTTTTATCCATAATAATTGAAATCAAATGGTTATAAGATAAGCAACTAAAAGGTGTTCTAACTACTAGAAGTTGAAATTCCGCTCTATTCTTCGGCAAAGTAATTGGAACCCCTTATTATTTCTGGTTTGATATAAGTTTCCTTCCTTCCTAACTTTTTGTAGTAATCACCTTTAGCATCATTGGTATAAAAAATCCTACATTGGCCCCAGACATGTCAAAGAAGCTGTAATAATATATAATCAATTATGATCAGAAGTTAATCCAGTTGGAGGACAATTCAATATTTTGGGCCTTAGGTCATGCATAGAGTTATATCATATCACAACTAGGAACTAGCAATGATTCTTAGCAACTAGCAATGACTACATGAAGAATTATCCAACAGTAAAATCACACTTAGAAATTAAAAGCATGCAAACCTTGTCATTTCAAGACTAGCCAAATTCCGAGTAGTGAGTTCATGTAAATTGGCAATAACATGGACATCATCCTTGTTTGGTTCATGTAATTCCGTGCATATATCAATGAGGTCTGTAACAGGGATCTTTTGGTCTTCAGGAAATGAACCTAGGTTCAGGAAATAATCTTTGAGGATGATCTTGTCGGTAGAAAATTCTAGGCTTTTTTGGAGACAAGCAAACACCTCAGTATCAGATTCAAAAATAGAATGACCATCAGACCATCTCGTTAATGTATTGTGCCAAACCTCTGGAAGTTGCCCAGAGAGTGAACCACCAATCACTTTAAGGGCTATTGGCAACCCCCCACAACCTCTTACTATCTGCAATTCAAGGAATCAAATAAAATCAGTTATTGTCTATAAGTTTAATGGTAATATTGGCCAAGATTTTAGTTTTCTAAACCACACTTCGGAAATATGAAAATGCCGTTTTTTTTTTTTTTTTTTTTTCCTTGTCTTCACTCAAGTTCTGGGGACAGTTGGTTTGCCAGAAACAAAATAAACAAGCTTAAATGCATGTGCAAGTATGAAAACATGATTTTGGCAGGTATATACCAACACAAAATAAAATGTATATATTGACAAAGTACCTTTTCGATATCTTCTTCTGGGATGTAAGAGCTTCCGTCTTGCAATGATGCTGAGTGATAAAAAAGTTTCATAGCATCTTCGTGATTTAATGGATTTAAGTTATATCTAAACCTAAATCTTGGAAATGCAGTTCTTGAAGTCACCACAATCTTGTAATTGGGAATATCAAACTTGAACTTCTCAACAAGGGATTCTGAGCCAGGCCAGACATCATCCAAGATCAACAATATAGGTTTTGGTCCAATTTGATTCAGCAGTTGCTCCAAGTGGTTGATTGCTTCTTCATCACTTTGAAACTCAGGGCACTCATCACCATTATGACTAAACAATTTTTGTACCATGACCTTCAAGTTGGGAGTTTTTGAAACGTTGACAAAAAATATATTGTCCATATATATGCCTATATAAACACAATATAGTTAGAATTCCCAATCCCAGCAAAGGGTAAGAAGTGGAGCAAAAGCAATTTTCTAAGAAACTACACCAATTATGAAGATAAGAGAATTCTTTTTTCTCCTTACATTTTCTTTATCACTTCTCTTTTTAAAGCAGCAATTCTAAAGAATGAAATATGCCAAAAGCACTTCAATAACTACTGAAAGTACTAAAACAAAATAATGAACATAAGGGCTACCATATCTTACCTTATGAGACATGTATTTGTTTAAAAATGTAGTTCATTTCACTCTTATAAATTGAAATCTTCATGTGTGAATGAAGTATTTACATTTGTTCCAATTATAGTTAAACATATACTAATATTCAAGCAACAGTACATTTTAGGAGGATTCATCAAACTGATGTTCTCAACGTGATTTGTTTTTTATAATACCTAACCGTTTACTTCTACCATAAATTATCCGCATACTACCACAATAAATAACTTAGAAAAAAAAAAAAGGGGCACCTATATTTTCTAAAAAAGCAATGCCAGCACAATATTTTCCTAGTCGGTCAAAGTAGGTATCACTTTTATTATGTACCAACCAATCACAGTAAAACATGTTATGGGACTTATTGCAATCCTTGCCAACAGGTTTAACATGAGAAAGGTACCTTTAATTTCATGATCCCAACAAAGCATTTTGATCAAAGTGGTCTTCCCGCAACCTCCAAGAGCAGTCAATAGAAGCAGCGACTCGTCTTTCTTCAACAGCATCTCCTTTAACTCTATCAATGGAAAATGTAACCCAACAATAAAATCCCGGGGCCTAGGAACCGCACAAGACAGTGTCCGTACCCCATATTTCCTGTTCAAGTCCGAATTCTGATTACTCACTTTATCCAAAATAAGATCCACCTTGGTCAGAGTCTCTAACCCAGTCCTTGCGCTCTGTACTATCAAATCAACACGACAGAACTTTTCAATGGCCTCATTCAACTCCGAAAGTTTGCTTGCATAATGGGATTTGAAACAGTAGTTCCAACACTGGATTTTGGAGCACTTGCGAACCAGCTTCGCACCCTTCTTCATTTGTTCTGTCAAGATCTTTGTTTCCCTTTCTGGGCGATCAAGAGCTAGGCTTAACTGTCTTATCTCTTGGACCACCGGTGCTATACGCTCTAGCGTGGATTCCAAGTCTTCAAGAATGGATTTGAACATAATGGCTTGGCCTACAACATTCTTAACCGTTTCATGCAAAATAGTAAATCCCTCTCCAAAAGCTCCCCCCACAACAGATCCTGTAACAAGTGCTACTGCCATATCTTTGGAAACCCAATTAAGAAACAAATACAGTACAAACCTGTCTACCCAATTAAGCCAAAAAAAAAAAAAAAAAAGGACACGATTATTTGCTTGGATGAATTAGATTTTCATTGAAACAAATGAAAGTGCAGAGAGACGATAAAGAAGCTGTTGTACAGCGATTTAGATCTCAAAGATCTTCTATATATGTATTTGTTCTCTCAACTCTGATGCAAAACAAGTTGAGAAAAAAGAAGAAAACTTATGCTGCTTGTGTTTCCGAGTGAGAATAATCGGACTTGGTAATATGGTTTTTAATTTCGGTGAAGAAGTCGCCGAATATGACTACCAAGCAAAGGTTTCTGGACTTGGTAATAGGTTGTGACTTGTTGACCGTACGTGGCGCTTGAGTCATGCGTGACAAAAAAAAATGTACAATGCATGAGTCCACTAGAAGTTTCTTTTTGCTTTTTAGTTTATGGGAATAAGATTCTCAAAAAAAAAAAAAAAAAAAAGTTTATGGGAATAAACGACCGTCCTAAATACTTGTCGTACACAAATGGTGAACTGGTGTTTAATTCCAAGAGAACGCCTATACATGGACGCTTGTCGTTCAGGAAGGCTTTTCCCTTTGGAACCTCGTGTGGCCATATGGAGAAATTTTCTATAATATTTAGAATACTATTTTGAATATTTATAATACTATTTGGATAATAATATTTTTTTGATAATAACAATATTTATAGCTAAAGCGAGGTCAGGCCATCAAGGGTTTTCAAGGGTTTACACCGGGAGTGCCAACTGCCAAGTCCAGTAGAGCACATCCCTGCCCAAAAAGGCCTCTTTTTTTTTTTTTTTTTTTTTTTTTAATGCCAATATTTAATCTAATTAATTAGCCAAAAATGAGACATCTAAAAGTGGAAACCCCTATTTTTCCGGGCCTTTTTATTTTGGTAATTCAATTGTTACAAGAGCCCGAGGTAGGAGGATTTAAAGACATATTTTTCTTATTAAGAAAACCAGACAATATCACTAAATTATAAGATTTTGTATTAGGACATCTAACTTTCAAACATTCGTCATTTCATTAAAACTAGATTGAGAAGTCTAAAACCAAAATAAATAAAATTGGAGTACCCATTGCATTTTGTCATGGATTTGAAGATCAATCAACTCTTGAATGGATAAGCTCATAATACAATTTGAGGCTTAAAGAGATAAATTCAATTGAGCTTTTTGTTATTTAAAGGATCCTACCCCTTTACAAATTTATGAAATTTTATTGCAAATAGATTATTTGTGTTGTGTTATGATCCTAGTGTCCCACATTTCTTAAGTGTAAACTTAAATATGTGTATATAAACTATTGGATACCCTTCCCTTGGAAGCTAGTTTTCAAAAGTGAGTTCTTCCCATAGGTTTATAACATATTGTCAACAAACTGCAAATAATAATTTGATATCAATGAAATTATTTATAAACTTATACAATCCAATCTCAAGTATATATAAAGACAAATATACATATAAAAATAGAGTATTATATATAATTACACAATCTCACGTTCACAAGCTTAACTTGACTTTTTTTTTTTAAGGAAGTTTCAATTTATGACGTCCACTCTTGATAATAACTCTTTATTATCAGATTAAGACACCAATCAATTTTTGATGTAGGCAAGGATTGAACTCCAAATCTCTTTTGCAACCATCAGAGACTTTACAAGTTAAACTAACTAGAACCCAAAACTTGACTTGTTTGCTAAACA
This sequence comes from Quercus wislizeni, assembly GCA_023055345.1. Lineage (NCBI taxonomy): Eukaryota > Viridiplantae > Streptophyta > Magnoliopsida > Fagales > Fagaceae > Quercus > Quercus wislizeni. The sequence continues at coordinate 31,383,466 of JALGQJ010000004.1, forward strand.
AATGAACATAAACAAAAAATTAATTTTTGGGTAAAAATTAATAATTTGCTTTTATTATAATTTGTGGTTTCTACTTTTTCCAATATTAAAAAAAAAAAAAAAAAAAAAACGTGGGGTGAATTTGTAGATTGGAAGAGTTTTAAAACTAACAAAAGAGTGATTCTATTTTGTAGGGAGTTAAAGAGTAGAAGTAGGAATTTAAATTAGGAATTTATTATTTTTGTCAATTTACTATTTTAACCCCATTTTTAAGTTTTAGGTAGGGGTATTTTTGACAGTAAAAAAAAAGCAATAACTAACTTTCTTTTGCCAATTTATTATTTTAACTCCATTTTTAAGTTGTTGGTTAATTAATTTAGGAGTATTTTTTACAGGAAAAAAAGCCATAACTAATTTTTTGAATCCTCTTAATATATGCAGATAATAATAATAATAATTTAAAGTCAAATTTTCAAGACAGACGTGTAAAAGATTGCGTGTAAAAGCATTTAGCCTATATTTTTATACTTCCTAGCCATTTATTCTTACTATAAAGTATCCACATAAGCACCATAAATAACTTATACAAGAGCAATGCGATGTACCAATTAATCACAAGACATGCTAGCACTTAAAATAGAACAAAGTTTTTTACGCCATCGGGATTGTAGGAATATTTATGCAACACAGTACGTGGCAATTAAAAAAATTGTTCCCATGTATTATTTAAGTAAGTCACATAAGTGATTAAAAATGATACATGACTATAAGTACACATGGATAGTATTTTTAACCATCATATAATGGGTTGCAAAAAAATTATTGAAACATTTTTTTGGAGAAACAAATACACACACAAACAAGGGAGAGGGAAAGGAGTTCTAACACAAAGGTACACCACAACTCCACTCAAAAGTCATGATAACTTTTAAGGGAGGTGGGGCAAGTTATACTACACATAACACACTCTCTTAAGTAATGTGGGACAATTACCCATTCTTTTTTTTTTTAGAAACAAACAAACACACACACACACACACAATGCAGAGGAAAATGAATTCTAATGCAAAGATATACCACAACTCCACTCAAAAGTTATGGTAACTTTGGTTGCATAAAATTTGTTAAAATATATAAGCTTTTACACACACACACACACACACACACACACACTAGGTTCTCACATAAGAGATGGGTCCCACATGTGAGACTCAAAACAGGACCCAAACTTACGTGAGAGCTTAGGGGCTGTTTGGGTGGAAAAAAAAAGGTCACTCATCACTCATCACTCAGTTTTCATCACTCATCACTCCATAACTCATTTTCTATCACCTAATAATGACAAAATATATCACCCAGCTCGTTTGGCACCCAAAACTCAGTTATGTTTTCATCCTAAAAAGCTAAAAAAATTGGGACTCACACAATTTTTTACTACACACAACACACTCTTTTAAGTAATGTAGGACAATTACCCATTCTTTTTTTTTCCTTTTTTTTTTTTTTTTTTTGAGAAACAAACACACATATACACACATAAGAGAAAGGGAAATGGATTTTAACACAAATGCACACCACAACTCCACTCAAAAACTATGGTAACTTTGGTTGCATAAAAACATTTTTTGTTAAAATATATAAGCTTTTATACACACACACACACACACTAGGTTCTCACATAAGAGATGGGTCCCACATGTGAGACTCAAAACAAGACCCAAACTTACGTGAGAGCTTAGGGGCTGTTTGGGTGAAAATAAAAAGGTCACTCATCACTCATCACTCAGTTTTCATCATCCATCACTCATCACTCCATAACTCATTTTATATCACCCAATAATGACACCCAGCCCGTTTTGCGCCCAAAACCCAGTTATGTTTTCATTCTAAAAAGCTAAAAAAATTGGGACCCACACAGTCTGACCGCTTTCTTCCTCCCTCCTCCTCACTGAAATCCAACCCACACTAGACCGATTCGTGCTTCCTCCGTCCTCTAAGCCGAACAGACCTACCAGTAACTTTCGTGAAGACCTAAACTCGTCGATCCCATCATCGCCAGAGTTCACAGTGCTCGAGGTTGAGCGTCGTTTGAGATCTTCTTCAACGGATGGGTCGCCATGGGAAGGGTGAAGGACGGATCGAAGAAGTAAGGCCATGAATGGGGTCTGAGATTGGAGAAGAAGAGGTAAGGTTGTGAAGGGTTCGGTGTGGGTTATGTTGCTCTAAAGAAATGTACTAAAGGATTTGCTCTTCAATGGCTTTTGTGTGAAGGGGAGAGGCACGTGAGCAATAGCCATTGGGTGGAGTGTTGGAGAGAGCAAAAGTTCTATGATGGGTTGGACAACTCTCTACCGTGGGCCCATGTGTTCCTCAGGAAATTACCAAAATGCCATCATAACTATATTTCCATAACTTGAAAACACCTAAAATATGTTTTCAATTTCCATAACTTATCACTTAAAAATCAAAAAATTGAGCGATAGAAACAAAATTTGAAAACAAATCCAAACAAGCTTCTCTCCGTGCGTTCCACCATTTTTGAGTAATGAGTGATGGAAACACTAAAAACCAAACAGCCCTTTAGGCTCCGAGATTTTCTAAAAAGATTTTGCATAATTAAGATGAAGTACCTTTAATTTCCTAATCCTAAAGAGGCATTCCGACCAAAGTGGTCTTTCTGTAACCAAGGAGCAACCAACAGAAGCAACAACACCTCTTTCTTGAACAACAGCGTCTTAAACTCCTTCAAATGCAAATCAAACCCAACAATAAAAATTCCGGAGCCTAGGAACCGCACATGACAATGATTGCATCCCATATTTCTTCTTCATGTCCAAATTCGTATTAATCACGTATTCCAAAACAAGATTCACCTTGGTCAAAGTCTCCAACCTAGTCCTTGCATTCAGTACGATCAAATCAACCCGACGGAACTTTTCAATGCATCGTTCAACTCCGAAAGTTTGTTTGCATAAGAATAGGCTTTGAAACAGTAGGTTCCAACGCTTGATTTTGGAGCACTTGAGAACCAGTTTCGTGCCTTCTCCATATGTTCGATCAAGATCTTTGTTTCCTTTACGGGTGATCAAGAGCAAGGACGGAACCACGTTGGGGCTGAAGGGGTCCCATGCCTCCCCCTTCTAAAGGGTCTAGTTAATATATGACATACATTAATCATTTATTTTAAGAAAATTTTTATAGAAAATTAAAAAAAGTGTCAAAATAGTAAATTATTTTTTCATTTTTCTATAAAAAGCTTTTTAAAATAATTTTACTAATTATACACGCTTTAAAGGCAAATGATAATAAAACCTTTTCTTTAAATCAACCATTTCTTCGTGTAATGGACCAAAGTTGGCCCCCCTGACCCAACACCTCCTCCCCCATTCTTCTTTAAATCAATTTTTTATGATAAAATTTAAAGTTATTTTCTTAAAAATTTGATTAGTTCAAGTGCTTAAAAAAATAGTAAGTTAATTTGTAACTTGTAACTCTATTCTAAATATGAAACTTTGCAACATAAAACATTTTTTTAAATATTGTATTCTACGTTATTTGGTATTTGAAGTGGCTAAATTCTTTTATGACTAGTTTAGATGGAAGGAGGAAGATAAAGAGAGTAGAGTAAAGTTGGCATCAGAACTAGTCATTAAGGAATTTGTTCCTTAATAAAAAGAATTAAGGGCAAAACCAAAAAAAAAAGAGAATGTTATTTAAGCAAAATTACCTTTTTTTTTTTTTTTTGGCCTTATGTGTGTGTATGCAAGCACGATTTCAGAACACACACACATATGTTTTTTAATTAATCATTTTTTTCTGAATTGTGCCAAATGGTTGGCAAGAATTAAAATAGCAATTACATCTATCTATAGTTCTATACCCAACTTTAACACCCAATAAAAAAAAAACCCAGTTTTTGCTTAGTTGAATTTTGATTTTCTTTCAAACAAATGAAAAAGTGCAGAGAGAAGCCGCTAGACACCCATTTAGATCTCAAACCTCTTCTATTTGTTCTTAGCTTTGATGCAAAGCAATTTTAGATAAAGAATAATTTTTAATGCTTCTGGAGAATAATTTGACAGTTGACTTGTCCGATTCGAATAATGAATAAGCAAGGTATTTTCTGGAGTAGGTAGGTACTATTGATTGTCACTAGTTGACTATGTAAGCTTCTCTTTTTATTTTCTTTTTTCTTAATTTTAGTAATCTTTAAGGTTAACGTTACACCGTGAGTGCCAGGTCCAATAGAATAGAAGCATAATTCATTTTTTAGCCTTAAAAATTTTAAATAGTTTATTGATGTGACATAATAAAAATAACACGATATCAATTTATTGGACAAATCTATATATACAAAGCAAGTTTACGTAACATTTAATGAAAAATATGAACGAAAGGATTATTGATGTAAAAATAATATAATTTTAAGGAAAAGAAATTTTAATTCTAAAATTTCAAATTGTAAAATTCAAAATCTCTCAATTTAGTAAGTTAGTTTTCCCAATTCACATCTAATTTCTAATTACCAGAGTAGCCAAAAAATAAAAGAGAGATAAGTACTAATTAGTTATTAAAATAACAAAACAAAACATTAAAAATAAAAAATAAAAAAATCTCACGGCACTTGTGGTCTTTTCCCAATATAATAACAAGTTTCAAGTTCAAATTAGAGTTCTTCTTTTCCACTACTTCAACTAAGAGTAACAGGTGCCAAATTTTAAATTTTAAATGATTATTAGAAATTCTTTCCCTCGATGTCTTGACTTTTTCACGGTTTTAAACTTTAAGGGATAGTTTGGATAGCACGTCTGCGTTTCACCGTCTGCGTTTTGCCCTTTTTTTTTTTTTTTTTTTTTTTTTTTTCACGCGTGTTGGCCAAATTGTGGTTACTGTTCATATACTGTTCAATGAACAGTAACCGCAAATGTTGACTTTTCTGCCGTAAACAGTGCATTATGTACTGTTCATGGACTCACAAATTTCACTTTTTAGCAACTTTTTCATTAAAAATGGGTCCCACGATACTATTTACACATTTAAAAATTATTTTACTACAGTGATTTCAGCAATAAGTTTTCAGTTTCAGTAAAATAAGTCCTATCCAAACAGACCCTAAGGTTTTTTTTATTAATAAATAATTAAAATAATAGATTAAAAAAAAAAATTTTGAATTCCATATAATTTTTTAAAAGCATTCAAGGCCGTGAGGAGGTGTATAACTTTCCTAGTAAATTACTACCTTTTACATAAATATATTTTCTCAATCAATTTATTTTGAGTAATCAAATTACAAGTTTTTTTTTTAAGAACAAAATGATTCAATCATTCCTTAACATGTAAAAGGTCCTGGTACAAGGCTTCCACTGCAGGTGGTGGTGTATCTTCTACCCAATACAGATCATTGACAATATTTGATAAGAATGTTGTGAGTTGGATTGCAAGAACTGTGATTAAGGGCTGACTTGTCAAGATTAGTTAGTTACTATGCTGATGTAAGTAGCTACTGTGCTGATGTCAAGTTAGTTGCTGGTAGTTGATCAAGTTAGTTAGAAGTTAGTTACAAGTTTTAGAGTGGTAATGAGAGTTGTAATTAGCAAGTACTATAAGAAGGCAAATGTTGTAAAGTTTAATTCAGTTTTGGAATGTATAATCAGAATCATCATTCTCATCTTTTCTCTCTAATCATCATCTCTTTTAACTTCTCCATGAACCTGATCCTTCTTAATGTTCTTCTTTCCCTTTTGTTCATTCAATTCTTCCAAGAATAAATAAAAATCCTATCAATATTCCTACCATTTTTAGCTAATGAATGAGCCGCCATATTCCCTCCCCTTTTCACCTAATTGATAGACACAGCCCGCAAGCTTCTCATATAGCATCTGATGTCCTCGTAAATATGGCCGAGCATGGACTCATTAGCTATTGAAGCCTAGATTGTCCTCATCACATTCTGACAGTCCCCTTCGATAACCAGCTCAGAAAAGCCTGCTTCTGTGGAGAATTCTAGAGCTTTCCAACATGCCAACGCTTCTTCTTACTTCCTCACTGCTGCACACATGTGGTCCCTTGGCTGACATTCCAACCATCACCTCGCCCGTTGAGTTCCTAATAATTGCTCCAAATCCAGAACATTTCAGGTTCGAGAAAATTACAGGATCAAAGTTTAGTTTATACATTTCTTGCGGTGGAGGCTACCACACATTTCTGCTTGACACCGTGCCTGCTACTGCAAGATTTTCCTGGGCCTTTTTGTAATCCTCAAGGTCCTCAGTAGCTCTTTTGTTCAGGCACCATCAGTCCGTCATTTATCCTCCATGACCATGACATTTCTCTGGTTCCATAGCAGCCAAGCTTGCACAAGAAAAAGCTCAAGTTCTAGTGTAGGCAGTTTGTCTAGCAAGTATTGAAATAGGTGCCTGAAATCAAAATAAATATTAGAGCCTTTCTGCAGCATAGGAAGACTTCTTGCCCAAACATCCTAAGCAGCCCCACAATCCCAGATAGCATGAATGGCAGTTTCAGCAACCCTTTTGCAACAATGACAGAGATCATCCTCTATAATCTTCCTTTTTGCTAGGTTCACCCAAGTAGGAAGAATTTCATGGCAAGCTCTCCAAAAAAAAAACCTTCAATTTGCTAGGTCCTCACATTTTCCATAAGGACTTCCATATCAATTGTCCCTCTTCCCTTTTCGAACTCTCAACCCAATTGTCTTTCCTCACCACTTTCCTAGCTAAATGATATCCTGATTTGACAGAATAAACCCCATTTTTTTTATGCAACCAAATAATAGAATCTAGCACATACCTTCGGCTCGGAGGGATTTTGCAGATAGCCTTGGCCTCATCCCTGTTAAGCCTTTCCATAATTATGTCTCATCTCCACCAATGTAGGTCTAAATCAATTAGCTCTAAGACCCTCCATTCCTCCCCCCTCCTCATTAACTGGATGCAAGATTTTATTAGATGGATAATTAGGTAACCATTTATCTGTGCTCACCCTAATAGACTCTCCATTCCCCACTCTCCAATAGCAACCACTTCTTAAAATTGGTATGGCTGACATAATGGATTTCCATACATACAAACTGTTAGATGAATCAACTGAGTCAAGAAAATGGCACCGAGGGAAGTATCTCGCTTTGAAGCATTTAAAAAGAAAAGACTCGTGATCATGCATCATTTTCTGCCCTTGTTTAGAAAGCATGGCAAGCTTAAACAACCTTAAATCAACAAAACCCCATCCCCCCTTCATTTTTCGATTGAGAGAGATTATCCAACTCCTCTAGTGAATTTTTTTTTTGTTTCCAACTTGACCCCACCAAAATCTAGCACACAATGCATTAAGTTAGTCACACAACTTCACCAGTAACAAAAAAAATCCATAGTATAAGTGGGAATGAATTGAGTAATAGCCTTTATAAGCACTTCCTTCCCTGCCCTAGAATATATCATGCCTTTCCATCCCTATAATTTTTTCCAAACTTGATCTTTCAAAAAAGAAAAAGTTTGGTATTTAGCCCTTCCAACCAGGTTAGGTTACCTCAAATATGTTTCAAAGTGCTCCACTTCCTTCACCCCTAATGTTAACACAATCTCTGCTCTTTGGCTAGCTTGAGTGTTGCAGCTAAAAGTACACTGAAGATTTTTCCATGTCAATACACTGCCCCGATGCATTGGCATATGTTTGCAAGACCTCATTGATCGCCTCTACCTCTCTATGGGTAGCTCGGCAAAATAAAATAGAATCATTAGCAAACATCAAATTTGATATTGTGGGCGCTCTTTTGCATATAGATACACCCTTAATGCGTCCCTCCAGTTTTGCCTTTGTCAATAATGAGGTGAAACCTTTTGCACACAACAAGAATAAGTATGGTGAAAGAGGATCCCCCTAACGAATTCCTCTAGATGGTTTGATTTTGCCATAGGGCTTCCCATTGATTAGGATTGAGAAAGAATGGGTGGTTACACACTTTAGCACCCAATTAATCCATATTTCTAGAAAGCTTAACTTGGTCATTATGCCCTACAAGAATGGCCATTCTACCCTTTCATACGCGTTACTGATGTCCAACTTCAGTGCAAGTGATCCTTTTTTGCCTTTCTTCCTAGAGTGCATAGTGTACAAAATCTCATAAGCCACCAAAACATTGTCAGTAATGAGACATCCAGGGACAAAAGCACTCGAGTAGAGGAGATAATATTTGGGAGTATCTATTTCAACTTGTTAGCCAGGCCTTTGGATATAATTTTATAAATAACATTGCACAAACTAATAGGCCCGAAATTAGACATTTTTTCAAGTAAATTTACTTTAGGGATGAGCACAATATTTGTATGGTTAATTTCAGGAATCATAACACCAGAATTCAGATAATCTAACATAGCAGCAATAACACTATCACCCATTACATGCCAAAATTTTTGGTAAAAAAGTGCATTCATACCATCAAGTCTAGGTGCCTTTGTTGGTCCCATTTGGAACAATGCTCCCTTAATCTCATCAGCAGTAAATTCACTAGACAGTATTTGTTGCATATCTAGGGTCACCCTATGCGGCACTATGTTAAGACATTCATCAATCTGAGGACATGTACCTGCATTAAACAAACCATCAAAATAGTTAGTTGTCATCTCAATTATATCTTCCTTTTCTTCCATCCAAATGCCATCATTATTTTTAATTCCCTGTATATGATTTCTCCTTCTACGCTGTGATGCTTTAGAGTAAAAGAATTGTGTATTTTTATCTCCATACTTCAGCTAAGAAACTCTGGATCGTTGAGCCCAATAAATCTCTCGTTTCATCAATAAATCATCCAATGTATTGCTTACGCCTAAGAATTCTAATCTCAACTCCTCAAATATCTCCTCCATATTTAACTTCTCCAATTTCTTTTGAAGCTACTTGACCTCTTCAATATTCAGACTTGTCTTAGAACTTCCCTAGGTCCTCAACTCCTCTCCACAAACCTGTATTTTCTGATGCAAGAGCTCTAACCTATGGCCACCCAGATCTATACCATCCCATGTCTGTTTAACTACATCCTCACAGTCCACCCATAACAGCCAAGCTTCTTCAAACTTGAAGCTTTTTTGGATCTACACTCTACCCTTCCATTCTGGTTTGTTTGAAGAACAATAGGTAGATGATCTGAAGCATGGGGAGGCAAATGGGTTACTAAGCTAAGATGAAATTTATTCTCAATTCCCTCGTAGCTACTACTTTATCTAACCGAAGTTTTGTATTCGCATCTCCAGTCCTTTTATTATTCCATGTATACTTGTATACTGGTAGCCCTTGAACCCTAAATCCTCAAGCTGGCATGCCTCCAAAGCATCTCGGAATGCATCAATATGGTTCATTTAGGGGGGGGGGGGGGGGGGTCGTTTGCTTAGTTTCTCTGAAGATTAAAGTATGGTATTAAAATCTCCAATACACATCAAAGGTTCTCCCACAAAAGACTTGAGGTGTTCTAGTAGTTTCTAAGACTTGCATCTTTGATTTGCTTCTGGCTACCCATAGAAACATGTCAACCACCATTCAAACTCATCATCCTCTTTTACTTTCACCAGTATATAGTTGTCTGTGTAATTTATCAACTCTAACATCACGTCATTCTTCCATATTAAGGCCAAGCCTCCCCCTAAATTAGGCTTCTTGACGATAGTTCTATTTGGGAAAGGTAGCTCGCTATATAGTTTGTCAATCCTTCACTATCCAACCGTGTCTCCATTAGAAAACACACATTGGGAGCTTGTTTCCTCACAAGCTTGCAAAGGCTACTACTTGTCCAAGGGTTCCCAAGCCCTTGGCAATTCTAGTTTATGAGCCTCATTGCTCCCGGTAAGGGTGAAGGTCCAACCCCGGCGATATATCATCAAAAATTTGAGTGACTTTCTCATGCTTCGTTGCTCTCTGAACATCCTCCTCCATATCCATTATGGGATTTTTAACGTTGTGTGCACTGCCTCTTTTTACTAGGAATGGACCCTCAGCAGCCCTTATAATATCTCCCAGCCCATAATCCATCCTAATGATTCTAGTCCAAGTAGCCTTGGGCTTAGGTAGTTTCGGCCCACTCTATCCATCACCATGTGAATCTAGTAAGGTTGTAGAGTTTGAATTTGAATTATTAGAAACTCCATCCAAGATTTTAGGGATAGAATTTGCATCATTGACATCCTGAACACCTTTATCCTTAGGGCAATTCTGCTAGATTCCTGTGTCTATCCCATGATTTTTGGCTTGATCATCTTGGTGAGAGATATCCTCTCTTTGATTCTCAGCCATCCCTGAATGGTGGTTTGGATTTACAAAGCCATCTTGTGGTGGTGATCTCTAATGGCCACTAGATCAACCAATCTCTGTATTGATAATCAACAACTCCACCATTTTTTTCAGCTGCAAAGTGACTCGCACAAATATTTAAGTCATGCCCCAAGTGTCCACGAAAATGGCAAAATATAGGAAATCTCTCATATCTAAAGTTCACCCATGTATGTTCGTCATTTGAATATACAATAAATTCTCGATGTCTTAGAGGTTTTGATATGGGCAAAGCAACCAAAACCCTCATGAAGTAATTCGGAGTATCTTGTCTTCTATACCTCTCAACATCTTCCATAGTCCCCAACTGACTTCCAACTTCCAACTTCAACTGCTATCTGAGGAATGACCATATTGAATCAAGCCCCCCAAATTTAGATTCATAGGGAAATGCAACCTAGATTCACATTGCTCACAATCATCCCTTTATGCCATCTCTTGAGCATAAGTAATTGATTATCAAAACTCCAAGGTCCACCTTTCAGCACTCGGTTCAAATCAAAGTCAGTTTGAAATTTGAATTGGAAAAGATTTGAACCAACTTCTACGATCTGCAAACCCGTGTGCATCCCCCATGCTGTACACATTGTATTCATGGCTGGCCTTGTTAAAAGCTTTGCAAGTCAAAAATTTACTAATCAGACTCAAATTGCAACTTTAAATATCATGCAGATGACCTTCATTCAATATTGCAATGACTTCTTCCTCTTATACTACTAACTTCATGTTCCCTAAGCCATCAACCACTTCTTCCGCCATTACGAGAGTGTTGAAATGAAAAGGAAAAGATTCAGGACCTTAGAGAAAGCCTTAAAGGAAGGAGTGACTCATTAGGAAAACAAGAGAGAGAACTCCTACCAGGAGGAGAGCTACACAATCCTAGTACACTAATGATGATTGGATTGATTATAAATGGAGAATTTGTTAGTAAAGACCTCAGCGAATTAATTTTCTAATTTCAAAATTTAGTAACTAACTAAATCTATGCATTTTCAATCTAACTTGGATTTTGGAACCAAATCAAACAATGTTATTTCTAGAAATATGGTAAGACTATCCTAACAATTTGATCTAATAATGCTAAATATACTCATATGATATCACCTCAAAAAACAATTTTGCCTCTTAATGCTTCAAACATTTTAGGAATTACAAGTTTTAAATTAACTTTGGCCCAAGGTAGAGTTTATGTCTTGTTTTTGGGCGAATAAACTATAATAGGCCTTTATCGGACTTGATTGGGGTAGGGGTGATCCAAACTCTCCCTAACCATATGACTTAGCCAGTGAGATCTGTCAAGAATTCTAACTTCCCTAGATTTGTGAATTTAATATAGTAAAAATAATTCTACAATTTATTTTCATGAACTAGCTGAGATTCCCGCTCAACATTCAAGTAGAATACAAATATGCAGTTACTTCTATGAAATTCTAATGTTAAGACTATATTGAGGGCTAATTTGCTTACTAATTCATCCAAAAGTCAATATATTAACATCTTATCAATAACCTAGTTCTCAAACCTAAAATTCATTAAAATATGAAGAACAATCATTTGACTTAAATCAATTCTCCTCAGTCATTCCTGATAACTACTCCCATGCCAATCTTTCCTTGATCTCTAAACACAGCACCATCCATGTTGAATTATACTAACCAAGCGACGGAGGTGACCACCTCTTAGGGGGCGGTGTGGCCTTTGGGGGATTGATAGGTATGGTTGCATGAAATTCTTCAACATACTTCTGTAGTTATGACGTTCCCCTGTTTGCATTGCCCACCGTGTCTTACCACGTTCCTGTTATTCCACAAGCTCCACGCATTAGTGGCTATCACCTCTCAATCTTTATCCCCTTCATCTTTCCAAAGCAACCAAACCACATCAATGAACTCTTCCATAGGTGCATTTTGGTTGGTGACCTTGATGTTTAATACATCCCACGTCTCCCTGGCAGTCTCATAGCTCCATAGAATGTGCCCTGATGTCTCTCTTTCCCCACACAAGCTGCATTTGTCATCCAAAATCACCTTTCAGCCCTACAAGTAATGCTTTATGGGCAAGATGTTCCTGCAAGCTCTCCACACAAAGTGCTTAATTTTTCTAGGGCACTTTAAATCCCAAATTGCTTTCAAAAGAGCTTGCATTTTGGTATTGTCTGAGCATTCCTTGAGCAATTTAGATGCAACTTTGTATATGTTGTTGGCTGTAAAAATTCCATTTGGGGTTTTAGCCCACACCTAAGAGTCTCTCGGAGCCATGAGGCTTATAGAGATACTTAGAATCACATCTGCTTCATGTGGTAGAATGGTGTTCCGAACTAAGTTCGTGTTCCATGCTCTATTCTCTTCATCCTGCAAACTTGATACCATTTCTCCTCCTCTGCTGATCGGGACTTTTGGGCTCATTACTTTATATGTTTCTACAACTGGGATCCATCTGTCATTCCAGATATGCACATTCCTCCCATTACCAATCACCCACCTATATCCTTCCTTAATTACTTCCCTAGCTACCAGGATGCTCCTCCATATGTACAATGGTCTTTTCCCTAATTGAGCTTCCATAAAATATGTCTTCACAAAATACTTCACTTTGAACACTTTGTGGACTAATGAGTCTGGGTTTTGCTGGATTCGCCATTCTTGTTTTGCTAGTAGGGCCATATTAAAAGCCTTTAAATCCCTGATCCCCATTCTGCCTTCGATCTTTGGGGAGCAAAGCTTTTTCCACGAAACCCAAGCAAGTTTTCTTTCCTTTGCTTTCTACCCCCACCAAAAACTTCCCATCATAGAGTTCAAATCCAAGCACGGAGAGTCCAGGAGCTTGAAGCAGCTTATTATGTACATAGGGGTAGCTTGAGCCACCACCTTTATTAATATTTCTCTGCCTATGTTGGTCAAAAGTTTGCCTTTCCAATCAACAATTTTTCGGCTTACCTGGTCCTTGATGTGGTTAAAAGGTTTCCTTTTACTTTGGCCCACCAAAGGGGATAAGTTTAGATACTTCTCATGTTGTTGAACAATCTAAGCCCCAAAAGTTTCCTTGACAAACTCTTGGATATCCCGTCTCGTATTCTTGCTGAAGAAGGGGGAAGTTTTCTCCTTATTTAACTTCTACCCTGATTCCTTCTCATATTCCGCCAACACCTTAGCAACTTGTTCGCAATCCCCAAACGAAGCTTGGCAAAAAATAATGTTGTCGTTTACGAAGAAGAGGTAGGATATTTTGGGTTCCCCTTTTCTAACCAATATGCCCCTGATACTATCATCACTTTCTTTCCTTCTTAACATTGTCGATAACCCCTCTACACATAGAAGGAACAAGTATGAGGAGATTGGGTCCCCTTGGCAGAGGCCTCTAGAAGGAGTAACAGCACCCATTGGTTCTCCATTGATCAACATCGAGTAGGTCACAGTAGTAACACACATCATCACCAGAGATATCCATCTCTCTTAGCAGCCCATTTTTCGCACCATTGCCTCCAAATAGGGTCATTCAACTCGATTATACATCTCGCTCATGTCGAGTTTAATGGTCATTAGCCTTTTCTTCCCTTTCCTCCTTTGATCTATGGTGTGCATCATTTCAAACACGACAAGTACATTGTCTGTTATAAGCCTTCTAGGAATAAATGCACTTTGTGATTTGTTAATCACTTCTGGTAGAACTTCTTAAGTTTGTTGGCCAGCACCTTGGATTTGATCTTGTATATCATATTACATAAGTTGATCGAGCAATACTCGGTAATTTTTTGAGGGGTTTTTTGTTTTGGGGATCAAACAAATGTAGGTGTCATTAGCCTAGCTAGGCATGATGCTTGAGTTGAAAGCTTGCAACACATAGTTTAATACACATAGGCCAACATTATCCCAGTATTTTTGGTAAAATATAGGAGACATACCGTCCAAACCTAGTGATTTTGTAGGCTGCATCTGTTTGAGAGCCCTTCAGATCTCTTCAGGCATGAACTCTTTCAGCAACTCGTTGTTCATCTCTAGAGAAATTCTTTCTTCAATAGCCCTTAAACTTCCATCAAAACTGGTTGGACAATTGGAGCTAAAGATGGAATTGAAATAAACCAGAATTATTGCTTCTGTTTTCCCCATCCTCTTCATGCCACACTCCTATCAAATCCTTAAGGCCTTCAATACTGTTTTTTCTCTGTCTCTGGCTAGTTGCTACGTGGAAAAACTTTGTATTTCTATCCTTATTCTTCAGTCATTCCACCCTTGACCTTTGCTTTCACATCACCTCTTCTCTGATAAGCCTTTCATTGATCTCTTTCCTCAATGCACTTATTTCTTCCTCCAATTCATTAAGAGAATGGAAAGCTTCTAGTTGTTGAAGGAGGTTTTGCTTCTGCTTCAAAGTCTTGTTTACATTGCCAAATACAGTATGATTTCACTGCATCAGCTGTTGTTGGCACCTCATCAATCTATCTTGGATAAGGAGGTCCAAGTCTTCTCTGTAAGGATTCCAAGCCATTTCGGTTACTTCTTCTCACTCTGCCTCTCTCATCCACACCACTTCGAAGAAGAACTGCTTATTTCTTTTCCTTTGGGGTCTGCTCCTCTTCAAGGCAAGGGCCAAGAGGCAATGGTCTAATGTTGCCATAGATACATGGTGGACCATTGCTTCCGGAAACCTTTCCCTCCAATTTTCGTTGGCCACTATCCTATCAAGCCTAGCAAGAGTACGCTAGTCCCCAAATCTTCCTTTTCACCGTGTATATCTTTCCCTACAAAACCCAAATCAATAAGTTCACATCCACTCAGTGTCTCCCTAAACACCTTCATCTACTCAAGATCCCTATCTCTCCAACCTAATTTTTCATCAGGGTGGACAATCTCATTAAAAAGTCCCCAAATACCACCCACAGCATCTTGGCTTGTGTGTGGAGAGATTTCAATAAATCCTACGACATGCTCGAATCAGGGTGCCCATATAACCCTGTAGCTCTCCACAGGCTCCTGGGGTCTTCCTCGAGCACCACCACATCTATGTGAGAATTGGAGCAAATCTTAAATATTATCTATGTGCCTTCCTTCCACAACATGGCTAAACTGCCACTCCTGCCATCACTCGGAACTACAATCCCTTGTGTGAGCTCCAATTTTTATTGGAGCCCCTTCATTCGACTAGTTTGTGCCTTGGTTTCGACTAGGAAAACCAAGGTGGGGCTTTTTGATTTCACCTCCTCCATGAGTAATCAAACTACCAAAGACGACCTCAATCCTCGGCAATTCCGCACTTACATACTCATTGGGCTTGGTAGTGCTGCATAAGTTAAAGAAGAGTTAACCCGTACAGATCCTTCTCTCTTCTTACTACTTGGGCCTGATTCTTTTGTTGGGCTTGTTTGCTTGTTCTATCTTGCTAGTCTCTTCCAATGCCCACTTTTTGGGCCCAGCTCCTCCGAAACCCAACCCTTGTTTTGGACGTAACTCATTGCCATTGGGCCTACAATCTCCTTAGCCCACTCCAGGTATTCAACAGCCTCATAAGCAACTTTTGTAGTGGGGTTTTTTCCTTCGATAAAAACTTCTCCACCTTTATACTTCGCTATTTCCCATTGCATCCTCTCTTATGGGTCTTCACGTATCAGAGCCTCATCTAAAGAAACCATACTATGTATGCCTAAGTTGCTCCCTTGCTTTTCCACCTGTGTTTTGACCTTACAATTTTCATGCTCCTTTTCCATGCTTTTGCCTGAGGCCCCTGACATCTCGTCACCAGGAAATGGACTAGTCTCTTTTTGCTAACCAATTCCTATCATTGGTTTTCCACCTACCCCTGTTTTCTGGCCCAGCCTGGTGCTTTTTTTTGGCGATGTACCCAGCTTCTTTTCCATCCCTTCCTCCCTGTTTTTATTATTCAACCAACCTCCATCATCCATTCTTACGGCTTCTCTACCAAAGTGTCTACCTGGTTCGCCTCTTATCCACAGTCCGTACTGTACACTCCCCCAACTGCCACAATCCTCCCCCTGTTCCTTCTTTGGGCATTCCTTTTCACCATGGTCAAGCATGCCACATTTATAGCAAAATTTGGAAGCCACTCGTATTTGAAAAACACCCATCTGCCTTCACCACCCACTATGCTAACCTTGTTTCCCCAAACTAACTTCTTAGCTGTGTCAATACTTACACGCATCCTAAGATACATTCCCCACTGCACACCATTCTCAAGCACGTCTACTTCTATCACCTCCCTTATCTTTAACCCTATCTCATGGCCTAAGCCACTAGTCTTGCATTTAAGGGGGAGGTTATAGATTTGTATCCAGAATGGAGACCATTTCAGAGATATCTCCTTTGGGACCAGCTCACCTTCAAACTCTTGCATGAGGACTAGCTATTTTTCATAGCTCCATGGTCTCATCTCCATAACCTTTCTTTTATCATGACCATCTCCAAACTCCATAAGGAATAAGTTGTCTTAAATCATATATATATATATATATATATATATATATATCCCTTTGTTTGGTTTCCACAGCATTCTCATATCTTTCTTCAGAGCTTCCATGTTCACACTTCGCTGGGTTAGAATCTTCATGACTATGTAGCTTTCCCTGCTTCTTTCGCTACTCTCGTACTATTGCTCCCCAGCACTATATCTTCACCCTCTTCTTCGATGACAATTAGTTTCTTCCATAGTTCCTCAAGCTTGTCTGCCATTTGGTTAGACAACCCACACACACCACTAACGGAAGGGTACAGAAAAGCTAGCCTCACTCCTGGGGAAGCCACACACCTCTTGCAGTAAAACGCAAGACCCTACTTGCCACTACATGCACGAGAGCATGAGAGCACTTAAAAAAAGAACGACTTAGATCATTTCAATTATGAAAGAATCCTCAATTCCAAATCTATAAATTAACTATGAAATTTGAAAAGACTAAAGATATTTACAAATATTTCTTAACTTAAGGATGGATTTAATTAATCGTGGAACTAAAAATCAACTTCAAATCATTCACCGAAAAATAAAAATAAATATAAAAAACCTTCAAATCTTCTCTTCTTTGGAGATTTTGAGGAATCCTCTCTAAAACCCTCCATTAATGTAGGTTAGTTTTGATAAGTCCAACTAATAGAAATTTATTTATCTAGTTGGTTTTTTTAACTACAAAATTATTACAAAGATCTTTTTTGTTGAGAAAATTGTAACAAATAGAGAAATGTTATGTTTATAATATATTTACATTACTTTTACAATAAATTTAAGTGGTAAGTTGTTACTGACTGTTATTGATAGGGAAAAAAAAATTAGTGATAGATTTAAATTAGAATTATTAATAATTTATCACTTATGATTTGTTGTAAAAATATTGTGGGTATAACGCTTCTCTAATAAATATGGTTCTAAATTTAACCAAAAAATGAAATGAATGAAAAAAAAACCTACAAAAGAGAAGCCACAATGAACCCTTGCACATAATGGTAACTAGAAAACAAGGCACATGCAAAGGTTATGGAATTTTTTTTTGGGGGGGGGGGGGGGGGGGGAGGGGAACTATTGATTTGGAGAAAATATATAAAATTTATGGAAACAAATGTAGAAACTAAATGTTGTAAATTTACAGAAAGACCAAATATATACATACATATTTCTTAACTTCATATGGATACAAATGTAGAAACTAAATGTTGTAAATTTATACATCATTACTAAAATCTACGTTTATACTTCATATGAATTCCAGTCAAATATTGGAAATAGAATTCCTGCTGAGAGAGAGAGATTGAAATGACAAGGGAAACCAAAGCAATGAATATTTGACTGGTTGTCTTAAAAACTTGAGAAACAAAAGAGTCATTCATTTATACCCTTGAATGTATTGGGGGATGTGGTTTGCTATGTATTAAGGAACTGTAGTTTCCTTTGTTATAAACTGTGAACTCTCACAAAAATTGTGACAACTTTGCTTTGCTTTAATCACACTACTCTATTAGTATTTGTATATTTCAAGTTTAGTTAGGCCTAGCTTGATTCATTAGTCAAGCTGAACTCAAGCTTAATATCAACCTCAAAACTAAAGCTTTTGAGATCAAGATCCAATACAAGTATATTATCAAGTCTATATTAAGCATATAACAAACCTATTTGGTTTGGATGAGTAGTCTCAACTCTCAATTAATTAAAAATTTAGTAAGATTTGCGTTTATTGTTCAAGTTCACATCAAAATTATTACTAAACTCATCAACCAACCTAAATTTAGCTTCTTCTTTTTTTTATCGATCCATATTTGTTTGCTTGGACTTGGCTTGTTTCTTAAACAAGCCTAAAATTAAGGCTTAAACTTGGCTTGTTTATAAACAAACAAACATAAATGGACTTTTTATTTAGTTAACCCAAATTGTTTAGTTCATTTACAATCCTATATTCAACTAAAATCCTTTAGTAAAAAAATATTTTCTTGGTTAGTAAAATATTAAGGGCAAATTGATAAATAAGAGACTAAGGATCTTTAGTAAGATCACTCATTTACATATATTCTAAATTAATTTGTCTCTTATATGTGTATGTGTACATTTTTTTTTTTCACTTTTATAATATTTTTATAATCAATATATTCAATATTAGATTTTTTATTATTTTAATTTAATGAAAGATTATAGTAGATCTAAAACAATTTTTTTTTCTTCATAATTTTTTTTTATGAATTGTGTTTAATGATTGGTAAGAATTGAAAAAGCAGCAATCTACCAACTTATTCATAGAGTGATTGTACTTGTATTCACTTTTCTTGTTTATACAATTACAAGAAAAAAATTTATAAATATTGTCAAAATTAGGCTTTGTAGTAAAAAGAAAGTCTAAATGACTACTTGACTTTGATATTTTCCCTTAAAAAAACTTTGATATTGAAAAGAAATTTATTGTAAATTTCGTACAAAATTATCACAGAATATTTTCCGAATTTAAAAGAAAGTCGAATTCCATTTTAAATGATTGGTTTAAAATTTATTAAGAAACAAATATTTTGTCCTTTTCTTTTGTTTATATTTTGTTAACATTCAATGGATACTAGTTTAAATGTTCATAGGGTATTTGGTCTTGAATCTCTATATATTTTTAATCCTGAATTTTTTTTTCTTTTTTCTTTTTTAAGTTCATGCGTCACCTCCCCCAAAAACCAAAATCCTGGTTTTGTCCCAAGTTTCAATTACTCTACCATCAGAGTTTGGAATGGATTTGGATAGCATCTGTAGGTGTGGTGTATATACTTAGGCCCTTCTAGAATAGAAAGGTTAAGTATGATGGCCCAATACAATTAATTTGTTAGAGAGTAGACTTATGAGATCAACTTTGATCTGCTTATATGGTTTTAGAAGATAGTGAATGGAAAAATATAACATAAGGTACCATAGAGTAGCAAATTCTTAGATTAACACTTCCTTGGGTGAGGCTAAGGAACATCAGTTCATATAATATTCAAGTTTCAATTACAAGATAGTGCTGCAGAGGAAGTGTTTCTTTTCAGTTTTTCGTTCCTCATTTTGGAAGGGTTTTCTTTCTTTATATAGTCAGCTAAATTACATCCTAGCCCTCCACTTATGCAGCCATTGACCTCCATTGGATGCTTGTCCCATCAGCGTTTTGCTAGAGATCAAAAATGTGTTGCAAGCTATGAAGACACTGTTTAGGGGTCATTCCTCCATTAATGAGACCAACTGAATTGGTGCATTGCATTAAATGCAGAGGTGATGACTACTTTATCTGTATATTTTCCTTTTTCTTTACTTGCACGTCCCTACCGTCTTCTTCGGTATTTTGTCTTCTAGTATAAGTGGCTTGCTCAAAGCAATCTGAAGAACGCTCGCTCTTTGAGCTCCTCAGGGAGTCAGCATCTTTGTCTCTCCTCCTCTGATTCTTATCTATGTGTTGAGTCAAGACTGATGTGTGGGTGGGCCCCTCCACCTCCTCAAACTGGGCCCACGGGTTCTATACTATACTCAGACCTTACCCTCCCACAGCATCAATGCAGTCGAGCCAACTGCAAGCTTTTTTTAGCTCAACGCTAGCATCCAAAGATGAGGTTGAAGGAGTTCTGTATACCTTCGTCATGTCCAACGCCTTTGCCAACATCTTTCTGCTTAACTTTGGATAGTTAGGTATTAAAGCTCCTCCTAGAGACTATACAGCAATAATTGGAGATGGAATTTCAACTAAATCATAATTAATTGTTACTTTCCATGTTAAGAGTACTTTCTATCGAGGAAGAAGATTTTTTTTTTGAGAATGATGTCGAGGAAGAAGATGGTGATACTAAAACCATATGAGTGGATGACCATATACTTACAAAGTTCTCAATATAAAATAATAATAATAATGATTATTATTATTATCATCATCATCATCATCATCATCATCATCATCATTATTATTATTAAATTAATAATAATAATAATAGACCCAACTTAAGGGAAAAGTTATCACACTTACCATGCTTTCAATCACAGAAAACCTTAGATGAGATTCATAAGAATGTGTTCTATATCATACATGATACATCTATAGATACATGTCTTTTTCTCTTCATTTTTTTTTTTTTTTTTTTTTTGCAATTCAATATTCACAATAATGAAATAGGAGGATTCAAACTTTGATTATCCTTACCTCGTAAAAAGGAGAGAGGAGTATATAACAGGCAAATAAGCATTTCCAAAGCCCAAACCATTGGGCCACATGCATTTTATTGAAAGGAATAGGAAATTAATACATAAAAATAAAATTTAAGTACAAAAACCATTATTTTCTCAACCAAAAAAAAAAAAGTACAAAAACCATTAAAAAAATTAGATGACATATAGCAGTTTGACCTCAGTTGAACCCCAATCTGACCTCAAAATCTTTGAACTTCTCCCTATTCCAGTTCTTTAAACAATCCAAATTTCAAAACCATGCTCATGAATGCCGCTTTCATTTTATGTACAAACTTGATCGGAAATTAAACAAAGAAATATTATTTACAGTTGAAGGCCTGAAATCAAGAGGATTGTTCCAATGTCCAAATTGGTGATCAGACCATCTCATGTTAACATTTTCAACCTCCAAACCTTCAATGTGTTCCATGATGATACCAGCAATGCTGTGATTAACAAGTCCCTGACATCCTGGTCTGTAATCTATCATTCCACCAGAATAATTTGTCCATCTTCTGTAAGTCAGGTTCACATTTATGAATCTCAAATTGCTTAGTAGCCCATGTTTAGAACCTGATAAGAACACACCATTTTCAGAATTTGCAGTGATGTTAATAAAAACTACATTTGAGATTGAACCCTCCTTTGCACTGGAGTCCCTTGGGCATGTTGTCACATATATAGGCTCCGCTCTTCCCCACCATGAAGGATCATAGTATCTTGTGCTTATGTTTATGTTTGAGAATGTAATGTCGCTTACATTTCCTACACAGGGTGAATGCTTAAAACTTCAACAACAAATAAAAAAAAAGTGTAAAAGTGAAATGGAGCTTAATTTGTCAATCATTCAAGAAAAATTCTCAATAATACAAGAAAAGCAATATAAGTGCTACCTCCATCACGTATCTGCAGTCCCAACCCTCTATGAGACTGTACAATTGTGATATTGTCAAAAATCAGACCCTTGAAATCGAATGAACTAGCACTACCAAGTTTGATTGCTGAAGATTTTGTTCGAATCCAACAGTTTGTCACAGTCAAGTTATAAAGAGGGCCAGTGTATGTTTTTGGGCAGATAGCATCATCTCCAGTATCAATGTGACACCTTGTAATGACTGTATTATTTGAATCCTCTATATCAATCCCATCATTGTTAGGTGTATTGAAGTTTCCATAAATCGAAACATCATGAATTGATGTGTTTTCACACCGTACTATATGCAAGCTGTTCATCAGATTCATGGCTATAATTAAGAGTGATACAATATAAAAACAAAGCAATTGACCAATGAATCATAGTTTATAAATCCAATAGCAAGTTGCAAGCACAAATACATAGAAGAGGAAGATGAATGACTCACGGACTAAAAAACCAAGGCAATTGCAATAAAACTTGACTATCAATAATATAAATTATGAACACCAGCCTCACAAACAACGCTCAAAAACCTTATAAACACAAACAACTCATAATCATTCACAAACACAAAATAACTCAAATCCTGATCCACCCAAAGCATACTCAATTCAATCACTGTAGGTATCTTTTGACCCCAAATTGTAATAGACATCTTTCAATCTCAAAAATATATTGATCATAGATCCATGGATCACATACTATAAATCTCCCCAGGGCCTTTTGTCTCTAAAAACACCCTTCATTCTCAATGCTTTGGTATCCATCTAATACACTCTTTTCAATCTTGTACTAAAGTACAATGTACACCAACCCAATTTCAAGGGGAAAAAGAAAACAAAAAACTATGAGCAACTTATCAAAAGCCTCTATTCCTAAAAGTGAATCTTCTCTTTCAAAAGTTGGCCATGGTAGAAAGAAATGAACCACAGCAACAAAGTCACCCACGAGAAGGAGCAAGCATAGGCCTATGTTCTCACACTATGCATATATTTTAATGCATGCATCTTTCAGTCTAAGTAAAACTACAAAGCTTTTGAGCAAAAATAAAAATAAAAATACAAAGTTACTTCCCAGATAAGGGGGAATATCTGGGATTGGACTCTGGAGCCACCATACTCTTAACAAAATATCTATATATAAGGCTTTAATTTTAATTTCTTGGCAGTTAAGTGATACCAAATTACTTCTTTAGCAAATAAAATACTTTCCTTTCACGACCAAAAAATAGAAAATGTAATGAGTAACTAAGTTAAAATAGGAATCTGAGGCAATTTCCCATAAATCTCCACCTTAAGTAATCTTCTTTCTTGCAGTGACATCTCCACATTAATCCAAGTGAAGCTCTCTTTGCACAAGACAAACATTGTTTCTATTGGGTATACATGTCTGAGTGAAGTCCAACATTGAATAATAATGAAAATAATGAGTTATTAATATAACGAAGTTGAGATCATACCCATTGGACTTAAGTCTTTTGGGTTAAGTGTGTCTCTATATGCTATATTAACTGCTCAAGGAGCCTCCCTAAAGTGTTTATCTCTACAACAAAATGGTATTAGAGCTTAAGTGGTGAGTGTATGTTATATTAACTATACGTAATAACCTAGTAAACCACAAGCACACTTACAATCCCTCACAAATACAAACTAAGGAAAATCTCAATACATATAAATCACACCCTAAAAGTTATTAAGCATCTTCCAGCATCCAAACATAGTCACATTTTGCATATATTTCAACCCAAAATTCCTATTATGATCGTGCCCACCAAACTCTTAATAGCAATGCCTAAATATAAAACTTTAATTCCTATTTCTTAATGGAAAAGAAATACCAGACTTCTTTCTATGTATTGAGAAACACGTTCTTTCTATTGCAAGAAAAGTCTAATAAACAATCAAATCATATCATATCTATAAGGTTTTGAAAGTTCACAATTGTCCTC
This sequence comes from Quercus wislizeni, assembly GCA_023055345.1. Taxonomy (NCBI): domain Eukaryota; kingdom Viridiplantae; phylum Streptophyta; class Magnoliopsida; order Fagales; family Fagaceae; genus Quercus; species Quercus wislizeni. The sequence goes on from JALGQJ010000004.1 coordinate 31,407,294, forward strand.
ATTATCATTTCTTATGTGTGTGTGTGTAAGAGAGAGAGAGAGAGAGAGAGAGTTACAAATAGCGCTAAACTATGTTAGTTTAAACTAATTTGAACCCACCCTCTTTTTGTATAAAACAGCCCAGAATTTAACAAATTCTAATTGAATTAGGTTTCTAAACAAGTTCAAACTGAGTCAAGTATGTTCTTTTTTACAATAGTAAATATAAATCTTTTTCATTGAACTGTCCTGCATAGGTTAGTGACTAGTTTAAAACAATTTCCAATGCTCTAGTAGCCAGTCTCTGTCCCACTACCTAACAATTAAGTATTAACATCTCAACCCCTAAGGAAATAAAGGATAAAAACATAAGTATTAGATTGAAATATCAATCATCTCTTCTCTCTTTTCTTAATATAAATTATCAAACCTAGTAATAACATTTTTCCTTAATCTCATCATGTCTTCTCAATAAAATGACTAAATTTTCTAATCCATTACTAATTTTATATAGGTTGTTTACCAAGTCCCCCCCCCTCCCCCCAACCCCCCCCCCCCCCCACCCCCCAACCCAGCCCAAAAAATTGGACGTCCTAGATTTAATAATATTTCTTCACAACTTCGAAATCGTGTTTCAGATGAAATTTAACCATGGGATTCTGATCATCTATTGTCTTCAAAAAATAAAATAAATAAAACAAAACAAAATTACAATAAAATACAGTGAACAAGAAAAACCTCAATTTGTAGCTAAATGGAAACTAATCATTGCAAGATGCTAGCGCAAATCGCAACTTGTTTACTTAGTATTTTTATTTTGGATAAGTAAATAATATTTATTCAAAAAAGAATCAACAAGTACATAGGAAGTATACAAGCTGAAAGTTATACAAGAGATCTAAAATAAATTTGAAAAAGAAAACTTCCCTGCAGCTTCCATCCACTCGGCAAGGTCAATTTGCTTTTAATTCTAAAGTTTTCCGCTCACATCTTTCGAAGCTTTTTGCATTTCTTTCCCTCCAAATGCACCGCATCAAACAGTGAGGAATGGCTCTCTATATATCACAGTTTCAATGACACCCAAAAACTACCTTGCCAACAAGCTAGAAGTTTGACAACCTTTCTAAGCATCACGCACTCCGCCCCAACAAGTTTAAAAACCAAACCCCATAATTGTCTACCAATAGGGCAATGTAACATTAAATGGTCTACAGTCTCTTCATCCCTCTTGCACATACAACACCAGCTCACCAAAATAATGTTACACTTCTCAGGTTTTCCAAGTTTTCCACGGTGAGGATATTCCCCAAAGCAGCAACCCAAAGGAAAAAATCCACCTTACTAAGGACACGCAGTTTCCAAATACTCTTCCATGGGAGACTGTCACCACCTGTGGGAGCTAACACTCTAAAAAAGATTGAACCTCAAAGCCTCTCTGAATCGAAGGCAGGCTTCTAGCATAACTTATCTACTCAGCCCTCCCCACCTTAATGGAATACAGTAGATCTAAGAACATAGAGAGAGATTCCAATTCCCAATCTTGAATTGCATGATTAATCAACCCATTCTGGACATATGTTTGGTGTGGTGATTATACCCTTAAGGTTTCCTTTCCTTAATTGTTTCATATTGCTCGAAATCAGGATGCTTTTGGGAGTGCATAATGAAGAAGATAGAAACATTCTCATAATGAGGATAGAAACATTCTCGTAATCTATTTTCTAAACCTTTTTTTTTCGATAAGTAACTATGTAGCATGGGTGCGTTTCGGGATTCGGGTGCGGGTGCGGGTGCGGGACTCGGCAATTTTTGAAAAATGTGGGTGGTGAGCTGAAGGAGGGTTTAAGATTTAGTTGAAACAGTGCGTTTTGCACCTTTTTTTTTTTTTTTTTTTTTTTTGAATTTCGGCCTGAATCGGCCGTTTCGGCGGTTTCGGCCGATTCAGACCGATTCACGCCGATTCAAGCCCGAATCGGCCCGATTCCGCGCGAATTGGCCCAATTCGGAACCGCGTCAGTGCGAGTCGGCGCGAGTCGGCTTTAAAAAAATGAAAGCCACGTGGCATGACGCCGCGGGACGCGGCCGGACACGCGGGCAGCGGCGTCCCTCGCGCGTCGCCGCATCCCGCCGCGTCGGACGCGGGTGCGGCACCTCTGGTGCCGCGTCCGTGCTTCACAGATAAGTAATGAAAATTTTATTAAAAAACGAAAAACAGCCAACCCAAGTACATTGGAAATGTACCATGGGGGCACAAATCAATAACCAAGATTACAACGATCAAGTAAAACAAGAAGGTAAGAACAAGAAAAATGACAAAAGACCACACTCCAATCAAGGAGAGTGTTAAAAAAAAGACTTAATCTCTAACATAGAGCGTTCACATCCCTCAAAGCTTCTAGCATTTCTTTCGCTCCAAATACACCATAACAAGCAATGAAGCACAATTCTCCACAACTCTATGTTTCTATGCCGTCCAAACATATCCTGCCAAGACTCAAACAACTCAATAACCTTGTGAGGCATAACCAATGAATTCCAAATAAACAAAACACCAACGACCACAACTCACAAGCAATGGGGCAATGAAGAAGAAGATGATCCACTGGCTCCCCACAATTCTTACACATATAGCACCAATCAAGAACTAGCACACGTCGTTTGCGAAGGTTATCTGTTGTTAAAATTTTACCTAAGGAAGCAGACCATGAAAAGAAAACTACCCTTGGAGGAACCTTCGATTGCCATATCATTCTCCAAGGGAAGGATAAGAGCGTAGGAGGGTAGAAAGAAAGATAGAATCCTCTAACCTCAAAACCTCTACTCCTTGCTGGCTTCCAACAAACCCAATCCGGACCCAATCCCCGTACCTTCGAAGAGTAGACCATATCCATAAACAAATCAAAGGATTCTTGTTCCCAATCTTGTGGAGGACGACGAAATTTAGCATCCCAATGAATCCTCCCACTAGAACAACACATAACCTCCGCTACCGAAGAATCCTTTGTCCTACTAATACAATAAAGTTCCGCAAAAGCCTCTTGGAGAGTACGATCTCCACACCACACATGCTTCCAAAACTTCACTCTAGTACCATCCCCCGCATCAAACAAATGGAGTTTAGAAAAATTCATCCAAGCACTTATAATATGTCTCCACAAGCTAACACCATAAGCACTAGTCACCTTTTTTGTGCACCAACCACCCCAATCATTCCCATATTTCACCTCAATAACCCTCCTCCATAGAGAATCGGTCTCCATGCCATACCTCCATAACCATTTTCCTAACAAGGTAGAATTAAAACTCCTCAATCGTCTAATGCCCAACCCTCCAACCTGCAGCGGCTTACAAACTTGAGCCCAATTGACTAAGTGTAGTTTAGATTCACCACAAATACTATTTTCTAAACCTGCAAAATTCCTAAAGTGTATATCCCATCTATTACTTAGATAAAAAGATTTTGTACATGAGTTGGTAGCCTAATGAGAGTCCATTTTATGATTAAGATATTAATTGCCACATCATTTAAAAATTTCAAACAACATGAAAATTCGTACATGGTTAGATTTGTAATATTTAATTTAAACCATAAAATTGATCAATCTCAAATGAGACGATCATTTTCAACTAACCCATAGGCAATGCAACTATTTTGGACAAAGGAGCTCATTGTGCTCTCAGTCTCTCACTACTAGTTTTCTTCACCAGTTGTGACAAAAGAATAATTAGAACTCGAATATTAGATGCCACTTAAACTTGGTTTATGGAATAATAGTTAGTAGAAATTTTTCATTTCCTTAAGTGACAGACTAGATGGCCCATCCCAACATTCCAATCCTTTTGGCCGGTTGCAACTTGATGGTGGAAATTTGTCACCAAACAAGTCTATGTAGGGAGAAAGTTTCAGACGCACCAATCTTATACAGCATCTCTCTCATTGACATGTGGGTCCCACATGTCAATGAGAGAAAAGCTATATAAGACCAGCATATACCATCCCTAATGCAGGACTCCCCCCCCCCCCCCCAAAAAAAAAAAAATCCATTTGAGTGGGACCCACACAAAGTTGTATCATTTTGACAAGTTCATGTGATTTGAGTCTGTTTTACTTGGAGAAGATTGTAATACTTTTTTGCAAGTGCTAACCTTGTGCATTGTTATGAAGGGTTCAAATTCAATAAGAAAATGAAAATGAAGAGACAATTCATTTGTTTTGGAATGGTTTTTCTATATCTATAATTATCGCAGTAATACACTGATAGAAATATCAAATTTTTTTTCTTTTTTCTTTTGGGTAAGTACAAATCTCTACTAGGGTTAAAAATATATATTATTATTATTATTATATTTTCCCATTATACATTTTGTAACAAAAATTCTTTAAAAGGGAACTTACTCACAACTGACCAATAAACAACTATCAATCAATATTTATATTTTATTTTTGATATATATATATACCATTGAAGTAACATGTATACAGGTTAATTAAGGAATTCTACATGAAGGCATGCATTCATAACATGGAGGAAAACTATAGGTAAAATGTTACCTTAAAATATGAGAGGCCATTTGTAATATTAACCCTAAACCATAAATTTGTTCATGTACAATCAACCCTATTATTTGAGATTATTTTGCAATATCCCCCGAATCAATATCTAAATTAACAATCTCGTTAAATATAAATAAATAAATAAAATATATATCAAACATATTACTAGGCTGATTTTGGTGGACACTACAAATTAATAAAACAAAAATATCAATTTCTTAGGTTGAAATTCTATCTTATCTATCCAAAAAAAGAGTATATCAGTTTGGACATATTAATGCATCTAACCACACAACCAGCCAACTAATTTTGAATGATGAGAGAAGCATAGTAAATTTTTTTTTTGATAGGTTGAAGCATAGTAAATTAATCTTACCTAATGAGTTGATTGTAAAAATTTAGAATAAATACAATTAACTCAAAAACTGTACAGAAAGAAAACACACAAGAAGGACAAAAAAAAGGTGGGCGGTGGAAGAAATATTGAAAAGACAGAGGATACAAATGCAACAAACATCAACTCTTCCACCATACGAGACATATAAACGATCAATCCTAGAAGAATAGCTAACTTTGGACGACAACAAAATCATTAAAAAGGGGGGAAAAAGCTAGAGTGTAATAAGAGTATAGCATAGTATATACGCACCACCAATAAGCAGGCTCTGTGAGTGTGATATTCCAAACCCTGACATTCTTACAGTCAATGAAACCAACAAGCCTGGGTCTACACTCATCTCCTAAACAAGCTCCGGTGGTGTTCCAACTCACCATCACGTTCTTCCTCTCATTAAACCTCTTCACAAAACCCAAACCATGTCCATCCACCACGCCTCCACCGGTGATCCCCACATCACTTGCGTTCTCCGCCACCACCACGTACCATTCCCACAATTCTTTTGGGTAGTCCTCCATTTTTGTACCACCCAGCAAGGTTGCGTTTTCTTTTATGTCCAAGACAACACCGGATTTGAGGAACAGGGTTCTAGTGAGGTAGGTTCCGGGAGGGAACGTGACGTGGCATTGGGTGTGGTGGGAGGTGGGGCAGGCTTTGATGGCAGATTGGATGGCAGCTGTGTCGTAGTGGAGGCCGTCGCCGGTGGCTCCGAAGTCAGTGACTGATAGTGAGTAGGGGTGGTATATGGAGAATGGGAGATGGATTGTGGATGCGGTGGCTGGGTGTGATTGGTGGATTGAGATTAAGAGCAGGATGAGGAGGAAGAGTTGAAGGAGTAATGGCCCTAATGGGGTTGCCATTTTTAGTTTCTTACTTGCACCCATGTCTGTTATTAAGCAAATTCATCTCTCCATAGCCAAAGGTAAAACAAGTGCATCCAATCCAAAACTGCAAAGTCATTGAAATGTATTAGAGGAGTGAACAGTGAGGAAAAAAAAAAAGAGCATAGGAACTTATATCACAAAACTAAATTGAGTTGATTAGCACAACACTGAAACATGCACAAACAATTAACAAAAGTTTTGTCATAGCTTTTTATACTATAACTTTCTCATTTTGCATTTTCTTTTTTTTCTTTTTTTCTTTTTTTTTGCTGAATCTTTCTCATTTTGCAATTAAGATTTAAGAGTGAACAAACATAGAGTTTTAAGAAACCATGGCCTCTGAATATGTAAATTGCCTAATGTAAAGTAAAATGACCAAATAGACAAGGCACAAACTTCAATAAATTATTAAGTCGTCCAACCACTGTAGGTTAGTAGAACTCAGTGCATTAAAAATGCCACCAAGAACAACAATAAGAAAGAAAATGTCAACCTCAAGTCATTGTGCTTCATTAGAAACTACTGAAGACAGAGAAGAACAAGATTAGATTCTACAGATCATTCATGCATTTCATCAAGAATAATATAACCTTGTACTTCAATGCATCCATCCCGTTCTCTTGCAATTCATCTAACAAAGCTCCACCAGTTTTGACAACACTCTTCGATCTGTGAAATAATATTGGGAAAAAAGGCATGACCATTACAAATGCATTCAGAGTAAATAAATAAATAAATACAATAAGGACAAGTCATTAAGGTGACCTGGTGAATAGACACAAAATTAGCAGTTTTTAACACTAAGAAAGTTCATGACACATGCATAGAGTCGCTTGTATCCAATCTTAAGGCTAATAACTTGTTATAGTTTAGATATAACAATATCTTTTCTTGACTGAGCTTGTCTAAGTCAAACGAAAGATTGTTCCAGGCAATACCTATACATGTAGCAAAGAGGTTAAGATAATTTTCAAATTTTACATTCACATATTATAATAGAAGGCAATGTAGTGATATTGTGTAGCACTTTTTTTTTGATAGGTATAGTGATATTGTGTAGCACAAGACAACATTATAATATATTTATAAGTACACAAGTCTTTTGGAGAGACGTAACTACACAATGCACCCATAAATCATATCATTAGATTGACATTTGATAATAATCATAATATCAAATAGATTAGATGGCCATAAAGTATTTAAAAGCCTAAACCAAGATGTGTGTGTTTGTGGATGAATAAATAACAGAGAAAGAGGGGTCCTTAGTTTGGTTGCACCGTGAGTGGTTGCTATCTCATGCACTGTCAAAGGCAATCAACAAATTTACTGATGCAAAAAACTGCATTATCCTTTGGTATAAGGAGAAAATTAATGTATTTGCAAAAAAAGTATTGAAGTAGCAGCCAGAAGAATTTTTCAATGAATTTACTAGTATTACTGCCAATGAGGTCTTATTTGGCATTAACAAATAATCAGAGTACCTGGGCTATCAATGACAAACTATATCTTTGAAAGAGATGAATAGCTTAAGTTGAGAAATGACTGATAGTGCAGTATTATTGCAGACAAATGGCCAATATACACACACACACACACACATACATTGAAACCAACATATAGACCAACATATGGTTTGAAGATTCCTTTTGATCTAGGATGACAATAATGCAACAAATCTCTCAATAAATAGTCATGAAAAAATGGACTGGTGGCTATGTTAGAGATGGTGGCTCATATTCTGAATGAGAAAATATTACAGGTCTTATAAAATTTTTCCTCATGAGATTTTTTCCAGCCACAAATTTTCTGCATACTTATACTGCTAAGTCCTCTTGGATAAATTAATAAGTTACTCTTTGCTTTAGAAAGGAGATAACCCATGCTTGATGCTCACATGCATACTCTTCTTGGTTGGGAAGATTTATACTTTTTAAAGAAATGTTTTCATTTTTGCCAAAAATTGATAACCCTCCTCTCCCAATTATACAGAGCTTTAACTCTTGAAGGTGAAAATCAAAAAATCCAGTCCCTTCTATTTTTAGCGGAGCATTGGATTGTCGGAGCTTGAATACACAGAATAACCCATCCTAACTATATTAAACAAAGAGCATGATTAGAAAAATTCAGCCCATGTTTAGAAACTTAGCAAGACAGACCACCCCAACTCTCCTCCCGGATGAAAGAAATTTATAGAGCATGCCTGAGATATTTGACGGATAAACAAGAACTCAATGACAATCTTAGAGATATTAATGAAGATTGTGTTCTTTGGGGAATTTTGTCAAACACAGGAGTGGAGTGCCCATAAGGTTTAGGTTTCGGTGTTCATGGAATTCGTGAGACTTGTCCCAGAAACACCCAAATCCTTCTTGTTTAAAACTCATATTAAGTTGAATTATCCACCAAAATAAATCATCATACACAAACCAACTATCATCAAAATCCAACACAACCTACCCAGACTACATGATCAAACAATCAGAGAAAAAATTGATAGATAATAGTTACCAGATAAGCTTTTGGAGAGAGAAAGAAAGCTTGTGAAGTCAATCTCTGGTTCGAATTGCTCCCGCAATGCAAGATATAATGCTATTTAGATTTTTGATTTGAGAGAGAGAGAGAGAGGAGGGGGCCGGGGGGACTACGGTAATCTTATCTTCTTATCTATAAAAAGCGGCAATGCCGCTACAGTGCTTTGGCACTGTGCACTCAGTGTGTTTGCACTGTGCAAGCACTGTAGCGGTAACAGTGCTGTGGTGAGTCCTCTCTTTTTTTTTTTTTTTTAACCCTTTTGTTTAAGTTTTGCACGGTAACTACAGTGCCAAGCGGCAAGCGGTACTGTAGCTACAGTAGTTTATTTTTTTTAGTCTTCCGTATGTATTTTTTTTTAATATATTGTTGTACTGACACAACAAATTTCACAATATTTTCACAATTATTGAAGTGTCAATTTCTTATAAGTCAAAATAAAATAATAAAATATGAAATTGTGACCAACCACAACTGAAAATAAATATTTTGAGAAAATGTTGTGACACTTGTTAGTACAGTATTTTTCAATGTAGCTACAAGCCTACAATACCAAACGGCACCGTAGCTACAGTGCTTTTTTTTTAAGTAATCTGTTTGTGTTTTTTTTTTTTTTAATATTTATGTAAGTTGATATATATATTATTATTATGACACAACAAATTTTGTAATATTTTTACGATTATTGACGTGTCAATTTCTTACAAATCAAAATAAAATAATAAAATATGAAACTGTGACCAAGTATAACTAAAAATAAATGTTTATAATAAAAGTACGAATGCGCGCACAGTGTCTTGGCACTGTACATCCAGTGCTTTTGCACTTTGCAGCATTGTAGCTACATCAGTGCTTTGGTTTAGTTAGTCTTTTTTTTTTTTCAATAATCGGTTTGTGTTTTTTTTTTTCTTTTAAATATTGATGTAAGCTGACATTTATATTGTTATATTGACACAACAAATTTCATAATATTTTCACAATTATTAACGTGTCAATTTCTTACAAGTCGAAATAAAATAATAAAATATGAGGCTGTAATCAACCACAACTGAAAATAAATATTTTAAAAAAAAATGTTACAGCACTTATTGTTATCACAATTGTTAAAATCTTAGTTTCTTATATATCAAATAAAAAAAATGCTAAATCCACAACATTTTAACATTAATTTCACAATAAATCATAGTTAAGTTGTTATTGATGGATAGCACTAGAGCTACAGTGCTTTTGATTTATTCAACTAACATTGTAGCTACAGTGCCTAAAGTTTTTTTTTTTTTTTTTTTTTCCAATAATCAGTCTGTGTTTTTTTTTTTTCTTTGAAATATTTTTGTAAGCTGGCATATATATTGTTATACTGACACAACAAATTTCACAATATTTTCACAATTATTAACGTGTCAATTTCTTACAAGTCGAAATAAAATAATAAAATATGAGACTATGATTAACCACAACTGAAAATAAACGTTTTGAGAAAATGTTACAACACTTATTATTATTACAATATTTTCACAATTGTTGAGATCTCAGTTTTTTATAGATCAAATAAAAAAATGCTAAGTCCACAACATTTTAACATTAATTCCTACCGTGCCTAAAGTTTTTTTTTTCCCCCAATAATCAGTTTGTGGTTTTTTTTTTTTTTAAATATTTATGTAAGCTGGCATATATATTATTAGACCAACACAACAAATATCACAATATTTTTACAAATATTAAAGTATCAATTTCTTACAAGTCAAAATAAAATAATAAAATATGAGACTGTGACCAACTACAACTGAAAATAAATGTTTTGAGAATAATAACAATGTTATCAATTTAAAACCAATAATAACTTGTCATTTAGAATTTGTTCTAAAAATGTTATGAATGTAGCATTTCTCTCAAATAAAATAAAAAAAATATCTATTCGGATCCTTAAAATGAAGATATTGTGAAAATATTGTGATATTTTATTGTATTCTTAAACTTCTTTTTTAATATAATCAAATTAGGTGAGCCAAAATTCACGATTTCACATAAAATTTATATTAATTTTCTCATTATTGGGGCAGCACTGCCTTGCACGTGCAGCCAACGCTAGTGATATATAAAAATTTTAACAATTTCATAGCAGAGTTATTATAAGAAGCGGATCATGTTTATTAACCAACAGATTTTTTTTTTTTTTTTTTTTTTGGAAAACGGTGAAAAAAATACAAAAATATGCGTAATATTATTTAAAAACTAAAAACATGTATTTAAGTAAACATACCAAACGAGGCTTTAATAATAAGAGCACTAGTAATAGTGATGTTAAAAAACTAAATAGCTATTTTTAGCACCACTATATACAAAAAATGTAATACATCAGTGATAGTATAGATAAAATTTTTACCTATTCAGTTGCAGTGCACAGCTATTTATAGGTAAAACTTTTACCTACTCAGCTACAGTGTACAGCTATTTAGAACATCTCCAATAGTCTATGCAAAAGCAAAATATTCTCTATAATAGAGAATGAGACCAAAAAAAGCCACTCCAATGGATTCTCTATACCCAAAAAAAATTTTGACTCATGAACAGTAGCTCATCAAGTCTGATAGGCTACTGTTCATTCTTCAAATTTTTTTTTCTATTATAATAATCAAGTGTTGAATAAAAAAATATTGGAAAATGTGTAATTGTTAAAAAAATAATAAATAATGAATGAAGAAATAATATTTAAATGAGATAGAGAATGGGATAGAGAATCTGTTGAAAAGTGTATTTGAAAAAATGTGTAGATATAGGTTAAAGTCACTATTCATTCTCCAAACAGTACAAAAATTTGATGAATTTGCTGGAGATGCTCTTATGATTGTGCACTGTTAGCTCAAAAGCTAAAATCAAATAATATATTTTATTATCTCTCTCGATAAAATTATATATATTTTTTCTCATTCTGTTTTTTCCTCTATTCCAGCATTCTCCACTCTCACCCAAGCTCCGATTCATCATCTTCCTCACCTAAGCTCACTTTTCAATCAGCCATCACCGCCGACCCAAGCACCATCACCGACTGAAGCACTCTCTCCCTTAACTGCTCTCAAATCTCCACCGTTCATCCCATCGCCCCTTCCATCATCCACCATGTCATCAAGAAATGTAGTGGGGTCCGCCACAACATCCCTTTCCTCCAAACCCTATTGTTCTTCAATTGGGCCATAGCCCACGATATTCCAGCCCAGTCCCCCGATCCTTACAATGAAATGATCAACCTCACCGGAAAAGTTCGCTAGTTCGACTTGGCTAGGCAAGTCATCGATTTGATGAAAGCCATCGTGCATATCTTGTGTTTGTGTTGTGTTTAATCAAATGGAGGACTATGGAGGCGATTCTTGTGTTTGTGTTGCGACTGGTTTGGGGTTGTGTTTGTGTTTGGGGTTGCTGTGTGTCTATGGTGGCGGTGGTGTCGGGGTGGTGGTGGTGGGGGCGGCACCGTGAGTGCTTGAAAACAGTGAAAAAATAAATAAATAAATGAATTGTTTAATGTAATAGATAAATTATTTTATTGTGTTGTTTATATTATTTTATTGTGTTGAAAGTTAAAATAAAACCACTGATGTTGAGTATTTTGTAAAGTGAGAAGGTAAAGTAGATAAAGTAACTTTTTATGGAGCCATATTGCTAAAGCTCCACCAAAACTCCACCAATGTAGATGTTTTAAGGTAGGTTAATGAATTAATCATCCATTTAAAGAAATTTTTTATAAAATATTGAAAAAAGTTGTGAAAATAGTTTATCACTTTTATGCTTTTACATAAATAAAAATAAAAATAAAAAGTTTACTAACATTCGCCCAAAAGGCATACCACATACACTAATAAAACCCTAATAATAAAACCATGTTTTTGATTAATAAAAAAGAACAAGAAATATTCTTAATGCCATGTTAGGAGGGATAAAAAACAAGGCGTAAATGCACTTTTGGTCTCTACATTTTTGGGTCATTTCTATTTTGGTCCCTACATTTCTATTTTACCACTTTTAGTCCCTAAAATGAAAAACATGTTCCATTTTGGTCCTTACCATTAGTCCACTAACGAAAATTGCTTATATGGCAAATGCAGTGCATTGCTGGCACATTAACTGCTGATGTGGCCACAACATTTTCACATCATTTTTACAACAAATCTGAAGTAGCTGGTTGTTGTTGTTCTTGGGGCAAAATAGTAATTTTAGTGTTAGGTTCAAATTTGAACCAATAACAACTAATCATCTATGATTTGTTGTAAAATTATTGTGGATATAGCACCCATCTTAAAAAAATAATAAAAATTTTGATGGGCATTTAAAAAATGCCATGTTAGCTTTTAAATATTAAAAAAAAAAATTATTAATCAATTTTAGCAGTATAAAAAAGGAAAACATAGAATTGAAAACTATAAAATACATAAATTTACATCTAATTCATTTTGAACAAGAACACACAAAAACACAATCACAGATTTAAACACCAACCTAAGAACATAAGAGCACAAACCCAAAACCAAACACAAAAAACACAAACTCAAATTTAAACATTAACACAAGATCACAAACACAAAGAACACAATAACAAACATAAACTATTTACTCTCAAAATAAATGCCACATCAGATCCAGAAAATCAAACAAACCCAAAAAATCATACAAACCCATCAAGAACACACAAGAGCACAAACTCAAAAAAATTATACAAACCCAGAAATCAAACACACAAAAAAAAAAAAAATCATAAAAGAATATTGTACAAAACAAAATCAATCCATATATATATATATACTCAAACCAAATTATCCAAAAGAAAAAATAGATTTAAATTTGAAAATTAAATCAATACAATCATTAACAAAATACCCACAGAATTGAACAAACCCAACTCAATCCCTCAACCATACCAACACAAACCCACCGATCGGACCCAACACAAACCCACCAATCCCTCGCCAACACAAACCCATCGATTAGACCCAACACAAACCCACCAATTCCTCAACCATACCAACACAAACCCACTAATCGGCTAAGCACCAAGATAGAGGGAGAAAGAAGAAAAAGAAGAAGAAAGATCGGCTAAGCGTTATACCACGCAATTGTACGTTTTTGAATCAAAATGCAAAACTCCCAACGTTTGGCATTGCCATTTTTTAGTAATTGCATTTTCAAAAATGCCAAATTTAGTGTTTTGGAAACAAAAATATAGTCGAACCTTTTCGAAACCACAATTTTAAAAACTCATCACAATCCAAATTTGAAGGGTGTCAATACCTAAAATATCCTCAAAATTTTGTTGAATGACAAAAATATTGCTTAATGACAACTTGTACATGCTACTTCTTGTTGTTCTCTTCTCTATGCAAGTTGCAATGCAACATTACAGCAAAGCTCCAATGGTAGCTAAGACACACTGGGAAGAGGCTTCTAAACTTGGTGTACCCAAATCGCATGTAGCAATATATATTGGAAGTAGAAAGAAGAGCATTGGCAGAGCCTCAATTGCACTATCTGCATGCTCAATCACCACAATTAGATGACACCATTGCTACAAGCTCTTTCTTTCTCCCTCTCCCGTTAGTTTTTCACTACGTTATTTGTGATTTAGGTTTCAACTTTTCAAATCTATTTTGTTTTAGTGGTTTGGGGGAAGTTATATTATTATTGAGATTGGTGAACAACTGATTCTCAAAAGGAAAAAAAAGAAAGAAAGAAAGAAAGATTGGTGAACAGCTATAGTGGTGGGGTGACTATAATTTGACTAATTTTATGAGTGTACTTTGTTGTTAGAGTTGTGTCCTAGTTTGGTAATTTACACTCAAACAATAATTTTAGGCAAATATAGATCAAATGCTTAGTTGACAAAAAAAAAAACTTCTTTTCAATGTTCTCATAAGTTTTGCCAAACACTTGTACGTGATTTTAAAATTTGTGTTTTTAAAACGCACATTTTAAAAATGATCATTTTTAAAAACGCACTTTTTAAACCAACTTATTCAAATAGACCTTTATTCAAATATAATTCATACGCGCAAAGGTAAATAATAGTTTCGTTTAAGACATAAAATTATAAATCTGCAACAAAAACCTCCCTAGAGTACACTTCATCATAAGATCCAAACCATCATAAATGACAAATTTACTTCGTCATAATGTTAAGATCAAAACCATGAGGTTGTACATTTGGCCCTTAATTAAAAGTAAAACGAAACTCACTACAATTCTTAAGTTATGTTTGGTAACAGTTTTTGTTTTTTACTTTCAAAAACTTGTTTTTGAAAATAGAAAGAAAAAACAATTTTATTGTATTTTTGAAATCAAAAACATGTTTGGTTAGTTGAAAGAAAAAAAAAATCATTTTTTGAAGAAAAAAAAATTGTTTGGTAATTTTAATGATGCTGAAACAAGATTCTATACTTTTTATAAAAGGCAAATGAAAATTATTATCCAAATATGAAAATGTAGCACGTAGGGTAATTGCAAATTTACAAAGAAGCTAAATGTTATATAATTTATATTCTATGTGCACAAAGTTATATGGTATCATGTGTACTTGTTGTACACACTTGCATGAATAGTGTATAATATTGTGCGCTCTACATGAATAGTAAGAATAAACCAATAATTGTTCTTTTGACATTAATATATATATATATATATAGTGAGAACCAGCCCGGGAACAAGTCAACATTGCACATGGAGAACCACCAATAATTTTTTTTTTTTTTTAAAGCTGAATGTAAGTGTTGTTTCTTGTTCCCATGTGTTTTCTAGCTTTTGTAGACATTTTTCCAAGCAAATATTTTTTTTAATATCATTGATTTAAAAAATAATAATAATAAGATGCCGGACCCAAAAAATATTCTCATTTGGTCATCTCTTTTTGTTCTATTTTTATGTACCATGGAAGCATTTTTTTTTAGGTCTGAAACTTTATGAAAACTTATAATAATAATAATAATAATAATAGATTATTGTTGAATGAATAGAAGAATTAACGGTTTCCTTTGTTGGCCGTGACTGTCAGCAGCGCATTATGGCCGGCCATCCTTGAATAAAAGTAAATTTCCAAGTCATGGAAAACTGCAAAATGGGTGCACAGTGCACACAGCAAACTACCATTCAAGTTTTTTTAAAACAAAAATGGGTACATCTAATTGTGTTATACGCTAAACATATAGTATATCCATCGGTTTTACGTATGAACACCGCGGTGTTCTTATGTAAAACCGATGGATATACTAAATACATGGATACAAATCAATCACAAAAGGCAGTTTCATGTTAAGCATTAATTTATTATTGGTAAAAAAAAGCATTAATTTATTAAAGGCAGAAAGTATCCATCGGTATCCTATGTTTATAAGAGCTTTTATGTTTAACTAGTGTGGGTGGCACATTCAAAGCATGTGTGTGAAAAAATTAAAACAGTATTTTTATTTGAAAAAAGTATGAAATTTTATACATAAAAAAGGTATGTTATACAAAGTTAATCTCATTCGTATAAGAATTTTGATACCTATTTGTTAAAGACAATATCTACTTATTAAAAACTTCTAAGAATGATAATAAATATCATTATCTTCCAACAATAAGCAACTGAGTTTTGCTAAAATGTTATCACAATATTTAAAATTTCACAATAAATGATGTTATATGCTACAATTGAAACTTCAACTATACACAATGAAAATGTTTTCATTCATATTTACTTCTTTATCATTCTACATTAGCCTAGGTGCAATCTTTAGCTTAATTAGTTTTTAATGAACATCCATTTTAGGCAAGAAAAGGTAAATAAAAAAATAAAAAAAAAATAAAAAAAAATTTAAAAAAAAAAGATAACAAAAGGCAAGGAAATTAAATATCTTATTTTACCATTTCAACTTTCTAAACTTTACCATCATCTAAAACTCAAAATACATGAAGAAAATTTTTGGGATGTTAAAATTTAGGAGGAATATTTTAGACATTAAACAATGAAATATTTTAAGAAGCATAAGTTTTCATTAGAGTTTAATTAAGAGAATAATAATATAACATATTTGTTCTTTTTTCCAAAATATTAAAGGGGAAATTGCTTGATTTTAAAGTTTAAGAAGGAATTGTGAATTACCCTAAACATAAATGATGAAAAGTATTTTAATCCTAAGTTTTTGTTTTGTTTTGTTTTGGTTTTGTGTGTGTGTAAAACTATGTGTTTTTACTTAAAATGGTGTAGAAAGAAAAAAAAATACAAAAAATCAACCTAACAAAACTGTACATGAAACAGTAAATTTTGGCTCAACAAAAATAGACTAATAAAAAAAAAAATTCTAGAAACACAAAGAATGATACAACATTTTCATATACCATTATAACTTTGTTATATTTTACTTTGACTTGTAAAGAATTGACACCTCAACAATTGTGAAAATATTGTGATGACAACAAGATATCTTAACATTTTTCACAAGAGAAATATTATGTCAACGATATTTTCATTACAAATTATAAGTAGTAGATTGTTACGGGTTGTTATTGGTGAGCAAAAAATTAATTTCATTGGTAAGGTTAAATTAGAACAACAATTTACCACCTAACATTTTGATACCATTCATGAGTCTCATTGTACTATTCAACTAACTTTTAACATTTTTTTATTTTTATTTTTATTTTTTTACATTTTCAACAAAAAATTTTCAATTTCAGCTAAATAAACTGTTCCTAAACGGACCATAAATTATAGTTTTTCACGTAAATAAAACCAAACTAGACAATATTAAGATATTATTCAATGTGGTTCTTAATCCACAGCCCCCTACGAGAGGACGTAGGAACCTTCTTAGGCATGTTTAAGTGTGAGTGGTCCTATGACCAACTAACTTGCAAAAAAAATGTATACATACATTTATAAAAATTATATATTAAATTAACATATTGTAACTACCCTAATAAAAATGTTAGTTACTTTGACTTGAGAATCACAAAAGTTTGGGTTCAACAAAATAAGAGTAATGCTACATTGACAATATTTTCACAATAATTTTATTACAAATTTATGTGGTAAGATTCTAATTTGGACCTAATATTGACATTACTTTTATATCCACCAATAATAGCTTTTCGTATAAGATTTGTTATAAAAATGTTATGGACATAGTATTACTCCAATAAAAATTATGGTCTCTCAAACATAATCCTTTAACCCCTTTAAAAAAAATTTAATAGCTTAAACAACATCAATAATTATTAGCCTAAATAACCCAAACAAAAACAAGACTAGACTAAACAACAACAACAAGTGAACAAATTATTCAACAAAATGCCTATTTAAAAACAAAAAGAAAAAAATTTCTCATCATTCAAATTTGTAACTCATTTAGCCATTCAATAAAAATAATTCATAATTTCATTTTTCCAAAATAATTCATAATTTCATTTTTCCTTGAAAAAAATGTATCAAGAGAAATATTGTAGTTCATGAGTTCTTCTTGGTGGCAACAGTAGTTATACTCCTTTTGGCTTTGTAGTTACAACCATTTTTCTTTCCCTAGCGACTTGACTTTTAGTTGTACCAAATATTATCTCTCTCTATCTCCATTTTACTCTTCTATATTATCATTTTAAATTTTCTTACTTTATAATTCTCATCTCAACATTCTTAATTACATTTTTATTTATTATCAATACATTTTTTTTTCTTTTTCTCTTTGTTAGTAGAAAGAAATTGTAATACTTTATATATTTGCACTTTTTTTAAGAGGCTGATATATTCAAGTTATCTTTTTATTAGATTTCGTATAATTTAAATTTCGTGGTGACACCATAAAAAAATTTCTAAAGCTACTACTCCTCCTGTAACAATAAGGGTGTGTTTGTTTGGAGGTGAAATAAGGTGAATGGAAAACTTTGGAGGAAAAATGGAAATAAAAACTCTTTTGAAGTGTGTTTGGTTGTGTAGGGAGGAAAGAAAATAAATGATGGGACGTAGGTGTTTTCTCCTCGGGCCCACCAAAAAGTTCTCCCCAAAATGGGAGAAATTTTAAGGTTCTCATGGTGGACAAGTGACGTGATCTACTATTCCACTAAAAGACTCTCATTTGTTTAAGGAATGATAGACAAGTGACGTGGTCCATCAAAGAACTATATAATTTCTCTCAAAATGGAGAGAAAACTAAGTGGGGAAGCTCATTCATGAGCTTCCAAAAATACAAATCACATTGGATTCCACCTCCAAAGTGTTGGCTTTTTTTTTTTTTTTTTTTAATATATATATATTTTTTATTTTTACTTTAATGAAGGGTCCATCTACACATAATTTTTTTAAGGCAAAAATACAAAACTGACCCTCTAACTTTTTCAGTTTTTCATTTAAGTCCTCTAATTTTTAGTTTTGTCAATTCAGTCCTTTAACTTTCAATTTTTGTCAATTCAAGGTTCTGTTACAACCCAGTTAGTGCTGCCGTTAGATATACTTAAAATGACATTTTTTTGCTCTTTTATTTATTTATTATTATTTGTTTATAAATTCGGAATTAAAAGAAAATAAGAAAAATCTGAAAAAAAAAAAAAAAAAAAAAAGAAGGAAAAAGAAGAGGGGAATGACGTCGTTCCCAAGCTCCCTATATCCTCCCACTCCCACAACTTCTCCACCTCCCACTCCGAATTCCTCCCCTTTCGATTCAAATATTTCTTCGGTGGCGATGACCGAATTTTCAACCAAACCGGATCTGATACCCCAAAATCTCTCTCCCTCAACTCTTTATATTCCCAAAAGACCGCTTCTAATGGCGTTCTCAAGGTCAGAGCATCATTGTATATTCGAAACCCGGTTGTGTACTCTGTTTTTGGTAGGCCTAAATATCAAAGCTTGCTATGTATTAGGTATTGGGGACCAAGAGGGTTTGGTCGGTTTGACGATGTGGTTTTTTTAGATTTTTCCCCTTATTTTATTATTTATTTATTTTATTTATTTTTTTCAGATTTTTCTTATTTTCTTTTAATTCCGAATTAAAAAAAGAAAAGAAAAAGAGAGCAAAACATCGTCATTTCAAACATATCTAACGGCAGCACTAACTGGATTGTAATGGAGCCTTGAATTGACAAAAATTGAAAATTAGAGGACTGAATTGACAAAATTGAAAGTTAGAGGACTAAAATGAAAAACAGTGAAAATTAGAGGGTCAATTTTACATTTTTGCATTTTTTTTTTTGAAGTAGAATATATTACTTTTTGTTTTATTTAATAAGGATATGATGGTAAATTTATACAAACTTTATTTTCAACCAAATAAAAAAGTTTTTAATTCCTCTATTTTTCTACCATTCCAACCAAACACAAATAAAAGAAACTAAATACTTTTCTGTCCTCCTACTTTTTCATCTCTTCTTTGTTTTTTATCCTCTCACTTTTTCATCCTCTCAACCAACAGACCCTAAATTAGAAAGAGAAGAAAATGAGCTAACAAAGTGCATGTTCAAGTTCTCCAAGGAAAAAGGCTTTACTAAATGAATTTTACAAATTTTTTTTCCACGTAACCATATATAATGAAAACTACGCATTCACATCCCTCAGTATTAAATTTCCCAATACTTTAAAGGGGTACATATAATATATCTACAACTGCAACTCCAAAAAAACATTTCCTTTTTCGAGTGTACTAAGCCACTTATTTCATGATCTTTACAAAAGAAAAAAGGACTAAAGAACAAAAAACGGAAGAGAACAATATCAAATAATAAACCTACAAAATTTTTCAAGAAGAAACTGGCCTCCATAATCATTATTTGGGAAGCCAATTCAAGTTGATATCTTTCTTAGCCACTTTTACCTTTAAATTTGAGAGGAATTCCTTGAAAGGCTCCCATAACTTGGCCCTCTCTTCATCACATACCACAAACTTCAACTGCTGGAGCTCCATAATTGATGGTGGCAATTGATTCCGCAACCTCAAGCACTCTTTCATGTGGAACTCTGTTAAACTATGCAACTTACCAATGTGTTTTGGCAACTTGCAAATGCTTAGGCAGTCAGATATGTCAAGAATGCTCAACTTATGGAGACTTTTGATTGACTCTGGCAACTCTGACAATTCGGTACAAGACATAAGCCTTAGCACTTCTAAATTTGTTAAGTTTCCAATTCTTTCGGGCAGTAAAGGCAACTTATGACAATTGGTGATCCTAAGTTTTTTCAGGGGGAGAACCTCACACAACCATCCAGGCAATTCCACCAGATCATTGCAATAGTCAATGTTTATCTCCATTAGATTTGGCAATGAATCTGAAACCTGTATGGTTGAATTCCCAAAAGCTTGACCAATATTACACATAAATAAAGATAATTTCTTCAAACTCCTCAATAACACAAGGGTATTGCATAGGGAAGGAATCGAAACCTTCTCTAATCTAATTCTCGTTAGATTGGGGAGGGACCTGAGTAGCTGAAATTTGCTTAATTCAGCAGGATAGAAACCATAATTAGTGACAACTATAACCTTGAGTTTAACCATTTTCTCCACAAACTCGGGTAAGGCATAATTCCTTGTTTGAAAATTCAGAACTAAAGCCTCAACTTCGGGTGCTTGAATGTTGCACCAACTTGACGAAAACAATTCATCTGCAAGAAAAATATTCTATATGGTGTAAAAATATACTCAATTTTACGTTACAATGCATGTGTGCAAGTTTGTGTGTATCTCTGTTAGGGAGAAAATTAACCAACCAGTTGAGATAGATAATAAGCGTGCATTAATGAGTTGTTGCTTCTGTTCCGTCCACCACTTTGGTGGATTGTTTCCACTGATGTCCACAATTAGTCTTTTCCTTTGTAGTACTGGCTCCTGGTTGCTTAGATGGATAGCTAGGTCTCTGAGAACATCATGTTGCGTGACAAAGTCTTCATTGTAACAGTCGTCGATCTGAGTTGCATCTTTCCTAGTGAATGCACAAAGTATAAGCTTAGAAGAGATTCAAATTCTTACAGTCCTCACATAAGAAAAATATGAATTCCATGATATTCAAACAAAGATAAAGATAGGATAACAAATCCTAGAAAAAGACACAGCCAGTTTCCATCCATAACAGTTGAAATCAAATGGTTATAAGAAGCAAAAAGGCATTCTGCCTACTAAAAGTTGGAATTCTGTTCTTTTCTTGGGCAGAGCAATGGGAGCCCCTTATTGTTTCTGGTTTGATATAAGTTTCCTTCTCTCTATATATTTGTAGCAATCACCTTTAGCATCATTGGTATAAAACAATTCTACATTGGCCCCTGACATTTCAAAGAAGCTACAATGATATATTATCAATTGTGATAAGAAGTTAATCAAACTGGAAGACAACGTAATATTTTGGGCCTTAGGTTGTTTATAGAGTTCCATCATATAACAACTAGCAACTAGAAATGATTACATGAAGAATTTATATCCTGCTAGAAAATCACACTTCAGAAATTAAAAACTTGCAAACCTTGTCATTACAAGACTAGCCAAATTCCGATCGTGGAGTTCATGCAAATTGGCAATTGCATGGACATCTTTTTCGCTTGGTTCATGTAATTCTGACCACATATCAATGAGGGCAGTAGCAGAGATCCTTTGGTCTTCAGGAAATGAACCTAGGTCCATGAAATACTCTTTGAGGATGGTCTTGTCAGCAGAAAATTCTAGGCTTTTTTGGAGACAATCAAGCACCTCTGCATCAGAGTCAAAAATAGAATGACCCTCGGACCATTTTGTTAGTTTACTGAGCCAAACACCTGCAAGATGCCCACGGAGTGAACCACCAATCACCTTAAGGGCTATTGGCAACCCCCCACAACCGCTTACAAACTGCAATTCAAGGAACCATATAAAATCAGTTGTTGTCTATAGCTTAAAGGGTAATAATATTGGCCATGATTTTAGTTGTCTAAACCACACTTTGTTCAGAAATATGACATTTTTTTTCTACCCCTATCTTCACTCAAGTGCTGGGTACAATTTTTTTGTCGGAAACAAAACAAACAAGCTTAAATGTATGTGCAAGTATGAAAACATGATTTTGGCAGGTATATAGGCTATCATGCACCCCATCAACACAAGAATATATATATATATATATATATATTAGATTGACAGAGTACCTTTTCGATATATTCTTCTGGAATGTAAGAGCTCTCGTCTCGGTCTTGCAATGATGCTGAGTAACAAAAAAGACTCTTGGCATCCACACGATTTAATGGATTTAAGTTATATCTATATGGAAATCTTGGAAATGCAGTTCTTGAAGTCACCACAATCTTGTAATCTGGAATATCAAACTTGAACTTCTCAATAAGGGATTCTGATCCGGGCCAGACATCATCCAATATCAACAATATAGGTTTTTTTTGTCCAATTTCATTCAGCAGTTGCTCTAGCTGGTCAATTGCTTCTTCATCACTTTGAAAAACAGGACACTCCTCACCATTACAATTAAATAGTTTTTGTACCATGACCTTCAGGTTGGGAGCTTGTGAAACGTTGACAAAAAATATATTTTCCCCATATTTGCCTATCCAAACACAATGCAGTTAGAAAGCTGCCAGAAAGGAACATTTCATGTCTAATAACTTTATACATCTACATACAAAGTGGTGAACCGAAATGAACAGAATTCCCAACCCAGCAAAGGGTAAGAAGTGAGCAAAAGCAATTTTCTACCAATCATGAAGATAAGAAATTTTTTTTTCTCCTTACATTTTCTTGATCACTACTCTTCTTAAGGAAGTAGTTCCGAAGGATGAAGGATGCCAAAAGCACTGCTATGACTATTGAAGGGACTAAAAGAAAAGAATGAAAATATATAGCAATGGCCTACCATATCTTACGTCAAGAGACATGCATTTTTTTTTTTTTTAAACAAAATGTAATTCAATTCATTTACATCAATTGAAATCTTAATGTGTGAAAGAAGTATTCACATTTGTTCTCCAATTATAGTTTAACATATAATAATGAATCAATGGTATACATTTTAGGATTCATCCCTACGCATTTTGTTTTTTAAACTACCTAACTGTTTACTTTTACCAAAAACTATCCACATACTATCACAATTTAACTAAAATAATCTCTTATTATGTACATTTTCACAAATTTAAAATCTTTAAATGGGTTATATCACTGTCATCACTTTTATAGTTTTATTATGTACCACTCAATCACAGCAAGACATGTTAGTAGCGATGAACTCTATTCAGTAGAATTATTTTACTTGGCAAGAGGTTTAATGTGAGAAAAAGTACGTTTAATATCATCATCCCAACAAAGCATTTTGACGAGTGTGGTCTTCCCGCAACCTCCAAGAGCAGTCAATAGAAGAAGCGACTCCTCTTTATTAGACAGCAGCTGCTTCAACTCCTTCAAAGGCAACTCCAACCCAACAATATAATCACGGGGTCTAGAAACCGCACAGGACAGTGTCCGAAACCCAGACTTCTTCTTTCTCAACTCAGTCACTCCCTCCAAAACACGATCCACCTTGGCCTCAGTCTCCAACACAGTCGTTGTGGTCTGATTCACCTTGATCAAAGTCTCCAACGCAGTCCTTGTGTTCTGTACTGTCAAATCAATCTGACAGAACTTTTCAATGGCATTGTTCAACTTCTTGAGTTTTTTCGCATAAAAATAGGCTTTGAAATAGTAGTTCCAACTCCAACGCTTGATTTTGGAGCACTTGAGAACCAGCTCCTTGCCCTTCTTCATTTGTTGGATCAGCCTCTTTGTTTCCTTATCTGGGTGATCAAGAGCTAGGCTTAATCGTCTTATCTCTTGGACCACTGGTGCTATACCATCTAGCGTGGATTCTAAGCTTTTAAGAATGGATTTGAACATGATGATTTGGCCCACCACATGCTTAACTGTTTCATGCAAAATAGCAAATCCTTCTCCAAAAGCCGCCCCCACAACACCCCCTGCAACAAGTGCTCCTGCCATGGCTTTGGAAACTACCCCAATTAAGAAACAATACAATACTAATATATATATCTATATATACCCAACTTTACCAAAAACAGAGATTTAGATCTCAAAGCTCTTCTATTTGTTCTGCTCCATCTCAGCTTTGATGCAAAACAATCTGAGAAAAAGAAGAATTTATTATGCTTCTTGGGTTTCTGGGTGTGGGTGAGATCAACTTGACTATTGACTACTGAGTCTTCTCTTAACATAGTAGCAACCAGGAAAAAGGAATTATATTCTTGTGTAGTTGAGTGGAAGTTTCTTTATCTTATTTTATTTTTATTTATAGTAATCTAGTACCGTATAATATAAATATTTGTACACAACTTTAACTACAAATCGCCGCATTACAGGATACGAGTGATAGAGCTTTAGTGTGGGTTCATGTGAATTGACACTTTATCATTAAAAACTCGAATTGTGATTAAAATTATGTATAATTATGTGGTACTAGAATTTAAACGACCGTGATTACTTTTTATGCTGAAACAAGATTCTATACTTTTTATAAAAGGCAAATGGAAATTATTATCCAAATATGAAAATATAGCACGTAGGGTGATTGTAAATTTACAAAGAAGCTTTATTTTATATAATTTATATTCTATGTGCACAAAGCTATATGGTATCATGTGCACTTGTTGTATACACTTGCATGAATAGTGTATAATATTGTACGCTTTACGTGAGCAGTAAATATAAACCAATAATTGTTCTTTTGACATTAAAATATATATATATATATATATATATATATAGTGAGAACCAACCGGGGAACTAAGTCAACATTGCACACGGAAACCCACCAATATATATATATATATATATATATATATTTTTTTTAAAGCTAAATGTAAATGTTGTTTCTTGTTCCCATTTGTTTTCTAGCTTTTGTAGACCTTTTTCCAATCAAATATATTTTTTAATATCATTGTTTTAAAAAATAATAATAATAAGATGCCGGGCACAAAAAATATTCTCATTTGGTCATCTCTTTTTGTTCCTTTTGTATGTACTATGGAAGCATTTTTTTTTTTTTAGGTCTGAAACTTTATGAAAACTTATATTGAAGAGAAAAATAATAATAATAATAATAATAATAATAATAATAATTGTAAGGACCAGCTTTGACTTGAACCCCAAAACAGGAATGGATCCAGGCCCACAAAGTCCGTGCAATAAATTTGTAGAGTGTAGGGTAAAAAGCTAGTCTGGATCTAGGACCAAGATATTGGGTTACAACGTTAAAGAGAAAGAGTTATGTATCCGTATCAGCACAAAAAGTATCCTCGGACATGCCCCAATGCTCTTTTTTGGAATATTTTTCAGTCCCCTTTCCTTTCTCCCTCCTTACCCTTATATACTATGGATTCTTTACCTTTTTCCTCGTCCACTTGTGGACTGGGCGTTTCTTGTCCTTTTTCTCCATTTCTCCTGCCTTTTCTTGAATCTTTCATCCTTAGCTGAAAGGCTGCGCGTTCACTGTTCAGGTATCACCTCCACATTAATGCGGCCAGAAGGTTAATTGGGCGGCATTTAATGCGGAGGTGACAGTACCCTTAGATATTTGTTATTTCTTACTATTATCCTTTATTTGATATTTTTCCCTTCACTTTGTTGTAAGGTTTGCCCCAGGCGTTACTCTAAGTGACTAATAAGTTTACCAGATACCTCGGATAGACGTTCCGAGGTGACCATCGTCCTCGGACACGGCCAAATTCCTCACAAGCATGCTCCACCTCTCCTCGGAGGGTAATTTTATCCCTTCTTTTGTTGGTTGTCCTCGGATATTCGCCTACCCTCAGACTGGACATTGGGCTTGGCCCTTTCTTACGCCGTTTGTACATATGGGGCTAGATATTGGGTCTGGTATCCTCCAATGCAATTTGAACGCAGGGCTCAATTGGCCCCCACAATAGCCCCTCAAAATCTTGCTTTTCGGCTCTTCGGGAGAAAAGGAGGATTTTGATTCTCTCTTCGAATCTCCCTTATGATCTGGTTTTGTTGGGTCAAATCGCAGCAACACGTGTTTATCTTCTTGTGACTCATCCCTGACTCTTCAGTGCCCAGGGTGCGTCCCCATTTAATTTTGGCAACTCTTTTGTCTCCCACGTTCAATGGTCGGATGATAATCCAACGGTGGTTGAGCTTTCTAGGAATTTGAGCGGGCGAATTCTCGCTCCTAATTTTTGTGCCACTATAAATAGACTTTCAAATTAGTTTCTTGTCACTTTTGAACGATTGCGTTATTCTAGATCCTGACACTTTCTCTCTTTTTTTCGCTCCTTTGTGCGTCTACAAATACCAAAATCCTGTCCGAGGATCTTTTCTCACACCTGTAAGTCTTCCTAAACTATCTCAAACTCTTATTCCTTTTATTGTAAAATTTCCCCTATAGGACCTCTTAAAAAATGGGTAGATTTAAGGAGTTAGTTGACACCGAGGAGGGAATGAGGAACTTTAGGACTAAGTATAACATCCCTCCACATGTGGGCCTTAGGTATGCGGCACAGGGTGAGTGGTATGATGAGAGAAAAACACAAGAGATTGTCATTCCTATGATCGCCTTCATAGAAGGGGGAATGACCATTCCCATAGGCACCCTTACCAGGAATTACCTTAGGTATTTTAGGTTATCTCCCACGCAATGCGCGTCGAATATGTTCAGGGTATTAGGATGTATAGAAGCCCTGAACGAAAGAATGAACCTAAACCTGACCCACCATGATATAAACTGGATTTACAACATTCAGAATCTAAAAAATCAGGGATACTACTTAAAATCCAGGCAGGCAGAGGTCAGGATGATTCAGTGTCTCCCTGTTTCTAATAAGGGATTAAAAGAAGATTTCCTAATCTTCTCTGGGCAGTGGCATGATGGCCTACCATGCCCAGTTAAAGGGGGCGAGCCAAGTGGGGAGCCAACTTATTTAGTCCTCATATTAAACTTTTTATATTTTAGTAATCTCATTGTTGTCGGCTGATACTAAAATTACTTCATCATTATTTCTACTGACGTTGCAGATCCCCGTGCCACTACGCCATCACTACGTTTAGTTAACAAAGCGAGCTTGGATAGAGTTCTCCGAGCTGAAATTTACGTCAACCCATCAGACGGTCAGTTAAGAGCAGCCCATCTTATCCTCGGCTACAACCCTATATCACGTGCATTCCAAGCTCCTTCGTGCGTGATAAAGGCTAAGGATCCTCGGCTTCGCAGAATTAGCATTGCTTACGAAGGGTTCGTAGTTCCTGAAGGCGTTCCTCTTCCCAAATACTCCCAGCCTACCGAGGCATTGCTTGTTGCCAGCCTCGCGGAAGCAGCACCATCTTCTTCCCCCGTTTTTCAAGTAGTGGAGGAAGAAGAAGCTGAACGAGAGGAAGAAGGCGTTGTGGACCTTACCTCAGCTACAGATGATTACGAAGTCTTTAACCAATCCACTCCATCACCTGACACTCCCGAGGACATGGGCATCCAGAGGAAGCCTCAACGCAGTCTCCAGGAGTTATTGGAGAGCCAACCTGGAAGGGGGGAGGCTGGAAGGTCTACCCAACCAAAACTTCCCCCTCCCCCTCCTAAGTCCCCCCCTCGTGCCCTTCAACAATCTCTCCCCTCTAGGGTTGAGCAACCTGACCCTAAGAGGAGAAGGGAGCCCAAGGGCAAGAAAGTGATGGAGATTGGAAGGACTCGTTCTTCCAGTGAAGAGGATGTTCCTAGGCCACTGAAGCAATTAAAAATCAGCCAGGCCCCCAGCCGAGGACCAGAAAGGGGAGAGGTTCAACAGCCTGAACCTCAAGCATGGCTTCCAGCTCCCATGCTTGATGGTGAACCTCTGACTGATGATGCATCGATCAGAGATTACAATGGAGGTATAGGCTGCCAGGTAGCCTCGGCATTGGAAGAAACCCTCCTGCTCCCTAGAGACATGGTAGAGCTGCGAGGACTAAGGAGGAACGAAGTCTTTCTCCAAACCAAGCGGTCTTTAGGAATGATATGTGTTGCTGCTCTTCAATCTCTGCTCTTTTCTTTTCACTTGGCATAACGTTGATTTCATGTTACTTGTATATATACATATTGTTATCTTTATACATTTTTTTTTTTTTTTTTGCGTTTATTTTGTTGTTGTTGTTGTTGTTTTTTTTTTTTAAACAGGCTGTTTAAAGCATATTCAGAATGGAGGAGATATATCACTCCGTCGCACAGCAGTTAGACGACGAGAGAAAAAGAAAGGTCTCTGCTGTGCAGACACTGAACATCGTTGAGAACAGCAATAAGGACCTAAAGGAGAAACTAAAGGCTGAGGAGCAACTGAAGAAGAGTGCTGAGGCTGCCTTGAAGGGAGCTGAAACACAAGCTGAGAGCCAGAGGAAGCTGGTTATCGAGGTTAAAGGGCAATTGGTTACGGCTAAGGAGCAAATTGCAGCCCTAAGGCAGCAACTGGAGGAGGCTAATAAGCTCAAAGCCTTGGCCGAAAAAGCAAAAATGCAAGCTGAGGAGGATAAGCTAAAGGCAGAAAAGGAGAGAGACGAAGCCGAGCAGCATGGGTACGACGTTGGCATGGCTGAGACCGAGGACGCTCTTCGGGCTGAGGTCCCTGCCGTCTGCCGCGCCTACTGCGCCCAAACTTGGGAAGAGGCTCTCAACCAGGCTGGGGTTGAAGCTTCATCAGGGCTGAGGAAACCAGAAAGCATCATCTTCCCCTTAGCCTTGCAAATTCCTAAGTAGACTGAGACGGCCCCTCTCGCGCCTCAACCAACTGCTGAAGCCTCCTCTCAGCCCCTTCCTTCTGCTGCCCAGCCAGACCAGGGTAAAGAAAAAGAAGTCCAAAAGGGGCCCCTCTCAGGTGAAGTGACTGAAGCCCCTCAACCAGGGACAGCTTCTCAGGATTTTGAGAAGCAGTTAGCCTTAGTCACTTTACCTGCGCAGGAGTCTCTTAAGGACAAAGAGAAAGAGATCACCCCTGAGGCAGCTGACCAGGCTCCTAAGCCCAAGCTTCAGATCAAGCTGAAACCTTGAGCCTTATGCCAGTTTTCTTTTTGTAATTTTTCCTTTGTTTTATGACTTGGACGATAGTGGTAATGTTGTTATTATTATATGTATTTATTATTATTATTATTATTTTATATTTGAAAGACATATTTTTGTAATGTATGAAGCAATATTGTTTACTTCTTATTATATTTCTTAGTGACATTATTTTACTTGAATGTATGGTCTTTACTTCCTCTTGTTTTTTTTTTTTATCCTATCTTCCACGTAGATTATTTAAAGAATGCAGTACGCTGGTAAAACATATCATCAAGTCTTGTTATAACGTTATATTTACTGACTTATTCATTTCAACACTCATGTGGCGAACAAAATATCACTACAGGGAACCATACTGACCTTTAACTTGCCAATTATAAGTCTAACATATGGCTTAAAAACAAGGCAGTGCCTAGCTTAAAAATTAACATTTTACATTAAGTATCACGTTTTGAAGATATTGATACAACTTATAGTTCGTTAAAGGTATCTTTTGAGATTAACCACTTTTACAACGATCATAGCATGTGGATATGGTACAGAGGAGTTTTATTTTTTCTTATTTCAAAGAAATTTCTTGACTTCCCACATTCAACAAGTCAACGATAGGTGAATCAAGTTCAAGCCAACCTCTGTGGAATACTCTAAAAGTACTATAGGATATTAATTTCCACTAAGTTTATTGTCTGAGGACTTGACATAACTTAGTTTCTGTTTAATATTTCAGTAGATGTCATAGGATATTAATTTCCACTAAGTTTGTGGTCCGAGGACCTTACACAACTTAGTTTCTATTTAATATTTCAGTAGATGTCATAGGATATTAATTTCCACTAAGTTTGTGGTCCGAGGACCTTACATAATTTAGTTTCTGTTTAATATTTCAGTAGATGTCATAGGATATTAATTTCCACTAAGTTTGTGGTCCGAGGACCTTACATAACTTAGTTTTTGTTTAATATTTCAGTAGATGTCATAGGATATTAATTTCCACTAAGTTTGTGATCCGAGGACGTGACATAACTTAGTTTCTGTTTAATATTTCAATAGATGTCATAGGATATTAATTTCCACTAAGTTTGTGGTCCGAGGACCTGACATAACTTGGTTTCTATTTAATATATCAGTAGATGTCATAGGATATTAATTTCCACTAAGTTTGTGGTCCGAGGACCTGACATAACTTAGTTTCTGTTTAATATTTCAATAGATGTCATAAGATATTAATTTCCACTAAGTTTGTGGTCCGAGGACCTGACATAACTTAGTTTCTGTTTAATATTTCAGTAGATGTCATAGGATATTAATTTCCACTAAGTTTGTGGTCCGAGGACCTGACATAACTTAGTTTCTGTTTAATATTTCAGTAACATAACTTAGTTTCTGTTTAATATCTCAGTAGATGTCATAGGATATTAATTTCCACTAAGTTTGTGGTCCGAGGACCTGACATAACTTGGTTTCTGTTTAATATTTCAATAAATGTCATAGGATATTAATTTCCACTAAGTTTGTGGTCCGAGGACCTGACATAACTTAGTTTCTGTTTAATATTTCAGTAACATAACTTAGTTTCTGTTTAATATTTCAGTAGATGTTATAGGATATTAATTTTCACTAAGTTTGTGGTCCGAGGACCTGACATAACTTGGTTTCTGTTTAATATTTCAATAGATGTCATAGGATATTAATTTCCACTAAGTTTGTGGTCCGAGGACCTGACATAACTTAGTTTCTGTTTAATATTTCAGTATGTTACCTGACATAACTTAATTTCTGTTTAATATTTCAATAGATGTCATAGGAAGAATAGAAGCAAGGGGAAACCAAGATAACTTTTATTATCAATAGTAATACCTTTTCAGATTATTTACATTCCAAGGATGAAGTACAGCTCTCTCATCTAAATCTTCTAAGTAATAAGCTCCTATTCCTGCCACTGTCGTGATGCGATATGGCCCCTCCCAATTGGGCCCCAATTTTCCCCAAGCAGGGTTTTTAGTGTTTCCCACAACTTTCCTCAAAACCAAATCCCCTGGGGCCAATGGTCTCA
Organism: Quercus wislizeni; assembly: GCA_023055345.1. NCBI lineage: Eukaryota > Viridiplantae > Streptophyta > Magnoliopsida > Fagales > Fagaceae > Quercus > Quercus wislizeni. The sequence continues at coordinate 31,438,691 of JALGQJ010000004.1, forward strand.
ACTTCACACTAAGATCGTAACCTTGCTTTAGCTTATGTTGATAGTAGGCTAACTGCACCCTAGCGTTTTCTCGTCGTTCTTCAATTAGATCCAGGTTCTTCTTTAGCAATTCCTCGTTTCCATCCAGAGTAAATCCACTAGATCTCATTGTAGGGAAACCGCTCTCTAGAGGGATTACAGCTTCAGCCCCATACGTCATTGAGAAGGGGGTCTCTCCAGTAGACTTCCGAGGCGTTGTCCTGTAGGTCCAAAGCACGTGTGGTAGCTCCTCAACCCATCTTCCCTTGGTGTCATCCAGCCTTTTCTTTAGTCCGTTCACGATGACCTTATTAACGGCCTCAGCTTGCCCATTTCCTTGCGGATAGGCTGGAGTGGAATACCTGTTCTTTATCCCTAGATCAGAACAGTACTTCCTAAAGGCTTTACTGTCAAACTGAAGACCGTTATCTGAGATGAGGACGTTGGGAACACCGAACCGCGTAACTATATTCTTCCAGATGAATCTTTTGACATCCATATCCCTGATATTGGCTAAAGGCTCAGCTTCGACCCATTTAGTAAAATAGTCTGTGCATACCAGAAGGTATTTTCTGTTCCCCACAGCTTTGGGGAAAGGACCTACAATATCTAGGCCCCACTGAGCAAAAGGCCATGGACTAGATAGAGGATTGAGCGTCCCTCAAGGCTGGTGGATATTTGGTGCAAATCTCTGGCATTGATCGCATTTCTTAACATATTCCTGCGCCTCTTTTTGCATGTTTGGCCACCAATATCCTTGGGTAAGAGCCCTGTGGGACAATGACCTTCCCCCTGTATGACTTCCACAGACCCCTTCATGCAACTCCTCTAAAAGTGTCTCTGATGCCTTTGGGTGCACACACAATAAGTAAGGCCCAGAGAATGAGCGCTTGTACAATTTTCTATCCTCGGACAACCAAAACCAAGGAGCTTTCCTCCGTACTTTATCAGCCTCGGACTTTTCTTCAGGTAGTACATTTTTTTCCAAGAACATCGATATAGCATCCATCCAGTTTGGACCCAGCGTAATCTGATGTATTTGTGGAGCACCCTGATGCGTCAGAGCTCGCGTATATAGGTCTTCCACCAGGATTACCCGAGGCAGATCCTGGGCTGAGGACGTGGCAAGGGTGGCCAACGAATTTGCATGGGTGTTCCCACTTCTAGGAACATGAGACAAGTCAAAAACTTCAAACTTTTCTTGTATACTCCTGACCAGACATAAGTATTCTAGCATCCTTGAATCTCGCGCCTCTAGGTCACCTCTTACTTGTTCCACAACCAGTTTTGAGTCCGAAAAAGCTCTCACTGCCTTTCCCCCCAATTTTTGCACCATCTACATTCCCTTCAGCAAAGCTTCATACTCTGCTTCGTTATTCGTAGCGGAGAAATTCAGTCTGAAGGACTTCTCTATGGTAATCTTTTCAGGGGATACTAGTACTAGCCCCACTCCTGATCCTCGCTGATTGGCTGCTCCATCAACATACAATTCCCAAGGCTGTAGGCCCTGAATAGAGACCACGCCTACCGATCTTCCATCCATTGATTCGTCTCCCATTTCCACCTCTTCTGGAGATTCAGTAAACTCAGCCACCAAATCAGCGAGCACCTGTCCGTTGATAGAGGTACGGGGCATGTACTTTATATCAAAAGCCCATAGAATCGTACCCCATTTGGCTACCCTCCCTGTATAATCGGCGCTCCTGAGCACTGACTTGAGGGGGAGTTGAGTTAGAACGACCACAGTATGCGTCTGAAAGTAATGGGGAAGTTTCCTCGTGGCATGCACTACAGCCAGTATCGCTTTTTCTAGTGGCAGATAGCGCACCTCAGCCTCGTTAAGCGACTTGCTCACATAATAGACTGGTTGTTGTACACCATCGTCCACCCTTATGAGCACAAGGCTTATGGCATGTGAGGCAACAGCGAGGTAAGAAAAAAGGATTTCGTCCACCAATGGGCTAGACATTATGGGCGGATGAGACAGGTAGCGTTTAAGCTCTTGGAATGCCCTGACACACTCCTCGGACCATTGAAACTCTTTCCACTTATGCAACAAAAGAAAGAAAGGTCTACACATTTCTGCCGATCTAGATATAAACCGATTTAATGCTGCCATCATCCCAGTAAGCTTCTGGACTTCTTTTGGATTCCGAGGTGGTTGCAAGCTATTGATTGCTTTAATCTGATCTGGGTTTACCTCAATCCCTCTATGAGTCACCATGTACCCTAGGAACTTTCCTGACCCTACTCCAAAGGAGCATTTGGAGGCATTCAGACGCAACTTGTGCCACCTCAGGACTTCGAAAATGTTTGTAAGATCTGCTAAGTGTTCAGATACCAACTTGCTTTTCACAACCATATCATCAATATAGACTTCAATAGTTTTTCCCAACCGTGATTCAAACATTTTTGTCATCATCCGTTGATAGGTTGATCCTGCATTTTTTAGGCCAAAAGGCATTACTTTGTAGTGGTAGTTCCCTACAGGAGTGACAAAAGCCGTTTTTTCCTGATCTTCCGCTGCCAATGGTATTTGGTGATAACCTTGGAAGGCGTCTAGGAAACTCATCTGAGGATGGCCTACTGTCGCATCTACCAACTGATCTATCCTCGGCATAGGGAAGGGATCTTTGGGGCATGCCTTGTTAAGGTCTGTAAAGTCCACGCAGACACGCCATTTTCCTGTCTTCTTCTTCACCACTACGGTATTAGCCAGCCATTAGGGGTAGAAAATCTCTTTAATAGCCCCTGCCTGTTTGAGTTTAACCACCTCAGTCTTTATTGCCTCCACGTGTTCACTCGAGGGGCGCCGAGGAGGTTGCTTTTTTAGAGTAGCTGAGGGATCTACATTTAAACGATGACAGATGAATTCTGGATTTAGACCAGGGGCTTCATAGGCGTCCCATGCAAAAACGTCTACGTTTCTCCTTAGAAGCTCCACCAATTCTTCCTTCTCCTGTGGGGGCAGCCGAGCTCCAACCTGGAAGAATCTCTCAAGGTCGTCCCCTATAATTACCTTTTTTAGGCCCTCACAATTCATCTCGTCATCTGGCCCCCCGCGCTATGACGATGAGGTTCTTAACTGCTATAAATCATTTTCTTTACTAGCTGAGGCGCCAGTCTCTGGTTTGTGCTGAATTGCTGCAATTAAACATTGCCTAGCCATAGACTGGCTTCCCACTATCTCCAGCACTTGACCTTCAGAAGGATATTTTACTTTCTGATGAAGGGTGGAAGAAACGGCGCCCAAGGAATGCAGCCATGGCCTGCCCATAATGGCCGTGTACGGAAAGAAGGCGTCTACCACGATAAAATCTACCTCAACCACATCTAGTCCAGTTTGCACAGGCAGTCTGATCTGGCCCCTTGGGACCACCATCTTACCTTCGAAACTCACCAAAGGCGAGCTGTATGTAGATAAATCCTCGAGTTTTAAACCCAGACCCTTAAAGAGGTCAGGATACATAATTTTCGCTGCATTTCCTTGGTCAATCATGACCCTTTTCACATCGTATCCACCAATTCTAAGGGTAACCACCAGAGCATCGTCATGTGGCTGTATGGTTCCCTGTTTGTCCACTTCTAAAAAACTCAGCACTAGAGGGACATTCGTCTTGGCTCTCTTTGGCACTGAACTAGGTTCATCATCGGTGTAATGTGATACTGACATTATCCTGGTTGGGCAAGATCCGGTCCTCCCTGGGGCGGCAAATATAACATTGATGGTGCCCAGAGGAGGCTTCGATGCAGGATTTCCCTGAAACGTTGCACCAGTCTGGCCTTCTCGGCCACTGGAATGATGTAGTAGATGCTTTAACCTCCCCTCTCGGACCAGCTTCTCTAAATGGTCCCATAAGTTCTGACAATCTTCAGTAGCATGACCATGATCTTGATGATAATGGCAATACAGGTTTTGGTTACGATTGCTTGGATCTCCTGCCATTTAAAAAATGGTTCACTCCTTACTTTCTCCAAAACTTTTTGCACTGGTTCTCGAAACACAACATTGATTGCCTGAGCGTTGGCAGATGCAAATTGCTCTAAAAAGTCTCTCCGAGGACAATTGTTCTGCAGCCGATCCGACCTGGAATCCCTCCTCTCCTAGGGGATCACCTTTGCTTTCCCTTTACCGTGCAATTGATCTTCCTCAATTCTCCTGTACTTATCAATCCTATCCATCAGTAAGCGTACACTAGTGACAGGTTTGCCAGTGAGTGACTTTCTTAAATCGTGCTCCGCCGGCAGCCCTGCCTTGAATGTACTAATGGCCACATCATCATAGTCCCCATCTATCTCGTTAAACATCTCCCAATATCTATCCGAGTAAGCCTTTAAGGTCTCTCCCTCACGCATGGACATTGATAGCAAAGATCCTAAAGACAAAGGTACCTTACTACACGTGATGAAGCGAGCGCCAAATGATTGGGTAAGTTTCTTGAAAGAATCAATGGAATTTGCCCTGAGGCCATTGAACCATCTCATTGCCATTGGACCTAAGCTGGATGGAAAGATCTTACACATTAGGGCCTCATCTTTTGAATGGACTGCCATTTTTTGATTAAAATGGCTAACATGCTCCACCGGATCTGTCCGGCCATTATAAAGAGAGAAGGTTGGTTGATTAAATCGCCGAGGAAGGCTGGCACCTCAATCCGACGTGTGAAAGGCGATTTGGCTACTTGACTTAAGGCCTCGTTCATAGCTCTGTTTCCTAGGCCCTTATGCAAGGTACTTTTGCTCTTCCACCTGTAATTACTATACTCTTCATCGCCAGAGAAGGTCTCACTGGGCGGAGTTTTAGATCTTTGCCTATAGGTATCATCCTCTGTATCCCCAGAAGAAGACTCAGACTCAAGTGATGCTCGCTTCCGCTGCGCACGACGTAACTTCTTCTTCAACTCATTAATTTCACGTTGCATTTCTTTCTCATTCTCTGCATGGGACACGTGACTTTTCCCGCGCGATTGGCTCCTATTAGTGCGCATGGTTTGCCCACTTTTCTCACGATCTCTCCTTTGTTGAGGGTTGACCTCCGAGTAGCTATGCTGCGAACCTCCTGATGCCGCCTGGTGCGGATTGTCATTATCCTGATGTGGCCCTACCGTTGGTTGATGCGAACCTGATTATTCCATTTTATGTGCTAAACCTAAATCTCTTTCTGATCAGATCAAGCAGATTTCCCACAGACGGCGCCAATTGTAAGGACCAGCTTTGGCTTGAACCCCAAAACGGGAATGGATCCAAGCCCACAAAGTCCGTGCAATAAATTTATAGAGTGTAGGATAAAAAGCTAGTCTGGATCTAGGACCAAGATATTGGGTTACAACGTTAAAGAGAAAGAGTTATGTATCTGTATCAGCACAAAAAGTATCCTCGGACATGCCCCAATGCTCTTTTTTGGAATATTTTTCAGTCCCCTTTCCTTTCTCCCTCCTTCCCCTTATATACTATGGATTCTTTACCTTTTTCCTCGTCCATGTGTGGACTGGGCGTTTCCTGTCCTTTTTCTCCATTTCTCCTGCCTTTTCTTGAATCTTTCATCCTTAGCTGGAAGGCTGTGCGTTCACTGTTCAGGTATCACCTCCACATTAATGCGGCCAGAAAGTTAGTTGGGCGGCATTTAATGCGGAGGTGACAGTACCCTTAGATATTTGTTATTTCTTACTATTATTTTTTATTTGATATTTTCCCTTTCACTTGTTGTAAGGTTTGCCTCAGGCGTTACTCTAAGTGACTAATAAGTTTACCAGATACCTCGGATAGACGTTCCGAGGTGACCATCGTCCTCGGACACGGCCAAATTCCTCACAAGCACGCTCCACCTCTCCTCGAAGGGTAATTTTATCCCTTCTTTTGTTGGTTGTCCTCGGATATTCGCCTACCCTTAGACTGGACATTGGGCTTGGCCCTTTCTTACGCCATTTGTACATATGGGGCTAGATATTGGGCCTGGCCTCCTCCAATGCAGTTTGAACGCAGGGCTCAATTGGCCCCCACACTTCTGTTACATATTCTGTCAGGTTAAATGGTAAGCCTCGTGGTCACATCATCCCCTCTCGGGGTTTGAGGCAAGGGGACCCCATCTCTCCTTTCTTTTTTCTGTTTTGTGAAGAAAGACTCTCATCTCTTCTCCAATAGGCCACAACAACTGGTCTACTTAAAGGAGTAGTAGCCTGCCCACTCGGCCCATAGATTTCACATCTCTTTTTTGCAGATGATAGTATTATTTTTTGCCAAGCTACTCGGGAAGATTGTAGTCACCTGGAACAAATTCTTGAGACATATGAGCATGCATCTGGGCAAAAAATAAACCGGGAGAAAACCTCTCTCTTCTTCAATCGAAACACCACATAGGAGCTGCAGGAAGAGATCAAGCAACGCTTTGGTGCTGAGATTATAAAGCAGCATGAAACCTACCTTGGCCTACCCTCGCTTGTAGGTAGATCAAAAAAGAACACCTTCCATGCTTTGAAGGAAAGATTAGACAATAAACTTTCAGGATGGAAAGAAAAACTGCTCTCCTAGGTAGGAAAGGAGATTCTCATTAAGGCAGTGGCCTAAGCAATCCCAGCTTACACAATGAGTGTTTTCAAACTCCCAGATACACTTTGTGATGAGATGACTAGCATGGTGCGCTCCTTCTGGTGGGGCCAAACAAATGGAAGAAATAAAATGGCATGGCTGTCATGGGATAAAGTCTGTGTTCCAAAATCTGATGGTGGCTTGGGATTTTGAAATCTAAAGGCTTTCAACTTGGCACTTCTCGCCAAGCAAGGATGGAGACTTCAAACAAACACCCATTCCCTGGTTCACCGTGTTCTCAAAGCTCGCTACTTCCCAAATACTGACTTCTTACATGCAGAGTTGGGCTCAAAACCTTCCTTTGCCTAGAGAAGCATCATGGCTACACAAGAGGTGGTCAAGATGGGCAGTAAATGGCAAGTGGGAAATGGCTCCTCGATCCAGATTTGGCTTGACAAGTGGCTGCCTACACATTCCACTTTTCGAGTCATCTCACTGGCGGGCACATTCCCTCAAGACTCACGGGTTTGCACTCTCATAGATGAGGAAACAGGTGAATGGAAAGCAGACATGATTCGGCAACTCTTCTTACCAGCTGATGCTGATGCAATCTTGGGAATACCAAGTAGCCGAAATCTCACTAGAAACCGCTTAATATGGGCTTATACTCCAAAAGGTATATTCACTATTAATAGTGCTTATAAGGTGGCACTATCCTTATCTCCTCATGCAAACCCATGCACCACGTCACAAGGATCTGACCACACCCACTTTTGGCGCACAATATGGGCCCTCAACATTCCACATAAAATCAAGACCTTCACATGGAAGGCATGCCGTGCACTACTCACCAAAGTAAACCTTTGTCACCGTGGAATCCTAAAGGAGGCTCTATGTGAAGCATGCGGACTAAGTGAAGAGACAAGCGGACACTTGTTTTGGGATTGCACAAAAGCCCGTGAGACTTGGACTATAGTTGCACTACCCATTGACATCTATACCGTACACTACAGGGAATTCGTGGACTTCATTTGGCCCATCATGCCAAGGGAATAGATGACTATGTTACTTGGATTGAGGAGACTCCACCATGTATTGAACCTATCGTTTTTTAGGATGCTCTATCCGTTTAGTAATAATATACACGTAGTTCTCATAAAAAAAAAAAAACGGTTTCCTTTGTTGGCTTATGACAGTCAGCAGCGCATTATGGCGGGCCATCCTTGAATAAAAGTAAATTTCCAAGTCATGGAAAACTGCAAAATGGGTGCACACAGCAAACTACAATTCAAGTTTTTATTTTTTTATTTTATTTTATTTATTTTATTTTTATTTTTTTAAAAACAAAAATGGGGGTGAAATTGGCAAAATACCACTTTTTTTTGAAATTTTTAGCAAAAAAAAATTGTTTCGGAAATAAATAGTGATCCACCACTTTTTTAAAACTCGAGTTTCAAAAACTCGAGTTCCTTAGTAAATTTTTTTTCTTTTTTTTTTGGATTATTGACAAATAAACATAAACAAAAAATGCGTTTATTAAATTTCTAAGGTACTTGAGCTCACCAAGCTCGAGTACCTTGTAATTCTTTTTTTATTTGAGAATTATTGACAAATAAACATAAACAAAAAATGTGTTTATATATTTTCTAAGGTACTCGAGCTCACTAAGCTTGAGTACCTTGTAAATTTTTTTTTTTTGGGGGATTATTGACAAATAAACATAAACAAAAAATGAGTTTATTTAATTTCTAAGGTACTCGAGCTCACCAAGCTCAAGTACCTTGTAATTTTTTTTTTTTTGGGATTATCAACAAATAAATATAAACATAAAAATAAGTAGATTTTTTATGTTTTTATTTACTTAAATAGAAGCATTGTAAAATATAGAGATTTTAATTTCAAAATACTTTTTTTTTTTGGGATAATCTAGAAATAAAACATAAAATACGTAGATTTTTTATATTTTTATTTATTTAAATACTCCATTGTAAAATATAGAGATTTTAAATCTAGACCAAAGAACCACTAAAATAAAAAATTGAGCGGCATTGTTGCTGTACTTAAATAAGTTGTCACAAGCAACATAAATTGAGCGGCATTGTTACTGTATATTCGAATCTGCTTACTACATTCATAAAATTTGTTTTCTACATTAACTAAAACTGTTCATTGTTTTCTCATAAAAATTGTTCACTGTTTTCTGCATAAACTATTTCTAGCATTCTGCATAAAATTATTTTATGTTCAGCATTTTTTAAAAAATTGTTCATTCTCTTTTCTACATAAATTATTCTCTGTTCACTGCAAAAATTGTTCACTGTTTTCTCATAAAACACCTAGTGAAATCTTGTTTTCTAAATTTAAAAGCCAAATCTGAATGCTTTATCATGTTTGAATTTCACAATAATTGAATCTATTTTTCTGCATTGATAAAATGTGTTTCTACATTAATAAAATTTTCTCTCTGCACATTATATTTACTGTATATTCAAATCTGCTTACTGCATTCATAAAATATGTTTTCTGTATTAATTAAAACTATTCATTGTTTTCTCATAAAAATTGTTCACTGTTTTCTGCATAAACTGTTTCTAGCATTCTGCATAAAATTATTTCTGTTCAGCATTATTTAAAAAAATTGTGCTCTCTCTTTTCTACATAAATTATTCTCTGTTCACTGCATAAATTGTTCATTGTTTTCTCATAAAATACCTAGTGAAAATCGCTTCTTCTAAATTTAAAAGCCAAATCTGAATGCTTTTTCATGTTTAAATTTCACAATAATTGAATCTATTTTTCTGCATTGATAAAATCTATTTTGATACAAAGAATTGTACTCACATATATATATATATATATACAAATCAAATACAATTTGATTATTTGTTACACTATTTCGTGATTGTGTGATTCTTCTTTTACGAAAATTGTGTGTACAGTGAGTTTATTAGAAAATGATAAACAACCAATCACAGTCTATCATTGTTGGATAATTTTGACAAAGTGTGTATCAAAATAGATTTTATCAATGCAGAAAAATAGATTCGATTATTGTGAAATTTAAACATGAAAAAACATTTAGATTTGACTTTTAAATTTAGAAGACACGATTTCACTAGATGTTTTATGAGAAAACAGTGAACAATTTATGTAATGAACAGAGAATAATTTATGCAGAAAAGAGAGAGAACAATTTTTTTAAATAATGCTGAACAAAAATAATTTTATGCAGAATGCTAGAAACAGTTTATGCAGAAAACAGTGAACAATTTTTATGAGAAAACAATGAATAGTTTTAATTAAAGCAGAAATTTTTTTTTATGAATGCAGTTAGCAGATTTGAATATACAGTAAACATGATGCACAGAGAGCAAATTTTATTAATGTAGAAACACATTTTATCAATGCAAAAAAATAGATTCGATTATTGTGAAATTCAAACATGAAAAAGCATTCAGATTTGGCTTTTAAATTTAGAAAACACAATTTTACTAGGTGTTTTATGAGAAAGCAGTGAACAATTTATGCAGTGAACAGAGAATAATTTATGCAGAAAAGAGAGTGAACAATTTTTTAAATAATGCTGAACATAAAATAATTTTATGCAGAATGCTAGAAATAGTTTATGCAGAAAACAGTGAACAATTTTTATGAGAAAACAATGAACAATTTTAATTAATGTAGAAAACAGATTTTATGAACGCAGTAAGCAGATTCGAATATACAGTAACAATGCCGCTCAATTTATGTTGCTTGTGACAACTTATTTAAGTACAGCAACAATGCCACTCAATTTTTTATTTTGGTGGTTCTTTGGTCTAGGTTTAAAATCTCTATATTTTACAATGAAGTATTTAAATAAATAAAAACATAAAAAATCTACGTATTTTATGTTTTATTTGTCAACTATCCCAAAAAAAAAAAAAAAGTATTTTGAAATTAAAATCTCTATATTTTACAATGCTTCTATAAATAAATAAAAATATAAAAAATCTACTTATTTTTATGGTTATGTTTATTTGTCGATAATCCCAAAAAAAAAAAAAAAAATTACAAGGTACTTGAGCTTGATGTGCTCGCGTATCTTAAAAATTAAATAAACACATTTTTTTGTTTATGTTTATTTGTTAATAATCCACAAAAAAAAAAAAAAAAAAAAAAAAAATTACAAGGTACTTGAGCTTGGTGAGCTCGAGTACTTAGAAATTTAATAAACACATTTTTTGTTTATGTTTATTTGTCAATAATCCAAAAAAAAAAAAATTTACAAGGTACTCAAGCTTGGTGAGCTTGAGTACCTTAGAAATTAAATAAACACATTTTTTGTTTATGTTTATTTGTCAATAATCCCAAAAAAAAAAAAAAAATTACAAGGTACTCGAGCTTGGTGAGCTCGAGTACCTTAGAAATTTAATAAACTCATTTTTTGTTTATATTTATTTGTCAATAATCTCTCCCCCCCCCCCCCCCCCCAAAAAAAAAATTTACAAGGTACTCGAGCTTGGTGAGCTCAAGTACCTTAGAAATGTAATAAAAACATTTTTTGTTTATGTTTATTTGTCAATAATCCCAAAAAAAAAAAAAAAAATTATAAGGTACTCGAGCTTGGTGAGCTCGAGTACCTTAGAAATTTGTGGCAAAACTGATGAGGAAACTCAAGTTCTAGAAAAGTGGTAGATTGCCATTTATTTCCGAAACAGTGTTTTTTTGCTAAAAATTTCAAAAAAATGTGGTATTTTGCCAATTTCATCCAAAAATGGGTACATCTAATTGTTTTATATGCTAAACATATAGCATATCCATTGGTTTTACGTATGAACATCCATTTTAGGCAAGAAAAAAAAAAAAAAAAAAAAAAAGAAGAAGAAGATAACAAAAGGCAAGTAAATAAAATACCTTATATTACCATTTCAACTTTCTAAATATTACTATCATCTAAAACTCAAAATACATGAAGAAAATTTTTAGGATGTTAAAGTTTAGGGGGGAGTATTTTAGACATTAAACAATGGAATATTTTAAGAAGCATAAGCTTTCATTAGAGTTTAATTAAAAGAAAAACAATATGACATATTTGTTCTTTTTCCAAAATATTGAGGAAATTGCTTGATTTTAAAGTTTAAGGAGGAATTGTGAATTACCCTAAAGATAAAGGATGAAAAGTATTTTAATCCTAAGTTTTTGTTTTTTGTTTTGTTTTGTGTGTGTGTGTGTGTGTATGTGTGTGTGTGTGTGTACGTGTGTGTGTAATACTCTGTGTTTTTACTTAAAATGGTGCAGAAAGGAAAAAAAACAAAAAAAAAACAAAAAATCAACCTAAGAAAACTATACATGAAACAGTAAATTTTGACTCAACAAAAACTTACTAATAAAAAAAAAAAAATTCTAGAAACACAAAGAATGACACAACATTTTTATAATAACTTTATAATTTTGTTATATTTTACTTTGACTAGTAAAGAATTGACACCTTAGTAATTGTGAAAATATTGTGATGACAACAAAATGTTTTAACATTTTTCACAAGAGAAATATTATGTCCACAATATTTTCATTACAAATTATAAGTAATAGGTTGTTATAGGTTGTTATTAGTGAGCAAAAAATTAATTTCATTGGTAAGGTTAAATTAGAATAACAATTTACCACCTACCTTTTGGTACTATTTATGAGTCTCATTGTACTATTTAACTAACTTTTAAATTTTTTTCTACATTTTTAACAAAAAATTTTCAATTTCAACTAAATAAACTGTTCCTAAATGAACTCTAAATTATAGTTTTTCACGTAAAAAAAACCAAACCAAACCAGACAATATTAAGAAATTATTCAATGTGGATCTTAATCCACACCCCCCTACCAGAGGACGTACGAACCTCCTTAGGCATGTTTAAGTGTGAGTGGTCCTATGACCAACTGGCTTGCAAAAAAATGTATACATACATTTAAAAAAAATTATATACTAAATTAACATATTATAACTACCCTAATAAAAATGTTAGTTACTTTGACTTGAGAATCACAAAAGTTTGGGTTTAACAAAATAAGAGTAATGCTACATTGACAACATTTTCACAATAATTTTATAACAAATTTATGTGGTAAGATTCTAATTTGGACCTAATATTGACATTACTTTTATATCCACCAATAATAATTTTTTGTTTAAAATTTATTGTAAAAATGTTATGGATGTAGTATTACTCCAATAATAATTATGGCCTCTCAAACATAATCCTTTAACCCCTTTAAAAAAAATTTAAAAGCTTAAACAACATCAATAAAAATTAGCCTAAATAACCCAAACAAAAACAAGACTAGACTAAACAATATCAAGAAGTGAACAAATTATTCAATAAAATGCCCATTTAAAAACAAAAAGAAAAAAATTTCTCATCATTCAAATTTATAACTCATTTAGCCATTCAATGAAAAATAATTCATGATTTCATTTTTCCAAAATAATTCATAATTTCATTTTTCCTTAAAAAAGAAAGAAAGAAAGAAAAAAAGTATCAAGAGAAGATATTGTAGTTCATGAATTCTTCTTGGAGGTGACAGTAGTTATACTCTTTTTGGATTTACGGTTGCAACAATTTTTCTTTCCTTAGTGACCCGACTTTTAGTTGTAGCAAATATTATCTCTCTCTATCTCCATTTTTTTGTTCTATATTATCATTTTAAAATTTCTCACTTTATAATTCTCATCTCAACATTCTTAATTACATTTTTATTTATTATCAATACATTTTTTTTCTTTTTCTCTTTGTTAGTAGAAAGAAATTGTAATACTTTATATATTTGCACTTTTTTTATAAGGCTGATATATTCAAGTTATTTCTTTATTAGATTTCGTATAATTTAAATTTCTTGGTGACACCATAAAAAAATTTCTAAACTCCTATAACAATAAGGGTGTGTTTGTTTGAAGGTGAAATAGGATGGATGGAAAACTTTGAAGGAAAAATGGAAAGAAAAACTTTTTTGGAGTGTGTTTGGTTGGGTAGGGAGGAAGAAAAATAAATGACAGGGCGTAAGTGTTTTCTCCCTGGATCTCCCAAAAAGTTCTCCCCAAAATGGGGAGAAAACTAAGTGGGGAAAACTCATGAAATGAGTTTTCAAAAATACCCCTCACATTGGATTTCACCTCAAACGTGTTGGATTTTTTTTTCTTTTTCCATCGATTTTTTCTTTCTTTGTTAACATATTGGCTTCTTTTTTCTTTGATTTTTTCTTTCTCTATTATCGTGTTGGCTTCTTTTTTTTATTTTAGAAAACACTTTTGGGTTAATTTCTTATTTACTTTTTTTTTTTAATGAAATGTCCATCTACACATAATTTTAATTTTTTTAAAAGTATAATGTGTTACTTTTTGTTTTATTTAATAGGGATATGATGGTAAATTTAAACAAACTGTATTTTCAACTAAATAAAAAAAAATTTCATTCCTCAACTTTTCTACCATTCCAACCAAACACAAATGAGAGAAACTAAATACTTTTCTATCCTCTTACTTTTTCATCTCCTCTTTGTTTTCTATCCTCACTTTTTTATCCTCCCAACCAACAAACCCTAAATTAGAAAAAGAGAAGAAAATGAGCTAACAAAGTGTATGTGCAAGTTCTCCAAGGAAAAAGGCTTTACTAAATGAATTTTACAAATTCTTTTTCCACGTAACCATACATAATGAAAACTATGCATTCACATCCCTCAGCATGAAATTTCCCAATACTTTTAAGGGGTACATATAATATATCTACAACTGCAACTCCTAAAAATCATTTCCCTTTTCGAGTGTACTAAGCCACTTATTTCATGATCTTTACAAAAGAAAAAAGGACAAAAGAACAAAGAACGGAAGAGAACAATATCAAATAATAAACCTACAAAATTTTCAAGAAGAAACTGGCCTCCATAATCATTATTTGGGAAGCCAGTTCAAGTTGATATCTTTCTTAGCCATTTTTACCTTTAAATTTGAGAGGAATTCCTTGAAAGGCTCCCATAACTTGGCCCTCTCTTCGTCACATACCACAAGCTTCAACTGCTGGAGCTCCATAATTGATGGTGGCAATTGATTCCGCAGCCTCAAGCACCCTTTCATGTGGAACTCTCTTAAACTATGCAACTCACCAATGTGTTTTGGCAACTTGCAAATGCTTAGGCAGTCAGATATGTCAAGAATGCTCAACTTATGGAGACTTTTGATTGACTCTGGCAACTCTGACAATTCAGTACAAGACCTAAGCCTTAGCACTTCTAAATTTGTTAAGTTTCCAATTCTTTCGGGCAATAAAGGCAACTTATGACAATTGGTGATCCTAAGTTTTTTCAGGGGGAGAACCTCACACAACCATCCAGGCAATTCCACTAGATCATTGCAATAGTCAATGTTTATTTCCATTAGATTTGGCAATGAATCTGAAACCTGTATGGTTGAATTCCCAAAAGCTTGACCAATATTACACATAAATAAAGATAATTTCTTCAAACTCCCCAATAACACAAGGGTATTGCATAGGGAAGGAATCGAAACCTTCTCTAATCTAATTCTCTTTAGATTAGGGAGGGACCTGAGTAGCTGAAAATTGCTTAATTCAGCAGGAAAGAAACCATAATTAGTGACAACTATAACCTTGAGTTTAACCATTTTCTCCACAAACTCGGGTAAGGCATAATTCCTTGTTTGAAAATTCAGAACTAAAGCCTCAACTTCGGGTGCTTGAATTTGAATGTTGCACCAACTTGATGAAAACAATTCATCTGCAAGAAAAATATTCTATATGGTGTAAAAATATACTCAATTTTAGGTTACATTGCATGTGTGCAAGTTTGTGTGTGTATCTCTGTTAGGGAGAAAATTAACCAACCAGTTGAGATAGATAATAAGCGTGCATTAATGAGTTGTTGCTTCTGTTCCGTCCACCACTTTGGTGGATTGTTTCCATTGATGTCCACAATTAGTCTTTTCCTTTGTAGTACTGGCTCCTGGTTGCTTAGATGGATAGCTAGGTCTCTGAGAACATCATGTTGTGTGATAAAGTCTTCATTGAAATAGTCGTCGATCTCAGTTGCATCTTTCCTAGTGAATGCACAAAGTATAAGCTTAGAAGAGATTCAAATTCTTACAGTCCTCACATAAGAAAAATATGAATTCCATGATATTCAAACAAAAATAAAGATAGGATAACAAATCCAAGGGAATTTGACACAACCAGTTTCCATCCATAACAGTTGAAATCAAGTGGTTATAAGAAGCCAAAAGGCATTCTGTCTACTAAAAGTTGGAATTCTGTTCTTTTCTTGGGCAGAGCAATTGGAGCCCCTTATTGTTTCTGGTTTGATATAAGTTTCCTTCTCTCTATATATTTGTAGTAATCACCTTTAGCATCATTGGTATTAAAAAATTCTACATTGGCCCCTGATATTTTAAAGAAGCTACAATAATATATTATCAATTGTGATAAGAAGTTAATCAAACCGGAAGACATAACGTAATATTTTGGGCCTTAGGTCGTTTATAGAGTTATATCCTATAACAACTAGCAACTAGAAATGATAACATGAAGAATTTATATCCTACAAGAAAATCACACTTCAGAAATTAAAAACTTGCAAACCTTGTCATTACAAGACTAGCCAAATTCCGATTGTGGAGTTCATGCAAATTGGCAATTGCATGGACATCTTTTTTGCTTGGTTCATGTAATTCTGTCCACATATCAATGAGGGCAGTAGCAGAGATCCTTTGGTCTTCAGGAAATGAACCTAGGTCCATGAAATACTCTTTGAGGATGGTCTTGTCATCAGAAAATTTTAGGCTTTTTTGGAGACAATCAAGCACCTCTGCATCAGAGTCAAAAATAGAATGACCCTCAGACCATTTTGTTAGTGTACTGAGCCAAACACCTGCAAGACACCCACGGAGTGAACCACCAATCACCTTTAGGGCTATTGGCAACCCCCCACAGCCGCTTACTAACTGCAATTCAAGGAACCATATAAAATCAGTTGTTGTCTATAGGTTAAAGGGTAATAATATTGGCCATGATTTTAGTTGTCCAAACCACACTTTGTTCAGAAATATGACATTTTTTTTTCTTCCCCAATCTTCACTCAAGTGTTGGGTACAATTTTTTTGTCAGAAACAAAACAAACAAGCTTAAATGTATGTGCAAGTATGAAAACATGATTTTGGCAGGTATATAGGCTACCATGCACCCATCAACGCAAGAATATATATATATATATATAGATAGATTGACAGAGTACCTTTTCAATATATTCTTCTGGAATGTAAGAGCTCTCGTCTTGGTCATGCAATGATGCTGAGTAACAAAAAAGACTCATGGCATCTACATGATTTAATGGATTTAATTTATATCTATAAGGAAATCTTGGAAATGCAGTTCTTGAAGTCACCACAATCTTGTAATCTGGAATATCAAACTTGAACTTCTCAATAAGGGATTCTGATCCGGGCCATACATCATCCAATATCAACAATATAGGTTTTTTTTTTCCAATTTCATTCAGCAGTTGCTCTAGCTGGTCAATTGCTTCTTCATCACTTTGAAACTTAGGACACTCCTCATCATTACGATTAAATAGTTTTTCTACCATGACCCTCAGGTTGGGAGCTTGTGAAACGTTGACAAAAAATATATTTTCCCCATATATGCCTATCCAAACACAATGCAGTTAGAAAGCTGCCAGAAAGGAACATTTCATGTCTAATAACTTTCTACATCTACATACAAAGTGGTGAAGCAAAATGAACAGAATTCCCAATCCCAGCAAAGAGTAAGCAGTGAGCAAAAGCAATTTTCTACCAATCATGAAGATAAGAGATTTTTTTTTTCTCCTTACATTTTCTTGATCACTACTCTTCTTAAGGAAGTAGTTCCAAAGGATGAAGTATGCAAAAGCACTGCTATGACTATTGAAAGGACTAAAAGAAAAGAATGAAAATAAATAGCAATGGCCTACCATATCTTACCTCATGAGACATCCATTTTTTTTTTTTTTACACAATGTAATTCAATTCATTTACATCAATTGAAATCTTAATGTGTGAATGAAGTATTCACATTTGTTCCAATTATAGTTTAACATATAATAATCAATCAATGGTACATTTTAGGATTCATCCCTACGCATTTTATTTTTTAAACTACCTAACTGTTTACTTTTATCAAAAACTATCCACATACTATCACAATTTAACTAAAATAATCGCTTATTATGTACATTTTCACAATCGTTAAAAACTTTAAATGGGTTTATCACTGTCATCACTTTTATTATGTACCACTCAGTCACAGCAAGACGTGTTAGTAGCGATGAACTCTATTCAGTAGAATTATTTTACTTGGCAAGAGGTTTAATGTGAGAAAAAGTACCTTTAATATCATCATCCCAACAAAGCATTTTGACGAGTGTGGTCTTCCCGCAACCTCCAAGAGCAGTCAATAGAAGAAGCGACTCCTCTTTATTAGACAGCAGCTGCTTCAACTCCTTCAAAGGCAACTCCAACCCAACAATATAATCACGGGGTCTAGAAACCGCACAGGACAGTGTCCGAAACCCAGACTTCTTCTTTCTCAACTCAGTCACTCCCTCCAAAACACGATCCACCTTGGCCTCAGTCTCCAACACAGTCGTTGTGGTCTGATTCACCTTGATCAAAGTCTCCAACGCAGTCCTTGTGTTCTGTACTGTCAAATCAATCTGACAGAACTTTTCAATGGCATTGTTCAACTTCTTGAGTTTTTTCGCATAAAAATAGGCTTTGAAATAGTAGTTCCAACTCCAACGCTTGATTTTGGAGCACTTGAGAACCAGCTCCTTGCCCTTCTTCATTTGTTGGATCAGCCTCTTTGTTTCCTTATCTGGGTGATCAAGAGCTAGGCTTAATCGTCTTATCTCTTGGACCACTGGTGCTATACCATCTAGCGTGGATTCTAAGCTTTTAAGAATGGATTTGAACATGATGATTTGGCCCACCACATGCTTAACTGTTTCATGCAAAATAGCAAATCCTTCTCCAAAAGCCGCCCCCACAACACCCCCTGCAACAAGTGCTCCTGCCATGGCTTTGGAAACTACCCCAATTAAGAAACAATACAATACTAATATATATATCTATA
Organism: Quercus wislizeni; assembly: GCA_023055345.1. Classification (NCBI taxonomy): domain Eukaryota; kingdom Viridiplantae; phylum Streptophyta; class Magnoliopsida; order Fagales; family Fagaceae; genus Quercus; species Quercus wislizeni. Next base: position 31,457,383 of record JALGQJ010000004.1, read on the forward strand.
TATACCCAACTTTACCAAAAACAGAGATTTAGATCTCAAAGCTCTTCTATTTGTTCTGCTCCATCTCAGCTTTGATGCAAAACAATCTGAGAAAAAGAAGAATTTATTATGCTTCTTGGGTTTCTGGGTGTGGGTGAGATCAACTTGACTATTGACTACTGAGTCTTCTCTTAACATAGTAGCAACCAGGAAAAAGGAATTATATTCTTGTGTAGTTGAGTGGAAGTTTCTTTATCTTATTTTATTTTTATTTATAGTAATCTAGTACCGTATAATATAAATATTTGTACACAACTTTAACTACAAATCGCCGCATTACAGGATACGAGTGATAGAGCTTTAGTGTGGGTTCATGTGAATTGATACTTTATCATTAAAAACTCGAATTGTGATTAAAATTATGTATAATTATGTGGTACTAGAATTTAAACGACCGTGATTACTTGTCGTACGAATGGGTGGACTGGTGTTTATTCTTAGAGAACGCTATACATATGGACACTTGTCGTTCAGGAACGCTTGTGGACTGGTGTGAGCATAGGGAAGGGAACGCCAAACAAAGGTCAGGCCATATCAAGGCTTTTACAGTTTACACCTAGAGTGCCAAATCCAGTAGTGCCCAGCCCAGCCAGGCCCAAAAAGCATGGCAAAATAAATCCAAGGAGGATGGCTCTATTTGCATTTGGCAATGCGCAATCTATTTTTTTTTTTATATATGTCAATATCCAATCTAATTAAATAGCCAAAAATGGGACATATAAACCCTCCTTTTTTTTTTTTTCTTTTTAATTCAAAATGTTAGAACATGTGGAGGAAGGAAGATTTAATTTAATTAATTAATTAATTAATTTTTTTTTGTATATAAAAGAGACCAAAACTAAATTATAACTTTATTCATTTAACCTTTAAACTTTATTCATTTCATTAAATCTAGACCGAGAGATCTAAGACCAAAAACAAATAAAATTGGATTACCCATTGCATTTTGTCATGGATTTGAAAGATCAATCAACTCTTGAATAGAAAAGCTCACAAAGAACTACACATCATCAAAACAACTAGAGACAACTAGAGCTAGCTCAATGCAGTTTGAAGCCTAAGGCGATAAATTCAATTGGACTTTTTGTTATTTAAATATCACTTAAATAATATTTAGTTTTATATTTTATTTTCTATGTAAAATACATTATTCTTACTTTTAATATGACTAATTCAATTAATGGTGGTTGGGTTTTTTTTTTTTTTTTTTTTTTTTTTTTTTTGGGAATGGGAGTGGATTTTTATTAATCCATTTTTTTCTCTAAAAAATGCTAAAGCTTACCTAGGATGTAATAATGAATGTGATTGGTGGTACTTGAATAAGATAATAAATAAGTATTTGAATTACATCTTGTGATTAATCATACATCAATTTATAAGATTTATGTAGTAAAATTTATAGTATCTTTAGAGTGATGTTAGAGATACAAACTTTTTTATAAAAAAATTTACAAACTGTTGATGTGGTGATTGGTTATTGGTAAATAAAAAAATGATGTTAGTGGGGGGCCTAGATGAAAATCAATAAGAAACTGGCCACATCAACAGTTTATAAAAATGTTATAAAATAATTTGTAACTGTAGTATTACTTGTATCTTTAACATCACTCATTTTTTTGGGAGTAATGTTAGAGATACAACCTTTTTTACAAAATATTTTTACAAACTGCTGATGTGATAAGTGGTAATTGGTAAATGAAAAAAATGATATAAGTGGTGAGCCTAAATGAAAACTGATAAGAAACTGGTCACAACAACAGTTTGTAAAAATATTGTAAAATAATTTTTAGTTGTAGCATTATTCTTTTTTTGGCCTTCGTGAGAGTAGAAGAAAAATAATACCACTAAAAAGCTAGTCACAATAACAATTTATAAAAATATTGTAAAATAATTTGTAACTGTAGCATTATTTTTATTTATTTATTTATTTATTTTTTTGCCTTCTTGAGAGTAGAAGAAAAATAATACCACTCACATATTTCTTTTAATAAAAAATAAAATCATTTATTTGCCCCCCACATTTGGGGTCTTCCTTTAGTAGGAAGCCCTAAACCATAACCTAAGTGGCCTAGGCTCAGGGTCAACCCTGAAAACAGCTAAATATCATTGCAACCAAGGAAAGTTAGTTCTACATATGTACATTGTGTATATATTTTTTCTGTTTGGTACGACAAAAATCACAAGTACAAAACAAGTTTAGCAAAGTGTTAATTAGCAAAGTGTTAATTTTAAATTATTGCTTTTTAAAGCTAAAAAAAATTTCTGAAATGTTTCATACTCAATAAAAGTAAACTTCATAGTACAAAAATAAAAAATAAAAATAGAACTTTCAAATGGCCGTCCAAAGGCCAGTCGTTGACCGTTGGTTACTGTTGACCAACAATTTTTTCCTAAACAAAGTGTTTTTCATTTTTTCTAGATTGGCATCAATACCAGATGTGGGGTCTATTTTTCCATTTAAGATTCCTATATGGCTCAAAAAAAAAAAAAAAAAAAAATATATATATATATATATATATATATATATAAAGTTTTCATGTGAAAAACTCAAAACATATTATTATTATTATCATTATTAGAAAAAAATTACGGGTCATACACCAACTCTTAAAAGACTATGCGATGGTCAAGTTTGGCAACATGTTTAAAATGATTCGTTTCTAACCCATACCTTATTGGCCTACCAGTTTGACAAATATAAATATTTGGACTTTATAGAACCGCGAGAAGTAAACATGTGGACCCTATAGATACTGATATGGAAATAAGAAGATATTTGATAACTCTTGACAATAGCCATACGTTTAACTGGCCATAAAACATACTTAATTTTCTCTCTCTGCCAAAGTTCAACAATAGATTATAACAAAGCCCACTTCCTGCAAGGTTCCATAGATGAATAGATAGTGCAGAGGATCCAAATATATGCCAAAAGCCACAACAAACATAATCTCACACTAGTAGACAAGTTAAAATACAATGTGCTCTTACAAACACTCAAACACAAACATGAAATAGAAATATACTAGAAAATAAAAATTCAGTAGTACAGGCAACTGGGATCTAACATCAGCAATACCTTCATTACATAATTTGATGACAATATTAGCGTTGACCTGCCAAAAGTCCTTGCGCTTCTTTCTCATAGCGGAAACCATTTGCCTTGGAGTCATCCGCTGACCAAATAAAGATACCAAGAAGTTGCTGCTGACTCTTGAGTTTCTCGCAGGCTTGAAAGAAGCCTTTATCAGGTTTTAACCCACCACTAGCATCAGTACCAAAGCTTACTAACACCTTACCACCATTATAATTAGAGCTCTGGGTTTTGAAGTAGTCAAGAAATTGAGGCACAGTGGTTCCCTTATCATAAGCATAAAACTGGAAGTTCACATAGTCTATTTGGTGCCCATATTTCCTCCACAGGGCCAAATATTGTTTCTGAACTTGATCATTATCAAATGGAGCTATAGAAGCGAACGAAATTACCTTATTCCTCTTCAGAGTTCTTATAAGCTTTCCAATGCACTCAGCAAAGGTATCAGGATCAGCCTTGAAGTGCTCATAGTCAATATCAATTCCATCCAAATGATACTGCTTTATGATCCTTGTGAGTGACGAAACAGCATTAGATACCCATGAATCCACCGAGGAGGGGCTGAAGTAAGCCAAGCCATCCCCCACACTATCCCCTCCCAAGCTTAAGGCCACCTTGACATTCGAATGAGCATTTTTGATAGAAGAAACTTGGGAAGGGCTGAGATTATTAGAGTCCCAGAATATGTTGAATTTTCCATTGTTTGGAGAGGAAGAATTTAAGGTGTCATAGTCTATAGCAAAGGAGAGAATGAAGTGGAATTTAACATTTGGGTTAATGGGTACATCGGTAAATTTGACATTCTTGAACTCCGCTCCTATATATTCTCTGAAGAGGCTTGAGTTAGTGGGGGCTGCTAGGACTTGTATTTGGGAGATGAAGAGAGTTTCAATAATGAGAAGGGTAATGAAGAGCTTGCGCGATTCCATGGTAACAAATAGGAATAGATTTGTGCAAAGGCTACGAGTAAAGTAGATACTTCCTTAGTTGTTACATCATACATGCTTATTATATACTGATAGCTGCATCCACTATGGAGATGACTAGGTCAGCACCTTGGGGAAATTAATAAAAGAAAAAATTTGCTCGTTTGTATTCAGGTCTTTATTCTACTTAACCATTAAACTTTAGTCATTTCATTAAATCTAGATTGAGAGATCTAAGACCAAAAACAAATAAAATTGGATTACCCATTGCATTTTGTCATGGATTTGAAAGATCAATCAACTCTTGAATAGAAAAACTCACAAAGAACTACAAATCATCAAAACAACTAGAGACAATTAGAGCTAGCTCAATGCAGTTTGAGGCCTAAGGCGATAAATTCAATTGGACTTTTTGTTATTTAAATATCACTTAAATAATATTTAGTTCTATATTTTATTTTCTATGTAAAATACATTATTCTTACTTTTAATATGACTAATTCAATTAATGGTGGTTGGGATTTTTTTTTTTTTTTTTTTTGGAATGGAGTGGATTTTTATTAATCCATTTTTTTTTCTCAAAAAAATGCTAAAACTTACCAAGGATGTAACAATGAATGTGATTGGTGGTACTTGTATAAGATAATAAATGAGTATTTGAATTACATATTGTGATTAATCATACATCAATTTGTAAGATTTATGTAGTAAAATTTATAATATATTTAGAGTGATGTTAGAGATACAAACTTTTTTATAATTTTTTTTTTTTTTTTACAAACTGCTGATGTAGTGAGTAGTTATTGGTAAATAAAAAAAATGATGTTAGTGGTGGGTTTAGATAAAAACCAATAGGAAGCTGGCTACAACAATAGTTTGCAAAAATGTTATAAAATAATTTGTGACTATAGCATTACTCGTATCTTTAACATCACTCATTTTTTTGGGAGTAATGCTAGAGATACAAACTTTTTTACAAAAAGTTTTACAAATTGCTGATGTGGTGAGTGATTATTGGTAAATAAAAAAAAAAAAATGATGTTGGTGGTGGGTTTAGATGAAAACCAATAAGAAGCTGGCCACAACAATAGTTTGTAAAAATGTTATAAAATAATTTGTAGTTGTAGCATTACTCGTATCTTTAACATTACTCATTTTTTTGGGAGTAATGCTAGAGATACAAACTTTTTTACAAAAATTTTAAAAAACTGTTGATGTGGTAAGTGGTAATTGGTAAATGAAAAAAAAATGATATTTGTGGCGGGCCTAGATGAAAACTAATAAGAAACTGGCCACAACAACAATTTGTAAAAACATTGTAAAATAGTTTGTGGTTGTAACATTATTATTTTTTTGGCCTTGTGAGAGTAGAAGAAAAATAATACCACTAAGAAGCTAGCAATAACAACAGTTTGTAAAAATGTTGTAAAATAATTTGTATTTGTAGTATTTTTTTTTTTAACCTTCTTGAGAGTGGAAGAAAAATAATACCACTCACATATTTCTTTTAATAATAATAAAAAAAAACAATCATTTATTTGCGCCCCACATTTGGGGGTCTTTCTTTAGTAGGAGGCCCTAAGCCACGACCTAAGAGCAACCATATCAGTGGTTGCAAAAATGTGCAAAATACAAAAAGTGCTCAATTTTCACATTTTGACCCAAAATACACCAACATTAGTACTTGTAAAAATGTGCAAATATACACATTTTCTTTGCAAATGAATAGTAAGAGCATTCACATCAGTTCTTTTATAAATGTGTAAAATACACATTTTGATCACTTTTACACATTTTAAACCAAAAAACACTCCACATCAGTCCGTTTAAAAGTGTGTAAACTTTTGTAAAATTATCAACTAGCTACAGTACCCATGTAAATTTACACGGGTACTGTAGCATATGTATTTAGTTTTTTTAATAGTTTTTTCTCTCTCCTCTCTACCTGACTCTCACCTCCCTCTCTCTCAGGCACTGTGCGCTCTCTTTCTCTCACAAAAAACCCACTCCATCCTTTCATCCTCAGTTCTCTCCCCCTCTCTCACATCTCTCTTTCTCTCATTTAAAGCATGCCACCGAAGTTCACAGCGTGGCAAGATCGGTGCTGTGGGTCACAGCGTGGTGAGACCGGCGCATGGCGTGTGGCGTGGTCTCGATGGTGGTAGTGTGGGTTTGGGTCGATGATCGATGGCGGCGACGTGGGGAGGTCTCGATGGTGGTTTAATTTGAGTTTATGGTATGGGTTGGTCTTGGTTTGTGTGGGTTTGCTTGGTTTGGGTTGATTTGGGTTGTGGGTTGATTTGGGTATGTGTGGAGGCATGGAGGCATGGAGACGATGGCGTTTTGATCGGCGTTGATTTTTCTTTGTGTGGGTTGATTGGTGTTGGTTGATCTGACGTTGATTTTTCTTTGATTTTGGGTGGAGATCAGGTGGGTTCTGATGGAGTTTTGATTGGCTTGTCTGGAGATCAGTTTTTGATTTAATGGCTTTTGGTTTTTGATGATGGTGGTGGTGGTGGCTGTGGGTCTGTGAGAGAGAGGGGCAGTGAGGGAGTGAATAATAAAAAATTGTAAAATAATGAATATTTTATTGAATAAATGTGGAGAATAGATAAACTGATGTGGGTATTTTGTAAAAATGGATGTGTAAAATAGACAAAGTAGGTTTTTTCGTGTAAAAAAGACAGAAAATTTAAAAGAACTGATGTGAATTCTTTAACCGTGCATATATGCATGGTTACTGTTCGTGTACAAATGATTTTTTTATTCTTTTTTTTCTCTCTCCTCTATCAAACTACTTCTCTTCCTCTACGTCTACAACAACCAGTAGCTTCCCCAATGTCTACAACAACCTAGTGCGGTAGAATAAGAAGGAAGAAGAAAATAACCACCCAACCACCAAACCCAGCACCACCACCAAACATCGCAACCTAGCACATAAAATTAACCCAAAACCAACAAAAAATTAACCCAAAATCAACGGAAAAACAATTAGAAAACCCAACTCAAAATCAAGACAAACCCACTCAAAGCAATTAGAGAACCAAGCAAAACCCAGATGAAATCAAAGCCAAAATTAACCAAAACCTAGATGATCACCACCACCTAACCACCACCACCATATCAACTCAGCACCACCCAACTATCACCGATCTACCACCACAACCCATTTCAACATTTGATAATCCAAACACAAAATCAATAAAATCAAACCAAAAATGACTCAAAATCAACACAAAACAACTTAGAATCAACTCGCCGGAGTTGCTGGAGTTGTCTCTAGAGCTGTTACCGATGTCGCCGGAGTTGCTAATGCCGCCAGAGCTGCTGATGCCACCAAAGCTGTGTGTGGGGGCAGGGGGTTTAGGATGAGAAGGGGTCAAAGATTTGAGAAAGATGAGGGAGATAATGAGAGAGGGGAAGAGATTCAAGAAAGATGAGGTATATAATAAAATAATAATAAAAATGATTATTTAAATAAATTATTGTGTATAATAGACAAACTGATGTGGATGTTTTGTAAAAATAGGAGTGTAAAATAGAAAAAATAGGTTTTAGATGTGCAAATTTACAAAATTTTTACATCCACTGATGCGGATGCTCTAAGTGACCTAGGCTCAGGGTCAACCCTGAAAACAACTAAATATCATTGCAACTAAGGGAAGTTAGTTCCACATGTACATTGTGTATATATATATTTTTCTGTTTGGTCCTACAAAAATGAAAAATCACAAGTAGAAATCAAGTTTAGCAAAGTGTTAATTTAAATTATTGCTTTTTAAAGCTAAAAACACTTTCTGAAATGTTTCACACTCAATAAATACTGCAAGTAAACTTCATAGTACAAAAATAAAAAATAAAAATAGACTTTCAAATGGTTCCCCCCCACCCCTCCCCTCCCCTCCCCCCCTATCCCCCGTCCACAGGCTAATTGTTGACCGTTGGTAACTGTTGACCAACAATCTTTTCCTCAAATTACATTTTTTTTCCTAAACAAGTGTTTTTCACTTTTTCTAGATTGGCATCAATACCAGATGTGGGTTCTATTTTTCCATTTAAGATTCCTAAATGGCTCAAAAAATATATATAAAGTTTTCATGTGAAAATCTCAAAACATATTATTGTTATTATTATTTGAAAAAAAATACGGGTCATACACCAACCCTTAAAAGACTATGTGATGGTCAAGTTTGGCAACACGTTTAAAATGATTCGTTTCTAACCCATACCTTATTGACCTTACCAGTTTGACAAATATAAATATTTGGATCTATAGAACCCCCGACAAGTAAACCTGTGGACTCTATATATATTGATATGGAAATAAGAAGATATTTGATAACTCTTGACAATAGCCATAAAACATACTTAATTTTCTCTCTCTGCCAAAGTTCAACAACAGATTATAACAAAGCCCACTTCCTGCAAGTTTCCATAGATGAATAGATAGTGCAGAGGATCCAAATATATGCCAAAAGCCACAACAAACATAATCTCACACTAGTAGAAAACAAGTTAAAATACAATGTGCTCTTACAAACATTCAAAACACAAACATGAATTAGAAATATACTAGAAAATAAAAGTTCAGTAGTACAGGCAACTGGGATCTAACATCAGCAATACCTTCATTACATAATTTGATGACAATATTAGCGTTGACCGGCCAAAAGTCCTTGCGCTTCTTTCTCATAGCGGAAACCATTTGCCTTGGAGTCATCCGCTGACCAAATAAAGATACCATGAAGTTGCTGCTGATTCTTGAGTTTCTTGCAGGCTTGAAAGAAGCCTTTATCAGGTTTTAACCCACCACTAGCATCAGTACCAAAGCTTACTAACACCTTACCACCATTATAATTAGAGCTCTGGGTTTTGAAGTAGTCAAGAAATTGAGGCACAGTGGTTCCTTCATCATATGCATAAAACTGGAAGTTCACATAGTCTATTTGGTGCCCATATTTCCTCCACAGGGCCAAATATTGTTTCTGAACTTGATCATTATCAAATGGAGCTATAGAAGCGAACGAAATTACCTTATTCCTCTTCAGAGTTGTTATAAGCTTTCCAATGCACTCAGCAAAGGTATCAGGATCAGCCTTGAAGTGCTCATAGTCAATATCAATTCCATCCAAATGATACTTCTTTATGATCTCTGTGAGTGACGAAACAGCATTAGAAACCCATGAATCCACCGAGGATGGGCTGAAACTAGCAGGGACATCCTGTACAGTATTTCCTCCCAAGCTTAAGGCTACCTTGACATTTGGATGGGCATTCTTGATAGAAGAAACTTGGGAGGGGCTAAGATTATCAGAGTCCCAGAAGATGTTGAATTTTCCATTGGTAGGAGAGGGATTACGTGAGGTGTCATAGTCTATGGCAAAAGACAGAATGAAGTGAAATTTAGCATTTGGGTTAATGGGTACATCGGTAAATTTGACATTCTTGAACAGAGCTCCTATATATTCTCTGAAGAGGTTTGAGTTGGTGGGGGCTGCTTGGACTTGTATTTGGGAGATAAAGAGAGCTTCAATAATGAGAAGAGTAATGAACAGCTTGGCCAATTCCATTGTAACAAATAGGAGTAGATTTGTGCAAAGGCTACTGGTAAAGTGGATACTTCCTTAGTTGTTACATGCTTATTATATACTGATAACTGAACCCACTATGGAGATGACTAGGTCAGCACCTTGAGGAAAATTAATAAAAGAAAAATTTTGCTCGTTTCTATTCAGGTCTTTATTCTACTTAATTATAATCAAGACTAGACAACTAGTGCATGGAAGTAATTGAAGTTGAATGCGTGTTCCTTTTCGTTTATTTTGTTTGTTGTCTACTTGTCTTGTTCTAATTCTTTTACTATAGATAAGCGCGTTGAATGGTCTTTCGGCTAGACTAAAAAGCAGAGCCGGCTTGAGATATTTTGTGGCCCAAGGCGACAGCGTTCAATGGGGTCTCTTTTTATAAAATTTAATAAATCAATTAAAGTAATTTTCATTTATTTGTAAAAAATAATTTAAAACCTGTTTTATCAAAAAATCTAAACCATTTTTTAGAGTATCATAATATTATATATATATATATATATATATATATATATATATATATATATATTACTGTATTTTAACCACTATCAACTACTCTACAAATAAGCAAATTTACATTCAAAATCACCATTTAATGATAAAAATGAAAAAAAAAAAAAATAGCTCTCTAGTCTTTCATTGTTAATTTACATTTTTAGATCCCTTTAAACACAAGTTGTTTAACCTAGTTGTTTAGTTAAGTGATTACTTAGATAAATTATTTAGATCTAGGTTAACACAAGTAAATCATATAATGTGAATAGTATGGAAAAATAAAGAACACAATGATATGATAACCCAAGAAAACCAAATCAGTAAAATACCTGGGGAGGATTTAACCTAGCTATCCTTAAGGTAAAATAGATTCACTATGAAAAAAATTGAAGTTTTACAATAAGATTTAGACCACTAACATCCTATTGCTACCTTGAGTAGAAAACTTACTACCATGATCACATGACAGCTCCAAGTCTACAGACTACTTTTTTTTTTGATCCATAGCAACCACAAGTACTCCCATTTGTGTTTTCTTTAAGCTCTTGAAACAGCAATCGAAGAGATCACCAAGTTCTTGACATTAATTTTGATTTTGATAACTCTAAGTATGTATGAAGGTAAACACCTCTAGATCTCACAAGAGATTCACACACACAGTATATCAACAATCTCTAAAACGTGGTTAAGGTTTTTCTTTTTATACTTGAAGCAATACATAAAACCCTACACGTCATACGACTTTGAGCTAAGCTGGAAATTCTACAAAAAAAAAAACAATTTGCACGAGTTTCGATCAATCAAGTCTAATTTTTGATCGATCGAGCCTTGCAGAAATTGAATAGTAATTTCCTGCAATTACTTGATTCCAACTTTACACATAACCACACTTTGAGTAGCCTAAATCTAGACTAAATGTTCTGATCATGGTTTGCCAACATTACACATTGAAATTCTTATACATTTAGATTCTAAAGTCTTAGAACCTAACAGTTCACATCACCCTAAAATTGTAGCAGCATTCACCTAGCTAATGTTTTTTTATTTTATTTTATTTTATTTTATTAGAATCATTCACCTAGCTAATGTGATGTAATAAAAGAGGAAAAGATAAAAAAAAAAAAGCAATTTTTTTGTACATAACGTGGGTCACTCAGTGGCTAATTAATAAGTTTAGAAAGAGAAATATTAAAAATACTAAAACAAATAATGACTAGAAATAAAAGGGTGAGGGGGTGACACCATCTATTTATTTATTTTTGTGGTATGAATTTCATGCACCATTTTCAAATTACAAACTTTTCACTACAAAAAAGATTGCTATTTGCGACGAAACTTTTTCGACGACTACAAAAAGCTATAAGAAAAAATAGCTTTTTCAACGGCAAGTCTCTTTCGTCGACAATTACTTGTCAAATATTAAAACATATGTGACGGCAAAATGAGTTTGTCGAAAATGCCTATTATTTTTGTCGAAAATATGATTTATTTTGGAGGGAAATGTTCCGCCCGTACTTTTTATGATGGCATAAAAGTATCCATCGCTAATAAAGTATTATTTACGACGACTGAATAAAAACCGTCAGAATTATTAACATTTGTGACGACTTTTGTGCATCGAAAATACAAAAAATATTTTTTTTATGGTGCTATTATTTGCGACAAACATTCTTCCATCATAAATATGAAAGAGGATATTATTTACAATGACTGAAGAAAATCCGTCAAAACTATTAACACTTGTGACGGCTTTTGTACGTCAAAAATTCAGAAAATATATTTTTTTATGGGGTTATTATTTGCAACAAACATTCCTCTATCGTAAATATAAAAGTGGGTATTATTTACGACGACTAAAAAAAAAAAAATTGTCGGAATTATTAACACTTGTGACTGCTTTTGTGCGTCAAAAATACAAAAAAAATATATTTTATGATGTTATTATTTGTAACAAACATTTTTCCACCGTAAATGTAAAAGAGGGTATTAGCGATAGCCATGAAGCCACCAAAAATAGTAAAATATTTTAGAGGGAAAATCCCCTCCATACTTTTCACATTTCTGACGACATTTATCCATCGCAATTATTTTTTTTATTTTTCTAATTGGGTTTGTATTTGCGACGAACATGCTGACCGTCGTAAATAGTTAATTTGCTTGAAAAGAAAGAACGTATTAATGATGGAATTGGATCCCTCCCAAAAAATAATATTTGCGATGGACCAAAGCTGTCGACAATGGTAATTTTTTTAAAGGGGGGGAATTCATGCCCATATTTTTCATGTGTTTGACGGTTGTTTTCCATCACTATATATTGCATTCTTATTTGCGACGGACATTTTGGTCATCCTTAACAATTAAAATTTTCTTAAGAAGAGAAGGTATTAGTGACGATAAAGTAAATCTGTCACAATAAAGGTGATTTCCAACATACATATGGTTGTAAAAATTTTTTTTTTTTTGAATGGTAAATTTTCCTCAATTTTGTCTTAAAACTCTAGAATTTTTTATTTTTTAATATTAAAAATTGAAAAAAAACATCTTTCAAGACCATCCAAGTACTTAAGGGCCATTTTGGTCATTTTAGGCTGGTACAGCAGGCCGGTCTAGAAGAGGACAAGACTCTAGCAAAAAAGGAGGGAATCCTTTGACATGCTGCTACAACAGGCTGGGTCAGCTGAGGAAAAGGTGTCAGGGGAGACTTTTGAAGAAGTAATAGGGGATCTTGACGAGGAAATAAACAAATATGATTCAAAAGGCTCTATGGCAATCAGAGTAGATGCTAACACGTAAAAGGAAAATGTGGGGGACCAGCATACAATAAATGAAGCTAGCACGCCATGCTCACCAAGTCATGCAACCAATATCACTACAAAAAAGATTGCTATTTGCGATGAAACTTTTTCGACGACAACAAAAACTATCAGAAAAAATAGCTTTTTCGATGACAAGTCTCTTTCGTCGACAATTACTTGTCGAATATTAAAACATATGTGACGGCAAAATGAGTTTGTCGAAAATGGCTATTATTTTTGTCGAAAATATGATTTATTTTGGAGGGAAATATTCCCCCCTTACTTTTTACGATGGCATAAAAGTATTCATCGCTAATAAAGTATTATTTATGACGACTGAATAAAAACCGTCAGAATTATTAACATTTGTGACGACTTTTGTACATCGAAAATACAAAAAATATTTTTTTTATGGTGCTATTATTTGCGACAAACATTCTTCCATCATAAATATGAAAGAGGTTATTATTTACAATGACTGAAGAAAATCCTTCAAAACTATTAACACTTGTGACGTCTTTTGTACGACAAAAATACAAAAAATATATATTTTTATGGTGTTATTATTTGCAACAAACATTCTTCTATCGTAAATATAAAAGAGGGTATTATTTACGACGACTAAAAAAAAAAAATTGTCGGAACTATTAACACTTCTGACTGCTTTTGTGCGTCAAAAATACAAAAAATATATATTTTATGGTGTTATTATTTGTGACAAACATTCATCCATCGTAAATGTAAAAGAGGGTATTAGCGATAGCCATGAAGCCACCAAAAATAGTAAAATATTTTAGAGGGAAAATTCCCTCCTTACTTTTCACATTTGTGACGACATTTATCCATCGCAATTATTTTTTTTATTTTTCTAATTGGGGTTGTATTTGCAACGAACATGCTGACCGTCGTAAATAGTTAATTTCCTTGAAAAGAAAGAATGTATTAATGATGGAATTGGATCCCTCCCAATAAATAATATTTGCGATGGACCTAAGCAGTCGACAATGGTAATTTTTTTAAAGGGGGGGAATTCATGCCCATATTTTTCATGTGTTTGACGGTTGTTTTCCATCACAACATATTGCATTCTTATTTGCGACGGACGTTAAGGTCATCCTTAATAATTAAAATTTTCTTAAGAAGAGAAGGTATTAGCGATGATAAACTAAATCTGTCACAAAAAAGGTGATTTCCAACATACATATGGTTGTAAAATTTTTTTTTTTTTTTTTGAATGGTAAATTTTCCTCAATTTTGTCTTAAAACTCTAGAATTTTTTATTTTTTAATATTAAAAATTGCAAAAAAAACATCTTTCAAGACCATCCAAGTACTTAAGGGCCATTTTGGTCATTTTAGGCTGGAATAGCAGGCCGGTCTAGAAGAGGACAAGAAGCTAGCAAAAAAGGAGGGAATCCTTTGACATGCTGCTACAACAGGCTGGGTCAGCTGAGGAAAAGGTGTCAGGGAAGACTTTTGAAGAAGTAATAGGGGAGCTTGACGAGGAAATAAACAAATATGATTCAAAAGGCTCTATGGCAATCAGAGTAGATGTTAAAACGGAAAAGGAAAATGTGGGGGACCAGCATACAATAAATGAAGCTAGAATGCCATGCTCACCAAGTCATGCAACCAATATCACTAAAAAAAAGATTGCCATTTGTGATGAAACTTTTTCGACGACTACAAAAAGCTATCAGAATAAATAGCTTTTTTGATGGCAACTCTCTTTCGTCGACAATTACTTGTCGAATATTAAAACATATGTGACGGCAAAATGAGTTTGTCGAAAATGCCTATTATTTTTGTCGAAAATATGATTTATTTTGGAGGGAAATGTTCCCCCCTTACTTTTTATGATGGCATAAAAGTATTCATCGCTAATAAAGTATTATTTATGACGACTGAATAAAAACCGTCAGAATTATTAACATTTGTGACGACTTTTGTGCATCGAAAATACAAAAAATATTTTTTTTTATGGTGCTATTATTTGCGACAAACATTCTTCCATCATAAATATGAAAGAGGATATAATTTACAATGACTGAAGAAAATCCGTTAAAACTATTAACACTTGTGACGGCTTTCGTACGTCAAAAATTCAGAAAATATATATTTTTATGGGGTTATTATTTGCAACAAACATTCCTCTATCGTAAATATAAAAGTGGGTATTATTTACGACGACTAAAAAAAAAAAAATCGTCGGAATTATTAACACTTGTGACTGCTTTTGTGCGTCAAAAATACAAAAAAAATATATTTTATGATGTTATTATTTGTGACAAACATTCTTCCACCGTAAATGTAAAAGAGGGTATTAGCGACAGCCATGAAGCCACCAAAAATAGTAAAATATTTTAGAGGGAAAATCCCCTTCATACTTTTCACATTTGTGACGACATTTATCCATCGCAATTATTTTTTTTATTTTTCTAATTGGGTTTGTATTTGCGACGAACATGCTGACCGTAGTAAATAGTTAATTTGCTTGAAAAGAAAGAATGTATTAATGATGGAATTGGATCCCTCCCAAAAAATAATATTTGCGATGGACCTAAGCTGTCGACAATTGTAATTTTTTTAAAGGGGCGGAATTCATGCCCATATTTTACATGTGTTTGACGGTTGTTTTCCATCACTATATATTGCATTCTTATTTGCGACGGACATTTTGGTCATTCTTAATAATTAAAATTTTCTTAAGAAGAGAAGGTATTAGTGACGATAAAGTAAATCTGTCACAATAAAGGTGATTACCAACATACATATGGTTGTAAAATTTTTTTTTTTTTTGAATGGTAAATTTTCCTCAATTTTGTCTTAAAACTCTAGAATTTTTTATTTTTTAATATTAAAAATTGCAAAAAAACATCTTTCAAGACCATCCAAGTACTTAAGGGCCATTTTGGTCATTTTAGGCTGGTACAGCAGGCCGGTCTAGAAGAGGACAAGAAGCTAGCAAAAAAGGAGGGAATCCTTTGACATGCTGCTACAACAGGCTGGGTCAGCTGAGGAAAAGGTGTCAGGGAAGACTTTCGAAGAAGTAATAGGGGATCTTGACGAGGAAATAAACAAATATGATTCAAAAGGCTCTATGGCAATCAGAGTAGATGCTAACACGGAAAAGGAAAATGTGGGGGACCAGCATACAATAAATGAAGCTAGCATGCCATGCTCACCAAGTCATGCAACCAATATCACTACAAAAAAGATTGCTATTTGCGATGAAACTTTTTCGACGACAACAAAAACTATCAGAAAAAATAGCTTTTTCGATGACAAGTCTCTTTCGTCGACAATTACTTGTCGAATATTAAAACATATGTGACGGCAAAATGAGTTTGTCGAAAATGGCTATTATTTTTGTCGAAAATATGATTTATTTTGGAGGGAAATATTCCCCCCTTACTTTTTACGATGGCATAAAAGTATTCATCGCTAATAAAGTATTATTTACGACGACTGAATAAAAACCGTCAGAATTATTAACATTTGTGACGACTTTTGTACATCGAAAATACAAAAAATATTTTTTTTATGGTGCTATTATTTGCGACAAACATTCTTCCATCATAAATATGAAAGAGGTTATTATTTACAATGACTGAAGAAAATCTGTCAAAACTATTAACACTTGTGACGTCTTTTGTACGACAAAAATACAAAAAATATATATTTTTATGATGTTATTATTTGCAACAAACATTCTTCTATCGTAAATATAAAAGAGGGTATTATTTATGACGACTAAAAAAAAAAAATCGTCGGAACTATTAACACTTCTGACTACTTTTGTGCGTCAAAAATACAAAAAATATATATTTTATGGTGTTATTATTTGTGACAAACATTCTTCCATCATAAATGTAAAAGAGGGTATTAGCGATAGCCATGAAGCCACCAAAAATAGTAAAATATTTTAGAGGGAAAATTCCCTCCTTACTTTTCACATTTGTGATGACATTTATCCATCGCAATTATTTTTTTTATTTTTCTAATTGGGGTTGTATTTGCGACGAACATGCTGACCGTCGTAAATAGTTAATTTGCTTGAAAAGAAAGAATGTATTAATGATGGAATTGGATCCCTCCCAATAAATAATATTTGCGATGGACCTAAGCTGTCGACAATGGTAATTTTTTTAAAGGGGGGGAATTCATGCCCATATTTTTCATGTGTTTGACGGTTGTTTTCCATCACTATATATTGCATTCTTATTTGCGACGGACATTTAGGTCATCCTTAATAATTAAAATTTTCTTAAGAAGAGAAGGTATTAGCGATGAAAAAGTAAATATGTCACAATAAAGGTGATTTCCAACATACATATGGTTGTAAAATTTTTTTTTTTTTTTTGAATGGTAAATTTTCCTCAATTTTGTCTGAAAACTCTAGAATTTTCTATTTTAATATTAAAAATTGCAAAAAAACATCTTTCAAGACCATCCAAGTACTTAAGGGCCATTTTGGTCATTTTAGGCTGGTACAGCAGGCCGGTCTAGAAGAGGACAAGAAGCTAGCAAAAAAGGAGGGAATCCTTTGACATGCTGCTATAACAGGCTGGGTCAGCTGAGGAAAAGGTGTCAGGGAAGACTTTTGAAGAAGTAATAGGGGAGCTTGACGAGGAAATAAACAAATATGATTCAAAAGGCTCTATGGCAATCAGAGTAGATGTTAACATGGAAAAGGAAAATGTGGGGGACCAGCATACAATAAATGAAGCTAGCATGCCATGCTCACCAAGTCATGCAACCTATATCACTACAAAAAAGATTGCTATTTGCGATGAAACTTTTTCAATGACTACAAAAAGCTATCAGAAAAAATAGCTTTTTCGACGACAAGTCTCTTTCGTCTACAATTACTTGTCGAATATTAAAACATATGTGACGGCAAAATGAGTTTGTCGAAAATGCCTATTATTTTTGTCGAAAATATGATTTATTTTGGAGGGAAATATTCCCCCCTTACTTTTTACGATGGCATGAAAGTATTCATTGCTAATAAAATATTATTTACGATGACTGACTAAAAACCGTCAGAATTATTAACATTTGTGACGACTTTTGTGCATCGAAAATACAAAATTTTTTTTTTTTTTATGGTGCTATTATTTGCGACAAACATTCTTCCATCATAAATATGAAAGAGGTTATTATTTACAATGACTGAAGAAAATCCGTCAAAACTATTAGCACTTGTGACGGCTTTTGTACGTCAAAAATACAGAAAATATTTATTTTTATAGTGTTATTATTTGCAACAAACATTCTTCTATCGTAAATATAAAAGATGGTATTATTTACGACGACTAAAAAAAAAAAATCGTCGGAAATATTAACACTTATGACTGCTTTTGTGCATCAAAAATACAAAAAATATATATTTTATGGTGTTATTATTTGTGACAAACATTCTTCCATCGTAAATGTAAAAGTGGGTATTAGCGATAGCCATGAAGCCACCAAAAATAGTAAAATATTTTGGAGGGAAAATTCCCTCCTTACTTTTCACATTTGTGACGACATTTATCCATCGCAATTATTTTTTTTATTTTTCTAATTGGGTTTGTATTTGCGACGAACATGCTGACCGTCGTAAATAGTTAATTTGCTTGAAAAGAAAGAATGTTTTAATGATGGAATTGGATCCCTCCCAATAAATAATATTTGCGATGGACCTAAGCTGTCGACAATGGTAATTTTTTTAAAGGGGGGGAATTCATGCCCATATTTTTCATGTTTTTGACGGTTGTTTTCCATCACTATATATTGCATTCTTATTTGCGACGGATATTTTGGTCATCCTTAATAATTAAAATTTTCTTAAGAAGAGAAGGTATTAGCGACCATAAAGTAAATCTGTCACAATAAAGGTGATTTCCAACATACATATGGTTGTAAATTTTTTTTTGTTTTTTGAATGGTAAATTTTCCTCAATTTTGTCTTAAAACTCTAGAATTTTTTATTTTTTAATTTTAAAAATTGCAAAAAAACATCTTTCAAGACCATCCAAGTACTTAAGGGCCATTTTGGTCATTTTAGGCTGGTACAGCAGGCCGGTCTAGAAGAGGACAAGAAGCTAGCAAAAAAGGAGGGAATCCTTTGACATGCTGCTACAACAGGCTGGGTCAGCTGAGGAAAAGGTGTCAAGGAAGACTTTTGAAGAAGTAATAGGGGAGCTTGACGAGGAAATAAAAAAATATGATTCAAAAGGCTCTATGGCAATCAGAGTAGATGTTAACACAGAAAAGGAAAATGTGGGGGACCAGCATACAATAAATGAAGCTAGCATGCCATGCTCACCAAGTCATGCAACCAATATCACTACAAAAAAGATTGCTATTTGCGACGAAACTTTTTCGACGACTACAAAAAGCTATAAGAAAAAATAGCTTTTTTGACGGCAAGTCTCTTTCGTCGACAATTACTTTTCGAATATTAAAACATATGTGACGGCAAAATGAGTTTGTCGAAAATGCCTATTATTTTTGTCGAAAATATGATTTATTTTGGAGGGAAATGTTCCCGCCTTACTTTTTACAATGGCATAAAAGTATTCTTCGCTAATAAAGTATTATTTACGACGACTGAATAAAAACCATCAGAATTATTAACATTTGTGACGACTTTTGTGCATCGAAAATACAAAAAATATTTTTTTTTATGGTGCTATTATTTGCGACAAACATTCTTCCATCATAAATATGAAAGAGGGTATTATTTACAATGACTGAAGAAAATCCGTCAAAACTATTAACACTTATGACGGCTTTTGTATGTTAAAAATACAGAAAATATATATTTTTATGGTGTTATTATTTGCAACAAACATTCTTCTATCGTAAATATAAAAGAGGTTATTATTTACGACGATGAAAAAAAAAAAAAATCGTCGGAACTATTAACACTTGTGACTGCTTTTGTGCGTCGAAAATACAAAAAATATATATTTTATGGTGTTATTATTTGTGACAAACATTCTTCCATCGTAAATGTAAAAGAGGGTATTAGTGATAGCCATGAAGCCACCAAAAATAGTAAAATATTTTTGAGGGAAAATTCCCTCCTTACTTTTCACATTTGTGACGACATTTATCCGTTGCAAATTTTTTTTTATTTTTCTAATTGGGTTTGTATTTGCGACGAACATGCTGACCGTCGTAAATAGTTAATTTGCTTGAAAAGAAAGAATGTATTAATGATGGAATTGTATCCCTCCCAATAAATAATATTTGCGATGGACCTAAGCTGTCGACAATGGTAATTTTTTTAATGGGGGGGAATTCATGCCCATATTTTTCATGTGTTTCACGGTTGTTTTCCATCACTATATATTGCATTCTTATTTGCGACGGACATTTTGATCATCCTTAATAATTAAAATTTTCTTAAGAAGAGAAGGTATTAGCGACGATAAAGTAAATCTGTCACAATAAAGGTGATTTCCAATATACATATGGTTGTAAATTTTTTTTTTTTTTTTTTTGAATGATAAATTTTCCTCAATTTTGTCTTAAAACTCTAGAATTTTTTATTTTTTAGTATTAAAAATTGCAAAAAAACATCTTTCAAGACCATCCAAGTACTTAAGGGCCATTTTGGTCATTTTTGAAGTAAAAGGTATTTTGATCATTTTGAAGCTTTTAGGGACACTTTCGTCACTTTAGAAGTTTAAGGGTATTTTGGTCATTTCCTAGCTTTGATGGTGTATTTCAACCATTTTGGATAGTCGGATTGTGTCAACGGGGTTAAACAAAGTTTCCTAGTGGGTGGGTACAACAACATATGTCCATCATGCAACCAGTTGGAGAACCAAAATCTGATCGTTGGATTGGTAGAATGTGGTGAAATATTTGTGTTTGTAAATTACAGTAACAATTAGATGGTCAGATTGTGAGAACAGAGTAGTCAAATCCTGCAAAACTACATTAAAGTCTATTAAATTTGGTCAATCTTTGGTCAAATTCTTCAAAGTTGGTTCCAAGACCATTGGATTTTATCAAATTAGGTTGATCAGAGAGGTTTTAAGTGGGTTTTGGGTATTGGTCAGTATTTTAAGGTTTTTTTTTTGGTTTTCATGCTTTTATCAGTTTCTGGTTTTAAAATGGCAAAGTCAAAGGTCATATGTAAATCCTTTAGGGTCATTTTCTTGGTTTTTGGTTGTATTTTGTAAGCAATTTTCTCAATTCTTAGTAATATTTATATAGTGTATAACTCTCTTGGAAGAGTATTGGATATTTTTAGTGATTGAAGTTTCATGATAGGTAGATGCAACGACACGCATCCATCTTGTGCTACAGTGATATTTAAAATTTGACCATTGGATTAAAATTGTGGGATAAAATATTGGTTTTGATGAATTTTGAGCTCAATCAAACGGTTGGATTAGTAGAATGTGACTAGTCAAAATTTATTGGTGTGTTGGTACAACAACACATGTCCATAATGCTTCAGACTCAAATCCAAAATCCGACTGTTGTATTTGAAGAATGTGATAAGATATTGGTGTTGGCGAAGTATGACAATAATTAGATGGTCAGATTGTGAGAAATGAGTGGTCAAAGTTTGCAAAACCTGGTCAATATTTGGTCAAACATGGTCAACCATTGAAGTTGGGTCTATAACCACTCGATAGGATCAAATTAGATTGAATAGGGGGGTTTTGAGTGGGTTTTGGGTATTGGTTTGTATTTTAGGGTTTTCTCCTCTTTTTTGCTTTTCTATAAAATTTTCTTTGCTAAAATTTAACAATGAATAGTACATACAATACTGAAAATTTTACAATAATACTGCAAAGTTTATCAAGCACCAAAATACTTGCAACGACAATTCTCTCCGCAACTTGTGAAAATCTTTTAAAAAAATGGCATACTAAATATTTTAAAATACTCTTTAATTAAAAATTGAAATCAGTGAATTTTAATTATAAAATAAGATAATTTTGGAAATTTGCGGATAGTTAAATACACAACATTTTAAATATTAATTTAACAAAATTTGGTTAATGGGATGTCAAGTGGAAAATGTTTTTTCCCTTCAAATGGGGTGGTTTTGCCGAATAAAATAAACAAAGTTTTTTTTTTTAATAAAAATATTGAGGTTATATTTCCATAAAAGAAATCCACCTACACAATATTGAGGATATATTTCCCTGACTTTTTTAAAAGAACACTTGCTATACAAAAATTGCAAGAAGTAAGATTTCCTAGTGTTTCTATCTTTTTTTATTTTAAGAAAATAGTGTTTCTATCTTTTATTAATAATAATAATTAAAAAAAGTGATATTTCAAAGTGTCCCCCCCCCCCAAAAAAAGTGATGTGGTTGTCATAAACAAAATATATAATTTTATATATATAAAAAAAAAAAAGAAGAAGAAGAAGAAGTCACGTTGCTGTAAAGAAGTCATCATTTTAACACTAAAAGAAACAAAAAAGAAAAAAAAAAAGAAAAAAGAAAAGAAAAACAGTCACGTTGCTGTAAAGAAGTCATCATTTTAACACTAAAAAAAAAAGAAAAAAAAAGAAGAAAAGTCAAAACCATACCTCCTAGTTCTCTCCCTCTCCCTCTCACTAAAAACAAACGCCTCCCTTTTTCTTTTTTTGATCCCACACCTCCCTTTTCATCTCACTAAAATACTACCACTCTATTTCACTAAAGAAAAGAAAGGAGAAAAAAAAGCTCTCACCTCTATACTCAATAGCCCACATATTTTTCAATATCCCTCTACCGTTCACTCTTTCTTTCTCTTTCTACCAATCACAATCAAACCCAAAAGGCCAGTTTTCTTAAATCCTTATACTTTGATTTATATTGTTAATGTAGTGGATTAGTAAATGGATTTGTTGGTTTATTTCCTTCATCTAAATTTTGGGATTGACTTAGATATATCTCTTTCATAATATATAATCTCATATTGTAGCCAAAGTTCTTGATAGTTTGGTACTAGTAAATAGTGTAATGTTTGCGTGTATTGGTGGCCCCCGCCAATCTATTGATGTCTTAATTATATGCAAGCACCTACTACACATATTTTTTTTTCCAGTATAATCAACATTATTTTTTTTTCTATTTTATTGAGATTTTTGAAATAAGTGACAAATTTTCTCATTATAGTTTTCAATTAATTGCTATTCTTTGTGCATATATAATTTTATGTGACTTGTTGTGGTGATGGATATATTGTTAAGAGTGATGGGGATGTACTATTAATGTGGTTATTGGTGGTAGATGTATTCTTGGAAGTTCTTATTCACAAGAGAACTACAAGGTTCTTATCAACAGTAAAGATTTATGATAAATGCAATGTTTGTGTCGGTAGTAAGGATTTATTTTTGATGTTTTTTCATTTATCGTGGTGATTGTGTTAATGTTTTTAAATGAATATATTTTCGTTAATTCTTTATTATTTACTGTAAATACAAAATTTTGCATAGTTATAATTTTTGTATATTTATTCAGTTTAATTTGAAATATTGCAGAACAATGTTAGGGAGGAGATCATAGTGTGAATAATGACATAAGATGACTTTAAGGAGGAAGGTGACTCTCAGATTGAGGAAACTAACTCAGACGATGACTGATCTTCCAATACTTATGCTTTCAAGTTTCGTGAAGAATATAATTAATATAGCTTTCATGTATTATTGAACATCACACTATTTTGTAAATCTTTTGATATTTTCATTTTTATTGCATTATTCACTTATTAGTTTTGAACAATTATGGATTTGTACTTGTTATTTGAATGGAGAATTTTTTATGAGATGTATGTTTGTAATTTATATATTATTTATTTACTTTCATGTATTTCATGTGTTTCTTTTTCGACAGAATTGTTTTGTCGCAATTAAAGTACTATAAATGGCCTTTTTTTTCGACAAGCTATTTTGTTGCAAATAATGTATTAGTGACGTGGTAACTAATTTTTAATAATGGTCAAAGTTTGTCGAAAAAAGTAAATGGTCACTAAGATTTTGTATTTTTGACAAAAAGCTAAGTATTTACGATGGCTTTTAGTCGTTGAAAAAAATACATTAATGATGGCTATAGTTCGTCACAAAATGTATTTGGTCATTCAACTTCATCGTTTGAAATTTTATTTTTGACGGCAAATCAAATATTTATGATGACTTTTAGTCATTGAAAAAACACATTAACGATGGCCTTAGTTCGTCGCAAAATATATTTGGTCGTCCAACTTTTTCGTATGAAATTGTATTTTCGATGACAAATCAAGTATTTATGATGACCTTTAGTCGTCGAAAAAATAAATTAACGACGACCTTAGTTCATCACAAAATGTGTTTGGTCGTCCAACTTCCTCATATGAAGAAGTATTTTCAACGGAAAATATTGAGTGCTTACGACGGCTTTTTACTGTCGAAAATGAGTGTTAGCGACGGCCTTGTCGGTAATATAGTATTACCGATGAGGCTTTTACCGACGGAAGTCGACGGCCTTTTGCCGTCGGCACTACTAATTTGCAATGGCTTTTTGTGTTGTTGTGACGAACTCTAGCCGTCGCTAATAGCAATCTTTTTTGTAGTGTTTCCTCATTGGGAAAAGTACTTTTTCAATATGTGGCTTCTGTTTTGTCTTCTACCACTACCACAAGAAAACAAAATTTTAGGAGAAAAAAGAAATAAAGTGAGAGCTTAACACAAATCTGAAAGGTTTTTTAGAGCCAAACCTTAAGGCAGAAAGATCAGAACCACAACAAATTTCAAGCTGCTACAGAGAATTTAAATGGAGAGAGAATGGCAAAGTTTCTAGCAATGAGTATAAAAGTTTGTTTGAGATTAGTTTTTTTGGGTAATTTGTTTTTAGTTTTTCTTTGTTGAGTTGTTGAGAGAGAAAGAAAGATTTTTCTATTTGTGTTTTGGGAGACTGAGTTGTAGATTCTAAATAATCTCCCACACAGAGATCGAACCGTCAAGAGCACAGTTCACGAAGAGATTTTTTTTCTTCTATTTTTTCTTTGATATAGATGAGAGAATATCAGTTCTCCTGCTTAGCCCACAAATTTTATTTTATTTTATTTTTATTTTATGTTTTTTCTTTGATAAAAAAATTATTTATATTCATTAATTAATATTTGGATCATAATTAATACTTTTACACATAAAGAGATAATTTTATTGGTTTAAATTTAGGGGCCTTATTTCATTTGAGGGCTTTAAGCAATTGCATTAATTGCATCTAAGATAGAGCTAACCTTGCTAAAAAGCACTCGTATTGGGAGTGCTAAAACTCTCAAAATGCCATTTTAGAAACCAAAAAACTAAACATATGCTACATTTTGAGTGTTAAACCTAAAAAATTTACAACCTTGCAAGTAGTAGTTTAGTGTAGCAAGCTTATACCTCTCTCTCTCGACCAGCACCTTCGACCTCTTAATTGTATTTACAACAGTGGAATTTAATTATAGGTTTTGTAGTCTTTATCCTCTGTGGACTTTGTTTAGATTTGTGTGTTTTGTAAACGCCGCTAGATCTATAGTCTTAATTGTCTTTGCGGCAATGTTGTGGTAGCAGGTTCGTGGTGGTTTGTGTGTTTTGTTAGAGGATTTGGATTTGGTTTTTTATCGACATTGGTTATGATGGCGGGTGATTGGTTCTTGGTTTTGGCATTGGATTTTGGGTTATTGGTTATGGTAGTGGTTTTTGGTTGGTCAATTTAATGTGGGTTGTGGTGGTGGTGGTGTGTTGCCCTTTGTAATTATGGGTTTGTGGGTTTATTCATTGGTTCAGACCGCCCTTAATGGGTGTTTTTCTATTGCAATATGGGTCTCTATTGCGATATGGGCCTCTATTTGATGGGTCAAGACCACTATTTATGAGGATGGGTCTCTCACGCCGACATCAGAGAGAGATAGAGATAGACTCCACATTAGATGAAGAGAGAGTGAATTGAGTAAATAAATTAATAGTGTTGGTTGTGATGTAACAATAGGAGAAGGGATGTAAGATGAGTTGTGAAATGATAGGTTAAAGTAGATAAGGTAGTTTTTTAAGGTGCTAAATGAGGTTTTTTTAGCACCCTAGATGCAAATGCTCTAATTAGACGAACAATGCTTGTCCACAATATTGTTTTCCATTTCTTGAACTTTCTTGTTTTCTAATTTACTCACAGGTTCAAGTTACACTTGGTGTAATTCCAAGCAATGTTACAGCAACCAATAACTTATTATTAAATTCATATTTTAAAAATTTTATCGTTGGATTACATGTTCTATATGTTCTTAATATGCATAGCAATATTCATGTCAATCAGTTATTATTTACCATTCAATTTATAAACTCATTTTTTATGCATTATTTTAAACTACAAAAACTTGAATTTAAATAATTAATTGATGATATGACTATTAACATTTAGTGTGCATTTGGCTCAAACTTAAAAAGCCAGCTTATTTTACTTATTTTTTGCTACTATTTATGGATTCCATTGCACTTTTGGTACTATTCATAGGTCCTATGGTATTATTCATAAGTCTCATTGTATTATTTTAGCTAACTTTTACCTTTATCTACAGTACTTTCAGTAAAAAAATTTTAGTTTCAGCAAAATAATTGGATTGCAAATAGACTCTTCATTGTATTAAATTTTGCAAGCATGGAGAATGCATGAAGATAATATAATCATACGGTTGATTTGTTAAAATTCACATTCAATTAAAAAAATATTGATTGGTGTAACATTGCTGCCGAACTCATATATTTATCAAATTGAGATATTTTTATATTCAAAATTAAATAATATTTATTCAAAATTTTAAATTATAATATTTTATTTAAAATACATTCTTCTTGCCTTTTGAGATAAAAAAAAATGCTACTAATTATATTTATTTATTTATTTAGGCTTTGCTAACATTTCCTTCATATATGATAATATGGCTAATCTACTTTATATTTTTGTGACATAATCAATCTTAAGTAGAGTTTTTATCAATTTTAATTTTTTTTAAAAAAAAATCTACTAAAAAATTTATGATTGTTAGTGACAACAAAATTTTGTAATTGATATCTAAATTTGAAAAATAAGCTAGTGTTATTATATCATCAAGAATTATTATATTATATAATTGTGGTGCCCTATATCTAGGATTTAAATCTCACCTCTCCTGTTTATCTACCTATCTAAAACAATTATTATTATATTACATGTTTGAATATCATTGTAATTATTTTTATTAGTATCCTTTTGTTGTGTTATATCATTACCTTCAATCTCTTTTTTATGAATTTTTTTATTCATTTGTGAGATTTGTATCTAAATTTTGTGGTTTTTTTTTTTAATATTATGAGTAACAAATTAATCAAGAGATCATATTTAAGATTCACTTAATTTTTTCTATAATTCACCTTTTTTAAAGAAGAAGAAACACCATCTACACCATCTACACTATAAAATCATAATATAATAAGAATATAATAAAATTTACAGTGTAGGGGCGAAAGTCCAAAATTCATGTGTACTGGGTCTTGGGCTTGCGAGAGTCCAAATTGATAAGTATTGGATCCTAAGTCTTATCCGAGAACCTGAATGTCCGAGGAGAGATGAATGAGAAGTTAAAAACTACTAAGATTTACCAACTAAGATTTTGGGTGTGGGAAATAATCGGGAGGCTTTCCGAGGAGATATTCCTCCTCGAATCTTTTGAACACGGTTCAATTGTTTATTTGGACCACTATAATACTTCTCCACAAAGTTCCCACCGCGTAGAGACACCTCATGAACATACAGGGAAGAAGGAAGACTCCAAAATATCTTAAGAAAAGCTGCTATCACCACATTAAATGCATTGTACCTACTTTTATGGCCACATTTATGTGGAGTAGACCTCTGAACAGTGTTTCCTGAGAGATCACAACTAAGAAAAAGTTGAAGAAGAAGTGTGATGGGACAAATACTCAAGTGATGGCTTAGATGATGAACAAGTGTAGGGGGAAGATAGTTCAAGGGGAACTATATAATGGGAAATATCTTCCATGAGAAGGGGGGAGAAAAAGAGAAAAAGGAATGGGAACAGAAATGAGATTGGCATTATTTGAGAGGGGTTGAGTAACTAAAAGAGAAAAATCTCCTCGGATCAAGGATTTATTGATTATTATGTCTATTATTTTCTTGAAAAACGCTATTAAACATCATAATAACTGTGATCAAACTTACTGGAGCCCAATTCTTCAATCCATTCTCTACAAATTTATTGACTAGGGTTCATTGGGCCAGGATCCAGTACTATTTGGGCTTGAGCCAAGAAATCATGACCCTACATAAAGTATAGAACAATAAAATATAATTTATCAATGAATAATTTTTAGAATTTTCCTAAGAGTACCTAAGAATTCTCCTTTATCAAAAGAACTATTGACTTCATTTAATAATACCTTCTAAAAAACTTTATTTAATAATAGAGTCATCTTGGTGTAAATCCGTTGGTTTACAAGTGATCCCTCCTCTCACATTCATGGCAGGGTCTATCATGAATGTGATGGGAAGGATCACTATTTCTCTGTGCCTCAGGAATACTTAAGAATTTTCCTTGGTTTAGATCATTCAATAAGGACATATCACATCATCATATTACTAAAACATAAATAGTTCTTATCACACATGATAACATCTCAATAATATCATATTTCATATTTTAATTAAGTAAAAGGTTGATATGATATTATTAGGTATGGTATGATGTATTACGTTTTAAATAAAAGGCTGATGTGGCAATCTTTTATTAAATAATGTAAAACATGGGTTTACACCTCATTCTTACCAAATTCTGACTCAACCTCAACATACCTAAGTAAAGATGGATTCAAGGCATAACTTGTTGAATCATTACTAACCAAACCAAGACTAGTTTCTTATAGAAAATCAGATATAATAGATCAAGTATTAAATTTAAACATTTGAAATTTTTTTTCTTAAGAATAAATACCTTACTTTATGTGTGGTGATAAGTGGTGAAGGAAAGCTTGATAATTTACGAGCGAGGGATTGACATAAAAATCAAAATCTTGAGTTATTAAGGGAAATTAATCATCATCATACTTTGATTTTTTGTGTGTGTGAAACAACTTAAGGTTTCAATTTAGTTGGATTATTTTTATTTATGATTTTGAAGAACTTCTAAGACATGGGGAAGAAAGAGCACAATCTACCTATATATATATATATATATATATATATATATATATATATATTGGTTGGGGAGGTGGAAAAGTGAAAGGATAGAAAAAATTTTAGTCTCCCTCATTTGTGTTTCTTGGGGGTGAAAAGGTGGATGAATGGAAAAAAATGAGTTTGTATGAATTTACTCATAAGCCCTTAATAAAAAAAATGATGCCCAATTAAAACAAAAAAGTGGCAAAAAAAAAAAAAAAATCACCCAAACTTTATTAAAAAAGAAAAATCATGCATAGAAAAAAGTAAAAAAAAAAAAAAAAAATCACATTCGATTACCCCCCCCCCCCCCCCCAAAAGGAAGAAGAAAGACACTCAAGAAAATATTTCCAAAAAAAAACCCTAGCAAATCTAGCGTGTATGAGGAAAGGTAGTTTAGTCATTGACTGCAAATATTCCTCTCCCTAAATTGGAAAGATAGAATTTTGGTGGGCCCAAGGATAAAACCCACCAATTTTTCATCCTCCCCTTCTCTCCAACTAAACACTCATAAAATCAGTTTCTCTATTTTTCTCTCCTTCATTCTTTATCCTCCATGTTTCACCACCAACCAAATGGACCCTTATTGAAGGCCTTTAGGCTAAGGTCCTTTTGCCTAAAAGCGGTCTTTTGTGTGTGTGTGTGTGTGTGTGTGTGTGTGTGTGTTGGGGGGGGGGGGGGACTTCCTTTTTGGAACCTATATTAAGTTTTTATAACTTCATTTTTGGTCCTTATTTTTTTACACTTGCAGTCATTTTGATCCTTGTTGACATCTCACTTACCGAGAATGCCTACATAATTAATGGACTACATTGCTAGCTTCCGGCAGTGACTAAAAGGATAACAAGTTTAAAACCATAAAAACCAAAGCAAAATTATAAAAAATTGAGATCCAAATTAAAAACATGGCCAAAATATAGGACCATAAAAGTATTTTTATTTATATATTTCAATGGTTACAATTATGGGGAATGGGAGATTTGAACCTTAATTCTCTTAATAAAAAACAGCAGGTTATGTTATCTATACTATTAATAACAAGATTCATTTGTTTGAGTTCCATCATTTTGTGTATTAAAATATCCTTAAACAAATTCTCAAACTCTCTAAAATACCCCTATCTTTTAGTTGAATAATGTTAAATTTAAAAACACAAATTGGTTAAAAGAGTAATTTATCATTTTTAAAAGAGTTCCTAAGTTTTAGGCTTTCAAACTTTTATCAAAATCCTAAAAATTAGGACACTATTTTTTTTTTTTTTTTCACTTTTAAACATTTTTTCACTATATTTAATATAAAAAATAAAAAATAAAAGAGAGTCTTATTGCACGCGTAAAGCATGTGTGACGAGTCTAGTAAACTATAAGCATTGTTATTGATTCCGTTCCGTTCCGGCCGGAACGGCCGGAATATTTCGTACCGGCATGAAAACTGGTACCATAATACCCATCATTCCACCTCGAGTCAAATTTCAGCCAATTTTGGCTTAAAAAAAAAATCTCACCTTCTTCTTCTTCTAGGTTTCAGATCCCTCTTCTTCTTCTTGTTTTTTTTTTTTCTTCTTCTTCTTCTTCTTCTTCTTCTAGTGGGTTTCATACCCATCTTCTTCATTTTTTCTTCTGGTAGGTTTCGGTC
This sequence comes from Quercus wislizeni, assembly GCA_023055345.1. Lineage (NCBI taxonomy): Eukaryota > Viridiplantae > Streptophyta > Magnoliopsida > Fagales > Fagaceae > Quercus > Quercus wislizeni. Next base: position 31,488,129 of record JALGQJ010000004.1, read on the forward strand.
TTGCCAATCTCCCTTTTGTTTTTTATTTGGGTGCTGTACAGGTAAATGGTAATGTATTTGACTTTTGTCAGCCCCCTTACTCTTCCTTAAATGCTATGTCCTTTGTTTTAAATTTTTTGTTTGCTTTGCCAGCCTACGTGATACTCTTCTCTCTTGTCACTTGTGTTTTAAAATTTGAATTTTTTCTTTGTTATGTTTTTGTGAGCCCCACAAGACTAATAATAAAAATAAAATGTTCCAGCCTTAACCCTCTTTCATTGTTCCACCAACTAATATTAACTTTTTTTTTTATAAATTTTTTTATTATAAATATTATTACTCTTATTATATTTTATAAATGTTTGAATTGATACTTATTATTATTATTATTATTTGGGCTTAAAGATTATATATTAGTTGAAATATGTATTTATAACTTCTTTAATATCCTTAATAATTTATATGGGTTTTTTTTATTAATAATATATATATTTTTGTTATACAATAGCGGTAACTTCGAAACACCCTAAAACAATATGTCGAAATAAGCCAATATCGAAACATTCTGTTCCAATGGGCAAACCGAAACAGGATTCGAAACGGTATTCATAACATTGACTATAAGGCCCTTTGTAGGTTATGTTTGGTATATATTTCACTTACACGTAGATTAATGTAATTAAATCTATGGGCTCATGACATGATGAGGGTGGAATGATAGTTGAGTTATCTTGGTATGAGAGCCTCAAACAATACCAAGTTTGATTACATCAAACACAAAGGATAAGAATTTACTTACATTCCAGTTTTATCTATTTGGATTTACCAATTTAAATATATTCGTCTTCTTTTTCCATTGTTTTTAGTCAATATGATCAACATTTCTTTTGTGAATATGGAGGGAAAAAGTGTTTGGTTGTGTAGTGAAAAGTCAGTTTAGACTCTACACGGCTTACTATCAATTTTAACAAATTAATCAATATCAAGTCCAAGTAATTAATTAACAAGTTACATGTGCAATCGTAGTAAATCAATTACAGTGTGAACAATCACACACAAGAGACGAGGAATTGTTTACAAAGTAAAAACCCCACAAGGAAAAATACTTTAGGCCTAGCCCAGGTCATTAAATCCACTATAAGGAAATTGCGATACTGTACATTCACTTACAAGTTACAAGACCTCCAATACAAGTAATCAAACATTGTATCTGAGTTCCTTGAATTGAAACTATCACTACAAAACATGTGGGTCTATAGCTTTGTTTTTTTAGTCACGTTTGAAAAAACGCGGATATAGCTAACCTATAGCCACATTTATAAGAGGTTTTAGCTGTGTTTTAATAGCCACGTTTATAAGTGGTTTTAGCTGCGTTTTTAAAACGTGGCTATAGGTTAAGTCTATAGCCACGTTCATAAATGTGGCTATAGGTCCAGCCTTTTTTTTTTTTTTTTTTTTTTTTTTTAAGGAGGACCTATAGCCTTGTTTAGGTTTGCAAGTGCTAATTTGGCCTATGTCTTCACAGTGATCCAACACCAAAAGTTGCTAGCCGGTTGCAAAACTGATCTCTCGGTTGCTTCAAGGCTACTTGAAGGTTTTCCAACATCTCTTTGGTTTCTTAAGACACTCCAATAGCATAGGTGGTGGTGTTGTGTTTGGGTGATAAGATATCCACTTAAAGATCTTTGTGGCTGCCTTCCCTTCTTTGTTTGAGTTTTTAAGGTTTTAATTTTGTTCATATAGGATACACAAAACAAGGAGTAATTGGTTACAATGAACCATGAAAGCTAAATTGGTGGCTTTCCTTAACGTGTTTGCTCGACCAAAAATTTGTCAAATATTAGGAGAAAGTTTCTATCTGATTATTTTATGAACTTGCTTCATTTCACTAAACCAAGATGAACTTTTCTCAGCTAAAGTTTTTTAGGCTTGCAATTTAACAACTTTCATCTGACTTGATTCTTGATTGCCTCCTGTTAGGGTCATATTTTTTTTAATGTAATTGGCTAATTTTTTGACAAAATGCATTTTACTTGTAATTGAGTAGATCTAAGTTGGGTTTAATGTATCAAGTAGTATGTTGTTCAAACATATCAAGCGTGGTATCATTAAAGATATGAAGGTTGATCCAAGAAACAAGTGAAGAAAAGTTGTTTCATTAAAACTTGACACAAGCTGCTATTGAGGATTATTGGACAAGCTCGACACAAGCTCGATCTATTGAGATCTACGATTTTAGAAATCTCTGGTTTGAAATTTGGCTTATGATGACTTGAATGATTAGGGTTTCACTTCTTACAACCCTAGTCATATATAAGAATTATTTTAAAAGTCATCAAGTATGAAAACAGAGAGCTAGAACTCATATACTCTGTCTGAAGCTATTGCATTTTATATGCCTTAGGGTTTTGTGACCAATTTCTTCCTGATCTTTATCGTTTATGAAGTGAAGAACTTTGCAGCCAACAACAATCAATCAAGTTGCTAGAGTCAGTCAAGTACTGAAATTCATGCAAAGAAGTTAGTTATAGATTGGAGATTTCTGCAACAAAGGAAAGAAGTCTATTACAAGATCAAGTTCAATTGGGTATTGGAGCAAATGTTGAACTGTAAGTTGGTATTTTGGGATAGTCTAGGGTAGTGGTAAGATTTTTTATACTTGTAATCACTTGATTATTGATTAGTAGATTCTTAAGTGTGGTGATCTTAAATTCACCTGGTCGGGTTTTTGCATTGTGAGAAGTTTTTCCCATTTGTCAAGAAATCACCATGTCAATTTAATTTCCACTATACTTAGTTTGGTAGTTTGTTGGTGCCTCCACGATTTGCATGTAATTTGACTTAATTAATCAACTTGGGTAATTGAATTAATTAATCAGGTTAATCTATTTTAACCCAACACCTCCAAAAAATACAAATGACATTGAAATGAATATATTTAGACCCCTTAAAACACAAGTTGTTTAACCCAGTTATTTAACCAAGTAATTAGTTAGGTAAATTATTTAAATCTAGGTTAACACAAGTAAATCATATCATGTAAACAATGCAGAAAATAAAGAATACAACGATATGATAACCTAGGAAAACCAAACCGGTAAAAAGCTTGGGGAGGATTTAACCTAACTATCCTCAAGGTATAACAGATCTACTATGAAAGAATTGAAGTTTTTACAATAGTGACTTAGATCACTAACATCCTATTGCTATCTCGAGTAGAAAACTTACTACCACGACCACGTGACAGCTCTGAGTCCACGGACTACTTCTTATTTTGATCCACAGAAACCACACATACTCCCACTTGTGTTTTCTTTAAGCTCTTGAAACAACAACGGAAGAGATCGCCAAGCTTTTGACATCAATCTTGATCTTGATAACCCTAAATGTGTATGAAGGTAAACACCTCTAGATCTCACAAGAGATTCACACATATAGCATATCAACAACCTCTAAAACGTGGTTAGAGTTTTTCCTTTTATACTTGAAGCAAAACATAAAACCTTACACGTCATATGAGCTTGGGCTGAGTTGAAAAATCTGCAGAAAAAACAATCTACACGAGTTTCGATAGATCGAGTCTAATTTTCGATCGACCGAGTCTTGTAGAAATTGAATAGTAATTTCTTGCAAGTATTCAATTCTAACTTTACACATAACCACACTTTGAACAACCTAAATCTAGACTAAATGTTTTGATCATGGTTTGCCAACATTACACATTGAAGTTCTAATACATTTAGATACTAAATCCTTAGAACCTAACAAATTAGTAGATTTTTGAGAGTGGTGACCTTAAATTCACCCGGTGAGATTTTTACCTTGTGAGAGGTTTTTCTCATTTGTCAAGAAATTACCGTGTCAAATTTATTTCCACTATACTTAGTTTATTTGACGGTTTGTTGGTGCCTTCACGATTTACATGTAATTTGACTTAATTAATTAACTTGGGTAATTGAATTAATTAATCGGGTCAATTTATTTTAACCCAACACCTCCAAAAAATACAAATGACATTGAAATGAATATATCTAAAATAACAAACATGTAGAAGTGAAGGGGATGGAAAAGAAATGGAATACTTTTATTCCCACTCTCTCAAGTTGAAATTTGTGAAATGAGTAAAGAAAGTAGAAGAGACAAGATATGAGAGTTTTATGTGATTTGGTCACAAGGCTACGTTCACGAAATAAAATCTTAAAGGGTACATCTTCTTCATTCAATTAGATAATGATACATTACAATAGAATTACATACACTACAATCACTTGAATTTTGAATTGATTACTTCAATCCCATAATTTCCTGTACCAATCAATTTTTTCTTTTACTCCAATCCCCTTATTGTCTTCGGTAATCCAATGTCTTGATTTGTTCTTCAATAATATGGAGAGTATATATTTTCCTACACACACCCTGGCTGTGCATAGATTCTTTGATGGAATGTGCAACTTTCAAAAAAAGTCTTGAAATAAACAATGGTTACTATGGCTGGAATAATTAAAAGATTTGTTAAAATAAAAATATTGAATATTGGCATTCGAAGAAAAAGATTTGAGGGTTTTTTTTAAAAAAATAAAAAATAAAATAAAGGACCTATTCATGACAGCGTGTATGGTCTTGTCACTTGTGATGGTGAGCATTTGTGGATAGTTTATTGAGGCTAGTCTTGGATGGTTGCTGTGGATAAAGATACAGAAGCAATGACAAGAAGAAGAAAACAAAACGAAAAGAAAAGGAAAGGGACACAAGACAAGATAGAAGTAACTTGTGTGAGAGTTAGTGCTCTGCCACCACGAAGAAATTTGTGAAGTGAGAGAACAAAAGGGAACGGAGAAAACAAGAGAGCGTCCTACAAATGTGAGCGTTCCACTATTCTCTTTCCTTCCAAATTGGAAGGAAGTGGAGAGTGAGAGAATGTTTAAATTATAGTTTTTAATTAGAAATATATCCATAATACCATAATATAAAGTATAAAACAATGTTTGGTCATGTTATTGAAGAAATTGGGATTCTTTTATAGGTTTTTCATAATTATAGTTTTAGACATGTAAAAAGGGAAGGCAACCAGCTTGCTCATTCCTTTGCTAGAAGCAATTTTATCTGCTAATCTTGATATATAAATACAAGATCTATCGTCTGAGCTGAATGTTATATTCCAAATTAATTTAGTTCATTTATAAAATCTTTCTTATCAGTTCTTCAAAAAAAAGTATAAACTATTTCCTTCCACTCTTTCCCCTAATAATTAAAACAACTTTAAGGATATGTCAAGGGCCTTATAGCTAAATTGGCACTTTTTATGCATAATTACTTAGGGGGATTTTGGAAAAAATGGCTTAAGTTGTAGGATTAGTAGCATATTATTTATATATATATATGAGATAGGTTCAAGTTACACCTGACCACAAGAGTTACACATTTTTTAAACCATAGATTTCTAAAATATCTAACGGTCAAAAAGAAAATATCATCATTCTTTACATCATTAAATGCTTACCTAATTAATAGCATTCTCATTATCTCTCTCCTTATTAAATATTTCTTTGTCTCCTTTTTTTTCTCCACTTTCTATGCTTTGTCCTTTTTTTTCTCCCCTAATTAAAACCTTTATCACTTTCCTCATCCTTTTTAGCAAGATATTCATCAGGAGCTGCAAATCGTTCATTCTTCACTTTGTATGTATTGCTTTTTTCTTTTTCTTTTTTGGGTTCATACAGAGTGTGGGTTTATTATTTCATCCATCCATCTAAAAAAATTTTCTAGAGAGTGCGGGTTTACAACTGCATTTAAGTTCATATAGGCTGCGGGTTTACATCTCAAATGTTATACATTTATGTTCAACTATAAAAGCTTCTTAAAAAACAAGGGAAACTAAAAAAGTACTCATCCAAAATTTGAGAAAGAATGATTGGGATAGCTTAAAAAAAAGGTGATGGCATTGTAAAAAAAAAGAAAAAAAAGAAATTGATATTCCATATTAAAGTGCTAGGAATGGTGAAGGTATGTAATAAAAGGGAGCATTACTTGAACGCTGAAGTTGTAAAAAAAATGTTGAAGGTGTAACTTGAACTCATCTATATATATATATAAAACCAGCTCTGAGGATAAAATTTTCCCGTCTTCCATTCCTCTTCTTTTTCTTCCTCATCGCTCATCCCCTCATTTTTGCCGAACATAGTGTTAAAAAAGGGCAGGGTATCAAGATAATATGCGTCCCCAAACGTGTTAATCCAATTCATCATGGGATGGGACCAGGCTTTAGGCCCATCACATATATTTGTTCATTTTTTATTTTAATAAATTCCGGGACAAGGATAAAGAGAAGTTAATGATGATGGCACAAGAAAATGAAGTGGGCGGGATAGACCTTAAGATCAAGAATAATGATCCTAAACCTAATGGTTCCAAAAGAAGTGAGGGAAAGAAATATTATGCACGAGGCTTAAAGAAGTTAAAGTTGGACTCTGTAGTCTACAGGCCACACAGCCATACAGGACCAAGGAACCCCTAACAATGACTCCACCATCCTAGAAACAATGACATTACAAAAAATAGAGGAAATTTAAATGCCAAAATATATTATTAGTGCCTCAAGTGTAAAAGTTGAGTGCTTCTAATTCCAATTGATGTGTCTAGAAAAATCATTAAGGTCGTCCATTAATATGGATGACCTTGCAACATTAGTAGACCATTATGGAAAAGGATGTAACTGCTCAAGCATACTCAACACATTAATGACGACCGTTGCTTATTAACTTTAAACTCCCATTAAGACAGAGACCGTTACACAGGGAAATAATTACCTGCAATTATGTGCATGAAGACATTTATGAGCACAACAGCTATCCAAGCTGCCTATAAGAGGGAAAATCTATCCATTTGTCAAGGTACGTCAAAAAGACTACAAAATGCTATCTATATACAAAATATATGGGCGGATACTGACTCAAGCATTGGAGGCTCCCCCACTAGGACTCACCCTGGTGGTCTCTTCAACCAGTTTTATTTCTCTTGCAGATCTCAAAAGCCCGTAAAAAGCTCTAGATTAGACGAGTGACCCAACTGAAGATTTTTTATTTCATCACCAATATTTCAAAGGAAAGTTTTTGGTTTATAAAGTTTAAAAAATGAGTTTTAATGTTCATTTCGTATACTTTTATTAATTTTTTTTTGTGTACGTAGTTAACGGAAGTAATGAAGTGACCTATTTTTAGCAAGGTTTTGAAACCCAGACCGTATCGTACGGTCCGATCGGAAAAACCTCGAACCGTTCATTTTGCGGTTCTTTTAGCTTCAAAAACCGTTCTATGTGCAAAAAACAGGGATTCGTGCCAACTGTGGTTGGACCTCATGGTTTTGAGAACCGTGATAAGACCGCTTCTCACGGTTCCCTACTTCCCTTTGAATTTGAACTAAAAAAAAAAAAAAAAAAAAAACATTATCTACAAGCTTACAGAAGTAGATCTCCATTATTGTAGCTTTAAACATGCTGTTAGACGTTGAGACTTGAGATCACATCATAGTTTCTTCTCATTCTTCTTCTCTATATCGCTCTCTCTTGTTCTTTCTCTGTCTCAGTATTCTTCATTTTCTCTTCTCTCTTGTTATTTCTGCGTTTTTGCCTTCTCTGTCTTCCTCTCTTCACCTGTTATTTCTTGTTTTTGCCTTCTCATTTACTAAACCTGACTGTCAACCACAGACTATATTCTTGGGCTTCGATTTTAATCCGGTGGACAAAACAATGTTTTCCTTTCACACTCTTCTAGGCTTCTAGCTTTAGTTTATATTTTATTTTTAAAATTTCATGGGGGAATGGGTAAAGTATCAGAGCCTTGGGTCTCTCACAAAAGCTATTGGGAGTTTTAGTTTATATTTTATTTTTAAAATTTCATGGGGGAATGGGTAAAGTACTAGAGCCTTGGGTCTCTTAACAAAAGTTATTGGGAGACAAACTAGTAACCAAACGGAACTATTTGGAACTATTTGACTATTTCATGGGGAAATGTTTATTAACTTTTTTTTTTTCCAATTAATTTTATGGGAAATGTCTATTAACTTTTATATTGGGTTCCATAAAAATAAAATAAAAAAGTTTATTCGATTGAATAGTCAAATATTTGGAACTATTTTTCAAATATATATATATATATATATTTGGAACTATTTTAGGTAATTTTTCAATTTTTATTTATTTAATATATTTATTTATATTTTAATTAATTATGACGTCATCATGGTTCGATCTCGATCCGGCCTTAAAAACCTTGAACCTTTCCCTTTTACGGTTCATTGAACGGTCCAGGTCTGAAAACCATGATTTTTAGTTACATATATTTTTTATTAAAAAAAATACACAGCAACTTTAGATAACCCAAATCCATATTTGAGCCCCGATTTCACATTCCCTCAATCTCTAAGCCCTAAGCAACTATAGTCTGAAATCAGATTTGGCTTCAAGTATGAATTGTTACAGAGCCATCTTTTTTTGTGTGATCTTATGCTTTTAAAAATTATTGAAAATTATAATTAATTGTTCGTTATTTTATGCAGAATTTTTTTTTTAAAATAATTTTTTAATGAAAGAAGCTTAATTCTGTTAAGAAGAGTATTTGGGAAAGAAAGAACTGAAAGTAATATATATGAAGTACATATGGGTGTAAATTGCTTATTAATGGCGGGAATTCAACAATGTGGATGGAGGTGGAGGTTGTAGTTCTGACCCTAGATCCACATCGCATGCTATAGTTTTTCTTGAATAATCACATGCCACACCGCAAAACATAAAGAAATTGAGCTGGGCCTGAGAACTGGTTTCCATTCATAGCAGGTACTTGAAGCTAATATATATTTTAAAAGGAGGATGATTACAATTCGAAATTATGGCTTAAATATGAGTTTGGATTGGGTAGAGCCACTGTGTATTTTTTTTTTTTTTTAATGACACGTCATTGAAAGTAGGCCTTTTTTAAAAAAATTTTTTTTTTTTTATGAAAAGACTGAGATTTCTTATTTAATCAACTAAAGAAAACCAAGACACATGATGAGCACACGCATACTCAGTAAGGCAGGGAGTTTCCTCCAACCAAACAACAAAATCACCTATTAGTCTGGCAAATTGGGCTAAAATATGGGCTGGTCTATTCCCCGCCCCTCTAATATGAGTGAAAGAAATAGATCAAAAATTCTGGGCAAGAGATAAATTGGTTGTAGTGACAGTTTCTATAGAGACCGAGGGTTCCAAGATACCCATGAGAATTCTGTAGAGGGTGAGAGAGCCCGTTTTGAAAATAACCTCCCTGAATCCCATCTCCCAAGCAAATAGAGCTACTTACTCCATGCATTTTGCTTCTACTTCCAGTGTTGCCAGTGCTACTGTTAACCTCTTGCTCATTGCTGCCAACACCTTCCCCTCCGAGCAGTGGCGGAGCTAGGAATTTAGGTTAGGGGGGTAAGATTAAAAGACAAGATCGGAAATAAAAAATTAATCTAAAAAAATTAATCAATATTAATAACAAAATAAGTAAACAACTATATGATAATGTAATTGTCATACAAAATCTAACATAAAATGTAAACTTTATTTTATTTTTTCACACCTAGCTTATTTTACTCAATTGCCCTCAACGACTTTTCATATTTTGAAACCGCTGCATGATTTATTCACACTTAATAGTCTTGAATATGTCTTTCTCAATATATGTAACTAAGCAATCATTCATCCATTGATCTCCTATTTGATTGCGTAATCGATTTTTAATTATGTTCATTGCTGAAAAAGCTCTTTCAACAATAGCTGTTGCAACTAGTAAGATCAATGCCAAAGTCACTAATGAGTAAACCAATGGATATGAAACATTCTTTTTCATTTCTACCATCTTTTCAACAAGCTGTTTAATTCCTATAAATGCTGAAAACTCTTCAGTGGACTGCATGTCATGGATGTATGTCTCAAGTTGGTTATCCAAGAAAGAAACTTGAGACATAAAAAAATTCTACAGGCAGTTTGGTCTAGTCCATCAAGTTTACTAAGTGGGACTCATTAATTTTATATATAGAATTGTATTAGGAGTAGAAGTATACTACTACTACTAGGAAAACTAGAAAGGTAACATGAATTCACTTAATTGGTTTTTATTTTTTATTTTTTATTTTTTATTTTTTATTTTTTATTTATTTTTGTCTTTCGTGTGTGTGTGTTGGGGGGGCAAAACATTTGAAATTTCAGGGGGGCAGGTGCCCCCCATCCCTCCGCCCCTGCCTCCGAGTCTCGCAACACCATCCCCAGGCCTGTTGCTCTCAGTTCTGTGGACACTGCCCCATCCACATTCATCTTGAACTTGGGGGGATCTGGTGGGTGCCACTTAATGTCTACGTAAGGGTTGAGGGGGATCACCACCTCATTTGCTGCTCTATATTCTTCCACTAGAGACAATGAGCATCTTACCGTTGCCTTCCCTAATCTGCCTGGTCTCCCATGCTAAACATTATTCCTATTCTTCCATATCTCCTAACAGAGAGTGAGAATTTTCTCAAGTAATCCTGAGCTTTTGTTGCTGCATTAAAGCACTTTTCAAACTACATCCACAAAACTCCATTTGATATCAATACTAAAAGGAATCACTAGTTTGCTATTACTCCACACTTCCTTCTCATTGTCACAAAACCAAAACAAATGGCTACTAGTTTCGGCTTCCTTTCCATAGTCATTACAAGTGTCATCTTGGGTTATATGTTTCTTTTTCAGGTTGGCTTTTGTTGCTAAGATATCTCGGCAGGTCCTCCAAGCGAAATTCCTGATTTTGTTAGGGGTCTTCATACTCCATATATTCTTCCAGAATTGCCTCATTGCCGAGCCATCTGAAGTTTCTCCCCTGCTACCACTCCACACCTCCTCCATGATGCTCTTGTAGGCACTTCGAACTGAGAACTTGCCATTTGATGTACCATTCTAGACCAGTTTATCTAGAGGTAGCCTGACGCTCAATGGAATGCTAAGTCTGCCTCCGTGGGGCAGAGGAGCTGCTTCACCAAGTCAGATTTCCACTCTTCCCTTTCTTTGTCAATTAGCTCGCTGACCTTGGCCTTCTCATCTAGGATCTGTATTGGCGAAAGGACACTGTGAGAGGAATTGGCAGGTAGCCACTTGTCTATCCACATGCTAATACTCTCTCCGTTGCCCACTCGCCATCGCAAAACCTTTCTTCATTACTTCTTGGGCAGTCATGATGCTCCTCCAAGTGTAGGATTGGGTGACGCCCTAAACTAGTGTTAATGAAGTCACAATCCGGGAAGTACTTTGCTTTAAAGACTTTGTAAAATAGAGAGCTTGGGTGATTTTGTAATCTCCATGCTTACTTTGCCAAGAGTGCCTTATTGAAACTTTTTAGATCTCTAAAACCCATGCCCCCTTTCTCCTTTGGTAAACACAGTTTCTCCTAGCTCATCCACACCATCTTTTTCTCCTCCCCTTTTTGGCCCCACCAAAATTGGCTTACCATACTAGTAAGGTCATCACATATGGTGTTAGGGAGTTTAAAGCAGCTCATTGTGTACGTCGGTATTGCTTAAGCAACCGCCTTAATTAGAAACTCTATTTCCGTAGCCGAGAGCAATTTTTCTTTCCAATCTACCAATTTCTTTGCCACCTTTGTTTTTAGTTGAGCGAAAGTGTTTGTTTTTTACCTCCCAATGAGTGAAAGGAGTCCTAGATACGTCTTATGCTACTTAATCACCTGGGCACCAAACATATTTTTAATTGCATTTTGGTCTACCCCTGTCGTGTTTCTGCTAAAATATAGTGTTGTTTTTTGCTTGTTCAGTTGCTGCCTCGAAGATGCCTCATACACATTAAGGATTCTCTGAATTTCTGAGCACTCTGCCACTATGGCTTAACTAAAGATTAGGCTATCATTAGCGAAGAAGAGATGAGAGATTTTTGGACCCCATCTGCAAACTGAGATGCCCTTTAGTCTCTTGTCTTGTACTATTTGGTGAAGCATGGTAGATAGTCCTTCTGCACAAATTAGGAACAAATAGGGCAACAATGGGTCCCCTTGCTGAAGGTGTTATTCGGCCTTGTGGGACCCCATTTATTCGGATTGCATATGTGACTGTGCTTATACACCTAATGACCAATGCTACCCACCTTTTTGTAAAACCTAGTTTTAGCATGATTTTTTCCAGACATTTCCACTCCACCCTATCGTATGCTTTGCTCATATATAGTTTTAGAGCCATTTCCCCTACCTTCCCCTTTCGTTTCTGGCTGATATGATACATTGTTTCATACGCTACTAGCACATTTTCTATGATGAGGCATTTAGAGACAAAGGCACTTTGTTTTTGCAAACCAGATTGGGCAGCACCTTCTTGAGTCTGTTTACTATTGTCTTGGAGGCAATTTTATATGCCACATTACACAAGATAATCGAGCGAAACTCTGTCACCTGTTTTGGCTCTTTCACTTGGGGATTAGGACTATATGAATATGATTGAAGTTTGGAGGGCAAACACCTAAATTTAAAAAATTCAAGATAATGTTGGTGACAACAGGACTTACAGTGGACCAGAATTTCTAGTAGAACACGGGGGGCATCCCATCTGGCCCCAGGGCTTTGGTAGGGAACATCTTCTTCAGTGCATTGTCAATTTCGAATGCTTGGAAGTCATTGGATAGTAAGTGATTCATTATATTCCACAAATACTCTACCAATCTCTTCCTCCTCTTCTTGCCATATTCTAGCACCATCTTGAATCCCTTGTATGGTGTTGCACTGATACCGATGCCTTTGTATGGAAGAAGGACATGTTCTTGTCCCCGTGTTGTAGCTAATTAACATGTGACCTCTAATGCCACATTACTTCTTCAATGTCCAGTAGTTTATTCAGCTCTATTCGGGTGCACTAAATATCTTCCAGTGTAGTTGAGGTGCCCCTTTGAGATTCTAGGTGATCAAGCTTTTTTTGCAACATAGCTATCTTCTTACCTATAGGGCAGAAGGTACTCTGATTCCACGCAGTCAAGGATGATCTGCACTCCTCAAGGTAACAGGAGAGGGGGAACTCTGTCTCTTTACCCAATCATGTCAACCAAGCATTTTCCACTACCTTTGCACAAGATTCCTCCTTTAGCCACATAGCTTCGAAATAGAATAGTTTAGCCCGTCACCTTCTCCTTTTCTGCACATGGATTTCTTTTAGTATCAGAACACAATGGTTAGAGGAGGATTTTGATTTGTGGTGTAACTATATTCTAGGAAACTTGGACACCTAATTTGTAGAGACTAAAGCTCTATCTAGTCTTTCCTTGATCCACCCACTATCTCTAAATCGTCCAGTTCAAGTAAAATTCTGCCTAACATAACCAAAACCACAGAGTTGACATGTGCTAATCACCTTACATAATTTTTTCTTTTGCCTAGCTAGGTGAGTACTATTCATTAATTCGTTGAAATCCCCTATACAGAACCACAGTAATGTGTTGGTGCTCGCTAATCGTTTAAGTAGTAACCAACATTCATCTCTCTTGCCCGTTTCTGGGTTGCCATAGAACCTTGTGAATCACCAGTCTTGAGTACTGTCGTTTGGACTAATCACAACATCAATATGGCTATTCAAGTATGTTTGGATCGTCACCTTCAACTCCTGCTTCCAGAGTAAGGCTAGCCCACTGCTTCGACCCTTACTCGATACCACTAGTCCCTGAGTTCTCTTCAAACCTGCTTTTATTTCTTCCATTTCTGACACAACTACTTTAGTTTTAATTAAAAAAATTAAAATGGGATTTTTAGAAGTCACTTCACTACCTTTTTAAAGGCATAAACTGTACGGCGGTTCCCAAGCACACTACAGTTCCAAGCTAAGGAACTCATTGATACCAGTGGGATTGCATCGCAGCCTCTGCTGATCCCAGATGTTTTTCCATGAGCTGCCCACCATAACCACTTCCGCCTCCTTCTTGCTTCTCTTCTCTACCCAATCATTAGTGCAGACTTTTTTAAGTGGCGTCATCTCTTTCCTCTTCTCACCGGTTTCAAGAGCTCCATCATTTCTGCCTGATTCATCCCCAAATTCCCTTGGGATTCTCTTCCACGTACCCTGTGATTTAGCATTTCTTAAAACCTGAGGATTTACCACCGTCGTGTTTGTAGAAGGTATATTTTCCTTCCCCAAATGTTAAGTGATTGACTTATGTTTGCTGGATTTGTGCCTTACATCATTTTTCATTTGTATTGGACCATCAGAGTGGGCCGAAGGTAAATTCTCGAACCCGTATTAGGTGTTTTTCCTACTTGTCTCCCACTTGGATTGTCTCAACACCCTTGTGGGCCTCTCGTTGGCTAAACACTGGTCCGTATGGATCACATGATTTAGATAGGTTGTATGGGCTCGTTTGTTGGAGCATTTGGGCCTTATTCTTTGAGCCCACCCCTTTATCAGTGCGTTGTCCAAATTTTTTAACTGCTGGGACAATTGTACTCCCCCCTGAATGCGCTTGAAGATTTGAATTATCCTTCAAAATATCCACGGCATTTATCGCTTGATCAATTTCCTATAATTGCTCCTTAAAATCCTCTGAAGGATTCTTTTGTGGCATGAATTTATCTATTACCATATCGGTTGAGTTGACTGATGCCATTGACGGCAGCTCCTCATCCCCACTGTTTTGCTTTTTCTCTGCCAATAGGGCCTTTTGTGTGGTTTTCTTTGGGTGAGTATGATGTGGAGAGGCTCTCTAGTTACTTCCCCCTTCATCACATGTTCTCTATTGTGGTATTTCTACCACATACGGCCTTTGGAGGCGTTCGGTGTCTACTTGAAACCAAGGTCCGAATTACCTATCCTCCATCCCAAGGGACTCCTTATTCCCAATTCATAAAGGACAGTCTTTATCATTGTGTTCCAATATGCCACACCAATAATAAAAAATGGGAAGGCATTCGTATCGGAAGTCCACCCATCCTCATTTTGCACCTCCCATTCTAACTGAACTCCCTTTGCACATAGGCTTTGATATCTCGACGATTATACAGACCCGTAGGTATTTCCCCATGTTGAAACCTTTGTCCCCTATTTCCACCTTCTCCAGCTCCCCTAATGGGCCCACAATCTTCTCTGCCACCTCCTTTGTCTGCATTCTCATGGGTAGACCATGAATTTGAATCCAGAAGGGTGCCTTATCAAAACCTATCATGGAGGCCGAGTCCCCTGGTTCAAACTTGTGAAGAACTAGCAAGTATTTATTGAATGACCACAAACTAGCCCACATGACTCGATTCATATCCTCCTCCTTCTGGAATAGAAAGAGGACAATATTATCCCTTGCGTCCTGGACCTCAAAGTTTTTTTGACGTCTTCCGTATAGTTTTAGAGCTTTCATTACTGCCTCCAGATTAATAGGTCTTTTGGACAAGAATTTCCTGGCCAAAACCTATCCCTCTGTAACTCCCTGGTCATCTAAGTCCACCTCATCTCCTTCATGCCCTAAGAGGTTTAGTCTCTCACATCTCTTCAAGAGTTCATCCATGGTGAATGGATGAATAGGCCATCACATAGACACTATAGTTCTACCTGAAATGAGACACTTTTCTTGCCTAAGGGCAAACATCGTTTTTCACCTCTTGAGTTTTCTATAGAAAACCTAGAGAGAAAAAAATTCTATATGCAAAGTTTGAACTAAAGTCGAAAAGTAGGCCATTTAGTTTCTCTATCAACTTGTTTACATAAGAAATTAAGGAAACCATATGGTAAAACTAATAGAGCTTATTTTTTAAACCTTATTGTAAAAAAAAAAAATCTCTCATTTAAAACATCAAAGACTAAAAGCACTCAATGTGTAAACTTTAATGGCCAACAATGTGATTTGGCCAAACTTAAAACTTTGGCAAGGAACAAGGGTCAAATTAGTTATGAAATTTACCAAACAACAAGTACACACTTATAATATTTTAATAAAAAAGTAATTTAATAATTACTTTAAAAAAGCCTTAATTTTTTAAGATACATGAAACATGTAATCACAACCCACCAACCCAATTCATGTGAGTTGAATTGGGTTAGTTTGAGTTGGGAATTTTACAACCTGACAAGCTTTGGTTAGGTTGAAAAATACTTTCAATCCAACCTTACATCACCCATGCACAAGCTATTTTTTTATGAAGATGAATTACAATTTACAACACACAACACATCCAAAAAGCTTAAACAACCTTTGGGGACTAGAATGTAGCCTATAAACCAACACACTCACCCTTTTATTAAAATTTGATTGTTGGTTCATTTATGTTTATTTTGAAGTACAAATCAAGTTCAAGTTTATTATTAAATTAGATTATACATTCAAGTTTAATTTATTTTATTGTTCAATAAGCTTGTACTTGTGCATGAGCTATTTGGTTTATTGTATTGTTCAACAAGATTTTACTTGTTCACGAGCTATTTGATTTTCTATTCAGGTATATGTAAACATCATGACTAAATTTTCTTTTTCAATAAATTTAGTGACATAATTCTTTTACCTTTTATAGTAACTATTGAAGTGGCATATTGTGATTGATGTATAATAATGTGAAGTCAGTAATGGATTTTTATGAAAGTGATATTGTTTATCAAAAATATATGAAAGTGATATTGCTTTTATTACAACTTTGACACCTTAGTAAGTTGTAAAAAAATGAGAAAAAAGTTGAGTCCTTAGGATTGATCAATTTTTTTTATATCTTCACAAATCTATACTAATAATTAATAACTAAATTTTTGTTGCAATTATATTATTTGAGTTAATTAGATAGAATTATTTTCATTTATGAATGTATAAAAATTAAATATACTCACCTTATATTACTAAAAATTATATAATTTTTACTATGAAATGGACTATTTATTATCAATAAAATACTAAAAATAGTCTAATATCTTAAAAATTTATTTACACATAGCCCAATCTCAACTTTATATAAGTACTAGTATTATACATGTTTGATGCACAACTTAATTAAGAATCATGTGTAAATTAATATAAAAAATTATTTTAATTAAAATTAAATAGATAATAAAAATAAAGTAATCTTTTACTCTATTTTTTTAAAAACAAAGTAACCTTTTACTTTAAGTTATATAATGAATACATATTGTGTAAATAAATTTTTACTTACCAAAAAAAATGCATATTGTGTAAGATTAAGTTTTTATAAATAAAAAAAAATCATATATAAGTCCAAAATTAATTGAATGAAATGTTATAGATAACTATGCAACTAATATAAAAGGAGATGCCTAAAAAATATAAAGGGGGTTTGCATAATTAAAGTGCATATTTAAATGAAAAACCTTGAATTCAATCATTTAAAAAATAATTGAATACATATTTAAGTGGTAACCTCAATGTAATAGGTAAGAATTATGAACATCCCAAATTACTAAACATTAAAAAATAAAAGTAGATAAACTTGTATAAGAATTGAATTTTTGTCTTTGAAAATGAGGGAGGAGGCACTGAATTTCATCCTATCAAAACCAAATGTGTAAATATAAACTTCAAGAATTTTTTTTTGAGAAAAACTCAATACTAAGAGTATTGTTTGATCAAGTGCTTCAAAACCTCAAGGAAACTCCCTGAAAATAATAATTAAAAACAAAATGAATAATAAATGAAACAAAATTGGGAATTTATTTTTTGAAGCAAATAGGGACTGAATTTGAGAGAAAAACAAAAAATGAAAAATAAATAACCCTAAAAAATGATAGATACTTCAACGTTCAAAATATTAATAAAAAAATTATGAATCTAAAAAAAAAAAAAAAAAAGAATTATGAATCTGGCCTTATTACTTATAGTGACTTGAAAATTTAAAGATGAGATTCATGGTATAATAAAACTATTATCTATAATCATTCCTATGCGGGCACGAATCTAAAAAGGTCCCAAGGGCCCAAAGATTATGGGCTTGGGCCTGGGGACTGAGGCTCACTTCAATTAATTTGTTCAAAGATGGACATGACAAACCAACTTATGGATTCCTAGGCCTGGGGTTTGGATTAGGATGAACAAGTCCAAGCAAAGATGAACAAATAAGAAAAAAGACAAGGAGGGGATACGCAAAGTAAGAAGAAATTTTTATTACTGCTCCCTCGGTATGGCCGAGGAAGTTGTCTTTCAATAGGCTACAATACAAGTCATAGTTCATAAACTCTTCCTGCTCTCTCTCTTTCTCTCTCTAATTTTTTGATCCCTTTGCTCAATGGGGTTTCCCTTCCTTTTATAGTAGTTTGTCTTCCATCTTGACATTCCAACTGTAGGGTGGTGGTTGCTCTTCAGATACTTGTCTCATCTCCTCTTTTTAGGGGAAGTGTAAGGAGAGCTACAGGCTGTCCAAGCACTGTTCATGTATCACTTCCACCATTAATGCGGCTATTCTGATTGGTGCAAAACATTTAATGTGGAGCTAACGGGTGCTTCCCTAGCACGCTTCCCCCTTTTTCCTCTTTGGTGCCCACCTTTGGGCATCCTCCTCAGTCTAGGTCCCCTAGTTTGTTGATAACCCATCTCACCCTCCTTGGGAGGTGGGTGGATCTTTCTTGGTCGGACTGACAATCTTATATCTACCTACCCTGCCCATACACTCCTTGGGTTCGGCCTATTAGCACCTCTGTCCTCAAGACACCCCCCACAATTCCTATATTTATCCAACAAACAAAATTTCAACCACGGTAAACTTCAACAAATAAAAAATAAAAACAAAAAGTTGATAAGAAGTTGTTTCTATTTAAAACAATAATTCTAAGTTGTGAAGAAGTTGATATAAGCAAAAAAAGAAAAAAAAAAGAAAAAAGAAGGAATTTATTTAAAATAAAATACTGTAAAAATCAAGTTTTTATTTTTATTTTTTGGTTGAGAAAAACCATAAATTAAAAATCAAGTCGTTAACATTAATTACAAATTTCTTTTTTCCTATGATACCATAAAAATCAAGTTGTTAAGATTAATTACAAAATTCTTTTTTTCTTGTTATATAGTAAAAATCAGGTTGTTAACATTATTAGCATTTTCTTTTTCTTTTTCCTTTTTGTTTCTATTATCCAAAAATTTGATATTTATCCAAAAAAAATATTAAAAAAAGGTAGATAACAAATTTATTATCAATTCCTTCTTGTGTGTATATCCTCCCTCCTCCCAATGAAAGTGGTTTATTTTTTTATTTTTATTTTTATTTCATGGGATTAGCTATACTTCTATGTAAACAACTACACATTTTAATATATTATAGAAGAAGAAAATTTATATATATATATATATATATATATATATATATATATATATATATATATATATATATATATTTTTTTTTTTGGCAATTTGGTAAAATCACTTAGTGCAACTTTGGCTTCTAAGCCCAATTTTATTATGTAGTATATGATATGATATTATCAATTTGACCAAAAAAAAAAAAAAAAGGGAAAGCAAAAGAAAATGAGCTAGCTAACAAAGTTGTACATGCAAGACCAGAATGAGAAAAAAAATTTATTGAATACATTTTTACTCTATGTCCATAGCACCATACATAATGAAAATAATCACATTCACATACCCTAGCATTAAACTTCCCAATTCCTTTTTAGGGGTATATCATCATATCTGCAAATTGCAACTCCCCAATTTTTTTTTCCCTTTTTCATAGTGTACTAAGCCGCTAATTTCGTTATCTATAAAAAAAGAAAAATGAAAAAGGGAACAAACAATGGAAGGGAACAATCTAAAATTATAAAGCTTACAAAAATTTCCAAGAAAATGCAGGTCTCAGATATCATTATTTTTTAAGCCAATTCAAGTTGATATCTTCTTTAACCACCATTACGTTTAAACCAAAGAAACTTTCCTTGGTTGGCTCCCATAATTTGGCCCTCTCTTCATCACATACCACAAGCTTCAACGGCTTGAGATGAATAGTTGATGGTGGCAACTGTTTATGCAATTTCAAGCACATATCCATGTGTAGCTCTTCCAATTTATGCAACTCACTAATGTGTTTTGACAACTTGATAATGCTTAGGCAGTAAGATATGTCAAGGATGCGAAACTTATGGAGACTTTTGATTGACTCTGGCAACTCTGACAATTCGGTACAAGACCTAAACCTTAGCACTTTTAAATTCTCCAAGTTTCCAATTCTTTCGGGCAAAGCAGACAACTTATGACAATTGATGATGCTAAGTTTTTCTAGGAAGAGAACCTCACACAACCATGTAGGCAATTCTACCAGATCATTGCAATAGTCAATGTTTATCTCCATTAGACTTTGCAATGAATCTGAAACCTGTATAGTAGAATTCCCGAAAGCTTGACCAATATTACACATAAATAGGGATATTTTCTTCACACTTCTCAATGGTACAGGGGCATTGCAAAGGGAAGGAATTGAAACCTTTTCTAATCTAATTCTCTTTAGATTGGGGAGAGACTTAAGTAGCTGAAAATTGCTTAATTCAGCTGAAGAAGAACCATAATTAGTGATAATTATGACCTTCAGTTCAACCATTTTCTCCAGAAACTCGGGTAAGGTGTAATTCCTCGTTTGAAAATTCAGAACTAAAGCCTCAACTTTGGGTGCTTGAACGTTGCGCCAACTTGATGAAAACGATTTATCTGCAAAAAAACATAATATGGTGTTACAAGATACTCATTTGAAGGTTACATGCCATGTGTGCATGTGTGTGTTTTAGTCTGAGAGAAAATGAACTAACCAGTTGAGATAGATAATAAGCGTGCATTGATGAATTGTTGCTCCTCTTTCTTCCCCCACATTGGTAGTTTGTTTCCACTTATGTCCACAAACAGTCTTTCCGTCATTGGCTCCTGGCTGCTCAAATGGATAGCTAGGTCTCTAAGAACATCATGTTGTGTGACAAAGTCTTCACTGTAGTAGTTGCTGACCGCACTCATGTCTTTCCTGGTGAATGGCCAAAAGTATAAGCTTTTAGAAGAGATTAAAATTCTCCAATCCTCGCATAAGAAAAAATATGTATTCCATGACAATCGAACACAAAATCATGGAAAATAGACACAATCAGTTTCTATCCATCATAATTGAAATCAAATGGTTATAAGACAAGCAATCAAAGTAACATAAGTTTCCTTCTAACTCATTTTAGTAATCACCTTTAGCATTATTTGTATAAAAAATCCTACATTGGCCCCCGACATGTTAAAGAAGCTATAATAATGTATCATCATTGTGATCAGAAGACATAATGCAATATTTTGGGCCTTTGCTCATGTATAGAGTTATATCTTATCAAAACTAGCAACTAGCAAAGATTACACGAAAAACTTATCCTACAAGTAAATCACACTTCGGAAATCAAAGTCTGAGCAAACCTTGTCTTTACAAGACTAGCCAAATTCCTTGTGGTGAGTACATGCAAATCGGCAGTAACATGGACATCATTTTGTTTTGGTTCATGTATTTCTGTCCACATATCAATGAGGGCAGTAGCAGGGATTCTTTGGCCTTTAGGAAATGAACCTAGGTCCATGAAATACTCTTTGAGGATGCGCTTTTCATCAGAAAATTCTAGGCTTTTTTCGAGACTTTTTTTG
The DNA here is from genome assembly GCA_023055345.1 of Quercus wislizeni. Classification (NCBI taxonomy): domain Eukaryota; kingdom Viridiplantae; phylum Streptophyta; class Magnoliopsida; order Fagales; family Fagaceae; genus Quercus; species Quercus wislizeni. The sequence goes on from JALGQJ010000004.1 coordinate 31,509,706, forward strand.
AGAGTAGCAAGCACTTCCTTATCAGGCTTAAAAATAGAATGATCATCATCAGACCATCTCATCAATGTACTTCGCCAAACCGCTTCAGCCTCTCCACAGAGTGAACCACCAATCACTTTAAGGGCTATTGGCAGCCCCCCACAGCCTCTTACTATCTGCATTTGAAGGAACCAAATTAAATCAGTAATTGTGTATTGGTTACAAGGTATTGGCCAAGATTTTAGTTATCTAAACCACACTTTGTTCTGAAATATGAAAACGTGGTTTGTATGATATTTTGTTCTTTTCCTTGTCTTCACTCAAGTTCTGGGGAAAATTGGTTTGCCGGAAACAATTTGAACAATCTTAAATGCATGTGCAAGGATGAAAGCATGGTTTTGGCAGGTATGTATGGTATAATGTACTCATCAACACAAAATAGAATTTATATGATTATATCTTTGGTCATATGCATACCGTGCCCAAAAGGCAAAAGTACAAACAAAATCAAGCATTTTTCATATATATATATATATATATATATATATATATATATATATGTCCCAGATTGAAAAAGCACCTTTACGATTTCTTCTTTAGAAAAGTAAGAGCTCATGTCTTTGAATGATGCTGAGCGGCAAAAAAGACTCATTGCATCTTCATGATCTAATGGCTTTAATTTATATGTAGACTTAAATTTTGGAAATGCAGTTCTTGAAGTCACCACAATCTTGTAATCTGGAATATTAAACTTGAACTGGTCAATTGTGGATTCTGATTCAGGCCAGACATCATCCAAGATCAGCAATATAGGATTTGAATCATTTGATGCAATTTGATTCAAATGTTGCCCCAGCAGGTAGATTGCGTCTTGATCATCTTGAAACTCGTATGCACCATTGACAGAAAATAGATTTTGTACAACGACCTTTAGGTTGGGATGTTTTGAAACTTTGACAAAAAATATATTGTACCATATATGCCTATCCAAAAACAATATGGTCAGAAAGCTGCCACCCAGGCACATTTCATGTCTGCTAACATTATACGTCTACATGTGTAATAGTGAAGTGAAATGAACAGAGTTCCAATAGCCAATAGGTAAGAAGTAAGCAAAAGCAATTTTCTAGGAAACTACGCCAATTATATATAAAAATAAGAGAATCATTCCGAACCCATTTTTTTTCCTTAAATTTTTTTATCACTACTATTTTTAAGGGCAGTAATTCCAAAGAAAGAAGCACTACTGTAACTATATAAAAGGCTAATGAAACAAAAGAATGAACATAAATAACAACCATATCTTATCTTATGAGCTTCTCAAAAAAAGAAAAAGAAAAAAAAAAAACATGATTTTAAAAATTGGTACGGTCAAAGAATCAATTTTGGCCATGGTTCTCAATTTTTATCCGGTTTTTGACTAGTCTTAGGTGTTTTTATAGGATCGGATTGATACCCAGTTTCCTGCTAAATTAGTTTGTCTGATTTGATTTTTAAAACTATGCTTATGAGATATGTTTGTTTCAAAATGTAGTTCAATTAACATTTGTCCCAACTATAGCTAAATATATGTTAAAATGCAAATTGAACTCTCTAAATTTGACTGAAATTCATTTTAGTCTTTTAACATTATTTTCTTTTAATTGAATCCTCAAAGTTTCAAATTTATTCGATTCAAGTTTTCATCCAATTTCGTTAAAAATTTTCCATTAAAAAAGTATTTTTTTTCACATGAAAAAAATCTATAAACAACAGGAAAAAAAATCTATAAACAACATAACCAAGCCTTATTTGTTCTTTCTTTTTACTTGCAAACAGGTTTGAGGTGTCTTCTCCAAAAAAAACAGTACCTTTAATTTCGTCATCCCAACAAAGCATTTGGACCAAAGTGGTCTTCCCGCTACCTCCAAGAGCAGTCAACAGAAGCACCTGCTCCTCTTTCTTCTTCAGCTCCATCTTCAACTCCTTCAAAGGCAAATCCAACCCAACAATATAATCCGGGGGTCTAAACACCGACAGTGTCAGTAACCCAAATCTCATCCTTACGTTCAAATTCTGATTATTCATTTGGTCTCGAGTATCGTTCACACGCGTCGAAGTCTGCCATGCAATCCTTGTGTTCAGTACTTGCAAATCAACGTTACAGAACTTTTCAATGGCTTCGTTCAACCCCTTAATTTTGAACGCGTAATAGGCTTTGGAAAAGATGTTACACGACTGGATTTTGGAGCACTTGTCAACCATCTTTGCGCCCTTCTTCACAAGTTTGACCATCCTCTCTTTTACCTTTTCTGGGAGATCAGGAGCCGAGTTTGATCGTCTTTTCTCTTTCACCTCTTTCACCAAAGATTCTAAATGATCTAGCGTGGCACTCAAGTCTTCAAATTCTGATCTGAACATAATGGCTTGGCCTATAACGTTCTTAACTGTTCCATGCAAAATAGAAAATACCTCTCCAAAAGCTGCCCCCACAACAGCCCCTGTAACAGTATCTGCCATATCTACCAAACTATGCCAACAAATTTTATTTAAAAAAAAAGGACACCAATATGTCTTTGCTTGGATGAATTAGATTTTCATTCAAACAAATGAAAGTACAGAGAAAACGCTCAAGAGGCTGCTGGACATTCTTGTATTTTTTCTGCTCTCAGCTTTAATTGATGCAAAACAACCTGAGAAAGAGAAGAATTTTTAATGCTTCTTGTGCCTCTATTCTGGGTGGGAACAAGTTGACTATTTGACTTCCGAGTCTACTCTAGTCGTCTAATATGATTAACAACTAAGCAAAAGGAATTAAGGTGTAATTTCTTGGGAAAATGAATGGAAGTTTCTTTTTTTTCTTAGAGAACGCTATACATATGGACACTTTGTTGTTCGGTAAGGCTTGTCCTCTTGTAACCTCGTGTGGGGCATAGGGAAGGGAACGTCAAACAAAGCCGAAGGTGAGGCCATCAAGGCTAGCTTACAGGGCAGTTTGGATGGAGGGCGACAGTAGTGCGCAGCCTAGCCCAAAAAGCGAGCAAAATATTATGAACGAGAAATATTATGAAGTGAGCGGGATAGACCTTAACATCAAGATTCAAGAATAATGATCCTAGGCCCAATGACAGGACGCGTGTTCTCAGGATGTAACTCATTTTAATTCTGAAGTTTTATAAGAATCTCAGTCTTCCAATCAAAAAAAAAAAGAAAGAAAGAATAATGATCCTAGGCACAATGATTCCAAAAGAAGCAAGGGAAAGAAAAGAAATATTATGAACAAGGCTTAATGAGGTTGAAGTTGGACTCTGTAGTGTAAACAGCTATACAGGACCACTAACAATGACCCCACCATCCTAGAAACAATGTCATTACCAAAAATATAGGAAACTTATATGTCAAAATATATTTTTAGTCCCTCAAATTTAAAAGTTGATTGTCTTTAATTCCAATATTTCAAATGAACGCTTTAGGTTCATAAAGTTTTGAAAACTGAGTTCTTTTACTTCTGGTACTTCCAGTGTTTCATTCTCTTTGTATGTATTGCTGTTTGTAGTGTGGATATACGGTTTTTCCCATGCTTACCCATGCCAGGTCAATCCCTCCCTCAGTATGTAGTATCACGAGGGCCAGGCATTAGCTTTGAAATTTTATACTTTTAACTCAATAATATTCTATCGTTACCGTCAAAAATAAATAAATAAATGAGGCGACTTATTTTTAATTACATCTATTTTTTTATTAAAAATAAATACACAGTAACTTTAGATAACTCAAATCTGTATTTCAGCCCCAATTTTACATTCCCCCAATTTGAGCCCAAGGCGACTATGGTCTGAAATCAAATTTGGCTTCAGCTATGATTTTTTGGGGATCCATCTTCTTTGTGTGATCTTATGCATTTAAGAATTATTGAAAATTCTAATTAATTGGTAGTTATTTTATTAAGATTTTTAAAAAAAAAATTAAAGAAGCTTAATTCTCTTAGGAAGAGTATTTGGGAAAGAAAGAATTGAAAGTAATATGAAGTTCGTATGGGTGTAAATTGCTTGTTAATGGCTGGAAATCAACAGTGTGGATGGAGAGTGGAGGTTGTAGTTCTGACCCTTGATCTACATCGCATGCTATAGTTTTTCTTGTATAATCACATGCCACACCGCAAAACATAAAGAAATTGAGCTGGGCCTGAGAACTGGTTTCCATTCATAGCAGGTACTTGAAGCTAAAAAATAAATTTAGAGAAAAAAGAAAAGAAAAAAGGATTACAATACGAAAATTAAGTCTCAAATATGAGTCTGGATAGGGTAGAGCCACTGCGGTTTTTTTTTTTTTTTTTTTTTTTAATGACATCACTGAAAATAGGCCATTTTGTGTATATGAGAAAATTAAATAAACCATATGGAAAAACTAATCTATATATATATATATATATATATATATAACCAAAGTCTTTGAAACTCTCACAATTTTCCATATCGTCAGCACAATATTTAAATAAAATTATAAAATTTTATAAAAAATAATTATTTTTAAAATTGTTTTTTTAAAACAAACTTACTAAGAAGTAAAACTCTATTTTTCTAACAAGTCCAACTTAAACTCAAACTCAAATGTTGGTAATTTATCTCTAAATTTGCAAGATTTCATTTAAGAATTAATTTATTTTCTTAAAATTTACAAACCGATTTCTTTTTAAAGGAGAAAACACCAAATTGTAAACACTCAATAGTTCTCAAACTATTTGTAGCCGCCTCCTTTCTTTTTGAAACCCTATGTTATTTTGTTTTTTCTTTCAAGGAGATTGCCTTTATGTCATAATACTACCATAGGAACCTACAGAGAACATCTCATGGACAGACACATCACCAAAGATGCTAAGAAGCCTAAGATGGTTACAATATGTTTGGGTGAATGTAGTTCTCTTCACATAGAGCGATAAGCTAATATAACAAACAGGTTTGCAGCAAAATCTTTTCTTTTTCTTTTTTTTCTTTTTTAGACATGTTAAAATTTAAAATTTATTGCTTCATGGGTTCATGTACTTTTTTCTTTTTCTTATATTTCTCTTTTGAATAGTCATATTTTTTTTTTCAATTGTTTCAATAACTTATTCTTTAATTATATTTGAACATGTTTAGCATATTTCAATAATTATACCATGCATTATTCTTTTGAAGGTAATTAATTTTTTTTAAATATATTTTTCTATTGTGTAATCATATACATTTTGTTTTGTTTCAAAAATTTATAGAAAGTAAATCTTATTATTCTTTAATATTTTTTGGTCTTTCATAAGTTTTAATATTTGAATTATTCTTTTGATGGTAACACATATTTTTCTTATATTTCTCCATTGTGTAATCATGCGCGACACACACACACACACACACACACACACACACACACACACACACACACACACACACACACACACACACACACACACACACATATATATATATATATATATATATTTTCTATAATTTGTAGGCTCTGAATCTTTTTATTCCTTTCAATGGTTATAACAATGGATTATTCTTTTGAATATAACCCATCTTTTTCTTATATTGGCTTCTTTATCAAATTGTAACACAAATTGAAGTCATACAAGAACAAATCATGTAATGGTGTAGTTTCTTAATTAATTTAATATTTTATTAAATTATTTTAGTCTGCTTCACAATTAGGTAAGTTCCCGTGCATAGCACGTGTTAGCGACTAGTAGAACTTATTTTTTAAACCTTATGGTAATAAAACCTCTCATAAAAAACATTAAGGTCTAATAAAAGCACTCAATGTATAGACTTTAAGGGCCGACATTGTATTATGGCCAAACTTAAAACTTTGGCAAGGAACAAGGGTTAGAATAGTTTTGAAATTAACCAAACAACAAACTCTTGAATGGATAATCTCACAAAGATTACCACACATCATCAAAACAATCAGGGCGGACTCAATATAGTTTAAGGTCTAAAGCCATAAATTCAATTGAGCCTTTTGTTATTTAAATATCACTAAAATAATATTTAGTTCTATATTTTATTTATTTTATGTAAAATATATTATTCTTACTTTTAATATGACTAATTCACTTAATGGTAGTTAGGTTGATTTTTGAGGAGAACTTTACCAAATTTAATGGAGATCGTAAGATCTTTGAGTAAGAACCACCGACTTATCGATCTCAGACACCTCTCTCAATTTCGACTAAAACCAACTCGACCATGGAAAATCCAACTTAATCTAACCTATTGATGCACTCGGTCAATGAAGGGTCCTCTATTCTTGGTTCAAGTATGATTTGAGCTCAAACCTTACCTTATTCGACCTGTAAACACCCTTATTGGTGGAACTTGAACAAGATAATAAATGAGTATTTGAATTACTTCTTGTGATTAATGACACATCAATTTATAAGACTAATGTATATTTGTACTATCTTTAACATTAGTCAATTATTTTGGTCTTCTTAAGACTGGAGGAAAATTATACCACTCATATATTTCTTTTAAGAAAAAGAAAAGAAAAATTATATCCCCTACATTTGGGGGTCTTTCTCTAATAGGGGGCCTATGCCATGACCTAAGTGGCCTAGGCTTAAAGTCGCATTCGAAAACAATTGAATATCATTTTGACCTAGGGAAATTGTACATTGTGCAATGAAGGCTCAATGAAATTTTTTCAGAGGGTTATTAAGAAACTTAAATTAAACACAATTTAATAAATAAAGAACTTGAATACAAGGAAGAGGATACCATACCGTATCGGTATGTATTGTATCGGTACGTGCACTGGTACCAAAACTCTAACATTTCTTACTGATTTAAATACTGGTCGTATTGATTGATTCCGAGCGTTTTGGCCGGTACCGGGTGTATTGGTTGGTATAGAGAAAAGCCTTTTTTTTTTTAGTTTTTTTAATTTTTGAATTTTTATAAGAGTAAAATGGTAACTTATTTGTATTATTTGTTTTCTTAGTAATGAACAATTAAGCTTTCTTTTATTTTTATTTTTATTTAGTTGATGCTAAAGTCTAACACCATGAATAATTTGTTCAGAATTGAGGTAATATTTTATGGTAAACTTTTATTTTTATTATATATATATATTTATTTATAAATATAAAAAATAGCGAAAATCCAAAACAGAATACTGGTATTAACCGGTATCGAAATATACCGTTCCACTGGTCAAATCAGTACAGCCTCCGGTACGAGATTAACTCTCTTGTTTGAATATATCGAGTTATCAACCAAAAAAAAAAAAAAAAAAAAACACGCAAATACATCAAGTTTTACAATTTTCTTCTATGAGTTTTCATATTTTGAAAATCATTACATAATAGTTTATTATCAATTGTCAGTGTGGGTAGGTGTGACCATTTTATTTTGTTAAGTTTATATAAATTTTTTATTTTTATGCAGTTATCACTATTTATTTGTCATTTATTTTCTAAAAATATTTTAAACTAAATGACAAAACTCAACCTACTAGCATTGTGCTTATTAATTATTGACCCACATAGCTACACTTATCTATACATAAATAATATATTAAATGTCTACTTAACTATTCAAATACTTGAACGATCACTAACTTTTTTTTTTTTTTTTGGTTATTGAATCACTAAATTTATAACAAAAATGTATTATATCAATAAACACATGTAACAAATCCTTTGTATTTTCTAATTATTAAATTATATAAATTTATATTATATTTATACTATACACGCACACATCAACACACGTCACAATTTACACAAGAAATATTATAACCCAAAAAAAAAAAAACTCACATAATTAATTCAGACACATGATTCTAAAAAAAGGTATCACACAAACTCACACACATATAATATAGATTTATAATAAAGCGAGAGATATATACTACTCACAAACATTTCTTTACTCTTAAAATCAAAGATACCAAGATAGTCAAATAGAAAAGAGAGATGAGATGAGATTCATGAGAATAAGATCAGATGTCATATCAAAAAGAGAGATTAATTTATAATTTGTGTTGTTGTTTGGTCTGGCTCATCTTCAGGCTTGTAACCAAACGTAAGAAAGTAGGTCATTTTCCAAAGAAAAACATTTTCGGGTGAGAACAAGTGTGCATTTAGATACCGCTTATTTTATTGAAAACTAAAAACTGAAAAACATAAAAAAATAATTTCTGAGTTATTGTTCACTACTGGGTTATTGTAGCTGGATTCATATCCCATGCAATACCTAGGGTATTGCACGGTGTGCAATATCTCAAATCCCAACCATCCATTTAATCTAATGGCTTAAGCCTTTGACACCTCACCAATCCAAGCTGGCAATCCGTGTACTCAGCTCTTTGCCAATTCAATTTGCTTTCTCCTCACTGCTTCCTGCCTAAGCTTCTCATCGGATCTAAAAAAGTTCAAAATATTTCTCTCTTCCACCAAACCTTTGTCTATGGCTGAATCTCTATGGTTATAGCTAGCAGCTACCAAATCCCTCACCATCACCGGTGATGCTTGCCGCTATGGCTTTCTCCTCGTCTCACTCTCTCTCTCATCTGGGTTTCTCTGTTTTCTCCTTCTCTCAAGCCCAGCTGTGGCCGAGCTTCTGCTTCCACTCACACCTATCGTCGTTGGCGGTGCCTCTCATCGGCGTCACAACCATTGGTGGCCGCGGGTCTAGCTCTCTTATTCTTTATTTTCTTTATCTCTTTTTCATTTTTTTTTCAATTTTTATTTGCCTTTTAGACAAGACCGAACCCGTTTGACACTCATTTTGTTTCATTTTTTTATTAGTTTGACGAATAACATTTTGTTTCAGTTTTGATTAGCTTGATGAATGGGTTTTCTTGTTTGGATTTCTGGTATTAGCAATAACTGTTATTATTGGCATTTTTAAAGCTAGTTTTTTGGGTGGGCATTGAAGATGTTTGTTGAAATGCTAAAACTGTGATGCTATGTGTATGGAAATTGGATTTTTTTCTTATTAGCTTGATTAATGGGTTTTCTTGTTGAGTGTAAAGCTTGATGGTTTTGCTTGAGTTTGAAATTTGGGGCTTTGCAATATGGCCGAATTTGTTGTGATTGAATGAAAATGGGTTTCCAATATCGTCACTACAGGTACAGTGGTCTTGTTGGTGATGCACTCAGCAATTTCAATAATACCTAAAGTATTCTTTCTTTTTTATTTATTTTGATTTGTTTTTTAGTTCCTTTGATACTCGTGGATTTTTGTGATGATTATGGTTAGATATTGATCAAATGATGTAGATTTAATGAATTTTGTGTTGGGTCTTTAGGATTCCATGGTCAATAGAGTTCTCAACTTAGGTTCATTATTTGTGCATTCCAATTGTTTGGTAAATTGTCCCAATGATTATGTGATATGTGCTTTCTGTTCAATCTGGTGGCGTTGTTGCTGGTAGATGCCAGAGTCTATACTAATCCATTTTTCTGATCCAATTTGGCTTTAAATGACTTGGTTTTGTATTATTAGTCTTGCTGTTATGTAAGCTAGCAATATTTGTTTCAGGTGAGAAAGAAAAGGCATAAACATCAAGCTCAACCTGTACCTTGTTTTAATGACCTTCATTTTAATTAAGTCTAGGATTATATCACATGGCAGAGCAGCTTGTGGCTCCATTAGCTTCACTGGGCTGAGGAAATATTCAAAACATAGTTTATAGATCGAACATTTTATACACAGATTTAGATTTGTTATTATGAACAGGAATAGGCAAATAAAAACAGTTTAATTATTGGGCTCTCCTTTTTTTTAGGATCAAAATGTTAGACTTGATGAAAAATTGAATGAAATCTAAATGCTTGCTAATGACTTCTCTCATTGTATTTCTAATGACTTTATGGCCTTCACATCTAGTTTTATCTAATTTCCTTTTTAATTTTCTCAAACAGATGTAAGGGATCAAAAATGTGTTACAAGTTGTAAGTTGCAACCTTGATATCTGATTGGAAATGTAAGACTTCAATATACTCTAAAATAATTGGAGTTGCAAAGAAAGATGGAAAAGACCTGGGACTTGAGGAGTAATGCCAACCAATGTACTTAATATGATGGTTATATGTTCAAATGTTTGAATTGTACTAGGGTAAACATCAAACTGGAAGAAATGCCGATCAGAGCAGAGACAACAATTGTGCTTATGGTTTATATGTTCAAACTTCAAATGCACAGTGTAGTCAAAATTGTATCTTGCTTAGTTAAGTGTTCAATGTCAATGATGTAACAATTATGTGATGATAATTAAGTGTTAAATGTATTATGAGAGGTGCAAGGATATGTAATAATATATGTAATGACCACTTGTTTGTAATATAATTATGTTTATATATAAAAAAACTAACTCAAATTTGCATATGAATTGAAGGATATGCAATGCGGACCTTGTTTGTGATCATTTGTCCACGAACTATTTCTTTTTTCTTTTTTTGAGAAGCTATTTACTGTGTACAATTTTCGTTTTTTGTTTTTTTTCATTGATGTTAACAAACACAAATTTACAAAAATAAATTAACACACAGGCGCACATGTTTCTTTAATGATAAAACGAGAATTATAATTTGTATAAATTGAACATAGGTGCAGAATTTTTTTTTTTTTTTTAATAACAAAATGAGGATCATAATCTGCTCATGAATACATCTCACACAAATCACTAGTACATCATTGCCAAACTAAACAATCATTAGAGCACTTGGCCAAAGTTTAAAAAATATGATCCTAAACTAAAAAAATTGCTTGATGTTGTGGACCACCCATTCTCTCCACTTGCAACACTTCTTTGAGTTGAGGATCTCTTGCACCATCAATTTTTGTGGCCGGAGCTTGCAATACTTGATCTCCTCTCTTGAGGAGATGATAATGCAACACTTGCAAATGATCCTTCCTGACCTAATGCATTACTTGTACAGGACATCTACAAGAAAGCAATTACACATAACACAAATGTAAAAAAAAAAAAAAAAACAAATGTAACATTTGAAAGAAATAATCAATGAATCATTTCTAATATTTTTGAAAGAAATAATCAAGAAAAAAAAATGTAAAAGTAAAACATCAATAAATCATATAGCAAGCTTAGTATTAGATGTACTAAATTATCCTATTGTGCATTTAAATTATAGCTAAAACCTCTAGTGTATTTCTGCCAAACCTGAAAAGTTTTACATAACCAAATAAGATTGTTTAATCAAATCTCAATTGATCGTTAGTCGAAGGAGTAAAAAATACCAGGGTTAAATTCATAGTCTCTACTCACATATTTTCATTCCACCTTACATAACTAATGTTTTATTGAGTGCGTGCGTATATATGGGAAGCCAGTATGCTGGTGTATTAAGTGGTTTTCACAGTTTTAACATTCTATTCCTTTAGCCATACACATAGGCAAGGTTCTACATTTAAACAAATTAAGTCTTTTGGTAACATTTTATCAGAAATTTCACTTGAAAAGGTTCTTCTACTGCCTATTACCACTTTAAATCTAGAAATTTTTTTGTATAATTCATCCAAATGGCATAAAAGAGTATGTTTACAAGAATTGTTTTGGTTATTCATATATTTTACTGATGAACAAACATATTACATCTAGCAGAGTAAAGCTATTCAAGGACAATCTAACAAAGATTGCTAGCTTACATAACAACAAGACTAATAATACAAAACAAAGTCATTTAAAGCCAAACTGGATCAGAGACAAGGATTAGCATAGACTCCGGCATCTACCAGCAACAACCCCACCAGATTGAACAGAAAGCACATATCACATAATCATTAGGACAATTTATCAAACAATTGGAATGCACAAATAATGAACCTAAGTTGAGAACTCAATCGACCATGGAATCCTAAAGACCCAAGTGATACTTCAAATTAGAATGTAAAAGACATCAATAAAGTTATTGAGGATGATTTGTATTCATTGATCTTTGAGAGAGAATAAAGTCATAAATGATAAGATTTTGATTTAGTTATTATTGAAAATATGCAAAACTTATTAACGCTGAAACAACTATCCATTTTTCAATTACCTGAATTATATGACAAAATAAGGTTTCAATCATGAGTAGACCTCTACTGGTGGGACAAACAGAATTACTAAAATCGTCTAAAAATCTTATAAGACTTAAAGGGGGTCATTTCAGGGCTAATTGGAAGCTAAGCAATTCTGGTATTAAGGGTTCAATGTAGCTATTAAGTATTGACACTAACCTACATGGTCATTGACTCATTTAAAATTTCCACCCTAACCCACAATTATTTTTGCAATATCAACACTTTAATTCAAGATTAACTTGCAATGCCCACCCCAATATCTTTTTTTTTTGATAAGTGCCCACCCCAATATCTAATATCAGATTAAAATGCAAAATTTAGTAAAGGCCCACTTGGGTGAACATTACAAATTAATTTTGATACATTAGAGCACACTACCACATAAACCAGCCCACTAATTTGGTAAATTCAACACTAATTTTGACTGGTAAACTGATCTCCAATCTGGGTATTGAATATATATTGATCACAAAAATTTATAGTTTAGGATGGACATTACAAATAATCCAATAGTTTATGGTGGATAGTTACAATAAACCCTGGTATCAAAAAGTAACTTTTTTCAACTCAAATTATGTTTTGCCTAAATATTCCAATGGATAGGGAAATTTAGCCAAAAAAGAAATGGTGATTTTCTTTTGGGTATAAGAAATAACTAATACATATCTTGGGCAAGATTAGAAAGTCAGCTCATTAAGGAAAATAATAAAGAGTATGCCATTCAAAGAAGAAGAAGAAAACAAAAACTGGTATTTGAGTTGATGAACTCACCGAGTGGAAAGGGCGAGTCCTAGATCGAGATTGAAGCGTGCATGGTGGAAAGAAGCAGAGGAGTTTGAGGTTGTTCTTCTGACTTCTGTCTTTCTGTGTTCTGTTCTTGTCTTGCTCGATCTTCTTCTATGTTGGGGATGGACCCACGGTGACTACCACAAAGGCGTTTGACTTCAGAGAGACCTTCACTCCATGAGAGTTGGGACAGCTTCACACACGAGAAAGAGGGAGTGTGAGTGTTTGGGGGTTTGGTTTCAAATGCTAAGTTTCAGTGTTTGGGTATGAGCTGGGGCTACTGTGACAATGGATTGAAGGAGAGGCAGAGACGGCAGCTGCGCAGGGGAGAGGGAGAAAAAACTTCAATTTTCTGTTTGGTTACTCAGACCTTTACCAGAAACAGTGGGCAAGCTGTGAAATTTTTTAAGGGTAAAATAGTCTTTTTGTTTTTTGGTGAGGTGTCAAATATTTAAGCCATTAGATTAAATGGATGGCTGGAATTTGAGGTATTGCACACCATGCAATACCCTAGGTATTGCACAGGATATGGATCCATTGTAGCTATGCCTTAATGCACTGTTCATGAGACATGAATAGTACAAGAGACGCTAGTCAAAAAAATAAAAAATAAAAACAAGAAGAAGAAGAAGCAGCCAGACGCAGGCGCGTGAATCCAAAACGCATTATTAAGGTATGCATCATTGATTGTCACTTTTTGACAGTGGTCCGTGGGTGGAAGTTTCTATTTTCATATTAATTTTTGGGTTAAACGACCGTGAATACTTGTACGTATGAATGGGTGAACTTCCACGAATATATATATATATATATGGACACTTGTCCTTTTGGAATCTCGTGAGAGTCATGTGAGCCATATGGAAGTGAACTCCAAGCAAAGGTCAGGCCATCAACTTCAAGGGTTTACACCGGGATTGCTAAGTCCAGTAGAACCCGGCCCAACCAAAAAAGCTTGGGCTCTATTTGGCAATGTGCTTGCAATCTTTATTTAATTTTTTTTTTAAAGTCAATGTGCAATCTAATTATTTAGCCAAAAATGAGACATCTAAACCTACCCTTCTTTATTAAAAAATAAAAATAAAATAATTCAAACGGTATAAGATATGGAGAAGGGGGATTTAAGATCTAGTTTTTCTTATAAAGAAAACTAAACAATTCTAAATTGACCACCTAAACTTTGAACTTTAGTCATTTAATTAAAACTAAACTAAGAAGTCCAAGACCAAAAAAAAAAAAAAAAAATTGATTACCCATTTGCATTTTTTCATGGATTTGTAGATCAATCAATTCTTGAATGTATCAGCTCACAAGGATTATTACATATCGTGGAAACAACCAAGGCCGACTCAATATAGTTTGAGGCTTAAGACAATAAATTCTATTAGACCTTTTATTATGTAAAATAGCTTATAACTCATGCACATACATGGGTACATTTTAAAAATATGCAACTTTATGCATTTTGTATAATGGAAATTTAAATGATGTGATACACTATATATGCCATTAGATTCATAAAACTAAATCTAAATCACTGGCATTAACCCTCTCCATTCGTGGTCCCAACTACAAACCATGAAACATCCAAGCTTTAATAAAAATATAATTTGAAAAGAAAAATCATGTGAAATGGCATTCCTCTCTAGTGTTTTCTTGAGTAGCTAGCATCTCTTAAATCTGACATACATTTGAGCTATTACTTTGATGAACTTTCTATAAATGCAGGTTGAGGTAGGAAAATTTTTTTATTGCTAAGAAAAATTTATGGTAAAAACTCAAAGCACTAGAAACTTGAAGAACTTTATAAAACAAATTACGTATGGATGGTCTTGTGACTCTTGTCCTAGGTGCACTATTGGAGAAGAATCGAGTTGTGCCTCTTTCGATTTCTTCAAATGGTAGATGAGTTGGATATATATACAGTTAATCCCATGGCAGTGTCATCTATCAGCTAGCTATCTCTCCAATCTCCATCCAGGGAATAACCAAAGAAGAGAACAGCTTAAGAGGTCTGGGAGGAGAAATATGCTACAATTAGACCTATATATGTCAACTAGAGTAAATGACAATTAATTGCAAGTCCACAGGTAATGTGGGTGCATCCAGAGCACTTTCCACAATTTTAAATTATGTTGTAATCATACTGTGACATCAATATGGTATTACCGTGGCATTGATTTAGAATTTCAAATTTAAATTAGGCATTAGGTATTATATTAATGTCACTAAAAAGCTAAAGGATTTGGGAATTTATTTGATGGTTTTGTGGGTGGCATTTTTTACATCTGTTGAAAAGTGCTGTCTTTGTATGTCTAGGTACCCAATTAAAATATGCAAAAGAATAAAATGGAGCGTCTGATTTTGTTTGTTTTTTCCATAATAAATTTTTTTTTTTTTTTTTTTGTGGTCATTTTAAACACTTCTATTGCCCATCCTTTGTATTGACAAAGAAATCTTTAATCCCCCTTCAACCTCATTCCTTAATAAGAGTATTATTGAGCTACTAGGCTGTTGGTGTTGACCTTCATGGTACTATTGAAGCATTTCATTTTACATATAGTTGTTAGCCTATCTTGATTGTAAGTGGCTATCATTATGGAGTGGGACAACTTGGCTTCAAAATTATCAAACTGAGGTCCAAGGAAGAGAGTTGCCTCTCAAACTGAGGTCCAAACAATTTGAACGTGTAGCTTATATGACTAATGGGCCTCCAATGGACCAAAGTAAAAGCTCCAAATTAGCAAATACGCTAAATAATATCCAATATAATACACTCTCCTTGCCATTTTCATGTTCTGTTGTCATATTGTTTCTTTTTTACTTGAGGACCCTTGATGTTAGACCGTATTGGTGGGTAACACGGGATACTATGATTGTCTGCTGTGCTGTCCAAATTCTCCAAAAGCTTGGGGTAAGATGATTTCTTAAACTATGGGGATTGTATGTCTCTTTTTCCTTCCAAGCAATAACAAAACATACTTCTCGCTGCATTAGCTTCCCCTAAAGCAAAACTAGAGCAACCCCACATCATCTTTTGCTTGTTTTATTAACTTCTCTATGTTTCAGACTCAGAAACTTATTCCTTGTACCCACATGACCTCTGCATCACTTGTGCTTATAAATACAAAGCTAGCTACCCCACACTTACTGTTTTGCTTATCCATAGACACGTGCACCCAATTTTTTGTGGTACTAATTGGTTAAAAAATGATTCCTATTATCACATTTTAATGCCATTTCTTGGCTCAAATATAGCATATTCTGTTTTGGACAGCTTATTTAGCTAAAACTAAAAACTTTTAGTTAAAAGTACTGTAAATAAAGCTAAAAGATAGCTGAAATAGTATAGTGAAACTCATAAATAGTATCAAAAAGTGTAATGAAACTCATGAATAACATTAAAAATAAGCTAAATAGTAAAAAAAGTTGACTTTTTAAGTCAATGTCAAACGCACACATAAGGTTGTGACATTTCAATTCCATTCGTTGGGCTCTTCTATATATATATACTTTGGCTCTCTTTATCTTCTTGTTTGTATGATGAATGATAAATAATCAGCAGCCTCCTTATCTTTGAAACATGTTTCAGTTTGACCAATTTACTTGGCACAACTTGACTCACAGAATAAGCCCACCAACTAACTTGCTGCCAGAATGAGGTTGGCAATTGGGACATGTTAAGTAAGAATACAACACTTTTGCTCTGCTCCACTTTAGCTAAAGGGACACGTTAGCAATTGGAGTTTAAAGCAGCATATGGTTACACAGTTGGAAAGAATCAAAATCTCTTTCAGTGTAAATGTCAGTGAAAAAGGCCTCACGTAGATGGATAAAAGTAGTCATGAAGTAAAGTATGTATTATGTAGAGTATGTGCCAAGTAACAGTTTCACTTCACTCAACGAAAGAAACTAAGAAAGCCAGTGTATTTATCTGGCCATTGCTGAGCCTTTTCTTTCTTTCTTTTTTATTTGTTTAATAGAGAGTGGTGATCCAAATGCCTCTAGACCATCCATGTGCCCTTAACTATATATGTGTGGAAGAGGATTTGTTCACGTTCAAAGAAGTTAATGACATCTCTTTTTCTTCCGTTTTTTTAGTGTTAAATGAGCAATCATCATTATGGCTGATTAGGTGAATATATTGTCAGTATCACCACAGTATGGAAGTACCATACATGATGGAAGCTGGCTTAATTAAAAAGAGAAAGTCAAAGTATTGTATTAAGATTATGATGTGTTTAGGATGCGCAGAGTCAAAGTATTTTTTTTTTTTTTTTGAGTAAACAAGGAGATTGCATTAAATGATAAATAGTTCTAGTACACTTTAGCTCAGCTTTGTCAAAAGCTAACAAATCAAGGCAAGAAATATCATACAAATGATATTGATAAAAAGGCGGTATACCAAACATTAAAAGAGATACACCATACATCTTGTGGGATCCATTTCTATGTGAGAGAAAAGAAACATGCATCGAATACTTAGCATATTTTCTTGTGGAGGAGAAAATAGATTTTTTAACTTCCTCATACAAAGTGTTACGGGCAAATTCCTTGCCCAAATTTTCTACCAGTAAGCCAACACAAACACGAAAAAAAACAACCAAACAGTTTTTTTTTTTTTTGGTCATATGGATACAATAAAAGAAAAAGCTAAGGAACTACAAAAACTCCAGGACACTGCTTGGCAATACTAACCCCATTACAATCAGCCTCCACAATCACACCTAAATCCCCATGCGGGTCTTCATAAAAAATAAAATTAAGATTCTGATTGGCACCCAATCTAGCAAGTTTGTCCGCACACCTATTGGCCTCGTGATAATAGTGCTTGATTCTAACATGAGGAATTTGGGAAATAAGGTACCTGCAGTCCTCTATCAGAGGGGAAATGACATTGTTTGAATACAGGGGATTAGCTAACATGTCCACTACTGCCTTAGCATCCAACTCCACTTCAACCATAGCCAAATTCCGATCAATATATAACATCAACCTGTCATGAATGGCCCAAAGTTTAGCCAATAAGCTCGTTGCTATGCCAATCTTCCTAGAAAAACCAACCACCCATCTCCCATGCCAGTCACGAATAACACCACCTCCACCAGCACTTCCTGGGTTCCCTAAAGACGACCCATCAGTATCCAATTTCATCCACCCAATCCTAGGTCTATCCCATTTAACCATATTTAACACCTGATTCCGGACAGCCTTAGATGAGCCAGCACAAAAGAAGAATTCCAAAGCTTGATTAGTGATAAATTTTGCTAACCTAGGGTTCAGACATCGCCTTTTAAAAATAACATGATTCTGATTCTTCCAAATATTCCAAATGGCAAAAAAAAAATGATTTTCCACAGAGGAGAATTCTGATTTTTTTCTATGTCCATTTTCCCATTAATCGCCATCCATTCTTCAGCAGTTGAGGAAAAGAAGTTTCTGTCAAAACCCATTGCGTCAAGCTCATTCCATACAGCCCTAATCTTCTCGCAATTTCGGAGGGCATGAATGATAAATTCAGGTTCTTTACAACAAGAGGACACAGAGGATCAATATTCACTCCCCTAGCAGCAAGGCAATCATTGACTCCAATACTATTGTGAGTACACTTCCACAAGAAAAACTAAATCTTTAGGAGCACATGAAGCTTCCAAATCCAACATCTATTAAAGTCTAGTAGCCGATCCACCCCAGCTACCATATTATAGGCACTTCTCATTGTAAAATCACCCCTTGGTGAGTCCCTCCACATTAATCTATCTTTGCTAGTAGCAGCGAATGCATAAGGAATGGCTTGAAACTCCATTTTTATGTCTTGGGGTATGTCAAATGGGATAATATCCCAATTCCATCCCCCAATGGCTACTAAGTCCTTTACTTTCCATTCAGCCACCCCCAAAGGCAAAGGGCCTTGGATCAAATACCTTAGCGGCCCTTTATGAGACCAATTATCATACCAAAAGCTCAAGTTGCTTTCCCTTCCAATCACCCACCTAGAACCTTGTCAGAATAAATCTGAGCCTTTTTTAATACCTTTCTAGATTTGAGAGCAAGGAAGGCTGCTCGGATTCCTAGAATTAATTCTTCGAGTGGAGCAGTATTTTGCTTAATCACACAAGCCCAGAGGCTTTAATTTTCAGTGTGCAGTCTCCAATTCAGTTTAGTTAGCAATGCAATGTTTCTACCTTTAGCACTTTGTAATCCAAGACCACCTACTCTTTCTGGCTATTTTAGACGACCCCAAAAGAAAGTTCTGATTGACCCGATCAATGCCCTCTAGAATTTTGTTAGGGAGAAGAGCACACTGCATGACATATGCGGGGATTGTTGAAGATGATGCTTGGATGAGAACAGTCCGGCTAGCCGGAGAGAAAAGGTTGGCTTTCCAACCAACCAACTTCTGCTTAACCCTATCCAAAATGAAATTAACATCCATCGGAGAACTTGGATGTTTAATGGGGATCCTAAGATATTTGCCTAAATTTGGAGTTGAGGCAAAACCCAGCACTCCACAAAGCGCCTCCTTGCTATCTTTGTCCACATTTGGAGAAAAAAAGACTCGAGACTTCACTTCACTAATTGTTTGGCCGGTTCTACTACAAAAGGTATCAAGAGCATCCCTTATAGCCACACATTTGCCATGATCCGCCTTGTCAAATAACACCACATCATCTACAAACATAAGGTGGGAGAAAAACAATCCTCCTTGTGAAGATTTCACTGGGTTCCAAAGCTTTTGGCTGCATTTCTCCTCTATCAGCTGACCAAGATACTCCATGCATAAAATGAAAAGGTAAGGAGGCAAAGGGTCCCTCTGTCTAATTCCTCTCGATGGGAGGAAGGGGTCCAGACTTCCACCATTAAACAGAACAGAGGATGAAACTGAGCACACACAACTCATAATGAGCTCAATTAACTCTCGGGGAAGATTAATCTCCATAAGCCTCTCTCGGATAAAGCTCCATTCTAGCTTATCATAGGCTTTTTCAAGATCTAATTTGATTGCCATGTACCCTACTGCACCCTTTTTCCTACTTATCGAGTGGATTAATTCTTGGACAATGATAGCATTATCTATTCCTTTCCTGCCTGGAACAAATGTCGATTGGAGAGGGGAGACAAGCTTCTCCAAATAAGGTCTTAGATGGCCTACAATAATCTTTGTGACAATTTTGTAAACAGTGTTACAGAGACTAATAGGTCTGTAATTCCCAAGAGTTTCAGGCCCCTGAATTTTTGGAATAAGCACAATATGAGTCCGATTCAGATACTCTGGCATTTTCCTTGAGAAGAAAATCTGCTTAATTTCCCGAATCATCGATTCACCCACTGTTGGCCAAAATAATTGAAAAACCCCCACATGAAGCCCATCTGGGCTAGGGGCTTTATTCGCTTTCATCGACCATAACCTGGCTTTAATCTCTTCATTTGTCACCTTGGACCATAAACTATCTCTTTCCTCATCATTCAAACAAGCCTGCCTTGTTTGGACTGGACTTGCCAACCACTTAGAAGCACTATGGGAAGAAGAGTAAATATCACAAAATCCCCTACGAATAAAATTCATCACCTCTGCCTCATTTATTATCCATTCCCCCACATTATTTTTTATAGCGGTGATCCGATTCCTATTTCTTCTCACTAAAGTAGATACATGGTAGAAAGCCGTGTTACAATCCCCTTGCAACATCCAATTCAGCTGAGATTTAAGAGCCCACAAATCATGCTCTTGATTAAGAATCTCTTCCAACTCTTGATTCAGATTTCTTTCAAGCTCTAACAAAGAGCTTGAAGGCCTAATAGCAATATTCCTTTGGAGCCCATTTAAACGAGCTCTAATCCGATTTTTCTTAGAAAAAATGTTGTCAAATTGATTCCTGTTCCAGATAGTAGCATCAATAGCAAATTTCTGAATGGCTTTGTGAAGATGAGTAGGTTGACTCCAGGCCTGAGACACAACCTTTGGAAAGGATAAATCCAACAACTAATATCTTTGAAATTTGAAGGAGCAGTCGAGGTGTATCCTTTTTTAAGGCATTGTTTCTAGGAGCACTGGGCAATGATCGGAGTGACATCTAGTGAGGTGTATAACTCTAGCATCTAGGTAGTTAAGATACCAGTCCGGATTAACAAAAACTCTATCAATCCTTTCCTGTATAAGGTCCTGAATTTCCCGACCATTAGTCCAAGTAAATCTCGGACCAGAGAAACCTAAATCCACTATGTTGCATTTATCTAAACAATCCTTAAAAGCCAAAGCTCGATTTACATTGACTACTCTACCACCAAACTAATCCGCACCAGTAAGAGGCTCGTTAAAATCTCCCATAATGACCCACGACATATTATGAAGATCAGTTACGTTAGAAAGATTATTCCACAATATACGTCTTTCAACACTTCTAGTACTAGCATACACAGCAGAGAACATCCAACTTAAGTTAGAGGAGCGTACCTTAACTGTGGAATGAATTTCTTGCTTCGAGCTAGCCAGAAAGGAAACATCGACTCTGTCAGAATTCCACAATAACCACAATCCCCCCACTCAACCAATAGTCTCGGTATGAATCACACCATCAAATGGTAATCTGTCTGTGATCTCCCGAGCTCTAGCACCACCAATATGGGTTTTCGTAACCACAAAAATAGCTGGATCATGTTGTCGAACAAGATCATGAACATAGTCTTGAAAATTGGGCTTCAAGGCGCCCTGCAGTTCCAGACAATTAAATTCATGATTACCGTATAGATGGAAGACAACAAAGACTCCTCAAGAAGGGGGCGGACACACTCCTTCCTCTTCTTCAAACTCCATTTGCTCTGACCCACCATGGCCTAAATTCGAAATCTCCTTAGCCACCACATCACACCCTTTCGAGAACTGATCCTTTGCAATTTGTTCTACCCCATCTGAGTAAACTTTGGACTGAGAAGACCCATCATCCCCTTCCTCCACCATATCAGAAATTTTTTGATCCGCCGTGACCGCTTGAAATGATGGCTGCCTCTCCACATGGTCGAAATTGCTAAGATGGCCATTGAAGCTAACGCTCGGCCTATACTCACAAGGCTTGGCTTTGAAATTAAAGGTTGCGTTCCCATTGACACTCAGATTATCTAGAAAAGAAGACTTCACAGGTGTATTCTCTCCTTTGGCTTCACTGTTGACTACCTCTTTATTAGTAACAGATAAGGAAGCCTTTTGTCTTGCAATTCCTTTTTTGCCCCTAACAAAGAGACTTACCTCAGTTTTCAGTCTATTCTTCTCCATGTGAAGCTGTCTTGGGCTTTTGTTTGTGTAATTCGGCCCATTTGCAATTGATTGGACCACATTAGCCATTTGGGCCTCAAGCATGCTGATCTCCGAAGCCACTTTCCTCTTGCCTTCCCTTTGACCAGCTTTAATAAGCCCAAACTTCCCTTCCCGTGTCATCCTAGATGTGCTTGGATCAGTGGAGTCCACTTTCTTAGTCACCTTACTCCCACTTCTTCTACGTGATACCATAATCCATGGCCCGTACATGTCCTTTGCATTATCCATCAGCGTGTCCTCTCCCACCATGTCCTCATAAACTCCATTGTCCTTTGACGTACCTGAAGAGGTGCCTGGTATGTCAAACTCATGCCCAACGTCTACCTGATTCGCCCACACGTCCTTTTTTCCCTCGGCCTCCCTCGCTTGAGGAGTATCTTTCTGGACAACATAGGGGCAATTTTCATGCCGATGATCGATCCTACTGCAAGAGAAACAAAGTCTTTGAATTCCTTCATAGCATGTAGGTTGCTCATTCCCACCAATGAGAAGAGCTGTAGTGAGAGGCTTTCCAATGTCCACCTGAATGCATAAGCGCGCAAAACGTACCCTTGACTCACTCGCCGTGTGTGTGTCAATTCGTAACACCTTTCCAATTGCGTTCCCAATGATTTGAAGGGCTTCTACATGATAATACTCTATGGGAAGCTCATTTAGTCTCACCCAGATTGCTACCGATGAAATGTTCGCCTCGGCTGGTTTAAAATTTGGTTCCCATGGTCTAATGGATAAAAAATTCTCCTATAAACCATGGACCATTTCTAAGCACCGCCTCATAGTTCTCCTTGACAGAAAAATGAATAAGAAAAAACTCCTTGCCAAGGTCCAGGCAATCGAGCCTCCCCACTGGCTTCCACATAGACAGCAGTCGGCCATAGAGGGAAGAAAACCCAACTGATCTTCCATAGACTTTAATAGCAAGGCTTTTACTCCAGGGAGACTGAATGCGAGCCTTCAACTCCTTTGAGAAAGGAACTGCGACAAGTCCTTCTCTAAGGCCGGCGCTCTCCAAATCCGACTCCTCATTTGCCTCCATTAGCTCCGAAAAGTTGAAGGCTTGAACATAAGCTCCGGGTATCTCTCCCACGAGCTTATCCTTGAATGACAAAGGGTGTTGCGCATTCCCTGAACTCAAGGGAAAAGAAGTCTGGCCGTCCCTCATGTGACCTTCAAAATCGGCATGGCTAACATTATTCACTTTTTTGTTACTGCAGGCTAACTCGGCTTCTTTTTCTCTAGAGAGAATAGGAGCACTCGTTTCTTGTCTTTGCGTTCGTTAGTTTTACAACCAAACAGTTATGAATCATAGAATACACGGCACACAGAAATTACATAGGATCATTTTCTCACAAACTCATCCAAAGAACGTTCACCTACCACGATCTAGAACCCACACTCTAATACCGATTGTCATTAAAAAGTTTCTCACCAAAATTTATGCATTATGATGCCACTAAATAAATTAAATCCTACTTATAACCCTACATTACACAAAGCAAAAGGAAAACAACTAACTGCTTGTGTGAAAGAGTTCACATCACACAGAGAAATTACAAGAGACTACTCCCAACTTGTGAAAGAGTTCACATCACACACAGAAATTACAAGAGACTACTCCCAACTTTTAAAACTTTACCACAAAACACAGAGAAATCACAAGAGAATACTCCCAACTTTTAAAACTTTACCACAAAGTACGATGGACACAAATCACTCACTTGGGATATGCCTTCGTCAAAATCAGCTACCAAGGCTTACAAAATTTACACAAATAGACATAATATATTATTTTCCCTTATGATACATTCTATTTTACCTTCTCTTTCATGATGCCCCCAACAACTTTAAGAAACGTATAGGAAATAACTATAATGGCAGCTACTTGGGTAACTGAACCTGGACTTGCTAACTAATTGGGAACTGTCTTCGGGACACAACAACTGGTTTTCCCTGGAAGCTTTTCATGCTATACCATCACATTGACAAGGCTGTTCATAACAAGTAACTACTTGGTAACTGTTCTACCATGTTGCTACTTGCTACCACCTATTTTATACCTGTGCACTATATGTGAACATGTTTAATATTTAACACGCCACAGGCCGTGTAAACACATCGAACTGTTCAAGTAAACTGGCTAGAACTGAGCATTGTTCCATGCACACCAAGTGGAAGGTGCCACCACGTTCAATCACCCATCTTGAAAATCAAGGGTCTAACATAAAAAGACATGTGAGATATAACTTATGAGAGTCTTGTAAAATAAAATTCCCCAAATTAAGTTCCTTCAAAATGTATATAGAAAAATGTCTGATAATAGGGCAAGATTGTATTAAATTTCATTAGCATTTTTTTGTTTTTTCTTAAACAAAAAATGGGTAGAGGGGCAACAGTGTGGCTTCCTTACTTGGACATAACTATAGTAGCATCCTATCCGTTTCAAGGCAAGACTCTATATTCCCGGTCTATGTGGGGAACTCATTTATTTTTTAGGTCAATTATTTGGGATGGAGATGGGATATAAGGAGCATCAATACACAGTTAATTGTTGAGGTTCGAACCCAAGTCCAGAGACTTGTTGGCCAGTATCCTACAAACTAAACCATCCGAATGTTGGTATTGTATTAAATTTCATTAGTTTTTTTTTTCTTTTTCTGGTAAACTAAAAATAGATTTTCTTACTTTGAAGGAAACTACATTAATTTCTCTTACCTGTTTGGAACTCTTTCTAGATTTTTAAACTTCTGGAAATGAATGGTCACACGAGGATGTACGTTTTTTAAAAAAATTTATCAATAATTAATCTAAATTTACTTCTTTCTCTTTTATCCCCCCAAAACAGAAAATGAAAAAAAAAATCGTTACTTCTTTTTGGCTTCTATAAGGACATACAGTTACAGCTTACAGGCTACATGGTTGATGGTTGATGGTTGTACGTTTAATAATTTCGTTTCATATTGGTGAGAACGACAATAAAGAGCCAACAACACTAAAAACAAAAGCCCCAATCGAATCAAGGCACAGAATTGGCCTAAGCTTGATGGATACTGAAGAACCGAATACCAAATATATATATATTCATCATGGACGTGCTTTACAGTCATATAATCTAGCCTTCTAGTCCTTTACTCCTTTTTAGGTAAAGGGGGATGGATATCTAGGGCATTTGAGGTTTCATTCAGTCTTATAAAATCCATTCATTTTCTTTGTTCACAAGATTTTTTTTTTTTTTCATCCTTTCATTGAAACTGTTTAGTCCTTCACTAAAGAATTTAAAGGTATGCTTGGTACACTATAATAGCTCCTGTAATGAAATAGTTATTCATGTGTAAGTAATAGCTTTTATTTTTTTGGGAAACAATTCATGTGTAACAGCTATTTAGTAATTTGGTAGCATCTTTATTACATTAATTAGTTCTTACATAGAATAAATGACTAATCATAGCTATTCTAGCTATTATTTAGTGCATGCAATACGTCTTAAAATTAATTTATTTCCCCTATCAAAAAATAAATAAAAATTTATTTCTTAAAATAAAATTTTTCCCTATACATCATATTTTGCAACCTTTTTACATGGAATAACCAAACTTATAAATAGTAATAATTATTCTATTACAATATCTTTTATTTCCAATAATAAAGATTACTATTAATAATGTAATCTCCTTTTAGTGTATCAAACATGCCCTAAGTAACTAGCTAGTAGAATTTACAAAAAGAGATACTTGCTAGAAGCAATTATGTCAGATGTGGCAACTCATCAAATGGATGAAAAACAAAGAAATGTCCTTAAGGGTGAATTGAAAGTTTTCCATGTATAGAATGACATGAATTCCTACATAACCTTAAAAGGACCTTGTTTCACTTGGAAGCTTTGAAAAAGAATTTATAAGATAATAAACAGGGTCAAATATACGGGAGGTGAGGGCAGCAAGAGTTATTTAGGCAAATAAGGCAATGAGAGGTTTTTGAAATCAAAAAGGCATCAATAGCATGTGCCTGCTCACATCACTCTTTATCACGTGGGGCAACCTTACCAGTACCACCACACACAAACCCCACTTTGTTTTGATTGTTTTCCTAATAATTATCATCAAATTTCTTTTCCCTTTGTGTCCCCCATCTCTTCACATTCTTTATGAGAATTCCACTCTATTTTTACACTGATTGGTTGTGATGAAAAGTGAAGGAAAACGAGAAAGGAAACGGGGAAAGAAAAATGTGATTTTCTGTTTTTTGATTGGAGTGAAATGGGCTAGAAAAAAATAAAATAAAATGGATAGAATTAACAAGAAGTACAAAACTAAATGCACTTTTTCACAATGAATAAAAATAGCTAACTAACCTCCAATCTTCATACCCATGAGTTAGGCAAAAATTGAAAAGATCTTTGTACATTTTCCAAGCTTGCTATAAGGTCTCATTTTCTCTTTGGACAAAACTAGCTATCCTTCTTTTTACTTGTTGGACTTTGTGGGGAGGAAAATGTTTCTTGAAAAACTCTTGGGCCATCTCCCCCTAACTACCTATAAACCTAGGTTTCAAGGTGTAAAGCCAACTTCTTGCCTTATCCTTAAGAGAAAAAGGAAAGAAACGTAACTTAGCAATCTCAATAACATTTTGTGCATTGAAACTACTAATTTACCTCTTCAAAAGCTCTAACATGGACATAAGGATTTTCATTTTCTTGTCCCCTAAAGTCAAGAAGTATTGCTAATAAACCTTATTTCAGTTCTACATGTGGTGCATTAGGAGGAAATACGGTGCATGAAGGAATAGAATTTTGTGTGGGATGCAATAGTTCATACATAATTCTTCTATTCTCCTCATGATTATTATGTGTTTCATCAACCATGATTGATGAAGAAGGTGAAGGTGAAGGTGAAGGTGTGTCAAAAAGATTACCAAAGTAAGTTTCAAAGATTTCTAATCTGCCTCTCTAGTTTCTAATCCAAATGCTCATGCAACAATGAATCCACAATCAAATAAAATAAAATAAAAACAAAATAAGGGAAAAAAATGGAATGAAGTTACCAATTGAAGAATTTCCACCAGCTATGCTTTGCTCCAAAAACAAAAAAACAAAAAAAAAATTGCCTCTAAATACGTAGTAACTCCCTGGCAATGGCACCAAAATTGCTTGCTCACTCCCAAGTGCAGGAGATCATAGCAATATAATTCTCGAAGTACCGAGGTTGAATCACAAGGAACGGAGTAAATTCAAAGACAATGTAATTAAAAAAAAAAAAAAAACTTTTGGTGAAGATGAAGAAAATTTTTTGCTGGTAATTGTAAACAAGAATAACATTGATAACTAATTTAATTCAATAATGTAAATACTAGGGCATCGAGGTGTTTCCCTATGTCGATATGAAATTCTTTGTGATCTAAGAAATTATATATTTCATAATTGATTGTTCTTATACAATTAAATACTTATAATTCGGTTGAACTGAGATAATTCAAGAACACATGATAACCTAGATTAATATTGCGATTAGAAAAAATTTCAGAAAAAAACTCATTCACTTTAAAATCTTATTTCTATTTGAAACTATTAAAAATTCATCTAAAAAATAAGAAAAACATGATTGAATTTATTGAAAGCATGAAAGAACTAATATATCAAAAGAAATCTAATTGATCAATTAAATATGTTATTGATAAAATCCTAGAAAGAATCATATTAAATATTCATACTGTATAGAAGAAACATAACCTCTAGCCTTAGCAAAAAGTTTAAGCTGCCATTAAAGAAAGGAAAATACAAGGTGTAGGTACTCAAGAATTCATTGCCTTTGGCTTTGGCTGTTTTGGCTTGATTGCCTTGCCTTGCCTTTGGCTTGAATTCTTTTGTCCCACATTGGAAAGATGTCTTTCCTTTGTCTACCTTATAAGGGATGAACCAATGGAGTAAGAGTACCATTAGTTTGGTTACCTTGCCTTGCCTTTGGCTTGAATTCTTTTGTCCCACATTGGGAAAATGTCTTTCCTCTTTCTACCTTAGAAGGCAATCAAGCCAAAGCCAAAGGCAAAGAATTCTTGAGTACCTACACAAGGTTTTCTCTTGTCCTAGTCTGTAGAATTAGCCGTTTTCCTTCGTGTAAGGTTTTTTGAGTCCCTCAATTAACACTGTTGCTTGTAGGTTTGTTGGGAATCTTTTCTGGGGTTGTGGGAAACACTGAGTGTTGTTGAAATTTCGCTTTTGGGTGATAATCTTTTGGGTGATAATGGATACGCTTACGCAATGTTGGGAAAATATGTCTTTGAATGATAGGGAAGGTTGTGAATTTCAATTTGATGAGGAAACAGATTTGTCAAACTGCACTATCGCAGCAAAATTCCTCACAAGATAAGGGTTGAATACAGAGGCTATTATTAGAACCTCCAGTCCCATTTGGAGGTCAAAAAGTGGTTCAAGGTACGTAATGTTGGAATCTGATGAGGCCGAATATCTCACCAATGAGAAGCACGATCCTTGCGCTCAAAAAGTCACCTACACAAAAGAAGAAAACAAGAATACCTCGCAGAAGGCACCGGTGTAGAGCCGGCCAAATATCTTCCGAATGTCAAGTTAGAAATATTCTCGCAACTCTAGGGTGCTAGAGATGGGTTAATTATGCGTACCTTGATGCGAGGGGGCATTGGGACTTTTATAGTAGCGGGGTTTTGCCTCCCTTCCTTGTAGCCCAAGTTGTTTCCTTGTAGAACTCTTCCTTCAGGAATCCAAAACGTGGTGGACAAGTCATTCTTTTATGAAAGGTCCATGGTCTTAAGGTGTTCTCCTAAGATTCTTCCAATACTTTTCCCTATTCTTATTGGGCCCTTATTTTATCAGGGGTTCCACACAAAGGACGGGCTCAACTTTCTCTTGGCCCATGGACATAGACCCGTTAGGCCCACTCGTCTAGGCCCGTCAGGCCTTGTCTTCTATTTTTATCCTCTTCAGCTGCCCCCTTCACCCCATTTGGTCCGTCGCTTTTTGTGCAAAGGGGGCCAATTGGGGTGACGGTCAAAGTAATATTGACGGTTCGATGTTCATGGGGATGACAAATAGAAACATATGTGAATGGTGACACATTTGAGCTAAGGTGATGATTGTGAATACTGAGTAGATGGTAACACAATCAATATGGTGACGGTCTGAACTTTATAGCTAGCAGTGTTGAAGACATTAGGACGGTTGCCTATGGAGCGTGAGGCCATCAGGGCTACAGAAGTCTGACAAGCAGCAGAAGCATTTAAGGCGCACGACACGTGTCACTCGTCGAATGGCTTGTATCTCGGATTGAAGTGTCGCTTCGTCTTCCGTGCACTCCATCTATAAAAACCAGCACCCTTCCCTTCATTTCCTTTGCTTTACGCAGAAACTACATTGTCAGAGCGAGTCTGTCACTTGTCAAAGCTTATCCGTTCACATCATTTAGCAACAACTTTCATTCGCTCACTCTTTTCCTCGGTAAGTGATTCCATCCGTTCACTTTAATATACTTTCAACTCTTATACTTAATATGGTAAAAACTTAAATTTCTTGCATCTGTCTCCCCCTTTTTATTTTAAACCTGTCAGTCTTAGGTTTTGTCACTACGTGTAGGCAATGTCTAGTGCGTCAAGTAACCAGTCGTTCGTCCGCGACGGGGCAGGTTACGAGGAATTGTACCCGTCGGGTTGTAAAGATCCAGACGAACTAAGCGAGAGGAGTCCGTCTGCCACTTCACTGTCCTCAAAAAATGAGGATATGGAGTTGGCCGAACCAGAGGAAGGTTCTGACGACGGTGATCAAGGAATTAAGTCAGTAGTGGGTGCTGACGGACTTAGGGAGTTCGTCATGCTACCTGAGTGGACGATAAATAACTTCAGGTCCACAATTAAGGAGGTGCATTTCAAAACACTTAGAGCAATCTACCAAATACCCGACCACATCCCTATCCGTCTACCCTGCAAGTCAGAAAAATGCTATTATGATGGAGTGGACGACGTAGGAGTGTATGAACAAGCACTCAAGGCTGGCCTTAGGTTCTCCTTGAACACACTAAAGCGAGAACTCCTCCAGCACTTGGGTTTGTCCGTCAGCCAGATATCCCCGAATGCCTAGAGGGTATTCATAGCTATGGAGGTCCTGTATGGAGCTATGTCTAGGGGTTCCAGATCTCTAACCATACGGGAATTCCTGCATTGCTACCGTCCGAACGAAATCGATAAGTCAAGGGGAATGTATAGTTTTGCCCCTAGGAAGTCCATCCTGAAGGTTATTTATGAAACCCCTGATTCCAACCGCGATTGGAAGAGCCGTTATTTCTTCTTGGAGGGTGACGGCTAGATGTGTCACCCAGGGGAGACGGACTTTATGCCGGTTGACAAAACATGGGGAATTTTGGACCTGTCTGGTATATATATATCCGTCGTGTTGTGAATGTGACCTCCCCCCCTTTTTTTAACACTTAACGATCGTCCTGATCACTTCATTTTTTTTTTTTTAAATTTTTTTTTTATAGTACGACGGCGACCACAAGTTGATATCGAGGAGTACAACTTTCTGGAAAGAATTTTTTTCAAAGACTAAGCCAGAGGAACGGATGTGGGCGAAGCTGGTAAACCTTAATACCGTCCATTGGTATTGCAACGGACCTGAACCCACTCCGGCGGCTATCAAATACGAGGAGCGCACCCGTCAGCGTAAGTCCATCACCCTCTACATCTAATTTGAGCACTTTCTACGAATTTACCCGTCTTCTTTTTTTTTCAGAGATGGGAGACGCGAAGAGGAGGGCAGCCATCAGAAATAAGGCCGTGAAGAAGAAGGAGACGGACGAAGGTGCCATGGGGACGGGTTCGAGCAGGCCCTCAGCAAAGAGACCAATGCTTAAGGGAGATCGTGCTCCCAAGAAACAGAAGGTTTCGAAAGAGCCCGTCATTGGTCTAATGGCGAAGGGTAATAAGACGGTGACCCCGGCCAAACCTGGGGGTGGCAAAGGTCTCATGGTTCCTCCTCCGGGCAGTCAGAAGAAGCCGCCCATCCTTCTCTGTGAAGACCCAAAGTATGCTTTGGGGAAGCTTTCTTCTATTATTAACAGCGAAGACTATGAGGACCTTGGAAACCACTCGACGGAGGCCATGGGGGAGACGGGCCTTTTCAGCATCGCCCAAGTAAGAGCCCGTCATTATTATTATTATTATTATTATTATTATTATTATGTATTTTTTTAATAATAACTCAATCTCCATTCTGTCTTCAGGCTATGCTCATGACGAAGGGTTTGATGGATCGGTCTCTTCATCATGAGATGGTGCTTGAAAGGGTCCGTGAAAAGGCCAAGCTGGCGGAGGAGGAGCTGTTTGAGCTAAAGAATTGGAAGGTGGTGACGGAGTAGAAGCTCAAGCTCGCTGAACGAGCAAGGGATGAGTACCAAAAGATGACGGAGGAGCTTAAAAAGATTCTGGAGGACAAGGAGAACGATCTCCGTCAAGCCAGAGAGAGAGCCATCCAGGAATATTGTGACTCCGATGCCCTCTTATCAGAGCTCGGAGTCTCATATAATGACGGATTTGATGATGCACTCCATCAGGCCAAGGCTCTTTATCCTAAGTTTGATTTCTCGTCTGTTAACATAACAGTCGCGGAGGCTACGTCCGTTCATCCTGACCTGTCAGACGATACGAACGAGCTTTTCGCTGAAGAGGTGCCCGGCTACGTCGCCCCTGAGATTCAGACTAAGGAAGAAAAAGCCCGTGAAGCCAAAGACCCCGTCGTTCCTGATGTGTAGAAATATTTATTTATTTACTTTTTCTAAGTATTTTGAGAACAATTAGATTTTGCCCGTTGTATGTCGGGCTATTTCGTATCCGTTGTATTGACATTTAACTTATTTATTTAAATCCTTCATTAATGCATCTTTACTATTTTGTTGATGATTGTAGTGTAGGATCCGTCTTCTTTGATGTAGCTTTGAAGCCCGTCTAGTTTGATTGTTTAGATTAATCTTTGTGGTGTCCATTAACCCTACGGAGTGGGATTTAGACCCTTCGTCGGATCCGTTCATTTGAAATAGGTTTGACCCTAGTTGGAGTCTGTCTACTTTGTGGATAAGTTTGACCCTAGTTGGGTCCGTCCATTTTGTGGACTGGTCTTGACCCTTGGTGGGGTCCATCCACTTCATGGATTTATATAAGTTGACAATGGTTGGGCCCGTCCACTTTGTGGATAGGTCTTAACCCTAGTTGGAGGCTGCCCACTTTGTGGGTTTTGTATGAGTGATCCTGGTTGGGTCCGTCCATTTTATGGACTGGTCTTGACCCTCGGTGGGGTTCGTCCACTTTGTGGATAGGTCTTGACCCTTGGTGGGGTTCGTCCACTTTGTGGATTTTGTATGAGTGACCCTGGTTGGGTCCGTCCATTTTATGGACTGGTCTTAACCCTTGGTGGGGTTCGTCCACTTTGTGGATTTTGTATGAGTGACCCTGGTTGGGTCCGTCCATTTTAAGGACTGGTCTTAACCCTTGGTGGGGTCCGTCCACTTTGTGGATAGGTCTTGACCCTTGGTGGCTCGTCTTCTTGAACGTTGTTGGTGGTGGCCATCGAGCGTGTGAGTACCATGCAACTCTTATGTCCGGGAAGCGACAATGGCTTAAATTGTCACGAGATCCCCACAGACGGCGCCAACTGATGAGGCCGAATATCTCACCAGTGAGAAGCACGATCCTTGCGCTCAAAAAGTCACCTACACAAAAGAAGAAAACAAGAATACCTCGCAGAAGGCACCGATGTGGAGCCGGCCAAATACCCTCCGAAGGTCAAGTTAGAAATATTCTCGCAACTCTAGGGTGCTAGAGAGGGGTTAATTATGCGTACCTTGATGCAAGGGGGCATTGGGACTTTTATAGTAGCGGGGTTTTGCCTCCCTTCCTTGTAGCCCAAGTTGTTTCTTTGTAGAACTCTTTCTTCAGGAATCCAAAACGTGGTGGACAAGTCATTCTTTTATGAAAGGTCCATGGTCTTAAGGTGTTCTCCCAAGATTCTTCCAATGCTTTGTCCTATTCTTATTGGGCCCTTATTTTATCAGGGGTTCCACACAAAAGACGGGCTCAACTTTCTCTTGGCCCATGGACATAGACCCGTTAGGCCCACTCGTTTAGGCCCGTCAGGCCTTGTCTTCTATTTTTATCCTCTTCAGAATCCATATACTATTATTTGTGTTCAATAATGAAGAAGAAGTGGAGAAAATTTTCGATGGGAACCATGGAGTTTTGACAAACACTTGGTGATGATCCAACGATATGACCATAGCATAACTGTCAAGGATTTAGTCTTTGACAAGGTCTTGTTGTGGGTGCAAGTCCATGATATACCAATCAAATCCTGAGTGGGATGTAGCTGAGAAGCTATGCGAAGCTATGGGAGAAGTCAAGAAGGAGGTGAGTCAAAAGGAAGTTGAACAGGGCGAAGTCATGAGAATTAGGGTTCGGGTTGATGTTAATCTCCCCTTATGCCGTGGTAGAGTTTTCACACGAAAGAATGGAGTAAAAGGTTGGATATCTTTCAAATACGAACACCTCCCTAATGTGTGTTACTGGTGTGGCTATTTGAACCACTTTGACAAGGACTGTGAACGCTGGATACAGAGCAATGGAACCTTGCAGCCGAAAGATCAAGAGTATGGGCCATGGTTATGTGCTGCTCCATTGCCCACACACAAAAACTCTATGATCGTAGTCCTAAGATACTATGAAGCAAAAAAGAAGGAGCTTAAGGCGGAGGGAAGGAAGCAAGAGAGCTCTAGTTCAAAAGCAATGACAACGATGGCACAGGGTGAGACCCAGGGAGGCGGAATTAAGGAGTTTCAGTTACAAAATCCTGCATTAAAGGCAAACTAACTACAGGTGTTACTAAATTCAATAAGGAAACAAATGCTAGAATGGACCTGCAGTCAATTGGGGTTAAAGCAGGGAATCAAGGGGATTATTTCACGGAGAAGATAAATGAGATTGATCAGGAGTTAAGGAAATTTGATTTATAAAAGGATACTCTTTATGGAGAAGCCGTTACTGCTAAAGCACTAAGGAGCTCGAGGTGTAGGAGTAATGAGGCAGCGCCAAAAGTAGAAAACGTGCAACCTACTTTGAAATGACGTGACCTGTTAAGTGAGCATACCCATGACGTGCTCTATCTGAACAAAAACACTAAGCCAGCTAAGTCTCACGTGCCACTTACACAAACAAACCCTAATTCAGATACAACAGTGGGTATCACGATCCTTGCTCCAACATGGAAAGGAATTCCTCTAGAAAAAAAAGGCCAAAAATCCATGAAATCCTATCACCATCAACATTGAAACGGGTTGGATTAGACATTGATGATCATGAGTTACTGAAGATGAAGAAACCGATTTCACATGATGATCGAAAAACTCCTATCGTATTGGCAGAGGCTGATGTTCAGCCCTGCCAGCGAAGATGAATATCCTATGTTGGAACTGTCATGGGCTTGGGAACCCACAAACAGAGCAAGAGCTTAGTGATTTGATCTGGGCACAAGCTCCCTCAGTCGTGTTCTTAGCCGAAACATGGCTCGATAAAGCTAGGGTAGAAACTATCAAGGTCCGATATAAATTTGGTGGAATGATCGAAGTGTCAAGAGTCAACAAAGAAGGGGTGTGGCTGTTTTTTGGAAGGCAGGGTGCAATTTTGAAGTTGAAACATACTCCCTTAATCACATTGATGCTATTGTGAATAAGGGATAGGAAAACGAGTGGAAATTTACAGGATTCTATGGAATCCAGACATAAACCTTCGACATGAATCATGGGAAAAGCTGAGAAGATTGAAGAACAAATATTCAATCCCGTGGGTGTGTGTGGAGGATTTCAATGAAATTGCCAAGGCATATGAGAAATTGGGAGGTAGGCCAAGGTCGGTCAAACAAATGGAAGCATTTAGAGATGTGATGGATGAGCATGGCTTCAAAGACTTGGGTTTTGTAGGGGGTAAATATACTTGGTGCAGAAGCTGTGGAGAGATAATATAATTTGGGAAAGGTTGGATAGAGCAATGGCCACTACGGATTGGATTGAGCTTTTTCCGGCTACAAAGGTTGTTCATTTGGAGTGTGGTTCGTCAGATCACAAACCTATAATAATCATGCCAAAAGGTATTCAAAAGAAACGAAGGAAGCCTTGAAGATTTGAACAAATGTGGCTAAAGGACCCAGGGTGTAAAGACATTGTTGAATAAGCTTAGGGCAAAATTATGGTAAGGGGTCCGATGGAGCAAGTGGAGGGTAAGATTCAGAAGTGCCAAGCAAAACTAACTCAATGGAGCCGGTTGAGTTTTGGAAACATTACTTGGTTGTTAAAAAAAAAAAAAAAAGGCTGAAGAATTAGCAATTAGGGCTGGTTTAGTAAGGAAGGTGAGCCAATTGAAATGGGAGATAAATGGTTTATTGATCAAAGAAGAAAAAATGTGGAGACAAAGGTCAAGGACTTTATGGCTACATGAGGGGGACCAAAATACATGCTTTTTCCATAATCAAGCATCACACAGGTATAGGAGGAATCAGATTGAGGAGTTGCAAATCTAGAGAGATGTGCAAGGATGAAGAGGACATTGCTCAAATTTTAATTACCCACTACTAGGAGCTGTTCCATTCGGCCAACCCAGAAAATTTTGAGCATGTTCTGTCAGCAATTCCTACAATGGTCACACCGGAGCTAAACAATATGTTAAGTGCGAAATTTGTGAAGGAGGAGGTTGATGAAGCTTTGAAGGAAATGGATCCTCTAAAAGCACCTAGACTAGTTGGGCTTCCTCCACTCTTCTTCCAAAAGTTTTGGCCGACTATTGGGGAGGAAGTATCACAAGCGGTCCTCACTTGTCTTAAATCAGGTTCCATCTCATCCACTATAAATCGTACTTTTATAACTCTTATTCCAAAATTTAAAAATCCATCTAGAGTTTCAGATTTTTGTCCTATTGCTCTTTGTAATATTATTTACAAATTGGTTTCTAAGGTTGTTGCAAATAGACTTAAAAAAGTATTACCTTTCATTATTTCTAAATCACAAAGTGCGTTTCAGTCAAATAAAGCTATTTCAGATAATATCTTGGTGGCTTTTGAGTTTCTACATCAGATGAAGACTCAGAAATCAAAAAAGGCAGACTTTATGACCCTAAAGCTGGATATAAACAAGGCATATGACAGAGTTGAATGGAGGTTCTTGACGGAAATTATGAGAAAGATGGATTTTTGTGAATCTTGGATAGCCATTATCTATGAATGTGTCAGCACAGTCTCCTATTCTATTCTTGTAAATGGAGAACCAAAAGGGAATATCTACTCTACAAGGGGAATAACACAAGGGGATCCTCTCTCCTCATATCTCTTTCTTTGTGCTCCAAAGGACTACACAAATTGCTTCAACAAGCAGCAAGAAATTCCTCCATAAGAGGGTATTCTTTATGTAAGAATGGACCTCGAATAACTCACCTTTTTTTTTCAAATGATAGTTTGCTATTCTGCCAAGTAAGAATGGAAGAATTACAAGTGATCCAAAATATCCTATTGGTGTATGAAAAAACATCAGGGCAACAAGTTAACCGAGGCAAGACCACCTTGTTTTTCAGCAAAGCTGTCATCAAAGAAACAAAAAGAGAGATGCCTACTTTTCTAGGAGTGCGAGATTAAGGAATATGAAAAATATCTTGATTTACCAGCTATGGTTGGGAGGAAAAAAAGGCAAGCCTAAATTACATAAAGGAGAGAGTATGGAGCAAACTACAAAGATGGAAGGAAAAAAACCTATCCCAAGCCGGAAGAGAGGTTTTGCTAAAAGCGGTAGTCCAAGCTATCCCTACTTTCGCCATGAGTTGCTTCAAGTTGCCAATGGATCTTTGTAAAGACATTGAGATGCAAATCCGAAAGTTTTGGTGGGGTGATCATGGAGGTCAAAGAAAAATTCATTAGAAAAATTGGGAAACTCTTTGCAAGACGAAGGCCAATGGAGGAATGGGATTCAAATATTTGGTTAGGTTCAATGAAGCAATGCTAGATAAACAGGTATGGAGGTTAGCAATGGATAGAACATCATTGTTGTATAAGGTGTTTAGTGCCAAGTATTTCCTGTCAGGTTCAATTTTTTATGCAAAGGTGGCCAAAGGCTCCTATGCTTGGCAAACTATCCTCAAGGCAAGGCAGGTGATGGAGAAAGGGATGATATGGAGAATTGGAGATGGAAAAAAAACCAGGATTTTTCATGATAACTGGATCCCTGGAGTTTTCCCACTAAAGGCAGCAGCTAGAAGTCAAGAATTCCTAGATGATAGCATGGTCTCTAGCCTCATTGATGCTGAAACAGGGGAGTGGAACGGGCAGGTAATTGATCAACTCATTTCTCCGTTTTTGGTGCAAAGAATAAAGGTCATACCTTTGTGCAAGATGAGTCAGGAAGATTGTATAGTATGGCCACGAAGTAGTGATGGAAATTACACGGTGAAAACTGGGTATCAACTCCTCGACGAAATGGAAAATAGAGAAGTAGCTTCTAGTTCAGATCAGTTCGCACAGAGAAGCTTCTGGAATGGAATTTGGAAGCTCAACATCCCAAAGAAAATGCAAAATTTTTGCTGGCGAGCTTGCAACGAGGCACTTCTGACAGTAGAGAATCTGTACAAGAGAAAAATTCTGGACTCGCCTTTATGCTCTTCATGTGGCAAGGCAAATGAGACAGTGTTCCAAGCTTTATGGGAGTGCGAAAAAATCCACACCGCATGGGGCCCTGACTTCAACAGCCTACGGAAACTACCTTATCAACCACTGACAGTGATGGACTTGATATGCAGACTTGGACAAGAGGGACGGAACGTGGAGTTATTCACGGTGATGGCTTGGTTCATTTGGTGTAGAAGAAATAAATGTCACTTCAATGAGCCTAGCATACCAGTGGATAAGCTACTTGAGGCTGCCTTAAAGTCCTTATCAGAGTTTCAGAGCAAGCAGCCCATTGGTACTACACACCAGAAACCAACAGCGCCCAAATGGCAACCACCACAAAAGGATACCTACAAAATAAATTATGACACTGCAATATTTTCGAACTCAGAGGAAGCGGGTATTGGTCTTGTGATTAGAAATGAAAAGAGCGAGGTGATAGCATCCTTGGTTGAGAAGGTGAACAAACCATCGGGAGGGGTGGAAGCTATAGAAGCCATGGCAGCTAGAAGGGCAATTCTATTGGCAATAGAGTTGGGTTTTCAGCAGTGTCTTGTTGAAGGAGATTCAGAAATTGTGTTCAAAGCTTTATCAAGAGAAGGTTCTGATCGATCAGGTTTTGGTCATATTATAAACGATTGTAAGTCTATAATGGGTTTACTAAAAACCTGTTCTTTCTCTCATGTTAAAAGAAAGGGCAATGGGGTTGCCCATGCTTTAGCTAGGAGAGTAAAGAAATCTTTTCCTTTTTTAGTGTGGATGAAATCTGTTTCACCAGACATTTTTCTTTTAGTTCACATTGACGTAATCCCTTAAATTTGTGTTTTAATAAAACCACATGGATTTATCTTTTCTCAAAAAAAACAAAAAAGAAAAAAAAAAAAAGAGAGACTAGACTAAACAACAACAACAAGTGAACAAATTATTCAACAAATTAAATGCCTATTTAAAAACAAAAAGAAAAAAATTTCTCATCATTCAAATTTGTAACTCATTTAGCCATTCAATAAAAATAATTCATAATTTCATTTTTCCAAAATAATTCATAATTTCATTTTTCCTTAAAAAAAAAATTGTATCAAGAGAAATATTGTAGTTCATGAGTTCTTCTTGGTGGCAACAGTAATTATACTCTTTTTGGCTTTGCAGTTGCAACAGTTTTTCTTTCCTTAGTAACTCAACTTTTAGTTGTAGCAAATATTATCTCTCTCTATCTCCATTTTACTCTTCCATATATATTATCATATTAAATTTTTTCACTTTATAATTCTCATCTCAACATTCTTAATTACATTTTTATTTATTATCAATACTTTTTTTTTTTCTCTTTGTTAGTAGAAAGAAATTGTAATACTTTATATATTTGCACTTTTTTTAAGAAGCTGATATATTCAAGTTATCTCTTTATTAGATTTCATATAATTTAAATTTCTTGGTGACACCATAAAAAAATTTCTAAAGCTGCTGCTCCTCCTATAACAATAAGGGTGTGTTTGTTTGGAGTTGAAATAAGGTGGATAGAAAATTTTGAAGGAAAAATGGAAATAAAAAATTTTTTGGAGTGTTTTTGGTTGGGTAGGGAGGAAGGAAAATAAATAGTAGGGCATAGGTGTTTTCTCCTTGGCCCAACAAAAAGTTCTCCCCAAAATGATGGGGAGAAAACTAAGTGGGACTATGGGAGAAGCTCATGGAATGAGCTTCCAAAAATACCCCTCACATTGGATTTCACCTCCAACGTGTTGACTTTTTTTTTCTTTTTCCTTTGATTTTTTCTTTCTCTGTTATCGTGTTGGCTTCTATTTTTTTTCTTTTTACTTTTTTTTTTCTTTTTACTTTAATGAAGTGTACATCTACACATAATTTTTTTAAAAAGTATAATGTGTTACTTTTTATTTTATTTAATAAGGATATGATGGTAAATTTATACAAACTTTATTTTCAACTAAATGAAAAAGTTTTCCATTTCTCTACTTTTCTACCCTTCCGACCAAACACAAATAAGAGAAACTAAATACTTTTCTATCCTCCTACTTTTTTATCTCCTCTCTGTTTTCTATCCTCTCATTTTTTCATCATCTCAACCAACATACCCTAAATTAGAAAAAGAGGAGAAAATGAGCTAACAAAGTGTATGTTCAAGTTCTCCAAGGAAAAAGGCTTTACTAAATGAATTTTACAAGTTCTTTTTCCACGTAACCATACATAATGAAAACAAACATTCACATCCCTCAGCATTAAATTTCCCAATACTTTTAAGGGGTACATATAATATATCTACAACTGCAACTCCTAAAAAATCATTTCCTTATTCGAGTGTACTAAGCCACTTATTTCATGATCTTTACAAAAGAAAAAAAAGGACAAAAGAACAAAGAACGGAAGAGAACAATATCAAATAATAAACCTACAAAAATTTTCAAGAAGAAACTGGCCTCCACGATCATTATTTGGGAAGCCAATTCAAGTTGATATCTTTCTTAGCCACTTTTACCTTTAAATTTGAGAGCAATTCCTTGAAAGGCTCCCATAACTTGGCCCTCTCTTCGTCACATACCACAAGCTT
The DNA here is from genome assembly GCA_023055345.1 of Quercus wislizeni. Classification (NCBI taxonomy): domain Eukaryota; kingdom Viridiplantae; phylum Streptophyta; class Magnoliopsida; order Fagales; family Fagaceae; genus Quercus; species Quercus wislizeni. The sequence goes on from JALGQJ010000004.1 coordinate 31,550,094, forward strand.
CAACTGCTGAAGCTCCATAATTGATGGTGGCAATTGATTCCGCAACCTCAAGCACTCTTTCATGTGGAACTCTCTTAAACTATGCAACTCACCAATGTGTTTTGGCAACTTGCAAATGCTTAGGCAGTCAGATATGTCAAGAATGCTCAACTTATGGAGACTTTTGATTGACTCTGGCAACTTTGACAATTCGGTACAAGACCTAAGCCTTAGCACTTCTAAATTTGTTAAGTTTCCAATTCTTTCGGGCAGTAAAGGCAACTTATGACAATTGGAGATCCTAAGTTTTTTCAGGGGGAGAACCTCACACAACCATCCAGGCAATTCCACCAGATCATTGCAATAGTCAATGTTTATCTCTATTAGATTTGGCAATGAATCTGAAACCTGTACGGTTGAATTCCCAAAAGCTTGACCAATATTACACATAAATAAAGATAATTTCTTCAAACTCCTCAATAACACAAGGGTATTGCATAGGGAAGGAATCGAAACCTTCTCTAATCTAATTCTCGTTAGATTGGGGAGGGACCTGAGTAGCTGAAAATTGCTTAATTCAGCAGGAAAGAAACCATAATTAGTGACAACTATAACCTTGAGTTTAACCATTTTCTCCACAAACTTGGGTAAGGCATAATTCCTTGTTTGAAAATTCAGAACTAAAGCCTCAACTTCAGGTGCTTGAATGTTGCACCAACTTGACGAAAACAATTCATCTGCAAGAAAAATATTCTATATGGTGTAAAAATATACTCAATTTTAGGTTACATTGCATGTGTGCAAGTTTGTGTGTGTATCTCTGTTAGGGAGAAAATTAACCAACCAGTTGAGATAGATAATAGGCGTGCATTAATGAGTTGTTGCTTCTGTTCCGTCCGCCACTTTGGTGGATTGTTTCCACTGATGTCCACAATTAGTCTTTTCCTTTGTAGTACTGGCTCCTGGTTGCTTAGATGGATAGCTAGGTCTCTGAGAACATCATGTTGTGTGACAAAGTCTTCATTGTAATAGTCGTCGATCTGAGTTGCATCTTTCCTAGTGAATGCACAAAGTATAAGCTTAGAAGTTATTCAAATTCTTACAGTCCTCACATAAGAAAAATATGAATTCCATGATATTCAAACAAAGATAAAGATAGGATAACAAATCCAAGGGAATTTGACACAACCAGTTTCCATCCATAACAGTTGAAATCAAATGGTTATAAGAAGCAAAAAGGCATTCTGTCTACTAAAAGTTGGAATTCTGTTCTTTTCTTGGGCAGAGCAATTGGAGCCCCTTATTGTTTCTGGTTTGATATAAGTTTCCTTCTCTCTATATATTTGTAGTAATCACCTTTAGCATCATTGGTATAAATCAATTCTACATTGGCCCCTGACATTTTAAAGAAGCTACGATAATATATTATCAATTGTGATAAGAAGTTAATCAAACTGGAAGACATAACGTAATATTTTGGGCCTCAGGTCGTTTATAGAGTTATATCCTATAACAACTAGCAACTAGAAATGATTACATGAAGAATTTATATCCTACTAGAAAATCACACTTCAGAAATTAAAAGCTTGCAAACCTTGTCATTACAAGACTAGCCAAATTCCGATTGTGGAGTTCATGCAAATTGGCAATAGCATGGACATCTTTTTCGCTTGGTTCATGTAATTCTGTCCACATATCAATGAGGGCAGTAGCAGAGATCCTTTGGTCTTCAGGAAATGAACCTAGGTCCATGAAATACTCTTTGAGGATGGTCTTGTCAGCAGAAATTTCTAGGCTTTTTTGGAGACAATCAAGCACCTCTGCATCAGAGTCAAAAATAGAATGACCCTCGGACCATTTTGTTAGTTTACTGAGCCAAACACCTGCAAGATGCCCACGGAGTGAACCACCAATCACCTTAAGGGCTATTGGCAACCCCCCACAACCGCTTACAAACTGCAATTCAAGGAACCATATAAAATCAGTTGTTGTCTATAGGTTAAAGGGTAATAATATTGGCCATGATTTTAGTTGTCTAAACCACACTTTGTTCAGAAATATGACTTTTTTTTTTCTACCCCTATCTTCACTCAAGTGCTGGGTACAATTTTTTTGTTGGAAACAAAACAAACAAGCTTAAATGTATGTGCAAGTATGTAAACATGATTTTGGCAGGTATATAGGCTATCATGCACCCATCAACACAAGAATATATATATATATATATATATCATAGATTGACAGAGTACCTTTTCAATATATTCTTCTGGAATGTAAGAGCTCTTGTCTTGGTCTTGCAATGATGCTGAGTAACAAAAAAGACTCATGGCATCTACAGGATTTAATGGATTTAAGTTATATCTATACGGAAATCTTGGAAATGCAGTTCTTGATGTCACCACAATCTTGTAAGCTGGAATATCAAACTTGAACTTCTCAATAAGGGATTCTGATCCGGGCCAGACATCATCCAATATCAACAATATAGGTTGTTTTTGTCCAATTTCATTCAGCAGTTGCTCTAGCTGGTCAATTGCTTCTTCATCACTTTGAAACTCAGGACACTCCACACCATTATGATTAAATAATTTTTGTACCATGACCTTCAGGTTGGGAGCTTGTGAAACATTGACAAAAAATATATTTTCCCCATATATGCCTATCCAAACACGATGAAGTTAGAAAGCAGCCAGAAAGGAACATCTCATGTCTAATAACTTTATACATCTACATACAAAGTGGTGAAGTGAAATGAACAGAATTCCCAATCCCAGCAAAGGGTAAGCAGTGAGCAAAAGCAATTTTCTACCAATCATGAAGATAAGAGATTTTTTTTTTATTCCTTACATTTTCTTGATCACTACTCTTCTTAAGGAAGTAGTTCCAAAGGATGAAGTATGCAAAAGCACTGCTATGACTATTGAAAGGACTAAAAGAAAAGAATGAAAATAAATAGCAATGGCCTACCATATCTTACCTCATGAGACATACATTTTTTTTTTTTTTTTACAATATGTAATTCAATTCATTTACATCAATTGAAATCTTAATGTGTGAATGAAGTATTCACATTTGTTCCAATTATAAAATTAAACATATAATAATGAATCAATGGTACATTTTAGGATTCATCCCTACGCATTTTGTTTTTTAAACTACCTAACTGTTTACTTTTACCAAAAACTATCCACATACTATCACAATTTCATTATTTAACTAAAATAATCTCTTATTATGTAGATTTTCACAATCGTTAAAATCTTTAAATGGGTTATATCACTGTCATCACTTTTATAGTTTTATTATGTACCACTCAATCACAGCAAGACATGTTAGTAGTGATGAACTCTGTATTCAGTAGAATTATTTAACTTGTAAACAGGTTTAATGTGAGAAAAGTACCTTTAATTTCATCATCCCAACAAAGCATTTTGACCAAAGTGGTCTTCCCGCAACCTCCAAGAGCAGTCAACAGAAGCACCTGCTCCTCTTTCTTCTTCAGCTTCATCTTCAACTCCTTCAAAGGCAAATCCAACCCAACAATTAATTCCCGGGGTCTAGACACCGACAGTTTCCGTAACCCAAATCTCATCCTTACGTACGAATTCTGATTATTCATACGCTCCCGAATATCGTTCACACCCACCAAAGTCTGCAATGTAGTCCTTCCGATCTGTGCTTGCAAATCAACCTTACAGAACTTTTCAATGGCTTCGTTCAACTCCTTAATTTTGAGCGCGTAATAGGCTTTGGAAAAGATGTTACACGGCTGGATTTTGGAGCACTTGTCGACCATCTTCGCGCCCTCCATCATAAGTTTGGCCAACCTCTCTATTTCCTTTTCTGGGAGATCAAGAGCCAAGTTTAATCGTCTTATCTCTTTCACCAAAGATTCTAAACTCTCTAGCGTGGCACTTAAGTCTTCAAAAACTGATTTGAACATAATGGCTTGGCCTATAACGTTCTTAACCGTTTCATGCAAAATAGAAAATCCCTCTCCAAAAGCTGCCCCCACAACACCCCCTGCAACAAGTGACATAGCTTTGGAAACAACCCCAATTAAGAAACAAATACAATACTAGATCTATCTACCCAACTAACCCAAAAAAAATAAAAATTAGACACGAATTTTTGCGTGGATGATTAGATTTTCATCCAAACAAACAAAAGTGCAGAGAGAGAGAGAACGATCGAGAAGCTGCTGAACAGCGATTTAGATCAAGAAGCTCTCTCTTCTATTTGCTCTGCTCTGAGCTTTGATGCAAAGCAATTTGAGAAAAAGAAAGAATTTAAGCTCCTTGGGTTTCCGAGTGAGAACAAGTTGACTAGTGAGTCTAGTCGTTCAATATGATTAACAACTAAGCAAAGGTATAGTATTTACTTGGGTGTTACCTTTGACAGAGGTACGTGGGTGGAAGTTTCTATTTTCATATTAATTTTTGTGGTAAACGACCGCGAATACTTGTCGTACGAATGGGTGGACAGGGTGTGCCAAGTCTAGTAGAGCACAGCCCAGCCCAAAAAACTTTTTTTTTTTCTTTTCTTTTTTTTCAAGAAGCATGTTTCTATCTACTCCACAATGTGCAATAAATAAATATATATATATATATATATATATATATATATAGGTAAAACTGAGAGAAAATTCAATTAGATTTCAAATTGAAATTCAATTAGAGTCTAATTTTGCGCCACATACCCCATCTAATCTAAGTTTTTAAATTTTTGTTCCAAGTGAGTTAATTTAATGTAAAAATTGGATTTTAATTAAAGTTTAATTTTGTGATATGTGTCTCATCTAATCTAAGTTTTATATTTTTAATTTTTGTACCAAATAAGTTAATTTAGTGTAAAAAACAAAGAGTCCAATATAAGTAAACCATTAAAAACATAATTTTTGAATGATTTTATATTTATGAGCCTTTTTTTGTAGAGATAAAAACAATTCAAGTTAATAAGTCATCTATATATATATATATATATATATATATATATATATATTAATAAGTAAAACTAAGAGAAAATCTAATTAGATTTTAAATTTGAATTCAATTAGAATCTAATTTTGCGCCACATATTCTATCTAATCAAAAATTTTAAATTTTTGAACCAAGTTAGTTAGTTCGGTGTAAAAAATGGATTTCAATTAGAATTTAATTTTACGGCATGTGTTCTATCTAATCAAAGTTTTTTAATTTTTATGCCAAATGAGTTTATTTAGAGTAGAAAATGAGGAATCCAATATAAATAAATCATAAAAAAACATAATCATATATCTAACACTATATATAAAATTAGAGGAAGAGAGAGTTTAAATGATTTTATATTTATGAGCCTTTTTTTATAACTAAAAACAATTCATTTGGCACAAAAATTATATATATATATATATATATATATATATATATATATATTAATAGGTAAAGTTTAGAGAAAATCCAATTAGATTTTACACTTAAAGTTCAATTTTGCGCTATGTGTCCTAAATTATTTATTTTTAGAGAGAGTTTTATTTCTTAATTTTAGTATCAAATGTGAGATCATATCATAAATATCCATTCAAGTGAGTTATTGTGTACAAAAACCAAAAAGTCTAGAATTAATAGACATAAAAAGATTTTAAAAATGAACAGTTTACATTTTCTACCTAATAACATTCTTACAAGACTTTTTAAAGAGTTAAAAAAAAATAAGAATGACTATTAATAATATTTAAATTATATATGTAAGATTATTATACTATGCATCTTAATGTGTATCTTTTAAGTATATCTACGCATATGCATGGGGTTACAAACTAGTATATATTAAAGGAAGAAAAGCATTTTCTCTCCTCTTTATGTTTGGGGTAGTTCGCATTTTCCCATTTATCTTTAAAACCAACCAATTTCTCCCTCTATGTTTGGAAAATGAGCAAATATCCTCAATTTATTACTTTCTCAGTTAAATCTAACAAATTTTTATGAAGAAATTATTAGTTGTATACCACAAGGAAGAGAAAAGTTAAAGGATTGCACTGTTATTTTTTTAGATTACATTTGAAATCATTGTAATTTTATTGGATTTAATTGAAAAGTAATGGATTTGAGGTATTTAATAATTTCCCAAATATAGAGGAGGAAATTGGTTGGTTTCAAAAATAAAATGGGAAATTGTGAATTACCCCAAATATAGAGGGGTGAATATACTTTTTCCCCTATATTAAATGTCATGTGCAATCTAATTAATTAGCCAAAAATAAGACATCTAAAACCCTTCCTATCCGTCCCTTTTTTCATATGTTACAACAGATGGAGGTTGAAAGAATGGAGATTTAAACTCTAATTTTTCTTATAAAGGAAACCAGACAATATCACTAAATTATAATGCTTTAAATTGGGATATTTAACCTTTGAACTTCATCATTTCATTAAAACTGACTAAGAATTCTAAGACCAAAAATAAGGAAAAATTGGATTACCCATTACATTTCGTCAAGGATTAGAAGATCAAACAACTCTTGAATGGATAAGCTCACAAAGATCACTACACATCATCAAAACAACTAGGGTTGACTTAATATAGTTTGAGGCCTAAAGCAAAAAATTCAATTGAGCCTTTTGTTATTTAAATATCACTAAAATAATATTTAGTTCTATATTTTATTTATTTTTATGTAAAACATATTATTCTTACTTTTAATATGACTAATTCACTTAATAGTAGTTAGGTTGATTTTTTGAGGAGATCTTTGCCAAATCTAGTGGAGATCGTAAGATCTTTAAGGGAGAACCACCAGATTATCGATCTCTGTCACCTCTCTTGATTTTGACCAAAATTGACTCGACCATGGACAATCCAACTCAATTTGACTCGTTGATGCGCTCAATCAACAAACGGTTCTCCGTTCTTGGTTTGAGTTCGAGTTGAGCACAAACCTTACCTGAATTGACTTTCGAACACTCCTATTGGTGGAAATTGAACAATATAATAAATGAGTATTCTAATTACTTCTTGTGATTAATGACACATCAATTTGTAAGACTAATGTAGTAAAATTTGTATTATCTTTAACATCACTCAATTCTTTTGGTCTTCTTAAGAGTGGAGGAAAAATTATACCACTCATATATTTCTTTTAACAAAAATAAATAAATAAATAATTTATATCTCCCACATTTAGGGGTCTTTCTCTAATACGAGGCGTATGCCATGACCTAAGTGGCCTAGGCTTAAGGGCGGCCCGAAAACAACTAATTCTCATTTTGACCAAGGGAAGTTGTACATTGTGCAGTGAAGGCTTAATGAATTTTTTCAAGGGGTCATTAAAAAAATTGAATTAAACAAAATTTAGGGGTCTTTCTCTAATACGAGGCGTATGCCATGACCTGAGTGGCCAAGGCTTAAGGGCGGTCCGAAAACAACTAAGTATCATTTTGACCAAGGAAAGTTGTACATCGTGCAGTAAAGGCTTAATGAATTTTTTCAAGGGGTCATTAAAAAAATTGAATTAAACAAAATTTAATAAATAGAGAATTTGAATATATTGAATAAATTGGGGATATTACACAAAATAATGATGGAAGAACAATGTTAATACAAAAGACAAACAGAAAGTAGATAACTTGGAGGCACAATATCGTTTTCCTTAGATAATATTTGCCCCCACACTATTGTCGCTAAAGGCTTATCGCAAATTTGTCCTCAGGATACAACCAAGTTGTTCTAAAGATAGTAATTCTAAAGAGTGACCATAGGATTTCTTGTGTTTCTTTATAACTTACTATTTTGGGGAGATTTGGAATAAAAGAGTCCTAAACTTATGGTTTTCTTTAAAAAACCAAGAACTCTACCAATTGCTTTCTAGTGATCCACACTTGGATTACTAGTAAATCTATAAAGTTTGCTCACTGAAAAAGATATGTCTAGTCTTGTACAATGCATAGCTATACATCATGCTACCAATAGCACTAGCATACTCAAGCTGTACTATTGCTCTTCCAATGTTCTCACCTAGTTTTATGCTTCGATCAAAAGGTGTATTTGCTTCTTTTATATTAAGATGTTCAATCTTTGAAGAACTTTCTCAACATAATGAAATTGTCACAATGCAAAACCCCCCACTATATCTTTTAATTTTGATTCCTAGAATAGTATCTATTTCGTTCAAATCTTTCATTTGAAACATAGAAGAAAGATACTTTTTGGTTTCACATGCACCTTTCATATTTGTACCAAATATGAGCATATCATCCACATAAAGGCATACAATGACTCCATATTCCTTTGTAAATTTGGAATACATACATTTATAAGCACCATTGTGCACAAAGCCATCCGACAAAATCACTTAGTCAAATTTCTCATGCATTTGTTTTGAAGTTTGTTTCAAGCCATACAAAGACTTGACTAATTTGCAAACTTTCTTTTTATTTCTAGAAACAAAACTCTCAGGTTGTTCCATGTAAACTTCCTCATCAAGATCACGATTTAAGAAAGTAGTCTTGACATCCATTTGATGTGCAATTAACTTGTATATAGATATAAGTGCTAACAACACACGAATAGACATTATTCTAGCTACCAGTGCATAGGTATCAAAATAGTCTATCCATTCCCTTTGTTTAAAGCCTTTTGCAACTAACCTTATTTTAAAGGTTTGAATTGACCCATTAGTATTGTATTTTCTTCTAAATACCCATTTACAATCAATTGGTTTGAACCAGTAGGTAGATCCATTAAAACCCAATTATTAATGGATAATATTGAGTCCATCTCATCATTTACAGCTTCTTTCCAAAAAGTTGAATCTCTAGAAGTCATAGCTTGATCCTCAAATGTTTTGGGATCATCCTCTATGTTAAACACGATGGGTATTTTATTTAGAATCACTTGTCTATTTCCTTCAATAAGGTACAATTGAGCTTGATAAGAAATGAAATATGGACCAAAATCCTTTTCTTTTCTTATCCTTTTACTCTTTCTTTGTTCACTTGGTGAACTACATTCAATCATTTTAGTACTACCCAAAGTAGTATTAGGATTAGAGTCACTTTGTTGTGTTTGAGTAGATATCAAAGTATCTACGAAATCTTTACTGAATTTATCCTCAATAAATTCAACATCTCTTGATTCCACCACTATGATAAAACTTAAGTCTAATAATCTATATGCCTTTGAATTTTCAGCATAACCTACAAACACACTTTTCATAGCTCTTCGTCCTAATCAAGGTTTGGTTTTCTTCCATTCTGTAACTTATATAGAGATACTTTAATATTCTTGGAAGGTATTCTATTGTGTACATGACATGCTTTAAGCAATGCCTCTCCCTATAAATTAAAAGGGCATTCTATACTCAAGATCATGGCATTTACCATGTTTACAAGAGTCCTATTTTCTCTTTCAGCAACTTTAGATAACCCAAATCCGTATTTGAACCCCGATTTCACATTCCTTCAATCTCTTAGCCCTAAGCGACAATGGTTTGAAATCAGATATGGCTTCAAGTATGAATTTTTGGGGAGCTATCTTTTTTTGTGTGATCTTATGCTTTTAAGAACTATTGAAAATTATAATTAATTGGTCGTTATTTTATGCAGAATTTTATAATTTTTTTTTTTAATTAAAGAAGCTTAATTCTGTTAAGAAGAGTATTTGGGAAAGAAAGAATTGAAAGTAATATATATGAAGTACATATGGGTGTAAATTGCTTGTTAATGGCAGGAAATCAACAATGTGCATAGAGGTGGAGGTGGTAATTCTGAGTTCTGACCCTTGATCCACATCACATGCTATAGTTTTTCTTGAATAATCACATGCCACACCGCAAAACATAAAGAAATTAAGCTGGGCCTGAGAACTGGTTTCCATTCATAGCAGGTACTTGAAGCTAAAAAATAAATTTAAAAAAAAAAAAAAAAAAAAAAAAAAAAAAAAAGGAAAAAGGATCACAATTCGAAATTATGTCTCAAATATGAGTTTGGATAGGGTAGAGCCGCTGTGTATATATATATATATATATATATATATATATATATATATTTTAAATGACACGTCACTGAATATAGGCCATTTTGTTTCTCTATTAACCCGTGTACATAAGAAAATTAAGGAAATCATATGGAAAAACTAATAGAACTTATTTTTTAAACCTTATGGTAAAAAAACGTCTCATCAAAAACATCAAGATCTAATAAAAACACTCAATGTATAGACTTTAAGGGCCGACACTGTATTATGGCCAAACTTAAAACTTTGGCAAGGAACATGGGTTAGGATAGTTCTGAAATTAACCAACCAACAAACTCTTTAGTGGATAAGCTCACAAAGATCACTACACATCATCAAAACAACTAGGGTTGACTCAATATAGTTTAAGGTCTAAAGCGATAAATTCAATTGAGCCTTTTGTTATTTAAATATCACTTAAATAATATTTAGTTCTATATTTTATTTATTTTTATGTAAATGACTAATTCACTTAATGGTAGTTAGGTTGATTTTTGAGGAGAGCTTTGCCAAATCTAGTGGAGATCGTAAGATCTTTGAGGAAGAACAACCGGATTATCGATCTCAGATGCCTCCCTTGATTTCGACCAAAACCAACTCGACCATGGAAAATCAAACTTAATCTAACCCATTGATGCACTCGGTCAGCAAAGGGTCCTCTATTCTTGGTTTGAGTACGATTTGAGCTCAAACCTTACCTTAATTGACCTGTGAACACCCCTATTGGTGGAACTTGAACAAGATAATAAATAAGTATTTGAATTACTTCTTCTAATTAATGACACATCAATTTGTAAGACTAATGTACTAAAATTTGTACTATGGGTATGTTTGGATACCGCTTATTACTTAAAACTATAAACTTATTGCTGAAAACACTATAGCAAAATAATTTTTAAATGTGTGAATAGTTCCGTGAGACCCAGTTTTAAAGTTACAAACGCATTTTTCCGTACTTGCTAATCCTATGAACAGTGCATGAGACCCACTGTGGGCAATTTTAGTGCAATCAAAACTCACTATCCTTAACATCAGTCAATTGTTTCGGTCTTCTTAAGAGTGAAGGAAAAATTATACCACTCATATATTTCTTTTAATAAAAAGGAAAAAAAAAAAATTATATCCCCTACATTTGGGGGTTTTTCTCTAATAGAGGACCTAAGTGGCCTAGGCTTAAGGTCATTCTCGAAAACAACTAAATATCATTTTGACCTAGGGAAGTTGTACATTGTGCAGTGAAGGCTCAACGAATTTTTTTTTTTTTTTTTTTTTTAAAGAGTCATTAAGAAACTTAAATTAAACACAATTTAATAAATAAAGAACTTGAATACAAGGAAGATGATACTGTACTATACCAATATATACTGTATCGGTACGTGTACCGGTACTGAAACTCTAACATTTCGTACAAGTTTAAATACTGGTTGTACCAATCGTGTACTGGCTATTTCGGCCGATTTCAAGCGTTTCAACCGGTACTGAGTGTACCGGCTGGTATAGAAAAAAGCTTCTCTTTTTCTTTTTCTTTTTGTAAATTTTGAATTTTTGTGAAGGCAGAATGGTAACTTGCATTATTTGTTTTCTTAGTAATGAACAATTAAGCTTTTTTGTTTTTTTTTTAGTTGATCCTAAAGTCTAACACCATGAATATTTGTTCTGAATTGAGGTAATGTTTTATGGTAAAATTTTATTTTTATTTTATATTTATATATATTTATTTATTCATTTATAAATACAAAAAATAGTGGTAAACCCAAAACGGTACACGGGTATTGACCGGTTCCGAAATATTTTGTTCCATTGGTCAAACCGGTACAGTCTTCGGTACAAGATTGACTCCCTTACTTGAATATCTCGAGTTATCAACCAAAAAAAAGCACGCAAATACATCAAGTTTTACAATTTTTTTCTATGAGTTTTCATATTTTGAAAATCATTACATAATAGTTTATTATCAATTGTTAGTGCGAGTAGGTATGACCATTTTATTTTGTTAAGTTTGTATAAAATTTTTATATTTATGCAGTTGTCACTATTTATTTGTCATTGTTTTTCTAAAATTATTTCAAACTAAATGACAAAACTCAACCTACTAGCATTGTGTTAATTAATTATTGACCGCATAGATACACTTATCTGTACATAAATAATATACTGAGTGTCTACTTAATTAATCAAATACTTGAACAATCACTAACTCTTTTTTTTTTTTTTTTGTTATTGAATCACTAACTTTATAACATAAAAATATTATATCAATACACACATGTAACAAATCCTTTGTATTTTCTAATTATTAAATTATATAAAGTTATATTATATTTATACTATACACGTACACATCAACACACATCACAATTTACACAAGAAACATTATAACCTAAGAAAAAACTCACATAATTAATTCAGACACACATGATTCTAAAAAAAAAGTGTCATACACACACTCACGCACATATAATATAGATTTATAATAAAGCGAGAGATACCTACTACTCACAAACATTTCTTTACTCTTAGAGTCAAAGATGCCAAGATAGTCAAATAGAAAAGAGAGATGAGACAAGATTCATGAGAATAAGATCAGAGGTCATATAAGAAAGAGAGATTAATTTATAATTTGTGTTGTTGTTTGGTCTGGCTCATCTTTAGGCTTGAAACCAAACATAAGAAAATATGTCATTTTCCAAAGAAAAAACATTTCCAAATGAGAACAAGTTGACTGATGACTAGTGAGTCTAGTCGTCCAATATGATTTAACAACTAAGGTATTAGGTAGACTATCAAAACTAAGGTATTAGGTATGTATTTAGGACGGAGCCATGCTTTGGCTTGGGGGGCCTAAAATTTGAAAAAAAAAAATAGTATATATATAGATACAATTTAGAATTTTTGTTCAATAAAAGTACACTTAGGCTCCCTTAAAAATAGCAAGCTCCAAAAAAAATAAGCCCAATAACAAAATTACCAATAGCAAAATTACAAAAATAATTAAGCCCAATCTACTAACTTTACCAAAATAAAAAAAGCCCAACCCTTTAAAATTTTTGAAACAAAACTAGGCTATAAATTTAAAGTTTCGATCCTTCCATCAAATTCCCAAAGGAAAAAATAAAATAAAAATCCCTTACTAAGAGAGAGTGAGAGACACTGAATTGAAAAGAAAGGCAAAGAGGTAGTGTCGTTACAACATAACACAATAGCAGATTGAGCATATAGATACATGCATAATTGATGTTTTGAAGGAAACTTGAGAGAGAGAGAGAGAGAGGGGGGGGGTTTACAGTGGACGAAATAAAAAGAAATGAAGAAGATGAAACGAATAAAGAGAAACAAGCTAAAGAAGGAGAGGGGAGAAATAAAAATGATTAAATTGTGTGGATATGGAAAATGTAGAGGGGAAAAGAAAGGTCTAGAAGATAAGGAATGGGTGGAGGAGAATAAATCAGATGAAAACAAAAACAAAAAACCTAGCTTATAGGTGGGTCAGTGGGTGGGAAAACTAAAGTAAATTGGTCCATAATTACTGAAAGATAATATAATTCTAATTCAAGTATAATATATTTTTATATTACTATATATTAGGTTAATATATTGATATTATAAAGTTTTTGAGTAAATCTTTAACTTCTCTCTCTCTCTGGCTCTCTGTAGTCTTAGACAGTAGAAGCTACATACTCACAGCCTTCCTTGTGAGATTCAAACTCTCCAATCTGTTTCTTATCAAGTTGTAGTAGAGGTCTTTTTTTTTTCCCTCCTCTTCTACTTTCTCTCATCTATTTTTTCTGTCTCTCAGTTTCTTAGACACTTGCTATTCTTCTTTTTTTGTTTCTGTTACTATTACTATGGATGCAACCATGGAGGAACTTTGGAAACACTTCAAGTTGTCTGATGAGGAAAAATGAATAATGGCTATGAAATCTCATGAAGTTGTTGTCTCCAAACAACAAGCTCAGTTTAACATCTTGTTTAAGTTGCAAACTACCAAAGACTTCAATAAGGAAGCCTTCAAATCTACTTGTTTAGGTCTTTGGAGATGTTCTCGGGGAGTAACCATAAAAGAGGTGGGTCAGAATTTATTTTTAGCTATCTTTGGCTCAAAGGAACATGCGAGGGAATCATTGATGAGAGTCCATGGTCATTTGATAAAAGACCAATTTTGATGAAACGTTTCTATGGTGATATTAGCCCAGCTAATGTTAGTTTTACTCATTCTCCTTTCTGGATTCGTATTTTTAATATTCCAATTAAAAGTATGAATAAGGATGTTGGTGCTCGTATTGCTAACGAGATGGGTGAACTTATTACGGTAGATGCTCCAAAAAGTGGTTTAGCTTGGGGACCTTTTCTTCGAATTAGAGTAAGTATTGATATCACTAAGCCTCTCATGCGTGTAAAATGATTCAGATCGAGAACCTCAATGCAGGATGGGTTGTTTTTAAATATGAAAGACTTCCTATTTTTTGTTATTGTTGTGGTATTCTTGGGTCATCAAGATCGTGAGTGTCCTTAGTTGAAAACGGGATGTTTTTCCTCTGATGAAGATGAGTTTCAATTTGGACCTTGGCTTCGCTTTATTACTCAAAGGGGTGGACGTAAAAGAGAGTCTAGCATTCCTCATTCAGAGGCACGAGACGAGGATAGTGGGCAGGGGGGGCCATTGCCCACCCCCCAATTTAAATTTAAAAAAAAAAAAAAAAAAAAAACTGGTATACATATGTAATCTGAAAAATTAAGATTTCCCTTAAATATATATATATATATATATATATATATATATATATATATTTGGATCTCCTCTGAAATGTTTAGATATTGACCCACAAGAAAAAAAAAAAATATATATATATATATATATATATATATATATATATATATATATATATATATATATACATCTCTAGCACCATTCGAAGTGAAGGAATGAAGATGTGCAGAGATCTCAAAATCCAAAGCCATATCAACAAGAACAAAGCCAAGTACGAAATAGGACATTTCTGTACACAGTATGGCTTACCCTCAATCAAACCTTCCAAAAGGAAATCCAAGCACAAAGGAAAGGAATCCTTTGAAAGACCCTTTAGGAAGAAACCAACCAAGTACTATAGAAAGCAGAGGTACAAGACCGATGATTTCTATAAGAAAGGAAAACCCAAGGAATCAATTCCACAAGCATCCAGCAAATGCTACAACTGTGGAAAGAAAGGTCATTTCAAGAGCGAGTGTAGAGCCAAGGCCAAAACCCTTATCAACACCCTCATCAGTGACCAACCCAGCAAAAATGAGATCTTCAAGTTACTAGAACTTGACCACTCAGATAGTGTGTCATACAGCAGTGCTAGTGACAGTGAGCTCAAGCAAATCTACAGGTCATCCTCTAGTCCCTCTAGCACCAGTACTTCTAGTGGCCCGGATGAACCTACACCATGCAAAGATGGTTGTTGTAGGAACAGAACCATCAGTGTATTAAACAAGCAAGAAGAACTTCTGTTAGACCTCATAGAGGCCATAGAAGACCCCATCATTAAGGCCCAGAAGCTGACCCTTTTCCAACAAGCCTTGGTCAAGGAAACCAGTAAGCCAGCCATTAAGATCCAGCAACCCAAAGTAGATTTAGAACAAATCTACAATAGGTTTACCCAGTCCAAGAAGGAAGTTACGGTCAACGACCTTCAGAAGGAAATTAAGGAAACCAAATCGGAAGTTAGAACCCTAAAGCAAGAATTAACCATTCTCAGGGTCGATTATGATCTCCTTAATAGAAGAATCCAATTTTTGGAAAATACTTCTCATCAAAGCAATGAGGAAAGTCCCTCAGATGAAGAAGACAGTCAAACAGTCAACCCCACAGCTGATCTTATCCAAGAACCCAGCAAGGATTTGTTCTTAGAGACCATCAGTAGAGTTAACTTCCATAAATGGCATTCCCAAGTCAGAATTGTCATTAGCAGAGAATTTGAATTTGAAGTTATAGCATTAATTGATTCAGGTGCCGATCTTAATTGCATTCAGGAAGGAATCATTCCCTCCAGATACTTCAAGAAGTCTAAAGAAAGACTGACGTCAGCAAATGGCGGAAGTATGCATATTAATTTCAGTATCCCACAAGCTGAGGTTTGCCAAGGCGGCATATCCTTTATGACGAAGTTTGTCCTAGTCAAAAATATGACAGATAGAGTCATTCTAGGAAACCCATTCTTGTGCTTATTATATCCTTTCATCACAGACAATGAGGGAATCACAGCCCATCCCTTCAACCAGCTTGTCAAATTTGAGTTTATAAGAAGCCCAGAACTTTGGGAAGTCAGCTCCCTCCAGAAAGCTTCTATATCCAAAACTCTCAGTACTCTCACAGCCCAAAATCTTGATTCAGCCAAAACAATTGATTATCCTTTTGACTCCAATCAATTGTCATCTTGCAGTCATATTCGCATACCTGCATCCATCAGTTTTAAAAGAAAAAAGATTTTTAACAAGCCCTTGAAAATCTTATTTCATCCAAAACTTTATTGGCAGGAAAAAGCAACAATGACTTCTCCAACAGAGAAGAAAGGTAAAGGGAAAGCACCCGCAAGGGACTACCCTCAAGACAAAAGGCTACCAACAGCGGGACAGTCTTTTGTAAAGCATGAAGGCGCTTCCTCTACCAGCCATAGAGAAGCAATATCCCTTCAAAGTATGTACCCAGAAATGGTTACGTATTCCAGTGGTTTTATGGCTATAACTCTTGAGAGAGTCAGAAAAAGGACCCTGCAATTTAGCGAAGGAATATACACAGAACTCCCTCCCAATACTAAATTCATCCTTGACAATCTCCAACGAGCCTTTACCCAAAAACACCAAAACCTTTTCCAAAGAACCCTTAGAGCACTAGAATTGCACCTAGTTGAGCTTGAAAAAGGAAATATGGTTCTCACTAGTCAACTCTTTGGCAAAGAGGATATCCATTCCATGGATAAAACGACTATTATGAGCACAGACTATGCTAGGTTGAGCCTTAAGACTCAAAACCAGCTTAGAAGTGCTGTCGCCAACTTGCCTTCTGATATACAAATGCGTATATTTAGAAGCAAGGCAATGTCTAAATCATGTGACCACTGGTTCAGGCATTTTGAAATTATGGTCACCATCCATTTCCCAGTCCTCGGAGAAGAAGCAGACCCCAGTGTCACTGCCTCTATCCTAGCTATCTGGAACCAGTATTTTGGAAGCAGTCACAGGGTTTATGAAAAACAGCACCCTTTTCCTGGTTTAATAGTAAACTATGAAGACGGAGCTAATGATGAAGATAGAAATCCAAGCTGGCTTTCAAGAATGTTTGAATATGGTTTCCTTAAACTCGTCAAGTTAACGGACCATGTTCAGATCAGCCAATTCCCCCAGATAATCCAACAAGTGGTCAGGAAGATCAAGAGTCCCTTTGTTTCCATCAGATGCTGGAGCACTCTCCCACAATGGGACAGTGACAATTGGATGACTGTTCAGCCTTCCCACCACCTTGTCCTTATTGATGGGTACATCCACAATGGCCCCTGGTATGACGGTGATTCCTACCTATCCTATACAGATCCTTTGGCACTCGTAGAATGTTGGTCAAACTACTTCAGCAATGAAATCCGAGTTGTCACCGGTGAATTATGGGAAAAGTACTACTTCGTAGGAAATACGGGCAGAATTACTGTATTTACTACCAAGCCATATTCAGAAGCCTTCAATACCCAGAGAATTGACTTCACAGGCTTTCCTGAATACACAACCGAAAAGGCAGATTACGAACCTCTCCTGTATTGCGGTTTTTGTAATCTGTTTGATAGGTACCATGAGCACGGCCATGATGATGATCCACCGGCCTTTGATCCATATGAAGGATATCCCTCTGGATATGATACGGACTAATACTCCAGAAGGGTCCAGTAAAAGAGAGCAATCCGATTACTATTCAAAATCAGCACCAGCCACTGAATTGAACAGTATCCACATTATCAACAGTACCAGCATCAGCAGGTTACTATTTCTACAGTACCCCAATCCGGAAAAGCAAGGGGACAAGTCACTGTAGCAGAAACAGTAAAAGTTTTACTGTTCATCGATACAATCATTCAGAGTTACTATTGCTTTCGGTGGGAACAGTTTTCACCTCAGTAAAAGCAATTTACTCTCCGTAATTTCAGCAATCTCCAGCAGCATCCAAGGCTCCCTCCAGCCTATTTAAGGAAGCCAAGTCCTCAGTCTTCGGCAGGTCTAAAACTTCTACCCTCACAACAGAAGTTAGTCAAGGTCTCTTCAGCAAAGGTTTTCCCTGACCTTCTGGCTGAAGAGGGTAGGCAAACCATTGATAAATTTCTCCTTCCAAAATGGAGAATTACAATCTCTTCTGTGCATCACCCTAGTGGTAAAGACATCTTCATACCACTTGTATTCTCCTAAGGTTTTACACCTAAGGTTACTCAGCTGTTCATAAATTCTAGCTGTGATGTTGCTGGGTTTTCCTATGAAGTGTTTCATGATCGTATAGATTAGAGTATTGACTCCATCAGGGATACCTTGTTCAATTTCATTAATGATGGGGTTGCCTTCTTCATCCTTTTGGATGGCATACTTAATGTCTTCTTTAGACACTTCAGTAAGGCAAT
Organism: Quercus wislizeni; assembly: GCA_023055345.1. NCBI lineage: Eukaryota > Viridiplantae > Streptophyta > Magnoliopsida > Fagales > Fagaceae > Quercus > Quercus wislizeni. The sequence continues at coordinate 31,568,696 of JALGQJ010000004.1, forward strand.
TGTTCCACCATTGCTGGAGTTTGCCTGTGAATCCTAATGCCATCATTTCTATGACTTCTTTATGGGGACGGCCTTCGTCCAGGTAGTTGTTGGCTACCATAGTCATATGCTGGATTTTGTTTAGGATTTCCTGTTCTGATAAACCATCTATGTTCCATTCATAGAGTCTACCAGAGGCTACTGAGAATTGGTTGCTAACGTTCCTTTCCTCATACCGGAGGTCAGGGGGTGAAGGTCTAGGGTACCAATTCTTGGCTGGGCTGCTAGGATCAGGGTGGTAAAGCCGTTTTACCTCTAAATCCTGAAACTGGGTTTCTAATTGCTCAAACTCCTGGTCCGAGACTTGGCTGGAATTGCTAGAGGATGTCTGGATATTTAGGACTTTTGCTGAAGGGGTGACTGGTTCCCTCTTCACAAGTTCTTCTAGCTTTTGGGCAACTACATCTAAGGCTGTTTTGTCCTTAGCGTGGCTGAGGCTGGTATGCCTAGTTGTGGGTAACTTGACTAAAGGCTTTTCCAAGGCTTGGATCGGTTTGCTAGAGTTTCCTGGCTGGAGGATGACTTTGTTTTCGATCCTATCTTCTATCCTGTCAAGCTATTTTCCAATGACATGGATACACTGGTTGGTGTAATTGTTTTGCTCAATAACCTTGTCGACAGGTTGGTGCCTATCAGTCGCTACTTTGAAGGGAGAGGCTATAATCTCCTTTCTGCGATGATCAAAGGTTATGGCTTCTAGGGGTGGATGGCTAGACCTAACAACCTCTTTGGTTGCATTGGGGCCTTCTATGGTCCAGGCTTTGGTGAGGACACAAAACTGTTTGTGCTGGCCATAATACCTTTCGAAGTAAATGAAGAAGGAAACATTACGGGATAAATCCCTCATGAATAGTACCCATGCATCATAAACTTTTTTCTTTTGATCTTTGGTATAGTTGGCTTTGTAGGCTGCTCTTTTAGCCCTGTTTTCCTCAGAAGTAAAATCCTTACCTAATTCTTCTAGGTCGGGATCAAATTCTTTGGTTAGGACCATGATGTTTAAAGGTTCCTGATCTAGAGGCTGTTCCATATCAGTACCAGATGGGGATGGAGGGGATTGTTCACGATCGTCTTGCTCATCGACAATCGAATCCTCTTTGGCTGTGTAGCAAGGTGTGCAAATTTGGGAATTGGCTCTAACTCCCTGAAGCTGGACACCTAAGTCTCTTCTAGACGTTGGGAATGGTGATCCTTTGGGTCTAGTTGAGCTATGCTGGGATGCTGGTCTATCTCTTAAGTAGATAGGTGACTGGGGCTGGATCGGAGATCTAAACTGGGATGTATCCAGAGGCTGTCTACACTCAGGAGTGCTAGGCCTAGATCTATCGAAACTCAACCTATTAATCGGAGATCTAAACTGGGATGTATCCAGAGGTTGTCTATACTCATAGTCTAGAGGAGTACTCAACCTAGATCTATCAAAACTTAATCTAACCGTGCCGTCGGCTAGTTGCTGGACAAAATCCAAATCTGGATTCTGTGCTGGGTTTTGGATCTGTAGAGCATGGTTCTCATTCTCTAGAGTCCAATTGGCTGGGAATGTGATCTCATTCCAATTAAGGTTTCTGGGGATACTAATCCTGGCTGTAGGATCAGTAGTTTGGATTAGGGTTGTCTCACCCTTCTCCCTCCTATCAAGTGCTCCAACATTCATGTTAGTTCTCATGCACTTGTAGTAAACTCTGTATATCAAGGCAATCTGACTGGTTCCCTGCACCATGAGGGTTCCATGGGTCTTGATATTTAATGTGAGGGCTTTAATGACTGTGCTGTCATGAAGACAGATGCTGAAGTCTGGGAAACAGTTAAAATGAACTGGTCCGTTGCTAAGACTGGTTTGTATGGTTCCTAGGAGGCTATCGTCGAATCTAATGTGACGAGCATCTCTAAGGGCCATGAGGATTGAGCTGTTCAAACCTCTTCTGGTGAGTGGTTTCACTCCAACTTGGACTAATCCTATGTGCAGGAAATTATGTCCTTTGCTTTTATGCTTTTGAATAGCTGAAGGAGATAACAAGTAGCACGTTTCGTACTCCTTGTTTATTCCATAGACTTGATCTATGGTGTTAACATGGTAGTCTGTTTTGAAAGCTGTTTTCAAAGACCATGAAGACTTATAGAATTGGCTGGTGGCAACTTTTGGGATATTCCAATCTCCTATGTCTAGATCTAGATCGGATAGCTCATAAGTTTCCGAATTAATTGCTCCTACGTCTGCTGGGATTTCTGGGATGGATGTGGGTTGATTACATCTACTGCTGGTGGAAGAGTTACTTCTAAATATCCTATTCATGATTCTGGGGTTACAAGTTTAAACTAACAATTACAACCTAGTCACCTTTATATCCTCAAACTTCTGGATCTAACCTTTAGATCTGGAACAGATAAATACAACTATGGGATAGACACCTAATCTGCAAACTCCTTGTCGCCGAACTCTCCTCCAATAATGGGGACCACCCTAACACGCCTTCTCTCGGCTTTCAACGGGCTGACCAAACCAAACCTAGGAAGATTTTCGGCCTCTTGATAACATGGAGAAACAAACAGACTTTGGTAACAAATCTCACAGGGATATGAATCTGCAACAAACTTTAGGGCTAAACACAAAAATGGGAAGAATAGGGATAACAGGGAAGCAAAGGTTAATTTGAACAAATAATCACAGAATAACAAATAGAATGGTTAGAAGGAGGCTCAGCCTACCATTTACAGATGTAAAAGAAGATGATGAAGTAGTAGCAGACGAAGAAATAAATAATTGGAAATGGAAGAGTTATCATGAAATAGATGTAAAACAAAATATGGGGAATGGGAGATATATCCATAAAATAATTCAAAATAATTAAAATGCCAAAATATGCCAATATTTTCTGGATAACTATGGCGGCAGTGCCGACCAACTTGATTGTTATAAAATGGTAACTTACAACTGACCGGGCCAAACTTGGCTCTGAAAGTATAACATCAATAACCGACAAATGTGTTGAAATGTTTAAGAAACACTTATTTTGTATGTTATACTTTGTCGAAATGTTTATAATATCAAATGTTTAAGAAACACTTATTTTATATGTAGTATTTTGTTGAATATGAAATAAATGTTACTTTTTATTTTCATAAATAAATAAATAAATAAAAATTGTTTTAAGCTTTGCCCCTTGGGTTCGAATCCTAGTTCCATCCTTGCAGGATGATGGTGATGAATCGGAGGATTCTTTACATATTGGAAGGCAGCCGAAGGAGCTTCCCATGGTGCCTGTAATAAAAAATCTAGTTCATTCGGTGGTTACTCCAAGAAGCGATACAGCTATTTCAGCACGGGAAAATATTTTCTCTTCTATTACTCAGGAGGATTCAAATGTTCGAAAGGACACAGCTGATCCAAATTTAGTGTTGGATTCTAATCCAAATTCAAATTTGATTATTCAAGATCAAATTTTGGATTTGGATCAATCCAAAATCTCGCCCACTAAGGTAATTCCCTCTCTAAATCTGGATGTTGAAGATAGAGACAAGGAGGATCCGTTGAGTTTTCAAACACTTAGTGATAAGGGTATTAATATTGGGGAGGTTATCCTGGAATCCTCTTCAAACTCTGAGATATTACATTCTAACTACCTTGATTCTAAAGAAAATACTAGGAATTTTGAAAATCCTATCGAAGAGCCTATTGATAATCATGAGGATATTGAGATGGAATTTATTGCAAATGTGAACGCTAAGAATTCAGAGCAAAAAAAATATTCCCTTCGTAGCTGGAAGCGTGTGTTGCAAAACAAAGGAAATTCAAATTCAAAAAACTCTTCCAATCCTTCACACCTCCATTCCAAACGTCCCCAGTCAGACTGTTCACAGCAAGGGTCTCCAATTTTCAAAAAACTAGCTATTGAGGTTGATAATTAGGCAGGTCAGCATTTGTTCATTGGGGATACTCTCCCCTCTCCATCTCCTACATGAAGTTTCTAAGTAGGAAAAAAAAAAAAAAAAAAAAAAACTCACCACTTTGATGTCCATGTAAATCGAGGTGTCGTTTGGCTTTTTTTTTTTTTTTTTTTTTTTTTTTTTTTTTTTTTTTTCAGGTTTCCTGAACATCCAAGTGAAAATTCACTTTCCTTTCAGTAGTTTGGATTTTGAAATTTTTTCTTTGTTTCTTTTTTACGATGTAATCGTGCTACCTAGCATATGCTAGTGTTGCAAAAGAGAAAAATGGGGTCATTTGTCCCTCTTTCTCTTTCCCATTGTATATTATTTTTCTTAATTAATAAAGTGTACTATTATTTCCTCTAAAATATATATATATATATTGCACATTATATATATATTAAAGTAGTAGTAATTCCAAAACAACATACTGGTATCAACTGGTACATAAATATTTTGTTTCTTTAGTCAAATTGACTGTCTTGATTTATTAATACTAATTGTAGTTTCATAATATTCAATAAAAAAATTTTCAAAACAAAAAAATTGAAGTTTCATAATAATTTCCTTTTATACTTCAGTCCCTAACTCGGATTCCTAGCTCTGTCTTGTATGTATTATTGCCTATCAAACAAAAAAAAAAAGGGTATGTACTATTGATTGTCACTTTTTGACCGTGGTCCGTGGGTGGAAGTTTTTATTTTCAAATTAATTTTTGGGTTAAACGACCGTGAATACTTGTCGTACGTATGAATGGGTGAACTTCCACGAATATTTGTATATGGACATTTGTCCTTTTGGAATCTCGTGAGAGTCGTGTGAGCCATATGGACGTGAACTCCAAACAAAGGTCAGGCCATCAAATTCAAGGGTTTACACCGGGAGTGCTAAGTCCAGTAGAACTTGGCCCAACCAAAAAAGCCTGGGCTCTATTTGCCAATGTGCAAGCAATCTTTATTTTTTTATTTTTTATTTTTTACTTTTTTTAAGTCAATGTGCAATCTAATTAAATTAGCCAAAAATGGGACATCTAAACCTACCCTTCTTTGAAAAGGAAAAAAAAAAACATAATTCAAACGTTATAAGATATGGAGGAAGGGAGATTTAAGATCTAGTTTTTCTTATAAAGAAAACTAAATAATTCTAAATTGGAACACTTGAACTTTGAACTTTAGTCATTTAATTAAGACTAGAATTAGAAGTCCAAGACCAAAAATAAATAAAATTTGATTACCCATTGCATTTTGTCATGGATTTGTAGATCAGTCAATTCTTGAATGGATCAGCTCACAAGGATTATTACACATCATGGAAACAACCAGGCTAACTCAATATAGTTGGAGGCTTAAGATAATAAATTCTATTGGACCTTTTATTATTTAAACTAGCTTATAGCTCATGCACATACATGAGTACATTTTAAAAATATGCAATTATATGCATTTTGTATAATGGAAATTTAAATGATGTGATACTATATATGCCGTGAGATTCATGAAATTAAATCTAAATCACTATCATTAATCATGTCCATTCATGGTCCCAACTACAAACCATGAAACATCCAAGCTTTTATGAAAATATAATTTGAAAAGAAAAAATCACGTGAAATGGCATTCTTCACTTGTATTTTCATGAAATAGCATTCTACTCTAGTGTTTCACTGAATAGCTAACACCTCTTAAATCTGACATACATTTAAGCTACTACTCTGATGAACTTTCTATAAATGCAAGTTGAGGTAGGAAATTTTTTTTTTCTTGCTAAGAAATTTTTTTAATAAAAACTCAAAGCGCTAGAAACTTGAAGAACCTTATAAAACAAATTTGAGATCCATGACATATGGATGGTCTTGTGACTCTTGTCCTTGGTGCACCATTGGAGAAGAATCAAGTTGTACCTCTTTCAATTTCTTCAAATGATAAGTGAGTTGGATATATATATATATATATATATATATATATATACACAGTTAATCCCTTGGCAGTGTAATCTATCATCTAGCTATCTCTCCATCCAGAGAATAACCAAAGAAGAGAACAGCTTAAGAGGTCTGAGAGGAGAAATATGCTACCATTAGACTATATATGTCAACTAGAGTAAACGACAACTAATTGCAATTTCCACAATTTAAAATTATGTTGTAAGCATACTGTGACATCAATATGGTATTACCTTGGCATTGATTTCGAATTTCAAATTTAAATTAGGCATTAGGTAATATGTTAATGGCACTAAAAAGCTAAAGGATTTGGGAATTTATTTGATGGTTTTGTGGGTGGCATTTTTTACATCTATTGTAAAGTGCTGTCATTGCATGTCTAGGTACCCAATTAAAATATGCAAAAGAATAAAATGGAGCGTCTGATTTTGTTTGTTTTTTCCATGATAAATCTTTTTTTGGTCCTTTTAAACACTTCTATTGCCCATCCTTTGTATTGACAAAGAAATCTTTAATCCCCCTTCAACCTCATTCCTTAATAATAGTATTAGTGAGCTACTAGGCTGTTGGTGTTGACCTTCATGGTACTATTGAAGCATTTCATTTTCCATATAGTTGTTAGCCTATCTTGATTGTAAGTTGCTATCATTATGGAATGGGACAACTTGGCTTCAAAATTATCAGGCTGAGGTCCAAAGGAAGAGAGTTGCCTCTTAAACTGAGGTCCAAACAATTGAACGTGTAGCTTATATGACTAATGGGCCTCCAATGGACCAAAAGTAAAAGCTCCAAATTAGCAAATACATTAAACAATATCCAATATAATACACTCTCCTTGCCATTTTCATGTTCTGTTGTCATATTGTTTCTTTTTGACTTGAGGACCCATGATGTTAGACCGTATAGGTGGGTAACATGGGATACTATGATTGTCTGCTGTGCTGTCCAAATTCTCCAAAAGCTTGGGGTAAGATGATTTCTTAGACTATGGGGATTGTATATCTCTTTTTCCTTCCAAGCAATAACAAAACATACTTCTCGCTGCATTAGCTTCCCCTAAAGCAAAACTAGAGCTACCCCACATCATCTTTTGCTTGTTTTATTAACTTCTCTATGTTTCAGACTCAGAAACTTATTCCTTTTACCCACATGACCTCTGCATCACTTGTGCTTATAAACACAAAGCTAGCTACCCCACAGTTCCTCTTTTGCTTATCCATAGACACGTGCACCCAATTTTTTTTTATGGTACTAAAAGTCTGGGAACAATTTATTTAACTGAAACTGAAAATTTTTTGTTGAAAATACTATAAATAAAAGTAAAAGCTAACTAAAATAATACAGTGGGGCCTATGAATAGTACTAAAAAGTACGGTGGAACTCATGAATAGTAACAAAATTAAGCTGAATAATAGCAAAAAAAACTAAATAGTAAAATAAGTTGATTTTAAACTCACTTCACAAACGCAACTTAAGTGGTTAAAAAATTATTTATATTACCACATTTTAATGTCATATCTTGACTCAAATATAACACATATATATATATATATATATATATATATATATATATATAGTGTTGCGGCATTTATACTTCAATTCCATTCGTTGGGCTCTTCTATTATTAATTACTTTGTCTCTCTTTATCTTCTTGTTTGTATGATGAATGATAAATAATCAGCAGCCTCCTTATCTTTGAAACATGTTTCAGTTTGACCAATTTTACTTGGAACAACTTGACTTACAGAATAAGCCCACCAACTAACTTGCTGCCAGAATGAGGTTGGCAATTGGGACATGTTAAGTAAGAATACGACACTTTTGCTCTGCTACCACTTTAGCTAAAGGAACATGTTAAGCAATTGGAGTTTAAAGCGGCATTTGGTTTCATGGTTGGAAAGAATCAAAATCTCTTTCAGTGTAAAGGCCACACGTAGATGTATAAAAGTAGTCATGAAGTAAAGCATACGCAGCATGTATGTAGAGTATGTACCAAGTAACAGTTTCACTTCCCTCAACGAAAGAAACTAAGAAAGCCAGAGTATTTATCTGGCCATTGCTGAGCCTTTTCTTTCTTTCTTTCTTTTTTATTTGTTTAATAGAGAGTGGTAATCCAAATGCCTCTAGACCATCCATGTGCCCTTAACTATATATGTGTGGAAGAGGATTTGTTCACGTTCAAAGAAGTTAATGACGTCTCTTTTTCTTCTGTTTTTTTAGTGTTAAATGAGCAATCATCATTATGGCTGATTAGGTGAATGTATTGTCAGTATCACCACAGTATAGAAGTACCATACATAATGGAAGCTGGCTTAATTAAAAAGAGAATGTCAAAGTATTGTATTAAATAAGATTATGATGGGTTTAGGACGCGAAGAGTCAAAAGTAGATTTTTTTTTTTTTTTTTTATTTGAGTAAGTGCGCGTTTGCATTTTTTGTGTGGGTCTGTATACTATTTACAGAACTCGCAAGTACTTTTTTCAGTAAAAATAATTTAAAAATTAGGTCTCACAGTACTATTCACACATTTAAAAATTATTTTGTTATAGTGTTTTTAGTTTCAGTAATAAACAATATCTAAACAAACCCTAAATAAAGAGATTACATTAAATGAAAAATAGTTTAGGTACACTTTAGCTTGGCTTTGCCAAAAGCTAACAAATCAAGGCAGGGAATATCATACAAAATGATATTGATAAAAAGGCGGTATACCATGCATTAAAAGAGAAATATCATACATCCTGTAGGTCCACTTTATGTGAGAGAAAAAAAACATGCATGGGATACTTAGTGTATTTTCTTGTGGAAGAGAAAGTAGATTTTTTAACTTCCTCATACAAAGTGTCCCGGGCAAATTTCTTGCCCAAATTTTCTACCAATAAGCCAACACAAACACGAAAAAAAAACAACCAACAGTAATGAATCCTAGAATACACGGCACACATATTACATAGGATCATTTTCTCATAAACTCATCCAAAGAACGTTCACCTACCATGATGTAGAAACCAACTCCAATACCGATTGTCATTAAAAAGTTTCTCACCAAAATTTATGCATTATGATGCCACTAAATAAATTAAATCCTATTTAATCTCAGTCAATAACCCTACACAAAGCAAAAGGAAAACAACTAACTGTTTGTGTGAAAGAGTTCACACCACACACAGAAATTACAAGAGACTACTCCCAGCTTTTAAAACTTTACCACAAAACACAGAGAAATCACGAGAATAATCCCGACTTTTAAAACTTTACCACAAAGTACGATGGACACAAATCACTCACTTGGGATATGCCTTAGTCAAAATCAGCTACCAAGGCTTACAAAATTTACACAAATAGACATAATATATTATTTTCCCTTATGATATATTCTATTTTAACTTCTCTTTAATGATGCCCCCAACAACTTTAAGAAACATATAGGAAATTACTATAATGGCAGCTACTTGGGTATACTGAACCTGGACTTGCTAACTAATTAGGAACAGTCTTCGGGACACAACTGGTTTTCCCTGGAAGCTTTTCATGCTATACCATCACATTGACAAGGCTGTCATAACAAGTAACTACTTGGTAACTGTTCTACCATGTTGGCATGTTGCTACTTGCTACCACCTATTTTATACTTGTGAACTATATGTGAACATGTTTAATATTTAACACACCACAGGCCGTGTAAACACATCGAACTGTTCAAGTAAACTGGCTAGAACTCAGCATTGTTCCATGCACACCAAGTGGAAGGTGCCACCACATTCAATCACCCATCTTGAAAATCAAGGGTCGAACATAAAAAGACATGTGAGATATAACTTATAAGAGTCTTGTAAAATAAAATTCCCCAAATTAAGTTCCTTCAAAATGTATATAGAAAATTGTATGATAATAGGGCAAAATTGTATTAAATTAAAAAAAAAAATTTATAACAAAAAATGGATAGAGGGGCAATCAGTGTGGCTTCCTTACTTGGACATGACTATAATAGCATTCTACTCGCTTCCAGGCAAGACCCCATACTCCCGGTTTATGTGAGGAACTCACTTATTTTTTAGGTCAACTATTTGAGATGAAGATGAGATATAAGGAGCACCATTACACAGTTAGTTGTTAAGGTTTGAACCCAAGTCCTGAGACTTGTTGGCCCAATATCCTACGAACTAAACCACCCGAATGTTGGTATTGTATTAAATTTCATTAGTTTTTTTTTTTTTTCTTTTTTTGGTAAACAAAAAATAGTTTATTTTACTTTGAAGGAAACTACATTAATTTCTCTTACCTTTTTGGAACTCTTTCTAGATTTTTAAACTTCTGGAAATGAATGGTCACATGAGGATGTACCTTTTTTTATATATATATATATAATTTATCAATAATATAACTTTACTTCTTTCTCTTTTATCCCAAAAAAAAAAAATCTTTACTTCTTTTTGGCTTCTATAAGGACTTACAGTTACAGCTTACAGGCTACATGGTTGATGGTTGTACGTTTTATAATTTCGTTTCATATTGGTGAAAACGACAATAAAGAGCCAACAACACTAAAAACAAAAGCCCCAATCGAATCAAGGCACGGAATTGGCCTAAGCTTGATGGATACTGAAGAACCGAATACCAAATATATATATATATTCATCATGGACGTGCTTTACAGTCCTCTACTCCTTTTTAGGTAAAGGGGGATGGATATCTAGGGCATTTGAGGTTTCATTCAGTCTTATAAAATCCATTCATTTTCTTTGTTCACAAGAAATTTTTTTTTTCATCCTTTCATTGAAACTGTTTAGTCCTTCACTAAAGAATTTAAAGGCAGTATATTATAATAGCTTCTGTAATGAAATAATTATTCATGTGTACGTAATACAACTTTTATTTTTTTGAGAAACAATTCATGTGTAATAGCTATTTAGTAATTTGGTAGCATCTTTATTACATTAATTAGTTATTACATAGAACAAATGACTAATCCTAGCTATTCTTTATTGCATGCAATACGTTTTAAAATTAATTTATTTCTTAAAATAAAAATTTTCATAATCTTTTACAATCTTATCACATGGAATAACAAAACTTATGAATAGTAATAATTATTCCATTACAATATCTTCTATTTTCAGTAATAAAGATGACTATTAATAATGTAATCTCCGTTTAGTGTATCAAACATACCCTAAGTAATTAGCTAGCTAGTAGAATTTACAAAAAGAGATACTTGCTAGAAGCAATTATGTCAAATGTGGCAACTCACCAAATGGATGAAAAACAAAGAAATGTCCTTTAAGGGTGAATTGAAAGTTTTCCATGTAAAGAATGACATGAATTCCTACATAACCTTAAAAGGACCTTGTTTCACTTGGAAGCTTTGAAAAAGAGTTTATAAGATAATAAACAGGGTCAAATATACGGGAGGTGAGTGCAGCAAGAGTTATTTAGGCAAATAAAATAAGGCAATGAGAGGTTTTTGAAATAAAAAAAGGCATCAATAGCATGTGCCTGCTCACATCACTCTTTATCACGTGGGGCAACCTTACCAGTACCACCACACACAAACCCCACTTTGTTTTGATTGTTTTCCTTATAATTATCATCAAATTTCTTTTCCCTTTGTGTCCCCATCTCTTCACATTCTTTATTAGAATTCCACTCTATTTTTACACTGTTTGGTTGTGATGAAAAGTGAGGGAAAACGGAGAAAGGAAACGGGGAAAGAAAATGTGATTTTCTGCTTTTTGATTGGAGTGAAATGGGCGAGAAAAAAATAAAATAAAATGGATAGAATTTTCCACACACCTTCTTTTTCTTTTTTTTTCTTTTTTTTCAAATTAGAGAGAAAAGAGAAGAGTAAATGACATTAACAAGAAGGACAAAACTAGATGCACTTTTTCATTCTTTTAATTTTAATAATAGGATATAATGGTAATTAAATTTCATCCTTTCTACTCTTTTATCTTCTCTATTAACCATACATACTTTATATCTTTCCAATTTTCTATGGTAAGGTTGGTTTTTCCTTACCATTGTTTTTTTTTTTTTTTTGGATGAATACAGTGTTATTGTGAATGAAAAAAGTTAATGAATATCTTAAGTGCATTAATTTATAAGATATTTTTAAAAAATAATAATGAAAATAGAAAAAAATAACTGATTTTTTGACAACATTTTATATTTTTTATAAAAATAGTAATTAAAACTTTTTCAAAATAGTGTATCAATAAATGCCTTAAGAACAACCTTTAACTAGACCTCTGTGACATGAAGTAATAATTCCATTACCAGGATTAGTTAAAAGGAATAAAGGGGTTGTTCTGTCAATGACACTAGTGCCTTATTCAACAAAAGTGTGTTAGGTATTAGGTAGACACGTTCCCGCGAATGCCAATTAATGTTCTTTCCTGTTTCTTTTTCTTGATATATGAAGATTTTTATGAACTAATCACATTAAGTGCGAACAATGTACTAGTAAGAGACATTTACTAGTGTAACAGTTCCACCTCATTAGATTAATTTCACTAATCAGCGGATTGGTTTTTTTTTTTTTGAGAAACAACTGATTGGTTTTTGTTTGTAGGAATTTGTTGAGTACATTTCTGTTTGGGTATTCCATAGTTTCCTGTAGTTTATATGCTAAATATGTTATAAACGATATAATTTTTAGTAATTTTTATATTAACAAAAAAAAAATTAAAAATGAACTAATTTTGAATATGCTAATTTTGTCATAAAAAACACACTGAAGCAAAAGGCAAAAAAAGTTATAAGTTTTTGGGAAATAAAGATGGTATCCATTATTCCATCAGCTTCTCCCATTTGAGGTGGAGTAGAGTCTAATTAGAATTAAATTAGATTCCATCTTAGCTGTGATGGACTAAAAGTCAATGGCTTTCTTAAAACATCATCTACAAATATTTGTCAGTTACGATATGTAACTTAAGCAACAAGCTTATCCGAGTTCGTTTCCCAGCTGGTACAACTTGGTCATGAGGAATATAATTTGCCTAAAAATGAAAGAGACATTTATTAACTACAAGAAAAGTTAATTCATGTTTTAAGGGCATTAATTTAAAAATTATTTTATTAAAAAAAACTGATTTTTTTACTGTTTTTTATATTTCTCGTTAAAGTAGCATAAAAACTTTTCTAAAATCATATGTTAACAAATATCCTAATGGCACAACCCATTAATGAAAAGACAAGAAAAATGTGTTTGAAATGACATGGTTATATTTTAAAGAGAACAATCAATGCATTAATGAGAACGAGTGACTTCATTAATGAATAAAAAAAATGTAGAGAAATAGAAATAACATTAAATAAAAGTAACAAAAATAGTATGTCAATTGGGGAATTTACAAAATGTATGACCCTTTTTTTTTTTTTTTTTTTTAGGAACTTACAAAATGTATGACTTTACATAACAGGATTCTTTCCATTTTATAAATAAGGATTTATTTCTTGAATATAAAAGTGCACATAATACCATGTCATTTTAAATAACGCGGCCCTTGATATACTTTTAGATTTGTAATATTTTATACAAACCATGAAATGAATTCATTTTAAATATAGAGGATCCTAATACATAACATCACATAGAATAGAATGATGATAAAGAATGCATAACAAACCCTCATTAATGAGTTGAAAATTCGTAAATGGCCCCAAAATGTCAAAATTAAGGCTTGATTGTTATTAATCCCAACGTTTCACATATTGGAGTGCCAATGTACATAAATTGATAAATCCTTCTCGAAAAAAAAAAATTGATAAATGTTGTCTAAAGTTTTTTATGATTACTTGTGCCGTGGCCTATTCAAAATTTATCTTTGTGGCCTAAAATGAAATGGAGAAGCGCCTGATAGGTCTGAATTTCCTTTTTGTGTTATCCACTAAGTTAAAAATAATAATAATAAATAAATAAATAAAAATTCAAAAGCAGGTGTTGAATGTGTGTCTGGGTCCTCTTTGGATGCATCACGCATTGTCTTTTGCTATAATTGAACAAAATTCATTACGTTTACCTTACACTTTACCTTCAAAATAGAACTTTTGAAGTGGCATTATTAACTTGTTTATCCCTAACTTGAGAGTAAAAATACAATAAAACTATCTAATTTCACATTGTATTGACTTATCAATTTATAATGAGTGTAACGTCACATTTCTATAAATCCATTATTGATACTCAATTTACTGTGCATCAATTATAACTAAACACATTAGTTGGGTATGGAATTGAGTGTAAAATTAGATGTATCCTTAAACTCACTGATATAATACACTTGTTAAACACGTTAATTATATCAAACAAGATCCCATATTAGCTTACAAAAATCAATTATTTAACCCCTCACTAGTGGCACGTACAACCAACAATTAAAAAAAAAAAAAAAAAAGCCTACCATGGCTCTAAATTTGGGGTTTGCCACCATGGCTCTCTTGTTGCTCCGCTTGGAGCTTTTCTCATAACTTTTCTTTCCTAAGACATTTTGGCTAAAATTTAAAAAAAAAAAAAAAAAAAACATTAATTGGGTTGCCTTTTTTGGATCTTATTGATCACAACTAATTTTTGCGTGGAAATCTTTGTTTCTTTTCTCTATTTATTAGAGTTTTTGGTTATTTTTGTAATTTTAGTTAAGGGACTATGCTCCTTCATCATGTACCAATCTCATTTAAAAAACAAAAAAGTAAAATCTTTTATTAGCAATAAATTTTGAGTCTGGTTAATGTGTGTCTTTAGAGCATACATTAAACTATCTATTTTTGAAAATATTTTCTCGGTAATTGAAAAAACTGTCAATATTTTTTCAATTTCCGAGAAATTGAAAGTGGTACACTTCTCCCTTTTTATTCCACTACTATGTTAATGTAAGTTACTTTACTATAAACAAAAAAATATTTGAAGAAAATTGTACGACTTTTGATTGGATGCTATTACTGTTTCTTTTTCAATCATATGATTTTGACTTTTTTTTTTTAATTATAAAAATATGAGTTTCTACTTTTATATATAAAACATATATTTTTTTTACTCTTAATAGTTTTCAATGTCTCCTATACAATACTTAAATAGTAAAATATAGAAAAATCCTCAACCCTAATTGATTAATTCTAGCCAACACCAACAAACATGTTAGGGTCAATTTATTTCTCTAAATAATTTTTTTTGTGTGTGAGAGAGACAAAAGAAGTAATGAACTATACACTTGTTCAAATAATTAACCCTTGATCACCCCCATTACCAAAATTAGCAAGTAAATATACATAGAAATCCAATGATCAATCAGGAAGTATTACTAACTTAAGCTTATTGGTAAACATAATTTGTCTATGACAATGCCACCCAAATTATTCAAATCAGATGATTCACAACCTCATAATTTTCTCCACTGGCCTTCAAATTTAAAAACTTGAAAAGCACACAACATTAAATTGTTTCCCATTTCAAATTTCTACATAAGGATTATAAGAAAAAAGGGAACAAAAATCTAATCCATACATTTTTTTTTTAAATGAAATTATTATTATATGTTTCAAAATTTTGTAAAGGGCCCCACTGTTTTTCTCGGATTGGAGCCAGCTCTGCTCAATCCCTTTTAAATAACACACAAGTTTTAAATAAACACTCAAAAATTCAAATATTAATAACTTATCTTATTAATACCATTGGGTAATCTCGCAATATCTGAGAGAGCTAGGGGCCAATTCCCGACACAGATTCGGTTTCAAAAAATATATCTGATTTCAAAAAAAAAGCTTTCAATTACCTTTTGTCCTTTTATAACGGTCGGAAAAAATTCCAATGAAACGGATCTCCTTAACGGCGTTAAGTCGTTAACCCCAGCCGTCCGTGCCGTCCTCTTCTCAGTTCTCTCTCTCTCTCTCTAACGCCACGTAACGTCTCGTTCATTTTTAATATTTTATTTATTTATTTTTAAATATTTTAATTTATTTTCTCTCTCTCAGCTCATCCTAACAACACTCTCTCACTCACACAGTACCGTCTCTGTCTTCTCTCTCACATTTCCAAATCTCTCTCTCTCTCTCTGCTTTATTAAATCTTTGAGAACCATCCAAATTCACTGATTCACTTTCTCTCGCTCTCTCTCTCTCTCTCTCTCGCTGTAAAAGAATCGTCGCCATTTGTACCGCACTCGAAGTTCTTGAAATACCGGCAGTTGAAACTTTTACTGTAAGTTTCATTTTCCATTTTCGTTTCCGATTTCACTTACTTGTGATTTAGTTTCCCGATCGGCCATTTTCGATCCAACTCGGACTCATCCATTTCTGTCCCTCCGTGTTTTCTTTTTCTTTTTAATCAAACCAAATAACACTGCAATTTTTCACATTCAATCTTTCATTTATTTATTTACTATAATTTTTTTTTTTTTTTTAAAGAGAGTTTGTTGCGCAATTATTGGTCAATCTGTGTGTGTATTGTGTGAGTGAGTGAGTTTTGTGAGAGTGTGATTGATCATTGACGGAGTTAGCAGAGAACTATGAGTTGAGTCAACTCAGCGAGTTAAAACTTTTCTTGGTGCCGAGTCGATTTCACCTTTAGATTCAACAACAGTGTACCTCTCTCAAGTCTCAACTATCTTTTACCAATCGAAATTCCTTCAATTTTTTTCTTTTCACACTGTACTTTTCACTACATTTTATTTTCATTTCCATTTTAAAAAATAAAAATGAAAATTTTCGCATACTCTGTCTCTGATTGTTCGGTGAAAAGTTCCGATTCATAATAAATTGGCTTAATTTAGAAAGAATTCTCAATTTTCGGTTATACTGATTGACTCAGTGAGTTCTGACCGATTCAGGAAAGGTCTGAGACTTAGGAACTACGATATCACCATGGATTCCACACAGTCACAGCAGAGAAGAGGAGGACTAGTATCACTATCACCGGCACAGACTCCGCGGTCGAGCGATAAGGCGGCGCGAGATCTGCGATCTGGTGATTCCAATTCCAGCACCAAGAATGACAAAGAAAAAGGTGTCAATGTGCAGGTTCTTGTGCGTTGCAGGTGAGTTTTCGAGTTTCCAAGTTCGGCTGATTTGTTAAGTTAGGTTTGGTTTTGATTTCGGATTCTTGATTTTTGGTGTTGTGGATTTTGCTAATTTTAGGCCATTGAGTGATGATGAGTTGAGGGTCCACACGCCGGTGGTGATTTCTTGTAATGAGAATAGAAGGGAAGTTTGCGCGGTTCAGAATATAGCCAACAAGCAGATTGATAGAACGTTCGCCTTTGACAAGGTTTGGCTATGCTTAATTTTGTTTATTTCTTTTGGAATGTGTAGTAGGGGTGTGCAAGATTTTGAATTTTTTAAAGTTCTTTGTGTGTCATTTTGTTGTTGAGTCTGAAATCCTAGGAAAATGTACCTCAAATAAGTGGATTGGTTGAGCTCTAGACTTGTTTAAGGATAGGGGTTTGTGGGTTTTGTTTTGTTTTTGTGTTGTTCAAAATTACGTAAATTTGAAAGTTGTGATAATATTGCTTTTGTGTTCAGTTCCCGGTTTTATTTGCCAAACTGACAGAATTTAAGTTTATCGAATGATTTTTGTGCTATTTGTTGTGGCTTTGTGGAAGTGATTGTAATGTTGGATAATTTGGTTTAGGTCTTTGGTCCGAACTCCCAACAGAAGGAACTGTATGAACAGTCTGTGTCTCCAATTGTGAATGAAGTACTTGAGGGCTATAACTGTACTATCTTTGCGTATGGTCAGACAGGAACTGGGAAAACATATACAATGGAAGGAGGAGCAAGAAAAAAGGTTTTGTTTCATACCGATCGAATTTATATGTATTTGTCTGTGCTTTCAATTGTATTCGTTGCTGATAAATTTGTTGCTTTTTGTAGAATGGGGAGTTTCCTAATGATGCGGGTGTTATCCCAAGAGCGGTAAAGCAAATTTTTGATATATTAGAAGCTCAGAGTGCTGAATATAGCATGAAAGTAACATTTTTAGAGCTGTACAATGAGGAAATAACAGATCTTTTGGCCCCAGAGGAAACTTCTAAATACATAGATGACAAATCTAAGAAACCCATAGCTTTAATGGAGGATGGAAAAGGGGGTGTATTTGTGAGAGGCTTGGAAGAAGAGATAGTATGTACTGCGAATGAAATTTACAAAATCTTGGAGAAAGGTTCTGCAAAAAGGCGTACAGCTGAAACTCTTCTTAACAAACAAAGCAGTCGTTCTCACTCAATATTTTCAATCACAATTCACATTAAGGAGTGTACACCAGAGGGAGAAGAGATGATTAAATGCGGGAAGCTGAACCTTGTTGACCTTGCGGGTTCTGAGAATATTTCACGTTCTGGTGCTAGAGAGGTATGACCTGAATAGAACTAATGTATATTCAACTTAAGCTCATGAAATTATATAACTATTTAGAGCAGATGCATCATATTGTGAGTATGCATTATGTTTTATTCTGAGTCTCTGACTGAAAGAGACATACTCTTACCTTTCGTATTTGATTGCAAAGAAATTGTACCCTGCAGGGTAGAGCGAGGGAAGCCGGGGAGATTAATAAGAGCTTGCTTACCCTGGGTCGAGTTATTAATGCACTAGTTGAACACTCTGGTCATGTTCCATATAGGTAACAACTAATATGTATAACTATTTAATAGGTGTCCTCCTGTCTCCTGGTTATTTATGCAAACCCAGAAAGTAAGTTTAATTGCTATATGGTGCTTGGAATATCAGGGATAGCAAACTAACAAGGTTATTGAGGGATTCCTTGGGAGGGAAAACGAAGACATGCATCATCGCTACAATTTCACCCTCCATTCATTGTTTGGAAGAAACACTCAGCACCCTAGATTATGCACACCGTGCCAAGAATATCAAGAATAAACCTGAGGTCAGTAGGTGCTTCACTCTGTGTGTGTGTGCATATTGTCAATCCTCTTTTAGTGTAAATCTGTTTCTCATATTGTTGATTTGAGTTCCTTTCTTTGTAACATCCATAATGATTTGCATTTGATTATTATTTCAGATCAATCAGAAGATGATGAAATCTGCATTGATCAAGGATCTGTACTCTGAAATTGACCGGCTGAAGCAAGGTTGACTACCACTTAGATTGTTCTGTGTGTATGTGTGCACACATGTGCGTTGGATTGTTGATTTCTGTTAAGTAAATTATATGACATGTTTCTTTGTGTTCCATTAGAGGTATATGCTGCAAGAGAGAAGAATGGGATCTACATTCCACGAGACCGTTATCTTAATGAAGAAGCAGAGAAGAAGGTTCAGCTATTTCCATAAAATTGGATCATGGAATATTTTTTGTTTCTGAGTTTTACCGTGAATTGGAATGGAGGTTTTGTTAATATTTGTTAATCTCTCTTTTACCCTAGGCAATGGCTGAAAAAATAGAGCGAATGGAACTTGATTCCGATTCTAAGGACAAGGTATGTTCCATTGAGATGTTTTTCCTCACAGTTCTCTCCAGGTTGCTACATTTGAATGAAAATAATTTTGTTCTGATTTTTGACCAGCATCTGATGGAGCTTCAAGAACTTTACAGTTCTCAGCAACTTTTGACAGAAGAATTGAGTGATAAACTTGAAAAAACTGAGGTATAATATATTTGGGTGGTTAAGTACAGGCCTTAAATTTTTTGTTTAACTTGTTGTTCTGCTTCCATGTTGTGCATGAACTTAAGTTCTCTCTGTTGTATGTGACTTCAGAAAAAGCTCGAGGAAACGGAGCATTCACTTTTTGATCTTGAGGAAAAGCACAGACAGGCAAATGCAACAATAAAGGAAAAGGAATTCCTCATTTTCAATCTCCTCAAATCTGGTGAGCAAAGTGTCATTCTTGTGCTCTAGAAAAAAAAATTTAGTCTACATATAGCACTGTTTTTGCTTTCTGCTTAATTTTTTAGCAAGTATCTCTACTTTCTGCCTAATATCTATCTTGAAGTTTATTGATTAAAAGGATTCTTGGAGATTGAGCATGGAGAAAAATTTGGGCAATTAATTCTAACCAGAATTTTATACTTCTGTTCATACATTGTTAAGTAACAACATATCTGATGACCATTTGAAAGCCTCATGCATTTGTAATCCAATATATATATATATATATATATAAACTTCAAAGTCTTTCATTTGTCTTTATATTTCATGCATCTAATGGCCTTAATTGTCCTACACTTTGTTCATATTTGTATTTGCTTTTGTAGCTTGAAATTTATGGTTCTTTGGATTCATCTTCATGTGATTGATGATACTTGTATGTACTGTTAATTTTTCAGAGAAGGCACTTGTTGAGCGATCATTTGAGCTTCGAGCAGAGCTAGAGAATGCTGCATCAGATGTGTCCAATTTATTTGCCAAAATTGGTTCGTATTATCATTTTGGAAATTCACCTTGTTTTTGGGTATTTTCAACCCAAATTAGAGGTGATTTATTGCTGATCATGGTTGATTTTTCAGAGCGCAAGGATAAAATTGAAGATGGAAATAGAATACTTATCCAGAAATTCCAGTCCCAATTAACTCAACAGCTTGAAATCTTGCACAAGACCGTGGCAGCTTCTGTGACTCAACAAGAGCAGCAACTGAAGGACATGGAGGAAGATATGCAGTCCTTTGTATCAACAAAAGTAGAGGTACAATCCAAGCTAGATGATTACGTGTGTTCTTCAGGTTTGATGTCAATCCACTTAATTTTTTCTTTTGTTATACTTGAAGGCTACTGAAGAACTTAGAGGAAGGTTGGGAAAGTTGAAAACTATGCATGGTTCTGGTGTTAAAGCTTTGGATGATATAACTGGGGAGCTTGAAGTAAATTCTCAATCAACTTTTGGTAACCTGAATTCTGAAGTTTCTAAGCATTCATCAGCCCTTGAAGATGTAAGTTACCTTCTTTAATAGTACTTTTATTGAATTTTCTCTCTCCTTTTTTATGTGTTTGACTTCATTTATATGTGATTCAGCTCTTCAAAGGAATTGCTTCAGAAGCTGATGCACTACTAAATGATCTTCAAAGCAGTCTTCACAAGCAAGAGGAGAAGCTATCTGCTTATGCACAACAGCAGCGTGAGGTTCGTAAGTTGTTTTTTTGGACTTCATATTATAGGTGTTTGGATTATTATCACTTTTGTTGAACAAATGCTTCTCTCTGTTACCTGTTACAGGCACATGCAAGGGCAGTAGAAACTGCAAGATCAGTTTCTAAAATAACCGTCAACTTCTTCAAGACTCTGGACATGCATGCATCTAACTTGACCCAAATTGTGGAAGAAGCACAAACAGTCAATGATGAGAAATTGTCTGAACTTGAAAAGAAGTTTGAGGTGGTTGCAGTTCTCTATTTAAGTTGGATGGATCATGATAAAAGCCTTGAACTTTTGTATTAAATGTTTTTTTTTTCCTTTTTTCAAAATACTCTTAGGAATGTGCTGCTAATGAAGAAAGGCAATTATTGGAGAAAGTTGCTGAACTGCTTGCAAGTTCAAATGCTAGGAAGAAACAACTGGTACCTCTTGTTATTAAACTGCTAAATATTCTCTTCATTGCATCCATGTTGTTCATCTTTAAATGAGGTTTTTTGTAAATTAGTGGTTACTTAAATTTAGCTTTGATTAGTAACTCTCTGTGTTTCCTTAGGTCCAAATGGCAGTAAATGATCTTCGGGAGAGTGCAACCAGCAGAACCAACAAACTACAACAAGAAATGTCAACTATGCAAGATTCCACTTCTTCTGTTAAAGCTGAATGGACAATTCACATGGAAAAAACAGAATCTCACTACGTTGAGAATACTTCTGCTGTGGAATGTGGAAAGAAAGACCTAGAAGAGGCTCTTCAGAATTGGTATGGGCTACAATGAGATGATAATAGATAACACGTTTGGTCTTGGCATGGTTTGGTCTCCTTAAATTATTTTCTAGTATATGCCCTGAACTTATGGCTACCAAAATTTTGCAGTTTGAAGAAGGCGAACTTGGGTGCACAACAATGGAAGAATGCTCAAGAATCCTTGCTTGGTCTAGAAAAGAGCAATGTTGCTTCTGTGGATTCCATTGTTAAGTATGTACTTATATACTTCCTGATACAATTGCTCTGAATCTTTGTTCAATATTGCTCATTTCAGTTTTTCCTTTTCAATCAGGAGAGGAATGGAAGCCAATCAAATCCTACGTGCACGGTTTTCTTCTGCTGTGTCAACTGCATTAGAAGATGTGGACATTGCTAACAAGGATCTGCTTTCATCCATTGACCGTCAGTATCTAATTTTACACGCATGTTATTACGTAGATTTGAAGTTTGTGTCAGTAGATCACTGAAAATTTTTATCAAACTATGAATCAAAAACTTTTGCAGATTCACTACAACTTGACCATGATGCATGTGGAAATCTAAATTCTATGATAGTTCCTTGTTGCGGGGATTTAAGGGAACTAAAGGGAGGTCATTACCACAAGATCGTAGAGATAACTGAAAATGCAGGGATTTGCCTTCTGCATGAATACACGGTAAGAGATCATTGGAGGCTTTTTAGTATGATTCGTTCCTTGTTTAACATTATGGCTTGTTTTAATACTGTCCTATTACACGTCAACATGACAAAATGCAAGAGAGAAGAAAACTTATAAAGACATCATCTAATTGTTCCTAGTTAATAAAATTAAATGGACATTCTCATCTTCACAACCCTTTCCTTTTTTCTTTTTCTTTTTTCTCAAATGTAATGGATGTGGAAATAGAACTATCATCCAGAAACCCAGATGTACATGTACTTGTTCTTTAACAAGATTTCAACCCTATGATAGGTGGACGAACCATCTTGTTCAACACCGAGAAAGAGGTCATTCAATCTACCAAGTGTAGCATCCATTGAAGAACTCAGAACCCCTTCTTTTGAGGAATTGTTGAAGGCATTTTGGGATGCAAAATCTGCAAGGCTAGCAAATGGAGATGTAAAACATATTGCTGGGGTGTACGAGGCTGCCCAGTCTGTAAGAGATTCCAGAGTTCCTCTCACTGCTATTAACTAAGGAGAGTGGAACCAAACAAATAGTGGTACGAAGAAATTGTGTACATAACATATGGTGCAAATATGTACTCTCGGTCTCTCACCTATCTTATTTGTTAATTGTTTTTCCGGAAGAAGAGGGTTAAAAAAATGAAAGTCATTGTGGGGGCAGAAATATATAGTAGATTATTTTTGTTTTTTGTTTCTCATTTTTGTCGTTTTGTCGTTTTGTGGGGGCAGAAAATCATTGAAGTTAGTTCCCTGCTTATAACTACTACCACTGAAGTATTGGTGAGGATATTTTTGAGTGTTTGTGTTAAAAGGTTTTTAGTGTTTAATAATTTCATCTCGACTGCTTAAATTCCTGGTAACCATGCTCGTTATGCTGCCGGAATGACTTTCAAAGAAACAAAATTGGTTTATGCTAGAGTGATGTAACTCGTACATTGGCCTATAACACATTTTACATTGTGTATTAGAATATTTTATGAGGGTTGTCAGGTTTATCAGGAACATTGACATTAGTGGTAAAAGTGCAGGGTCGTATGGTGTTTCTACAAGGTCCCTAATATGTCAAAGATTACATACAGCAGGCATGAGGCCTTTGGGATCAACACACACCCCACCCCCCCACTCAAGAAAAGTCAAGAGCTCTCCCCGAAACCAGTGAGATGGATGGATAACAATACATACATATTCATTTGTAACCACACCCCATCTAGTGTTTATATAGACTTTTCCCTTTAAAGAAAGTCAAGCTATATTAGTAGGGGTGGTCGTTTGTGTTTACATGTTGTGATGTGTCAAATTATAATTATTCAAATATATAATTAAACGTAAACAAGACACGTTTATTAATTGTGTCAATATCTCTTGACCCGCACACAACCTGTTTAATAAACAAGTTGTGTTAGGGTAGAAATGACTTGACACCACCTATTTGATAAATATGTCATATAGATATGTTCACACATATCCAAACACGAAGAACTTGTTAGCAATTTTCATATTTTATAGAATGTATAAGTATACAATTAGTTTCCAAAGTCATCAACAATTAAAACATAATTACAACTATAAATTTTTGAAGGGTAAATTGGTAAAATTGACCTTCAATTAAATAGGTCAAATGGTTTGAATAGATTTCAAGTGTCATACTCGAAATTTTACTGAATACCTAGGTTTGACCAACAATTTATAAAACAACTATACCAAAATTTTATCAATACTAAATCATGGAATACTCAATCCTATGCCCCTGTTGTATTAGCTTCACCAACAACATATTTGGTTAGGTTACCGTAAAACTGTAAAGTTTTAATTACAAAAACAAAAATGCTTTTTAATTGAAAAACAAAAACAAAACTGTAGCTGTTTGCAACTATTGTTAAATAACTTTTTGACGTGAGTGATGACAAAAATTATTTTTCAGATTTCAATCTAATTAATTCAATTAACTATCAATATTTTCTTTCAGATTTCAATCTAAATAATTTAATTAACTATCAATATTTACGTAATCAACCTAAATGTATCCAAAAGTAACAAAAGCAAATAAACAAATATTTTCTTACTTAATATTTAAAACTCAATCTTAATCAATGCCTCCAGTGCATTGAATCGTTGCAAACACATGGCCAGAAGTAAATCCATAGCACATTACAATAGATCTGGTGCACTAAACCCAAGTTAAGTATAATAAATAAATAACACTACTTACACAATAAATTTCATAATATCTGAAGTAATAGATTGTAACATAACATGATTACACATAAAATTAACACTAAGATTATTTTTATAAGGCCCAATTAACAGGTACCTTAACGCATTTATTAATGAACTATTTCATAAAAGTTTCAATACCACTTTTATGACAACAAAAAAAAAAACTCTTTTTTCATAAAATATTTTTAAAAATAACTACTAAACCAATGTCTAGCATTTATTACCTTTTCCCTTTATTGTATACCAATACCCTGCTATCTTGTGTACAAAGTAGTTAGATTTAATGCGTATCTAGACTCATTGAAAGATTGAAAAAAGTATGAGCATTTATTTCAATTCATTACTTTTATTAAAGAGTAAAGAGCTTTTGACGTTGTAGCTCAAAATTTCAGTTTTAACAGATTCTACATGCCAGCCCAAAGCCCCTGCAAAATGTGAGAAATAACAGCATAACCGAGACATTCCTACCCTTTTTCTTCCTTCCTATATCTCTTTCTATTTTAAGGGGTTGGGGTGTTCTGATCAAGAAAAACTACCAATTTAACCTTATCTAAAACATATGTACATGCGGATAAAATATTGTGCTGTCACACTACACAATACCAAATTCTCCACTTCGCTCAGCTGAAGTATTCAAAATGAACCTATATTTCAAATGATATGGATATTAGGACAAAAAGGCATTATTTATAGGATGCGGAAGCATTATAGATATCCACCTGCCCTGAACATATTCAATGGCCTCAAACAAGATCAACTTTCTATTCTACATTTCCCGATGGCATCAATATACAGGTAACAAGCTTCAATGTATAAGACACGCCTTGACCAGGCCATCTAGCGTACGTAAACCACAAAGCCTGCAAAGAAAATTAAAACATCCGAATCAGATCACAAGTACACCCCAAATTTAAGGGTCAAGCCAGTGGATTGCAGAAATCAGATTTTAACTTTCTACTCATAATAAGCGAACAAAAGGCACCAAGAGACATCTTTTCAATGACCTTCAATCAATCTATGATGAAATGAATGATGATCTAACACAAACAGGATGCATAAGTAAAATCTCTACTGGTATCAAATTATATTGCAAAATGTACCAAGATAGATTATAAAGCAAAATTCCAGTGCCAAAAGGAGGAATAACCACCACTGCCCAACAAAACACAGATTCAGTAATATACTACTTACGCAAACAGTCTCTGTTTTCCAATCATAACAAATAACTACAAACAACTGATAGTCCAACATTTCAGAATCAGCAGATACAAAGCACTCTTAGGGTCCATTTGGTTGGGACGATATAAAAGATTTTAGTTTCCTTCATTTGATATCAATAAAACTTATTACTTATCAAAAAAAAAAAAAAATAGTTTCCCTCATTTGTGTTTGGTTGGGAAGGTGGAAAAGTGGAGGGATGGAAAACTTTGATGTTTGGTTAAGATGAAAAATAAGAGAACTGAAAATAGAGTTGGTATAAATTTACCATAATGTCCCTATTAAATAAAACAAAAAGTAACACATTATATACTTTTAAAAAAATTGTGTATCATTAAAATGAAAAAAATAAAATGCAAAAGGTTAAGAAATTAATCCAAAACTGTTTTCTAAAAAAGACAAACAAAAACCAACAAAACTGAAGACAAAAGAGACAAAAAAAGAAAAAAAAAAGAGGCAACGTCCAGAAAAAGACAAAAGAAAAAAATTAATAATAAAAGAAAGAAGAAGAAGGCAACGTCTAGAAAAATGCCAAAAAAAGAAGAAGCCAAACGCAACAAGGAGCAAGCTCCTTGTTTTCTCTCCTATAATCTCCCCAATTTGGGAAGATTGATTTTTGGTGGGCCCCGGGAGAAAACACCCAGACCCCACCAGTTTTCTCTCCCCTCTCCCCTCCCAACCAAACAACCACTTCAACAGTTTTCTCTCCACTTTTCACTCCAACCAAACATTCCCTCAAGTTTCCATGTTTATCCTCCCTTGTAATTCCAAAAATGATTTTGAAATCTTTCAAGAACTTTGATATAAAAACTAACCTATAAGTATATCTAGGTTTTGCAACTTAGGTAGCACTTATTGCTCCCATTAAACACATGCAACTGCTTCTTCCTTTTTCTACCTATTTTGCCCCTACAGTGGGCCTCACACCTTAAATTGATAAATCCATATAATTAATTTCCACATAAAACATCAGAAAAGGGGAAATGAGTGCATATAAATCTCAAAGGATGTCAGTGTCATTTGGAGATGCTAGTATTCTAGCGGTATATTCTGAAGGAGGTGATACCTCGGCTGGATTCAAATCTCCCCATAAGCTTAATATTGTCTTAGCCTTCCAACTAAACCAAGCTAACAACGAATTTTGCTAGGCCAAAGAGGTCAATGACTAATATTGCTAGGCCAAAGAGGACAATGACTAATTTTGCTAGGCTAAAGATGACAATGTCATTTTGACCAAATTAGCAGAAGTCACCATACTTTTCAGAATTTGAGCTAGGGCTCATTAGCATTAAGGAGGCACCATGTTATAGGGTAGAGAAGGTGAGGAGCATGGTGGGGATTGGTTTGGACCCAAGTTACTTTTCCACTGTGCAATAAACTGAGATTAACTAACCACAAAGGGGGAAAAAATACTTATTTAATTTTGAAACCCAAAGCTATCTGAATTGTCAATGTGGAAGTGGAAGTGGAAGCATTCATTACCTACGGTGCACCAGTGATGATAATTAAATATAATGCTTTGAAGAACCCAGAATCTCATAAAGAGTCCTATGACCTCATTATTATGCAACAATTTTATTCCACACAGAACCATATGACAGAATAAAAAGATAATGACAGGCTTCAAGAAAAATGAAAACATCATGTAAACAAATCATTCAATTTGGAATATACAAAAAAATCACACAGTTTCCAGGCATGGACAAATACAAGAGTGCAAAAGCATTCCAGAGACAAATTGTGCTATAAAAACTACCTGAAGAATTCCTCACACTATGCTTGCAGTTACAAGTCCAACTGGCCGTTCTCTCCCAAATGTTTCATCATCAAAATCTTCATTTGTGGAATTTTCTTGACAGAGCAATTTGTTTTCTTGCATAGGATTTAAGTCAATAGCCTCCCAAACCATTGGAGGAGCCTGATGTGTGTCACTGTGCTCAGAACCATTATTCATATCAACATTGTCCTCCACATTTTGTCTGACATCGTCATGTACAAGTTCTATTCCCTTATCATTATCAATACCAGATGGCTCTACATTAAGATCAGAGCATAAATCATATCCAGGTTCCCCAGCCCCATGATAAGCCACAGTAACTGCCCCTTGGTCTGATTGCTCAGCAGTATCTTTTTTTTGCCTCTTCCATTTCTTTGTAGATGAAGTACCATCATCTTCAAAGTCTTCTTCTTCTCTTTCCCTATGCAAATAAACCCATAATTTCCTTTCCCCATCGAATTGCACACAAGGATCACGCTCATAGTGCAAACGGTCCAAGGCTCCACTAACAACTTGATTAACTTGTGAATCAGACACATCTTCAACGATATATTGAGAATCTCTTATTAACGTGCAAACATCTGCTCGAGTGCCAATACTTCCAGGCAATCTGGCAGCTGCATCTCTCACAAGACAAAGAATTGTAACATGTGGTGGTCGATCACGTTTCAGCATAAAATGGTCTCGAGCTTTTGATGTAGGCTTACCACCGCACCTTCTCAAAGGAGCTACAATGGATTTTTTTCCATCAGCTGCTGTGTAAGAAAAGGCCCTGTCAGGAATTGAATACCTTAGAACTTCCTCCTTACGGAAATAAGTTCGCACTTCTTCAGAGCTTGGGCTAATGGTGTTAAGACTCTTTTGAGCTCTTAGGTCCCTGAACCTTTCTTTCTCATCCAGGTTGAACTGCATCAATGCCAGAGGTGGTGCAGGGAGACTTCCTATTTGTTGAAGGGTCTCCTGACCACTTTTCAGCCAGTTAGCAAAAGAATCAACCAACTTGACAAGCATTCTGTGAGGAAGACCCCAAGCTTCAGGAGATGTCACCTCCTCAACGGTCTCATTATCTGATGAACCATGAGAAACTGGGCCAATCCAGGACCAACTCTTCGTAGATTTTTCATAGATTGCAAGCGCCTTCCAACCTTTTGCTCCTAAAGGTGCTGTTTTGGATGAAAAAATCTTTAGAATTCCTCTCACCAAATCCTGAAGTGGCTCTTGTGTCTCAAGTATACAAGGATCTCCAGGGTTTGACCTGATGCGGTCAACAATCTCCTGAACAGTAAGAGAAGGCACATTCCCTTGCCCAGCAGGTTCTGAGACATTGACATCCACCTTCTCCTGAGAAGGGACCCCATTAACACTGCCCTCATGCTTTTTATCCTGCTCCTCTCCAGGTTTGCCAACCTCCAAATCTTCTGGAAGTGGAGTAATCATTGCCAAGCGAACTGCAGAGAGAAGGTGTATAATAGAAAATGAGAAGCCAGTATGAACTGTAGGTGTAATCGGTGTGAATTGTTTTTTCTGTGGTTTGGTTTCCAGCTCCATCTCTACTGCTCCCATTTCTGTAACAGGTGGCTCAGAGTTTTCCATGTCTGAACTAACAGAATCTTGGTCCAGTTTCTTTTTTGTCTTTTTCTTCAAAGGAGTGGAATCATCAATTTGCTGCATAATGTCAAATTGCAGATCATCATCTTCATCTCTGGCATCCACGTCTGTCACATCCACCTTTCCTTTCCGCTTTTTTGTCACTGTATTGCAAACTATTAATGGAGCCTCAGATCTTCCATTACGATTACTCACATGACCTTCTTTACTTTGTCCTTTCTTCCCAAACCTACCCTGCCCATAACCATCCACCAATAATCTCCTTTCAAGTGCATCATCCTCCTCATCAGCAACATTGTTACGCAAATAAATTGACTGAGGTGCAGAATGGTTACGGCCTACATCCCCTCTCTGCTTTTTCTCAGAAGGGTAGGTCTTCAATGAGGACACATGTAACCTTTCACCAGGTTCCCCATGCAACTTGCCATTCTTGCCCAATTTATGTATTTGTTTCCTATCACCATCATCATTAAACTTACCCAAGCGTAAAGCATAGCTGTCTCCCAATACTCTACCAGTGGAATCATGCAAGGGACTGCTATCTCGCATTTTACCCTTCTGCTTTAAAGTGTGGTTATCTACTCCTGGCACATGCCCATGATCACCAAAACCACCCATCTTTTTCAAGGGATGTGCAATTCCTTCAAGATCCCGTGCATTCACTTTCATTTCCTTCTTAACAAACTTGGCCTTTCTAGCATCTAGGCTAGACTGCAATAACTTAGATTGAGAACCTTCCATACCACCACCAGGGAAAGCCGACTTACTCCTCAACAAAGGATTGCTATCCTCATCATCATCAAATTCTGATGAGTCTGATTCTGTGTCTTCACTTTTAATAAACATTCTATTACTTTTCACCCCTGCCAAGTCTGGGACTCCATTCTGTACAAAATTACCTTTCATCTTCTCTTTTGATGGTTTTGCTCTCAATTCAGTCAGAAAAAATCTGTCATTCATCTGTGGTGAGGAAGCTCTATAGGATTTGTAATTCAGATCAGGGGACTCCCTCCCTGGCTTCCGTTTCTTACCCCTGATATCCCAATCATCAAGTTTATGCAATGAATCCACAGAAAAACCTTCCCCGTGAGTCCTCTTATGCCAATGAGGTTCAGCACGATCTGATGAGTCAGCTCTAGTACCTTTTGGTCCCAGCTGCAGCTCGCGGCCTTTCAACAACTTCATCTGATCCCCAACTGCAAATTGCTGAACATTTTCAGGATACTTAGACTTTTTGACAGTGTCATAGGAAGTCTTCATAGTAGGAGGCTTTGTGAACACCTTACTCGAATTCCTATTCCTACCATAGCCTGGTAAATCACCCTTTGAAGAAATAGGCAGACCCATAAAATTGTCAGTGGCTAAATCATCACCTCTTGAAAGGCCATGCTTTTTTCCCACTTTCAAAATTCCAGATTTCTCCATCACACTACCACGTGAGGCATTTCGATCCCGTTGGACACCCATTCCATATGTGATTTCTTCAACATCATCAAGACCTCTCATCTGATCCCTTGCCTTGAGTCCTGCAGCCTTATTCTGACGAGGAAGAGCTGCTGCTGAACTATACGGCCCAGAATTCATATCCAAACCAGGGTAAACATCAATTTCATCAAGACCTTTCATCTGATCCCTTGTCTTGAGTCCTGCAGCCTTATTCTGACGAGGAAGAGATGCTGCTGAACCATACAGCCCAGAATTCATATCCAAACCAGGGTAAACAGAAGAATGGTGGCCAACTAAATCCTTTGCCAAAGGCAGCTTTGACCCAGCAAGCTTCAGTATACCTTTAGGATTCTGCTTTCCATAATTTTCTGGATCCAAACCCATCAACTGTCCTCGAGAAGGAATGTCCAAATTTGAGCCCACTCCATATGCAGATTGGTTACCCATTCTCTGGGACCTGTCCTTGCTCTTTCTGCTCCACAAATGTTCACCTGACTCTCTTTCCGACGAGTCGGACTGCACATATTCCATCTTCTCAGACATCAAACTCTTTTGGCTTTTCATAATATTCAAAACACGAAGCCTCTCATCGATACTGTATCCCCTACAATTAAACCAAGCATCCCTTATCTGGCAAAGATTAACAACCATACTGTTCTGATACTTCCTCAAATGATGGTAGTGTTGCCGCTTCTGAATGAAATTCCAACCTTCCCGGTAAAGAGCTACCCTTGGCTCACACAATCCTCCCTTCAACATATCAAACAAATTCTTAATGGGGCTCCCGAAATGCAAACTAGAACCCGTGAAAAGCTCTTTTAGCGTAACCATATACGTCTCTTGGTCCATGTCAGGCAAAAAATTTGTTAGGCTTAACCTCTCTTCCTCAGTCAAGCACTCATTCCACACATCCATTGACAATATATCCTCCAAACCCGGAAGATCATACAGCTCCAATGGAATATTGCAATTCTGATTCCCAACTCGGCAAAACTCCGCCCCGGTTTCTCCCAATTCCAACAAATCACAGTCATCAGACCCTGCCCCGGAATCAGCATCATCAAATTCATCATCATCATCTGATTCCACAGCTGAGCTACGGCGCTGATGCTCGTCCTCATCACTGGACATACTCTCCCTACTACCGGGCGAAAACTCGGGATCAAACCTCGACCCCTTAAAGTTATTCTTCTCAATCGCCATGAAACATTAACAACCACACACACACACGTACAAAAATCACAACGCCCCCCCCTCTCCCAAACTATTAACTCTCAAAACCAAAAGCAACTACAGCTCCAATTAACGCAATTTCCAAAAATCCCCAATCTTAATCCAACACACAGCCAATTTCAAAACCCTAACAACAACAATATAAAAAAAACCTTAAAATTAAAGCCAATTCGTCCTATAATTCGTGACTAATTACAAAGAATGAAATTCGAATTATTAAAAAAAAAAAACAAAACAAAACTAAGAAGAATTGGATTGGATCGAAAAGTACCTCATTCGCGAGTCGAAGAGCTTCTTCTACGGCGAAATTAACGGCATCGAAGGAGTCGAGGTCGCAACGAGAAATTTTGAGAGAGAGAGAGAGAAAGAGAGAGAGAGAATTTGGGTGAGTCTGTGAAACCCTAAGAGGACAAGGCGGTTATAAATAGAGAGGGAGAGAGAAAGAAGGGTCGCGGAGGCAGAGGATGAAGAAGACGATGGTGACGTGGAGGGAGGTGGGCCGTGTGATCGCGAGGCTGAGCAAAATGACGAAAAAGGGCTCAGAAGGGGGGTTAATAGAGAGAAAGGAGACGTGTGTGTGCAGAGATTTGAGAGAGAAAGAGAGTGGAAAAGGGTTTGGGTTATGTGTTAGTGTGTGTGAAAGAGAGAGATAGACAGAGAAGACGACTCAGTGAGTCGAGCCGAACGAGTTCCTGGAAGAGACCGTTGTGAGTCTGACTCACTCACACACTTCTGGTTGGGCCACGGTTTTTTTTTTAATTTTTTTTGGGCTTCATTCCCAGATCGCCGCTAGTCAAACTCGCTAGCTTTAAGCGGTCTATAAACCGCGACGTCGTTTTGCCTTATGAGATATATTAGCGGGAAGGAATCATATTAGCAGGTATTCTATTTATGACAAAAAAATAATAATACTACTATAAAAGTCAACATTATACCACGAGTTTCATAACTACTTTTAGTACGAACACAACAACCCATTTCACCAAATTGTTGAGATCAAAAGTTACAAATGACAACAACCCAAAAAAAAAAAAAAAAAACACTTTCACATAAATTTATTGTTGAAATAATTTTACTTTTCACCGCTTCAACAAGTAAGTAAAAAAAATGTGGTAAAAATTGTCTCTAAATTTATTCAAAAGCTAAATTAAAAGTTTTTAGATTTTGTTGGTCAGTTTCATATTTTATCTAGCTTGTTCGTTTAAATTTATTTTTTTGTCTTCGTAAACTTAACATTTGAGAAATAAATAATTAAAATCGATTCACAAATATGAATTTTTATTAATGAATGGATACAATTCTCCATGTTTAATTATTTTACAAAAGAATGATCATTTGTTTTAATATCTTTAAAAAAGTTCTTCAATCCACGTGTAGTGCAAACATGCCTTGATTCGAACATAAAATCTTCTTTGTTTGATTAGATTGACGGATCAAATAGTCTTTACATCAAAAGTATGACAAATTGCTAGTTGTATACTTATTAAGGATTCCTCTTTCTTTGAGTTCTTAGTGTTCTTTGAAAGTTCTTCATACTCAAAGGCTTTTGGGGTTCTTTGAGGTTTTAGAAACTTGAATTCGTAGAGTTTTAATGATTTGGAGTTTTTTGAAGAATCTAAAACAGCTTTTAGAACTTGATTCCATTGGAACTTCAAGGATTGGAAGAAGGATTCAAAGGAATACTCTCCGAATATTCTATGAATGATTTTGAGCTAAGAATTTCTTAGAACTTCAATGCTTGAAATTTCCTTCATGGGTGTGGGATTCCAATTTTGACTAAAATACCAAATCCTTATTCACCACATAAAACTCTCATATCTTCTCATTTAATTTGTTAACTTATTATTAATTAATTTATTAAAAAATAACATTTTAATATTAAAATACTTCAACAATCTTCAATTGCATCACATAAAATAAAATAAAATAAAAGGCTAAGAAAATCATATTTTCTTTTCATCGTTGATAGATATGTATGTTTTCTTTTCATCAAAATGAGGGTAAGTCACAGAAAATAATGAGAAATAAGTTATGTAAAGTGATAACAACTTAAAAATGTATAGTTATTATATATCTATTAGGCATTATATCCTTCTTACTATGTTTAATTTGTATAATTAAACTAAGATTTGCATTAGTCCCTATTATTTATTTTTACATAATTTCTTAAATAAAATGTCATTTATTGTGTGTATTCTTCTCTTTTTAAGAAATCATATGAAAAATGAACTTACAAGAGTAGATAGGATGAGTAAGGGATAATGAATTTGGGAAATTGTGTCCAAAGAACCATTAGTGTCATGCTTAAATATCTAAAGAAGTGCAGTTGATTGCCTAGGACGTGTACTGCTTGTTGGAGGTAGGCCATGTCTGGAATGTTCAAATTAAGGAAACAATCAAAGGCAATTCTGAAATTTGGGAAATTCAAATCTAAGCACCAATCAGTATTTTGGGCGTAACTCTCTCCTCAAAAATGGTAATCACCCAAGGATGGATGTTCTAGAATGATAACTTCAAGCATTACAATTATCTTGTTTTGAGTATTCCCAAATTTGCAAGTTTAGATGGCCAAAATTAAACCACAATTTGCTACTAAATTTATGGGTGAAAATTACTAAGTCAAGAATTTTATTTTTCTTGTTTTCTTTTAAATTGGGGATTCAACAATGTTGAGAGGAAATCAATTTTTATAGAAACATAATTTTTATTTTCTTCTTCTCTCATGACAACTTAAGGCCCTTGCTAGGGCTTTGGGTTATGTTTCCTTTATAACGGTATGATAATTCGTTATGATTCTTCCTGAGCTTCAAAATGATAACATATTTGATTGTTCAATCCATGATATTTCTATTGATGTATGAGTTTTTTCATGCTTTCAATAAGTTTAGTTGTAATTTCTTATTTTCTTGATGAATAAGAAAATTACTAAGTCAAGAGTTTTATTTTTCTTGTTTTCTTTTAAATTGGGGATTCAACAGGGTTGAGAGGGAATCGATTTATACAAAAACATAACTTTCATTTTCTTCTTCTCTCGTGACAACTTAAGGCCCTAGCTAGGGCTATGGGTTACATTTCCTCTATAACAATATGGTAATTTGTTGTGATTCTTCTTGATCTTTAAAATGATAACATAATTGATTGCTCAATCTAGGGGTGTCTAGACCCGATCGTGACCTACCAGACCGACCAACCCACCCGATCTCTACTTGATTTCAACTAACCGACGCTCCCGTCGGTCAGTTTCGGGTTTCCATGCCCAAGGCCCAACGCCAGTGGGTTGAGTGGTGGGTTTTCTTCTCCAAAACCTGAGCCACCTAACCTGACGGAGGTTATATACAAATCCGGCGAAATCAAGCTCAAATCCGAGGAGATCTAGCAAGTTCTCAACCATATTTGATGAGATTTAGCCATATCTAACCATTCCCAGCAGATTTTAGCAATTTTGGTGCAGATTTTGGCAAATTTAATGCAGATCTGGTGAGTTTTTACATTTTTCAGCGATGATTTGGCAGATTCCGGCGCTTTTTTTTTTTTTTTTTTACAAACGTTGGTGACTTTTGCAGCTCCAGCAACGAACCAAAACTAACCGAACAAACTTGATCTCCAATCGAACCCAAAACCAACTTGACCAATTGACGCTGACGATCAGTTACAGGTCACTCTTCTTTCCACCCGACGTCGGCAGGTCGGGTTTGAACTGGGTCAAAAATTGACCTGACTCGACCCATGGATAGCCCTAGTTCAATCCATGATATTTCTATTGATGTATGAGTTCTTTCATGCTTTCAATAAGTTCAATTGTATTTTTCTTATTGTCTAGATGAATTTCTCATAGTTTCAATTAAAAATCAAGTTTTAAAGTGAATGAGTTTTTTTTTTTTTTTGAAAACTGTTCTTACCGCATTGTTATGCGCTCCTGAATTGTCTCAGTTTGACTGAATTATATGTTTTTTTTTCTTTAAAACAATCAAATATAAAAATATTTTTTTAGAACATAATTTTAATTTGGATCATAAAGAATTTTATATTGATATAGGGAAACATTCTAACACCTTGGTTTTTACATTATTGATTTAAACCAATCATTTTTTTTTTATTGATAACGATTACCAAGCAACACTATTTTTCTTCTTTACTACAATTTCTATTTGATTTCATTGGTTTTTAATCTACCTTGATTTATGTGGTTTAACCTCAATATTCCTAGAAAAATGTGTAGGGCCGACCCTTCCACTAGGCCAATTAGGCCATTGCCTAAGGCCCCCAAGTGGAAAGGGGATCCAAAATTTTGAAAAAAAAGGAGTAGTAGAAATTAAAAAAAAAAAAAAAAAAAGTTTCAGTTGAAACTCCAAAAAAATCTTATACATTTTTGTGACCAAAGAACAAAAAAACTGGAACATCCTTATTAATATTGGCACCTAAAAAAATTCTTTGGTCTAAACAAAATCAATTATCCCAAAAATATCATCCTTAACCTCTAAAGAAAGAAGAATTGAGAAGAAAGAAGACGAAAACAAAGTTGAGAGTTTGAAGAACTGAGAAGAAAGAAGCATCATAAACTACTAAACTGAAAAGAAGTAATAAATAAATATATGAGATAATAAATGCAATGGGAAAGTTGAGGAGCAGAGGTGGCCACATGGGTGGGAGCTTGGGAATGGGAAAAATGATTTGAAATGAAGGTTCTAGGAAGGTAGTTTTATTTACCGAATTTGTTCTTTAAAAAAAAAAAAATCTGACCACTTATTTTGAATATTTTAAAACACTATTTTTTTTATATATAATTAAAAAATTATATTAATTTATCTATATAATTTATCTATTATAGTAAAAAGTAACATTTATTACTCCAATATATATAAACTGGCCTCATCACACACACTTTGCACATGTAATGAGGTGTTTTTTTATTTTATTTTATTTTATATAAAGTATAGTGTCATAATTTTCCTTAAAAAAATTTTTTGAATAAGTTTATTTTGAAAATATGAATTAGTAGGAGAGTGCCCTATTTTGTAAGAATTTTAAGTGGAGTCGGAGAAGGCCCCATTTTAGTTCTCGCCTGAGGCCCCAAAATGTCTAGGGTTGGCCTTGATAATATGTTACGATCTCCTGCACTTGGAAGTGAGCAAGCATAAGAATTTTGTTTTGTACCAAACAAATATCTAAAGTCCTTAATCCCAATAATAAAGAGGCCCAATCCCTGCCAAAACAAATCAATCAATATATATGACATTAACTTATTTTTACTGTTATTTCATTAATCACTCATTAATTATTTGAGCTTACACCATACATTCTCTCTTCATCATGACTTTTAGTATACCCACCGTTTTAGTATTAAAAATAAAAGTAAAAAATAATAATTCTAAAACAAAATACGCTTATGGAGGAATAATGGAGAAAATATTAATATTTGTTTTTTTTGTTAAACTATTGCCTTTTTTTTTCATACGTGGTTTGTCTCTCTATTTTTAATCTTTAGCTCGTTGTTGTGATAAAGAAAACCTTGCCATTGACTCATTATATAGTTTAAGTAGGTTGATTTTTGTGATATATTGCTACCAATTTAAATTATAATATCTTAAAATGTATATGTTTCTTTACTCTAATTATTAAATTAGTTTACTTTTTCTTTATAATATATGTACAACATCCTCCAAAACTGTCATACATACAACATCACAACATTATTCATGCATCGCACAGGCAACTTACTAATATAGCTAAATGTCAAGCCACATAGCACATTTCCTAAGGTCAAGCCAATTTTAGACCCATTTCTCAAGTTCTTGTCCAAAACAACATACTTTACTTTCATGCCAATGTATGCCTACATCGGAGTGGCATATGCCACTTATCGGCAAAAACCCTAAAATAACTCCATTTTCTCATGCATCATATAAACCCAATAACTCTTTATAATGATAAATTAACATGGACTCTCTCTCTCTCTCTCTCTCTCTCCCTCCTTATCAATGTGTATTCCAAATTTGACCTAAATACTAACTCTTCATTAACCACATAAAACTCTTGTATATTCTCATTTAAATTGTCAACTTATTATTAATTAATTTGTTAAAATAAATTTTTTACTAATCAAAAAATGACATATGCCACTTTCATGCTAAGGCACACCTACATGGTAGTGGCATACAAAGCATAGTATTTTTCTTTCATTAGATTGTATCTAAAACCAAAACAATGTAATATTCTATCCTTGTGATATTTCATGTAATTTTGGACCATTTATTAATAAGTTACACTTTAAGGTTTTCTTAATTTTCTGGTAATTAATTAAGGGCGACTACATGTAAGTCCCTAGATTAGGGGAAAACAATTTCAACAATTGAATCTCCATCTTAAGATTTACTATCTAGTTATTCCTTTTTTACCCATTAAAGAGGAGAATTTAAGCGGTCCCCTTGGGTCATAATTCTCACATAATAGTAATTGAAAGGGTTAGTAAAATTGTACAAATACAACCACGCTATAAACAAATTGACAGATTATTGATTTTCTAGTCCTTACCTAGTCATTGGCATACTTCAAAATTATTTAACAATTATTTGAAGTCTACATGTCAAACTACATTATGCTGATAACAACAAAGTTCCATTTTCAATAGTAAATTTTTATAATTTGTGATTCTTTTTTGGTTGCAAATAAAATTATTTACTAACATACAAATACAATTAATTCTAAAAATATTTACATTCCTCTTGATGATCCGAAACTAAGCTAAGAATATGCAACTCCATTATATGTTCAACACACCAATGAAATAATTATTGAAATTGAGAATTTATTGCAACATAAAAAAAATAATCACTACAAAAATGCCAACTTAGACAATCCATTTTACAACTAGTGAAAATTCAAATTATCATTTCAACAATGAGAGAGATACTTGTTGTGGGAGGATGAGAAGCCGAGGACAGGAATTAGTGAGAAGAGATCAACCTCTAAGAAGCAAACCTCGAGAAGTATTGTCAAAGAATCCTCATAGCAAATATTACAACACAACCACAAACCCAAGAATATTAGAATGCCTGAGGACCCCGACGATACTAATACGTCCTTGGAAGGGCTGAAGTCTAGTTCTGAAGACTACCGGGCACGTATCGAGGAAAAGAAGGAAGTTTGTCATCAAGCAAGATGAGGAAGAGTACAGATAAAACATCCATTACCTTCATATGCAATACTCCATACCCATTTAGCTGGCCGCATTAATGAAGGAATGATCCTTGGACAGTGTCATCACAACTCACAACCTAGTAGAAAAACCTTCTAGTAAGACCCTAATGGGACAAGTATCAGGGGAAATGAGTCTAGCCCTCCAAGTGGAAGGC
Organism: Quercus wislizeni; assembly: GCA_023055345.1. Classification (NCBI taxonomy): domain Eukaryota; kingdom Viridiplantae; phylum Streptophyta; class Magnoliopsida; order Fagales; family Fagaceae; genus Quercus; species Quercus wislizeni. The sequence goes on from JALGQJ010000004.1 coordinate 31,607,962, forward strand.
CAAGATATAACTTGGATAACTATATAGAGAGAAAGATCCCTATAAAGAGGGGGATGAAACATTTGGAGATAAGAGAAAAGAGACTGATAGCATTGTAACCCAAGAACAAGTGTAAACTTATACCTTGGATTAAACCTGAGGAGTATAACTTAATCAATCCAAGACTAGTATTATTCAATTTCCTTGTCTTACACGTATTCCAAGCACTAAGGGTCCATTTGGATAGAATTTATTTTGCTGAAACTGAAAACTGAAAACAATATAGCAAAATAATTTTAAATGTGTGAATAGTACCGTGGAATCCATTTTTAATAAAAAAGTTGCTAAAAAGTGAAATTTGTGGGTCCGTGAATAGTGCACAGTGTGCACTGTTCACAAAAAAAGTCAAACTTTTCAGCTAAATAGTGGGAACAGTAAATTTTCCCCTCTAACATGCATCAGGAAGAAAAAAAAAGGAAAAAAAGAAAAGAAAAAGAAAAACGCTGAAAACGCAAATGTGGGTGAAATAATTTGTATCCAAACCGCACCTAAATCAAATATATCCTGATTAATTCACTCTAACAAGGGTAGCTAAGGTTGATTAACATCCCATCTCTATAAGTAAATTGTGTGTGGTTAGAATTCTGACTATTCAATTTTAGCCCACCACACTTGTCATAAGCCAATTACACAATATAACAATGATATAAACCGTGGACCAATTTTGTGAATGAAGAAAATAGTAGGCCATGAGCCCGAGTCGAAAGCATGGGGAATCTTGGGCAAAGCCAAATTTATATGGTTGGATGAAATTTGGACCTTTTTAGTGTCCAAGTGAACTTGACCAAAGATCCCTTCTTTTTTCTTTGAGAAGTATGATGGGTGGAATGAGTTGGTTAATAGAATGGACTGTGAAGAAGAAGAAGAAGAAGGTTTTACATGCATCAACTAAGAAGTAAGAACACATTTGTCCGATTATATAAAACTCATAAAAATGCAAAATAGATAACACTGAACTAAAAAAAAAGGGGAAAAAACTTGCTCTATTTTTCATAAAATTATACACAATGCTATAGTGCAAATCTAATATACATAAACAGTGTTGTTTATGAAAAACTTTTCCTCAAATTTTTTTATTCACTCTTTCCCTCTTCTCTAAACAAGGAAAAAAAATTATTATAATATGATGTGATGGGTAGATTGGGTTTGCTATATAAGAAAGAAAAAGTTTTTTTTTTTTTTTTTTTTTTGCCGAATGAAAAAGGGGGTCTTCAATGTGGGCTCATGCCATGTGATGGCAATGAGTGATACCACATGTACCACAAGGGTCTTGCTAGAGCTATCACTCGAACTGCTCCTCTTTGGGTGCTAGGACAAGGACTCCTACTATCAAGCTACACATCTATGTTTTAATATGATATATCCAAAATGAAGAATGAGATGTAGCCATGTAAGATGTGTTGTAAAGGTAATTGTGTAAAATAAAAAAAGTGACTTTTGAGTGATCTTGTTTTTATTTAACATAAACGGATGAGAATCTTCTAAATATACATTAAAAAAAAAAAAACATTTGTGTAGCCCTTTACTTGACCAATCATATAAATATTTTTTTTAAAAGAATTTTATTAGGATATTTTTTCATAACAATATTCATTACATTGCTAAAAGAGAGAGTTTTGATGTAGAAAATAGTTGGCTTTTGCACGAGTGTAATTTGAAAAATCTTTAGATAGACCACTTTGTTTATAATTACAGACATGAAAATTTTCAACACGCAAATTTGTTAATAATTACTTTGTTTATATAGCTTCAATTTTAAGCAAGCATTGAAAGTTCAAGGAAGCACTCCAATCAATCCAAGGTCACCAACGCATATCACTTTTGTCCTCTTACCACTATACTAGGACCCGTTATTGCAAAATATTGGTCTAAGTTTAATGATAAGATATTGCAAAAGGGAAAAAGAAAAGAAGCATCTCTTCCATGAAAATGCTTCTAACTTCTAAGGTTTTTAGACATAGTCACATGGAGTTGGTATCTATGAGCATACAATTTACAAGCAAAATGATTGATTTAGAGGTAGGATGCCTAGGGTATGGGGAAGCTGAGGAGGGTATCTTCATCTTAACAACATTTTGTGAGAAACTTATGTGTTATTACTTATTAGTTCAAGGGAATAGTTTTAAAAAGACTATTTATTGACTTTGCCTTGGCTGCTGTTTTAAGAGGCTGAGCTTTTGAAGGTTATAAGCTTTGATCTTTTATACTGATTGTCTAGTTGCAAGGCTGTTAAGCATTCCTTTCCAAAACAAAACTCTTTGATTTAGTATTAAAAAAAAAAACTCTGCTTTTTGTAGGACATTTCATTTTGATTAATTGATTTATTTATAAGGTTGTGTTAACAGGCACCGTAAGGTGTCCATTAAAAAATTATTTTATGTCACATCATTGTACTTTATTTTAGATTTTTGACCAATTTTATAAAGTAAAAAGCTAATAAAACTTTTTTTTTTGGGTCAAAAATCTAACATGAAGTACAATGATTTAACAAAGGGATATCTATTTATGGTGGATTGACTTTGTAACTAATAAGTGCCAGTATATTGTTTGTAGTGTCAAAACATGTAAGTTAGTTTGACTCTTGTAATTAACAAGTCTCAGTGACAAATCATAGAAGTATTGTAAATAGTCAAAAAAAGAATACATAGTAATTATCATTATTATTATTATTCTTTTGTATTTTAGCGTATATTATACTACAAGGACACGTATTGTCCTCAGAATTTTCTTATCTTTATAAGACAACTTTTACTATATATTGCAATACATACTTATGTAAGAGAGCAACAAGTAATAAGATATCATCTTTTTCAGTATTTGCTACAGTTGCCAAAGGTCTTATAGTTGAATTGACATTTCTCCATATATAAAGTGCTTGGGGGTTTAGGAGGAAAATGATTCGAGCTGTGAGATTAGCAGTATATTGTATTTATTTCTCAAAAAAAAAAAAAAAGTATTTGCTATAGTTTTCTCTTTTTCTTTGTGTTTGTGTTTGAAACTGGCAGGGAGAAGGGGGGTTGGGATTGTTTTCCAAACCAATGACACAATAGATGGGAGAATTTATCCAAAAAAGAAGAGAGAGAGAGAGAGATGGGAGAAGGGATAGGTGCCATCAGGTGAAAAGGCCATTAGCATTTCCTTTCATGTATTACCATTTAGTAGCAAAGTAGTATAGTAGTGGAGTGCTTGCGTTTGGGCCTGTTGCAGCTCTCTATTAAAGATGGGCCTGCTTGCAGGTTGTATGTAATAGTTTGATATTTGACCTGTTTTTGCCCATTCTTCTTCAAAAGAAAAAAACTCTCAAGTTTGACCCAACCCAAGTATCCCTAATACAAGCTTACTTATAAAAAATAAAAATACGATTGAGCTCAGCTCAACATTGCTCACAGGCCTAATTAAATCTCCAACGATTCCCTTCCCAATTTTTCTTGGTACATTTTTATGAGACAAAAAAAACTGAGTTTTTACCTATTTTTTATATTTCTCATAAAAATAATATCAAAATTTTCTTAAAATTGTCTATTATCAAATGTTCTAATGGGACTTGTTAAAGGACCCTTTTATTTTTTTAGAGATTGTTAAAAATTGAATATAGAGAAAATACAATATTTGAAGGGTCACAGTTTCAATTAACAATCCATAATGAACTAAATTAACAATTCATTGACAATTGTTACTAAACTAAACATAACTATTAACTACATAAGGATCACAATCTTACTATTGGTGTGGGTTTTAAATTCAATATTAACAAAGACCCTTTATATGAGAGTCATGGAATTCTTGATTTAAGAAATTGCAATTTCCCAAACCAATAGATCCTATTGAAACTCTCCAAACCAATAGATTTGACCAAGCTCGAACTGAGAGTCGATCAATCCATTCAATGTGGTAGTCAATGACAGTTGACTCTTTTGAAATTTGATAGCTTTCAGGTTGAGTGACAGGTCATTGCAAGAAACCCAATTCCAACAGATCTGCACCTTTACTCGTTGTCATTTTTTGCCGATATGAGTGTTTCTATATTAGATTCTAGTCAAATTTTGACTAAATCTGACGAAATCTTGACATATCCAACAAGATCTGCTCTCCCTATTTTAATATCGACTCCAACCTACATCCAATCACCACTCATAATAACCAAAGCCGCTCGAACCTCTATTCATTTTGAGTCCACGACGGGTTTCATTCCCCACCTGAAGTGATCGAGTTGAGTACAAACCTAACCTGAACTGACCTGTGAATAGCCCTGGTCTTCACCATCAATAAAATCAACAATGACTACGATCAATATAATAGGAATAATATTTTTCCTTTTCCTAACCATATTTATCAAAACTCTTTTCTTCTTCTTTTTTAATATATTTTTTAAATTCAATAGTTAGGGGAAAGAGAATTTGAACCCTAAATGTTTCATTTAGAAACATTAAGAAATGCTAACTAGCTGAGAAATACAAATTTTCTATCTCACTTCTTTGTATTTTACTTTATACTCCACTAATTTGGTAGAACATAAAATGAAATACAAAAAGTGACGTAGAGGAATTTTTGTGTTTTTTTGGTTGAGAAATGTAACACACAGGATTTGTATTCACCAATTGAGAAGCTATTGGCATTTGGACTCTCTACTTAAAGGGTTGGTGTGGCATTTTTCTCTAACCTTTTTCTCCCTTAACAACAATGAGACATATAAATGGGCCAAGCCCTCTTACTTAAATACCCTAAACAAGGTTGGAAAATTTTAGTTAAGTTGGTCTGAACATAGACCATACTTAAGTTCAATCATTCATCCTATAAAAAAAAAAAAAAAAAAAAATTTCAATCATTCAAGAGGCGATTGCGAATCCCATCCAGAACGTGCATAAGCATAAGAAGACAAAAAAAAAACGTGTAAAGCTCACGGTGGTCGTAACTCATAAACAGCTTTTAAATATGGTTTTCAAAGTTCTCCAACCAAATAAAAAACCACTATAAAGTTTCAATTTTCAACGTTGTGGAGGAAAATTATCTTGGTTTTTTAACCTGGTAAGAACAATCCCCATCTCCTACCTCCCTCAGTCAATGATTGTGGAGATAGTTAAAGACGGTGAACGATCCTATCCTTCCCTCAATTAGTGCTATAACATGGTTTAATTTATTCTGCCAAGAACAAAAAAAACCAGCTGTGGAGAACCTCAACAGGGACGTGCACTCAACTCACATGGATTGCATAGTGAGTGTTCGATGTTTGGTTGACAAGAAGACAAATTTTCACTAAAGTCAATCAATTGATGTAATTTCTTTTGTGCCAAAAGAAAGGTCAAAAGGCTCTGAGTTTCCAGATTGAAATTCAGTAGCTACAACCACAAATTGTCTACAAAAAGTCATGACAAGAAATTCTCTTAGGTTTTAAAATTATGGAATATGGGATTACAAGTCAAAGTTATGGGATTCTTTTTCTTATATTGGGTTTAAATTATATTTAGTGTAATTCTAAGTAATGTTATACCATTCGATATTTTTTAACTAAACGTGAATTTTGATAAACCTATCGTTGAATTATATATATAGCTTAAAATCTTAATCCCATCAAATTTAAATTTAAAATCTTTTGTTTTCCTTTTTTTATTCCCTCGTCCTCCTCACCTACCAACAATAGGCCATGTTCTCTAAGGCTCCTATTTCCAAAGTTCAATGAACACCATATATTCTTAAAAGGAAAAATCTGCAGCATCTACTTCTTCCTCACTCTTCTTCTTCTTCTTCTTCTTCTTCCATTTATTTTTCTCTCAGTTGTTTCCTCATTGCAACTTCAAGTTTGCAATTCGCACCATTTTTTTTTTCTTTCCTTCCGTTTAAGCATGCAACAACACATCTAGAGTGAAAACAGGTGAGCCCGTTCTTTCTTTTCCTTTATATTACTCACATACCATATTTTTTTTATTAGATTAATATTTTAAAATCTCAGGTAAAAAGATTAATCGAATATTAGTTACTTTTTTATTCATTAATTCATTTTTGTATGTAGTTTAAAAATTTTAAATAATAAAAAGCTTCAAATTTAAATATTATATGAATGTGATAGTTATAAGGAGATAATTGAATGGTAAATTTGTGAAAAAGCATAGTCAATTAATAAAAATTGCAACAACATAGATCAAATCTCTTTGGAAGATCCATTCATTCTTTTTTACAATCAAAAACAAAAACAAGTTTCTCAAAAAAAAAACAAAAACAAAACCAAAAACAAAAATGGAAACATTTTCCTATTATTAGACAACTAACTAAAGAAACTGAAGAAACTTAACCTTCTATTACTCTTCCCTCCTTCCTCACCGATTTCAGATCCCCCTTTTATTCTCTCTCTCTCTCTCGACATTGTAACTGTGTAACTCTTTTCTCTATCTTCCTCTTCATCAACTTTGTCAATCTGTTCTTGCCTACTTAGAAGGGAGGATAACAACACATTCTTTCATGGTGTCAAACGTGTCAGACATGGCCGCAGCCGGAGAGGGATCATCATCGAAATGGATTCTTGAAAGCATTGAGATTGATCCACTGGTGGATGTTCCTATAGAAAACAATGAGCCAGATGAGACTACCAGCACATTCAAACCTTTGAAACAAATAAAATCCTTGAAGAAAAGCACTAGTAGTGTAAGGAAAAGGAATGGTATCCAAAGTAACAACAATGTACCTAGGATGGGAAGAATGTTATCTGGGGCATCTAGAGGCCTTAAGAGCTTACGCTTCCTCGACCGGACAATGACTGGGAAAGAAGCCGACGCGTGGAGTTCCATTGAGAAGCGCTTCAATCAACATGCACCCGATGGGAGCCTCTGCAGAGACAAATTTGGAACTTGCATAGGTAAATTGAAACAAAAGACAATGTATTTGCTTTAATGGAATACAATGTGAGACTTTCAATTCTTATTTTATTTTTTTATTTTTAAATTCATTTATAGGAATGGGAGCAGAATCAAAGGACTTTGCCGGGGAATTATATGATGCCTTAGCAAGGCGCAGGCAAATATGCACAACAAATGGGATAACAAGTGAAGAGTTGAGACTGTTTTGGGAGGACATGACTAACCAAGACCTTGAATCTAGGCTTCAAATATTCTTTGACATGTAAGTAACTTTCTTTTGTCTCTTTGGCATATATCATGCATAATAATGAGGCATAAACCAGAATGAGGAATGTAGAAAATGTATTTCAGGTGTGACAAGAATGGGGATGGGAAGCTGTCTGAGGATGAGGTGAAGGAGGTGAGGAAAAAGACCTATATGAATATATTTTTTTCTATCCTCTCTGTTTTCTTCTTAAAATGTTGATGAGTCAGAATTCTGAAATTTATGTAAAAGGTTATAGTTTTGAGCGCCTCTGCAAACAAGCTAGGAAATCTTAAAAAGCAAGCCGCGATATATGCATCTTTAATCATGGAAGAGCTTGATCCTGACCATCAAGGGTATATAGAGGTAAAAGATCTTTAATTTTTGAAGCTCCTTTAGTTTCCATTCTTCTTGTTTTTTTTACCATTCCTGGTATACATGTAGAGGCAAAGCATTTCTTCTAAGTTTCTGTTCCAAACAGATGTGGCAACTAGAAACTCTACTAAGGGGAATGGTGAGCTCTGAAGATGGAGGTAACCAGAAACTTTCCAAGAGAACCCAAACTCTAACAAGAGCTATGATCCCCAAGAGATACAGAACTCCTGTTAGCAGATTCTTATCTGAAACTGGGGAACGTATACATGATAATTGGAGGAGAATATGGGTTGTCACATTGTGGTTAACCATCAACTTGGTCCTTTTTCTTTGGAAGTTCAATCAATACAAGCACCATGGGGCATTCCAAATCATGGGTTATTGTGTCTGCATTGCTAAGGGTGCAGCCGAGACTCTGAAGTTCAATATGGCTCTCATCCTTTTTCCTGTTTGTAGAAAGACTCTTACTAAGTTTAGGTCAACATTTCTCAGTAGCTTAGTTCCTTTTGACGACAATATAAATTTCCACAAGTTATATGCACTAGGAATAGCCGTTGGGACTTTTGTTCACGCTGCAGTGCACATAACTTGTGATTTTACAAGGTTGGTATCATGTCCAAAGGAAAAGTTCATGACAATTCTAGGGTCTGATTTCAATTACAAACAGCCAAGTTACATGGATTTGGTGGAAAGTACCCCAGGTGTAACCGGGATTCTAATGGTCATTATAATGGTTTTCTCCTTCACATTGGCCACACATTCATTTAGAAGAAATGTCATCAAGTTACCATGGCCTCTCAACAATTTGGCCGGGTTCAATTCCTTCTGGTACGCACATCATTTGCTGGTGCTGGCGTATATCCTCTTGGTCATACATGGCTACTTCTTGTTCCTCACAAAGGACTGGCAGAAAAAGACGGTATGTATTGATTTTCAGTAATAGAGATATCCTAGTATTTGCAACTTCTCCATTGAGCATATTCTAGTTCGATCACATATAATTCAATAAATTGTCAATAATCTATTCTATAAAATTACACAAAATAACTTCAAATTTTGGAATGACAACATACATTTCATTATCAAACAGGCATACACAGGGAACAACAAACATAGTCTTCCTGGATTTCAGCTTTAGATTTCTGATAATATATATTGCCATTGGCTTCTTGATATTTTCATAAAAATTTCCCAACTAATTATAACGCCTTCCTTGTTGCTGATTTAATACAAGTGTCACCGTGGCATCTTAATTGTGTTCCATGAATGATTTTTGCTCACTTAGTACTGCTTTTCAACATTAAGCATTGCTCTTTCCTTTATTTACTTTCAGTCTTAATTAAGTCTTCCGGAAGTCCTTGGAACTCTCACTAAAGTCTGTTTCTCACGTCATGCGTGAATACCATATTCTAAATCATTCCTGAGGACAACTAGTTTGCTATCTTAACTTCACTACAGACCATAACTTGGTGCTGAAAATATGTAGCATTTCTTTTTTATGCAGACATGGATGTATCTTGTTGTCCCTGTACTATTATATGCTAGTGAGAGAGCTTCTACACTAATTAATGAAAGCAATCATCAGGTCGACATCATTAAGGTAAGTGTTATTAACTTCATTTCAACTTATATACAAATTGAAGAAAATGAAACAAACTCATTCTATTTCTTGGACATTGCAGGCAATCATATACACGGGAAATGTTTTAGCACTATACATGAGCAAACCTCTAGGATTCAAGTATAAAAGTGGAATGTACCTTTTTGTCAAGTGTCCAGATATATCAAACTTTGAATGGTAATAAGTCAGATACAATGATAATTAAAGTAACCCATCTGCAATCTCTATACCCAACACTACTCATTTGTTGCAGGCATCCTTTCTCCATCACTTCAGCACCAGGAGATGACTACTTAAGTGTCCACATAAGGACCTTGGGAGACTGGACTACAGAGCTTAAAAACAGATTTGCACAGGTGATGTACACATTACAATTACATGCTAAGCACACGCATATTATAATGCCTAAACCACAATAGTAAGTCACTTTTTTCTGAGATCGCGTTGGAATCATAAACACGGGATTTCAATTCTTCCTTATGCCTAATGTCTTCCGGACCTTGTAAACATCCTGGAATTTTAAGGCACATATTTCAAATTCTTTTTTCCTACAACATACTGAATCAAAGAAATGCAGGTCTGTGAGGCCCAAAGTATCCAAACAAGAAGAGGAAGTCTTGTGAGAATGGAAACAAAAGCACGACCAAACTATGATATTTCACAATCAGAGTGAGCAGTATCCTAGACAAACCTGTTTCACAATTCTCAGCGTGGTATCGTAATTCAAAACTCCTCTTTTTTGTGGCAGATATCCAAGGATCCTTATCAAAGGACCATATGGAGCCCCAGCTCAGGATTACAAGAAGTATGACATCCTTTTGCTAATAGGTCTAGGAATTGGGGCCACTCCATTCATCAGTATTCTAAAAGACCTCTTAAACCATATCAAGCCAATTGACCTTGAAGATGTAAGTCAAAATGTAAACCATATATAAATTTGTTGGAGATATGTAGACATATCTGGTATTGACTTTGAAAAAGAATTTAAATGCAGGATTCAAGACAAAAAAATTCATCATGGTCAAATAAGAAGGGTCCTGAAAGAGCATATTTTTACTGGGTAACAAGGGAACAAGGCTCCTTTGACTGGTTTAAAGGTGTCATGGATGATATTGCAGAGTATGACCACAATGTGGGTTTGAAACATAGAACAACTTCACTTCAAATTTTGTGCATTTACATTAATCAATTGACTAGAACCTTTATGTGATCCTTATATGTTGCAGAATGTAATAGAAATGCACAATTACCTGACTAGTGTCTACGAAGAAGGAGATGCACGGTCTGCACTTATTGCCATGGTGCAGCAACTGCAACATGCTAAGAATGGAGTTGATGTTGTCTCTGAAAGTCGGGTATTAACTTAGTATACAAAAACTGTCATGTAATGCAGTTATAGTAAATTTTGAGTATGTTATTTAATATGTCATTACTACAGATACGAACACATTTTGCAAGACCCAACTGGAAGAAAGTTTTTTCTGACTTGGCAAGTACACACCAATCATCAGTAATAGGTAATGCCTTTTCTGATAATTTAACAACCAATTATTATGTTGATCTTAAGCTGCAAACTATCAGTTACGTGTTACTACTAGTTGATTATTAAATATGCTGGTGTTGTCGCAGGTGTGTTTTACTGTGGAAGCACTGCACTTACCAAACCACTAAAGAAGCTTTGCCAAGAATTTAGTTTAAACTCATCAACGCGCTTCCACTTCCACAAGGAGAACTTCTAGTTTAGCTATTTCACAATGGCAAAACTTTAGTAGGCACACACTTTATTTATTTATTTATTTTTCATTTATTTAAAGATGTTCCTCTTCTTGTTGTTAGTATTGTACTTTCAGAAACGTATAGGCATATGTACAAAGCAGGTAAAAAGTTTGAATTAGAATTTCTATAAAGTTCACATTTGTGCTAGATTTACCTTGCAACCATGTTTCTTAGCGTTCCTTCTGCTCTTGCTATTAGCGTTTAAACTTCTTTCATGCTAAGCTCACAAACTTGGTCCTATAGTATTATGTGGGAAATACCTTTGGTACAACACACTTGATCTTCTGTCACATTTTCAACTAAAAGTGAAGTTTTTTGAACCCCTACATTGTTTCCAACTTACCCTTGTCATTTCAATTCTTTGACGTATCTGCAATCAATATAAATAGTAATTGATGAGGAGATGCTTTACATAAATGAAAGTTCATAAGTGAATTCTAAGCTACAAACAAAACAAAACCATCCAAACAATTGAATAAGCAATGAGGAAGCATGACTTAAAAGCAAGTTGCCAAAATATTTCTCCATAAATGTCTATTTCTTTTTACTGTTTCGAAGAGATACATTCTAATTTATTCCCCATGGTTCTAGACTTCTAGGGCCTATTTGGTAAGAAATTTCTAGTAACGTTATTTGTATATTTTGGAAATACATGTAGATAAAAAAGTGTGTGAAAATACGTGTAATATTGTTTAAATACTAAATAATATTGTTTAAATAACAGTAAGAAATGAACTCCTAATAACTCATGATATAATTTAAAGATACTTGGGTTTTGTCAATATACAAAAGGCGGAAAAATAAAGCCTAGTCAAACGATCTTGGAAAGGGCCCAACAAAGAATATTTGTCAACGGTGCTAGACAATGGTGATGGTGAGGTGCAAGGTTTCCATGGAAAAAGATGTGTGGGGTTAATAGTTGGAAACCCATGGATAATGCACTAGTAAATTAAGAAAAAAGCCCATTAAACAAAGGGGAGTGAGTAGGACTTGTTCATGGTCCATAGAGAAGTCTTGAAGCCCACAAAGAGATAGAGACTCCCATATGTATACCCAACACAAGCAATGAAGAAGTATGACCTAAAAGCTAAAGTTGTTAAGCTATTTCTTCATAAATGTTTATTTCTTGTTACCACCTCAAAGAGATACATTTTGATTTTTTCCTGTCAATTAGTTCCACGCTTCTAGTAACTTATGATGTAATTAAAGATACCTGGGTTTTGTCAAGGTAGAATAATAATATACATAGAGAAATGATATGTTTATAACATTTTTACAATATTTTTACAGCAAATCTTAAGTAGCAAGTTGTTATTATTGGGACAAAAAAGTAATCTTAGTTTTAGTTTCAAAATTCAACCAATAACAACTAACCACTTGTGATTTGTTGTAAAAATATTGTAGACGTAGCATCCTCATATACATATACAAAATAGTCCACCCCCTTAGAGCATCCACATTGGTGGAGTCATAAATTTAGTAATATGACTCTATAAAAAACTACTTTATTTATTTTACTTTCTCGTTTTACAATACACCAAACATTAATGGATCTATATTTTTAGCTATCTGATTAAAATAATATAAAAAATTCATTAAAAAGCAACGTGACCACAACCAAAAGAGATTTTTTTATTAAAAAGCAATTTGAGCACAATAATTTAATAATATATATATATACACACACATATGAGCTATAATGCACAACCAAAAGTAGCTATGCACTGTAGTTGTGGAGTAAAAAAAATATAGCTTTGGCTACACTAATGTAATCACATTTTGGTATTTGGTGGTGCTAAAAATAACAATATAGCTTTTTAGCACCACCGATACTAGTGCTCTACCCTATACTCAAGCAAATAATATGCAAATACTCACCTATAGAGCATTCATATTAGTTCGTGCAAAAATTTCTATCTATTTTAGCATAAGAACCAATTTTTATTTATTTATTTACTTGACATACTTTTCAGAACACACCACATCAGATTATCTATATTACACTACATTTCATTAAAATATCAATTCTTTTTTAAAATTGTTTCACTTTCATCATATATAAAAACTATTACTCACTGAGTCACTCTCTTCTTTTATCTTCGAGATACGTAAATAAAGAATAAACAATTAAATACAAAATGAATAGTATCAGTGTAAATTTATATAATTATTGTGGCAAATTTGTAAATTTACGCAATAATACACGGATTGATGTTAGACTTTTTAAGGAAAAATTATGTAAATTTTACATCTTTTTCTATTATACATATACTGCCATGAATTCTAAAGCCTTGATTAATTGCTATGACTTGTAGGTTCATGCATTGACAGAGCAATTCATGGATACCACCCCCCCCCCCCCCCAATTTTTTTTTTTAATAAAAATAATATATATTGAAGTAGCAAATTCAATAAGAAAAATGCTAAAGTTACAAATTTTTTTACAACATTTTTACAAACTATTGAAGTAGCAAATTCTTACTGGTTTGTATCTAGTCTCACCACTTACATAACTTTTTTACTTACTAATAATCACTCATCATAATAACAATTTATAGATCTAGTATTTTCCTCCTTTTAAAGGTCATAAAAAATTTATAGATCTAAAACATAAAACAAAATATGCAAGCCCAAAAAATTAGCCTAACAACAAAAATTAATGATAGCAAAGCTAAAAAAAAATTAAGATAACAATAAACCAATTTTACAAAAAATAAACAACTTGACCCTTTAAAAGGTTTTAAACAAAATAATTTTATCCTTATAAGCAAAAGACACACTCTACACATATAAAAAAAAAAAAAATAATAATAATAAAAGAAAACCCTTCCAGGCTAAGTAGCAAAGCCAAAAGTCAAATCCACTGCACGTAGCCAACAACAAAGCTCCCCCCCAACTCTGACTCCGGGCTTTGTCCCTGGGTTCATGTTGCATTATTGCTTACACCTTTTGCCATCTTGCTTGTCATGCTCTCCCATAAATGCCACGTGATCATTCTTTTATATGGCACATCTAATAATTTCTAGGGCAAATTACAATTTATTCACCTGTGATTTGATTGAGCAAAACTCCCCCCCCCCTAACTTTAACTTCAGGCTTTGTCCCTGGGTTCATGTTGCATTATTGCTTACACTTTTTGCCGTTTTGCTTGTCATGCTCTCCCATAAACGCCACGTGATCATTCTTTTATATGGCACATCTAATAATTTCTAGGGAAAATTACAATTTATCCACCTGTGATTTGACTGAAATTTAAGTTGTCTACTTGTGGTTTGAAATTTGACACTTTACTTATATGAAGTTTGACCAAAATTTAAATTGCCTATCTGTAATTTGAAATTTCATGATAAAATATTTCCGCTGGATCCTTTTTGATCTTGTATTTTTAGGGTTTTTGTGTTTTTGGAGGAACGTTTTTAATAGAAGAATGTTATGGAACTTTAACTGAGCTAACCTTAGATGGATAAAGTGTCAAATTTCAAACTACAGGTAAGTAACTTATGTTATATATATAGGTATATACATGGATAGGTTGTAATAATGATATTTGAGTTTTGAGAATATTGTTTCATAAAGTGAAAATTCAAATTTCTGGAATTTTCTAAGTGAAAATTTAAAGTTAAGCATTTTCGATCGATTGAGCCAAAACATGGATAGGTTGTAATAATGATATTTGAGTTTTGAGAATATTGTTTCATAAAGTGAAAATTCAAATTTCTGGAATTTTCTAAGTGAAAATTTAAAGTTAAGCATTTTCGATCGGTCGAAGCTTTGGCTCGATCGATCAAAATGGTAAAGAAAAATCCTAGAGTTTCTGGATGTCTCAACCGCTACTCGATTCCTGTTCGACTGATCGAAAAGAGTACTCAATTTCTGTAGAATTTTCAGATGACTATTTAGAGAGTTTGAAGAGGTTTCAAGCCTTGTGAACGGTTTTATGAAACATTTTAACTCTCTATATGTGCCTTTTGATAAAATATAATCCTATGGGTATAAATATAGGCTTATGTTCACTTGAAAAATAACTAACTCCACAAATAGTAAGTTAGAGAGAAACACAAGAAATCCTATGGTCATTCTCCAGAATTACTATCTATAGAACCCAACATCTTGATTATATCTTGGGAACAAATTTGCGATAACTTTTTAGTAACAATAGTGTGGGGGGGGGGGGGGAATATTGTCTAAGGGAAATGATAATGTGCCTTCGAGTTATTTTTTTTCTATTTGTCTTTTGTGTTAATCTTGTTCTTCCATTATTACTTTGTATAATATCCCAACGACTTAAATTTCGGTCAAACTATAAGTGGGTAGGTTGTAATTTATCCTAATTTCTAAGATCAATAAAATCCCAAATAATCCCAGAACTTTTAGGCCTTTCATCTGACTAACCTGGTGATTTTTTAAATTATTTATTTGGGTCGGGTACCTCTTACCTTGATGAATTACTTTATTTTGTCAACTGGGCTATTTCTTTATTGCCAGGCCTTGTCATCCCCCTGAATGGGCCAAGACATTACCCAGGGCCATTGCTCCTAAAAAGTACCTTTGGCACTTTATAGTGCGTGTTGTTCCGGTAATAGCTATTGGAAAATAAAGGAGGTGGCAACCAGAGAGGAGCCTAAACTAAGGAGTTTTTTGAAATATAAAGCCCACTGGAAAACCAAGATAGGCTTCCCATAAGACTCGATATCAAGGAAGCCCAGTTTTCACGGTATGGAAATTTTTAATATCAAACGGGCGGGTGGAGATAGATTTGGATTCAGTGCAATAACTCCGACTATTTCACTTTATAATTACCCCTAGTGCGTGAAAGGGAAAAGTTTTTTTTTAAAAAGATAAAAGTTAAAATCTAATGACTGAGATTGAAAGTAAACATTTTGAGTTTTAATCTCATCCATTCAAAAAGTATTGCATGATGCAATAGCACCATATCTCAATCCAGTGAAAATAGGTGGGACAAAGGATTTATATTCAAAAATGAAATACTACTATTTATTCGAAAGGTTTTTTTGTTTGTTTGTTTGTTGAAGAAATAAATACACACAGAAGAGGGATGGGATTTTAAGTTTTAACATTGACAATCCCAAAAGTAACCTAAAAGCCTTAGAGCAATTGTATAAACTCATGTAAAGACATTATATACAAAATTTTCAAGATACCCATATTTTGAAATATAAAGACCTTAGTACTCGTAACGCACAAAAATTCTTGTATATTTTAGCATAAGAACATATTTTTTCTATTTTACATACTTATTTTTTAAAACACATCACATCACATTATTTATTTTACACTACATTTTATTAAAATATTTTTTCTCCTAATTTTTAAAATTGTTTCTTCCTTTTTTTCCGCATAAAACAACCAACATCTATTTTATTCTTTTATCCTCAGAATACATAAAGAAAGTATTAAAAAAAAAAACGCAAAATGAATAATGTATGTAAATTAACACGATTACTATAACAAATTTGTAAATTTACATAATTATACATTCACTAATATTTCATTTTAAAGCAAAAATGGGTAAATTTACACCCTTTTATATTATACACCTACTAATGTGAGTGCTCTTAGTCCCTCAAACCCTATCCATTTGTAAATTTACATAATTATACATTCATTGATATTTCATTTTAAAGCAAAAATGTGTAAATGTTGCACCCTTTTATATTATACACCTACTATTGTGAGTGCTCTTAGTCCCTCAAACCCTGTCCATTTCTCTAAACAAGGCAAGTAGTACACCTAAATTGGTTTAGAATTGACTTTTTTTCCCTTATAAACTACTATTTAGAGTTATTAAAAAATAAGGTTGAAATGTAAGTCAATTTGTTTCTGCAGGTTCAAAGATAAAAATCAAGTTCAATTAAGTAATTCATTGTTGAGATTTTCCTAAGGTATCAGGGATTCTTTGAGTCTGACTAAAACTCTTGAAAGTAACCACGTAAAGTAGTACTTAAAAATTTGAATTGTGATGTACTACTTTGTCACAGCATGCTCTTTGAGCTGAAAATTTCTACTAAAGTCTGACTGATAAATAAACACTCAAAAATTAAAAGCACCCATAATAGAAAAACTAAGAAGAAAAACAATATTTAAGGCTATAAAATACCAGTTGAGGCTTCGTCACCCCAGACTTCAATTGCTTCTTCAGAAATTTATATCAAACTCCTAAATAAATAGTTAAGAACTCCTATACTCCAATTCTCTAGTAATTGCAAGATCATCCCTATTTTTTTTCATGAGATTTTAATTAAAAAATTGCGTAAAGAATTTCCATTGTATATAAATAAGGTACTTTCTTACCCACTCCCACAAATCAACCCAGGGGTATTCGTTCATTGGTTGCAACTATAATTATCATCTACATGTCAAAGGACCAAGCAATAACATGGCATAGCAAAACGATGTATATTCATGCATAATTGGTTCTCATCCATAAAACCAAAACGGCATAGCAATAGTTTTATTATTAATCAAAGTTAGTAGGTTGTGGCTTTTTTTTTTTGCTGTTGGCAACCTAGCCGTGGAGGAGATAGAGAGAGAAACATGCAGAGAGAGAGAGAGAGAGAGAGAGAGAGAGAGAGAGAGAGAGAGAGAAGTGCAGTTGAGAGAGAAAGAGTCAGACATATAAATTTTTTTGGGTTTAGAAATAAGTAAGGAATGTATTAAATAAGAGGTAATAAATTAGATCAATTAAAATATTAGCATTAATGAAGTTTTTTTTTTTTTTTTTACCGTTTGATCTACTTAAATCTAATAGTTTAAAAAATGTGTAAAACTTTAAAGTTACATCAAATATAACTTGAACCTCTCTCTCTCTCTCTCTCTCTCTCTCTCTCAACACACACACACACACGCCTCATCACATGCATTCGGTTACACAAGAAGGAATTTTTATAAAACTAAAATTTAATATTTGAAATGGAGTAAATAAACTACTGGATTTAGTGTGTGCTAATTTTTAGGAGAAAAAAGTATCAAATGTACATGAGATATATTTAAATAGAGAATATGCTAATTTTTGGGAAAAAAAGTTTCTTTAATAAATTTTTTTTTAAATTTTGTTGAATTACAATTTTAATCATATTTTTATTTTTTAAGAATAAGGATTATCTAATTAGATTAAATGCATTTTGATATTTTTTTGAAGTTATAATTAACTTTCTGAATCCTATATATATATATATATATATATATATATTATAGATCCACTTAGAAACCAAGTGAAGCTTTTTTTTTTTTTTGAGAAATAATTACAATATACTGCTAATCTCATAGTTTTAACAATTTCCTCTCTAATGAAGCTAAAAGTAACATGTGACCAAAATGAAATTTTTAGACATTTGAAATTTTGTCGCTAGTTGTTATGCTATGGCATTCCTATAAATAGACTTATATTTACCAAAAAAACAGAAAAAAAAAAAATGTAAAAGTAATCATTATAGGAGAGTGGTACATAAAATTTCGAGCTGGCCACAGCTGGGGACAACAACCTCTGATGCCCCTACACTGTTAAAATAGAAGCAAACGAAGGAAAGAACACAACAGTTTTCATGTGGTTTGGCTATGAAAGCCTAAGTCCACCAAATCTGTCCTATATATGTTTTATTTTGCAGTGCTTTCTTTTGTTACAGATATTCCTTTATATACATGAGTATTACAGACAGGATCCCTAAAGATTTTCAATTTCTGTATATGTATATAATTGTTGTTTTTCTTGCTTTCCTTGCGAATTTGATTCTCTTTCTCCTAATTCTTTGCTGATGAAGTTGGTCACTTAATTGCATAATAATATAGGTTTAGTCTCCCTCAACAATGGGGTTGGTGAGCTTATCGTATTTTAATCTTCTTAATACTTCATCTCAGTGGATGTCCATAACAACCAACTTGCGAAGAAGGAATTCAGCTTATGATTGCCTGAGTGCTTTGGTTAACAAATTCACTGGTTGTTGGTTTGTAGAGACATATGCAGTCTGGATATATAGCATGTTTTGGAGTTTCTCTTGCATTATGTAGCAATCTATCTTGATATGTTTTGTGCGTTCATGTGATTTTGCATTAGAGAAAAGAAAATTACAAAAACTAAGAATATTGAATTATTGACCACATAGTTCAAAAACTGCATTGTTGGCATTTTATTGCTAAACCTTAAATTCTTTAGACAACGTCTTATTACTCATATCAAATAAGTATTTTATTTAGGAATTTGACAGCAATGAAATTTCTTAAGACACGTGCCTTAAATATAACCATATTAGGACTACTAAATAATTGTTGTGTATTATTTTTCACAAAAATAATGAATTTGAATGAGGCTTTTAAAATTTGTATAATCTAGATCTATTTGTAATGCTATTGTTTTTTTATGAGATACTGTACTACAATTTTTTTTAAGTTTGTTAAAGATTTTTTTTAGGGGGGCCAATTTATAATTTTTGGAGACCAAACTCTTACTATGGATGAATGCTAAGTGCTAACAAATATCAACAAGGCCTACAATATTTGCAAAACCGTTCAAGCATTATATTATAATATCAAATTGAATCAGTTTGGTGCTCATCCAAACTTAAGAGCAATCAGCAATAACCTTATTAAGTAATTAAGCATTTTTAAATGGTTCTTTATTTCAAATTCCTAGGTAAAAATAATCCCAATGGATTATGGGAAATAGTCAACTCTCCGTAGCATTGCCCTTTTCCCATGGCCCTCGTTTTGTAGACCTCATATGAGTGCGTTTTATTCCGTATAATCACAATCACAAGTTTCAAACTAGCATTAACTTAAGCCTCCAATACGGTTCTTTTTTAATTATCATTGTCCTATAGAACGGGCTTTAGATTTATAGTGTTGATTTTCATTGCCTCTAACAGTATAATCAGTATTGCATTGACTTGTCTGAAAGGTCCAAGACAAAAAAAAGCTGTTCCGGACCATGTCCACAAAGTACCATTGTTGCAATGTGGCAGCTTTAAGATGTACATGTGACAAAGCTGAAAATCAATAGAAAAAACAACACCATTTTCAAACCCAAGACGCAGGTTTTTTAATTTTATCATAATACACACATGTGATGAAAACAGGTACGTTTGTAGTAGGAGCACTGTAGGACACGAATCCGTTACTCATTAGACAATTGAGATCTTTCCCACACTAGAGCCTAGAAACATAACAGAAACCAAGACAATAAATAAAGTCACAGAAAGATTTAAGAGTATCTATAGCACCACAGAGAGATAGAAAGACAAAGAGTTGTGGAATGTTAGAAACTTAGAATTGCTTGGATGTGGTGCCCTCTTCTTTGAGATTAGTGGCTGTGATAGGGAAGAGTTCTAGAGTCTGGAGGGGTCTAGCGCAAGGTGGAGAACTTGGACCCGTTTCCATCATCATCCAATCATGGCCGTACATTTTCTCCATCTCCATCCTCTGTGGAATATCCTCCTTCCACGTGTAGTTCATCACTTGTGTTGATGCAACTCCACCTCCTCCCTATTCCAAAAAACATAATCAATAAAAGAATTCAATCACTTGTGTTTATTATTTAAAAATCTTATTTTTCTTTTTATCTCTAAAAACTTTAGAATGACCTTATGGCTATGTTAGTTTTATAAATTTGTTTTAGGAAATAACTCATTTTTTGCCATATGCCTATGATGGGCTTTGCGAAATTGTTTTGAAGATTTTATAATTCCGAAATTCAATTAATTTTTCACTAATAGCACTAGTTATATAAACTCATATCAAGTTGTTGAAGCTAAAGTATATTTTCAATTAGTGTGTTTTAATCCAAAAATTTCATACACCCCTTTGAATAAATGCTTTCACTATTTTTAAAATTTCTCTATCCCTCTCTCTCATGATTTCTTTTCTTGAAAATATTATTTAGTTTTCATTATTGAAATTGCATGCACTCATGTTTAATATAAAAGCAGGACCATGGTGTTAAAAATTACTAGAGCTTTATATGATTTTTCCCCAATTTTGTTCTTTTTTTTTTTTTTTTGGTTAATTAGTTAAATATTTCTGTAATAATTTCAGCTAAAGACTTTGATTTAAGCATAACCAATTTGTTGTATATCTCGATAGCGTATTTATCTTCTTTTTTCTTCCTTTTTTTGAAAATTTAATCTTAATTATTTTTTTGTTAAGACTACCAATTTTTTTAAGTTTCGTATCTCTATATTTTAATTTAATATAAATTTAACCATTCTTTACACTTACTTATCAACTTTAACTCGTTAAAACTAACACTCATATAGATTCATCATGTCATTGAAATAAGACTGTGCTATCTTATAGGTTTTTTAAAGTATAAAAATATTAATGATATTCATGCAAATAATCGTTCTTGCCACATATGAAGGATTTCACCAATTTCCTATATATTTTGCGTACATAATTTATTTTAACCTAAATTTTGAAGAGATGTAGATTGAAATTTTTTTGGTTATGATATTTGTTTACTGTTATATACTGTTTCCATGTCAAATAGTTATATATATATATAACCATGTGAAATATTTTTAGAAGCTTATTCTAATAAATGTTGTATATCACAAGTTTTTCAAGTGAAGGTATCTATAGATATAACTTATATTAACCAATATATGGATAAATTAAGAAACAATCACCAAGATACATGGGGCATCTAAACAAGTTTATCTTGTGCGAGTAGGGGTATTAGTCAATAAATTTAGAATTGATTGGAATGAGAAACTGAAAATAATTTGATTGATGATTATTCATTATGTTCATGTTCATGTTCTGATAACAAGAAGATGATACAAAGCTTCTTCATCACCAAGCCCCAAAACTCGGTAACTCGATTGGTACTTATGCCTATACTTAATGAAGAGAGTGCAGGTTCGATACCTTGGATGTAGTCCCTCTAAAATTTTAAAAGTAATAATATAAAAGAGGAAAAAAACAAAGCCTTATTCAACCAAAAAAAAAAAGAAAAAAAAAGAATCCCCATCCACATACAAACACACACAAAAAGAGGAAGCCACATAAAGTCCATGCGAGAGACTGTTTTTGCATGTCTTTCCACATGAAGTGCATGCAAAAGGCTGTGCTTGCATGTCTAACCTAGCTAATCATTAGTTGGATGAAGTCAGGCAGACAAACCAAGTCCATAGTCAATATTTGAAAGAAAAGTTTACCTTTTTCACTGTTTTTACTTTTCATAGGTTATTATTGTCTTGTAATTTACCGACCTCAAAACAAGACAGACAAGATGTGTAGTTAATTTAGCAACTGAAAAAAGTTATAGATGCCACAACAGTAAAGCATCTTATATTATATAATTTATATTATAATTATAATTATAATTATAATTAATAGGAAGAACAATAAACAAATATTGTATAAATATAATCAAGATTATTACCTGAGGAAGAAAGCTATTTGAAATGTCATAAGGAAATTGTGGAAGAGTAGAAGAACCAGTAGAGTAGTCGAGGTAGCCTTGAAATTGGTGGTTTTGCTGATTGAGTTGATAATAATAAAGTTGCTGTTGTTGTTGTTGCTGCTGCTGCTGTAGCTGCAATTGCCTACTGAGTTTCCTTCTGAGTTTCTGTCTGTCCCTTGCCTTGTGGTTCTGAAACCAGTAGAACACATTCTTGCCTTCAATCTTGCCATAGAAAGAGAGGTGGGTTGTGATCTTTTGTATCTGAGAAGCATTGGGAGTTCTAATCCCACTTCTGTACATCTCTTCCAAGATCATGAGTTGCTCTGGGGTTGGGCACCATCTTGAAGAGGCTGCTGGGGACATTGTTTGCTTTCTTTCTTTCTTTCTTTCTTTCTTTCTTACTTTGACTTCTAGCTATGTGTGTGTGTGTGTTTTTCTTAAGAGGGTCAAGGGGGCTTAAAAGTGATGATAAGGCATAAATAGATGGACAAAGAGAAACGTACAGTATAATAGTAAGTGAGAGACAAAAAGGAAGAAGATTTATAGAGAAAGCAGATAAAAGTTAATAAGAGGTTAAAAGCGTGGAGAAAAAGCAGTAATGTTGATTGGTCATGCTGATGTTTCCCTGTGAGGGGCATTCAATATTGTAGGTGATCAGCCATGCACACACACACACATATACACATTCACACTCAGAGAGAGGGAGAGAGAGAGAGAGAGAGAGAGAGAGAGAGAATCTGTGAATGAGGGAAAACTGAGTGAGGATGTAAAGGTCCTTGAATGATTATGTCATCATCACCTTGTTATTTACTTTCTCAACAGAATGAATAAGACACCAAAGCAGTGAGACTGATTCAGACGAAAGTCTGTTCTTGTTACCATCGGGTGCTACCAACAAGTTCAGCCAACTTGCTGTTCATGCGCGTGATCACCACGCTTCACACCCTTATCAATATCATGAGTCATGGTGCATGCTTTCATCATGCTAATGGAATGAAACCATATATAATATATATGTTTCCCTTCCCTTAGGCTGCGTTTCTTTCGATTGAAAATATTTTCCTAAAATTAATTTTCGAATATTTGGCTTGGTTGAAAATTGAAAATGGTGGTTAACTTAAAAATATTTTCAGGTTGACGGTAAATAACCTCCTCTAAAGCATAAATTAGTTTACCCACAATCGACATGACCCACCTCTCTCTCTCTCTCTCTCTCTCTCTCTCTCTCACACACACACACACACAACCAGCCAGGGCCAACCTCTCTCTTTCTCTCCCAATCTAACCAGTAGTGATTCTGTGGGGCTCACAGTGGCATCATTGTACTGGGTATGGTGGAGATCAGCATTGCTCCTCTTGTACAACCTAGTCAAAGAATGGGTTTTGGGTAATTTGCTTCAGTTGGTGTTGGGTACTACGTATAATTGTTGGGTCATGAGTTTTTGATATGATTTTGGTAATTTCCTTGTGCATGATGAATTTGGGTTATGTTAATGGTATTTTCAAGCTGTGTTTTAAAAGTTTTTCACTACCAACCAAACACATGAAAATATTTTTTAAATTTGTGAATAAACACAGTAAAATAAATTGTTTTCACTAAAAGATTTTCAATTGAAAATTTTTTACATCAACTTTTGTTACAATTCAAAGCAAATGCAACCTTAACCACTCATACATGATTGATCACTTCATCACATTATGACAAATTGTGGCAAATGTTGTGGTTGTTGAAGAATTTTTGTTTAATATCTATTCATCTTCAAAACAAAATTTGCTTGACATTAATGAAGAACCACGCATGGGTAGAATCTACCATAACATAAGATGTGAATGTTAGGGTCATATTTTCTATGTATTGGCTTATCTTTTTACAAAATGTACTTTACTTATAATTTGGTAGATTTAAGATAAGTTTAATATATCAAGAAGTATGTGCACAAACATAACAAGTAGTATCATTAAAGACATAAAGATTGAACTAAGAAACAAGTGAAGAAAATTTGAAATAGTGAACCTTGACACTACTCTCGACACTAGCAACTATTGAGACTTAATAAAGAATTCTCGACACAAACTCGATCTATCGAGATCTATAATTTTAGAATTCTCAAATTTGAATTTCGGTCCATGATGACTTCGATTGCTAAGGTTTCGTTCACTAAACCTCTAGATCATATAAAAGTTTTATTTTAAATTCATCAAAGACACAGAAACTCAATTAGAGAACTCATACACTCTATGAAAAGTTACTGCGTTTTGTACACCTTAGGGTTTTATAACCAAGTGCTTCCAGATTTTCAATTAATGTGCTTTGAAGTGAAGAACTTTGCAACCAACAATAATCAATCAGTTGCTAGGAGTTAATCACGTATTGGGATTTTTGCAAAGGAAGAAGTCTCTACAAGATCAAGTCTAATTGGGGATTAGAGCAAATTTTCAACTATAGGTTGGTAATTTAGGATAGTTTAGGATAGTGGTAAGATTCCTTATATTTGTAACCTCTTGTTCTTGATTAGTGCATTCTTGGGAATTGTGACCTGAAAATCACCCGGTGAGATTTTTGCCATGTAAGAGATTTTCATCATTCATTAACAAATCACCGTATTAACTTAATTTCTACTATACTTAGTTTATTTGGTGATTTATTGGCGCCTCCACGATTTGCATGTAATTTGATCTAATTAATCAATTTGGGAAATTAAATTAATTAATCGGGATCAATTTATTTTAACCTAACAATGAACAATCTTCAAACTATGGAAATGGTTTGTTTAATTCAAGCAAATTGAAGATTAAATTTTTGTGATAATAAGGTTGTCTTAATTGGTACCTAAAATTTCTGTATACGATAAAGACATACAAGGCAGCTCAATTACCATGTTAGTCGAAGAGAGCTCCTGTCCTTTTGTAGTTCCATGGCTTAGGTCGTCATTTATATATATTTTAAATCCCTTTAAATATTAGATAAGCTAGTTGAATGTATTAGAACTTCATTTTGTAATGTTGGCAAACCATGATCAAAACGTTTAGTCTTGTTTTAGACTTGCTCAAAGTATGTGTTTATTGTAAAGTTAGAATCGAGTGTATTGTAGGATTTACTGTGTAAATTCGCCTGGCTCGATCGATCAAAGCTCGTGCAGATTATTTTTCTACAGAATTTTCCAACTCAGCCCAAGCCCGTTTATCGTGTAGGATTTTATGTTTTGCCTTAAGTATAAAAAGAAAAACCCTAGCCACGTTTTGAGGTTGCTCTTTATGCTATGTGTGTGAATCTCTTGTGAGATCTAGAGGTGTTTGCCTTCATACACACTTAGGGTTTCCAATCTCAAGATTGATGTCGAGAGCTTGGTAATCAATTCAGTTGCTACTTCAAGAGCTTAAAGATATACAAGCGGGAGTGCTTCTACTTGCTGTGAATCCAAGAAAGAAGTAGTTCGTGAACTTGAAGCTGTCATGTGTCGTGGTAGTAAGTTTCCTATTCAAGGTAGTAATAGGATGTTAGTGGTTTAAGTTGCTATTGTGTAAACTTCAATTCTCTATAGTGGATTTGTTTTACCTTGAGGATAGTTAGGTTAAATCCTCTCCAGGTTTTTTACCGGTTTGGTTTCCTGGGTTATCATATCGTTGTGTTATTTATTTTCTGCACTTTACAATAATATGATATATTTGTGTTAACTTAGATCTGATAATTTGACTAAGTAATCACTTAACTAATTAACTAGGTTAATTTGGTTATATTTTAAGGAGTCTAAAAATGTACAGAAACTAATTCGTAAATACATACAAAGCTCAGTATATTAGTAAAATTATACTTTTTAACCACTATTGGGAGATAACATATTGAAAAAAAAAAAAAAAAAAAAAAAAAAAAAAACCTCTAGTCATTGAGGCGTTGCTTTTTTCAATAGAGAGCAGGGACAAGGACACAAGGGTACATGCACTTGGAAATAGTGACAAGTTTTTTTTTTTTATGGTCAAGCTTACGAAGTACACACAAATAAAGGAATTCTCCACATAAAGGGAAAAAAGAAGAGAAATTAACATAATATAATTGGATTTAATCCTTTACACTATAATTGTTAAATTGTTGAGTTAAATTATGTTTCAATATGGTATATTAGGGCCTCTCTCCATTCTCTAATGTGTTATCTGCCCCAACAAGAAATACATGCAGTACATCCTATTGATAGTTCAAATACCAGTATTGCAATTCCTTTCTAATCCTGTCGACATAGCTTCAAGTTCCAACCTTTCTATTCTGGATTGACTTAGATATAAAATCAAGAAAACAGTCAGATTTTTCTGCAATATTTGCAACCTCATAAATGATTCCATCGAAATAACAATTTTATTAGATGTCATTCCTGTGTTTTCAACAATTTTATTAATAATAAGTACTCCAGTTTTACATTGTACAATCTTCTATATATTACACTTGACTTGACAAATGTCTTGTCATCTTGTTTCCTATTCCCAGTTCAGCTCCCTAAATTCTTAGCTACAATAATTTGCTTTAAGCATTGAGATCCCATCTGACATTAAAACTGTTTGGCCATATATTTTGCTGACATTAGCATTAGCGATGCATTGATTAATTCCAAACTTGAAGTACGTAGGTGTGGGTTTGGCAACACATTTATAGGTAGGGGTGTCAAAGAGAAATTGATCCATTTCTCTCGCTCACTGTACACTGTAGAATGAAAGCTTTAGATAAACTGACTTACATAATTCATAAATGCATGCAGATCCAATACTTGTCTTCTGTTTGTTTTGCACTGTCAACATTCCCTAAAATCTCAACCGTCTATTTAACACCCTTATAATCAAATTGTCCCCACTTCACAAATACAGCAGTCCAATAAATAAATTCAAATCCTTTACTACCTTCCTCACAAATAAAAAAGCAAAAAACAAATAAATCAAAATTACTCCATATTTTTCCTCAGTAAAAGAATTGAATCCTTATTTCTTTTCTCGCCCAAGAAAAACAAAAGAATCAAGTACCTTATTTTGTATTTTCTCGTTTAAAAAAAGAAAAGAAAAAAGAGTTCGAATCCCTTGTTGTATTTGATGTTAATTTGCTAGAAATAGAAATGAGTGAAAAAATTGACCAAAAGTACACAAAATGTTTTTGGTAAGAGAGAATTTTATTGAAACAAAAGATATATATATATATATATATATATATATATATAAATTCCAAATAAATTCTTTGGTATAATTTGGTTTAATTTGAAGGGAGCTTATTGCCTCCTCGTAGGAGCAACCTTCATTATGTTAAAAATCCTTTAGCAAACACATATTCCAGCAAATATATGTTAAAGGGTGATTATTGTTTTTTTTCTTACAAAACATTGTGAGATGGTACTTTCCTCTTGTCATCGATTGTAACAAAGCTTATTAATTAATCTTGGACACGCATGGTCACATAATATAGTTACATTCAATTTCACCGGTGAGACATTTACAACCTGAACCATAACTACAAGTCCCTAAACCATTTTGGTGAATCTTGATTGAGTCTAATTTCATTTTAGGAAAATTTTTATGAAAAATTAAAAAAACTGTCCAAACTGTTAATTATAATTATTTTTTTATAAAAAATTATTTAAAATAATTTATTAATATATGCATTAAAGACACATCACTAAATCTTGATTTGATTTGATATTTCAATTTCTATTTTGTTGTACATACATGGTACAGACAAATGAAACAACATATATATTGAAAGAAACAAGGTTGTACACCTACATTATTAATTTTCTCTTGGTAAATAATTATGCCACAACAAAATGAAATATTCCGATAGTTGCACAAACACCAAGATCGGCATATGTCTAAGAAAGAAATCAAAAGAGTAGGACAAGGTTGAGATACACTTGATACTCTGGCAGGAAAACCAGGGCAAAAACAGTAATTCAGGAAACCATTGATGGAGATAATCGAGAAAGACTAATAAATGTGGGAGGTGAGATTAGATTACTATGCATGGTTGGAGTGAACGCTGTGTAGATATTCGTATCGAGTCTACCATACTCTAAAAGTCTAAGGATTCTATAACCTGCAGCTAACTTAACTGTCTAGTCACTTTTCAAGTACCCGTAATGAAAGTGATGGAGTAAATTTCGACGTCCACAGACAATGGACAAGATTGTCTAATCAAAAATTGATACCGCTTTAAATTTTCTTTATTTATGGTAATTTTAAGTCTTTCTTGTCTTGCATGGATCAGTGGTGATTGGACGCCTCCTCTAGTCTTGTGCAGTATTAGGTCATCTCACCAGCTCCACACTTCTCCCTTGCCCCCATCATTACTTAATCATATTGCTTTTCTGAAAATCATAAGCCTCAAGTGGGGTTGTTTGGAAGTGATAAGGTGGATGAAAAAGTTTAAAGAGGAAATAGAAGAGAGAACTGTTTTAAAATGTATTTGATTAGATGGGAGAAGAAAAATAAGTAGTAGAACGTACTTTTTCTTCTGATCTATTAAAATATTTTCTCTTTAAAATAAAGAAAAAACTAAATAAAGATCAATTTTTTCTTGATCATAAAAATGCCCAGTACATGCACTGCTTCAAGTTACCTTTATTATTATTATTTTCTCTTCAGTAACGTTGCTTTTCTTTTTTTCTTTTTCTTCTTCTGAGCAGCAACATTGCCTTTTTTTTTTTTTTAGGCCTGGGCGTGCGTGCCTTCCTTCTTCATTTTTTTTCTTTTTTTTTTTCTTCGGGGCAGTTGCCTTTTCTTTCTTTTTTTTTCCTATTCTTTTTTTCTTCTTTTGATTTTCTAGTTCTGGGCATGATTTTTATTTTTTTAACTAGACGTGATTTCTTTTTTTTGGGATATGATTTTTATTTTTTTAATAAATTTGGGTGATTGTTATTTTTTTGTGGTTATTTGTCACTTTTTTATTTTAATTAGACATCATTCTTTAACAAGGATATAAGAGTAAATTAATTCAAACTCATTTTTTCTATCTCTTCACTTTTTCACTTCCAACCAAACAAATAGGAGAGAAAATAAAATATTTTTTATCCTCCCACTTTTTTATCTTTCTATCATTTTCTATCTTCCTACTTTTCCACTCCTTCAACCAAACGGACCCTAAAGCTCGTTCAAATAGTTTACTTTTTCTTTTTATTAGATTTTCAAGTAAAAAAATAATCGATATTATGAACTATACATTAGATTGTGTTTGGTTATAGTAGGAGGGAGGGGGGAAAAAAGGAAAAGAAAAGAAAAGAAGAATAAGAAAAATGTAAGAATAAGGAAAGAGAAAAGAAAATGTTTTCTTCATGTGTTTGGAAATAGAGCAGAAAAAGAAAATAAAAAAGATAAAATATGAATTTTTCTGTTTAGTTTGTAAGAGAAAAGAGAAACATAAAGAATTTTTTTATATATAAACTATGAGAGAGAGAAAGAGAAATTTTTTATACAACATAAGCATGTAAAAGTTGAATTTGTAACACAAAATTACTACATTTCTTCATTTCTTCCTATAAGAATACTAGGCCTAGTAGGCAAAAGAATAGAAAGAATCTCTCATAAGAAACTTTTATTAATAATGACTTAAGGGTCTAGTAATAATTCATTTTATGAAAGTTTTTATGGGGAATTGAAAATGTTGTCGAACTTTTTTGATAGCTTTTTAATTCCTCATAAAACTTTTTCTAAAATAGTTTATTAACATATGTTCTAAGGAAATTGAAAAAGTTGTCAAAATTTTTAATAGCTTTTTCAATTCCTCATAAAACTTTTCCTAAAATGGTTTACTAACATATGCTCCAAGGGCATACATTAGTAAAATCCATAACTTAATAATCATCCACCTTCTTATAAAGGGTATTTATACGAAGAAATTTTCTCTTACTCCTTTTAGAAAAAGAAATAATAAAGTCCTACTACTGCTACTAGAGAAATTTTTTTAAAGGAATTAAAGGAAAAAAATTAACTAGAAAAAGGGAAACAAATAAATTCCTAATGGCTAATTCAACTAGGAAAAAAAAAACATAAAATCTAGTTCAACTATAAAAAAATAAAAAGAAAATTCTTTTTTCTAGATAAAAAAGAAAAAGAAAAGGAAAATAACAAAAATTAAACTCATATAAATGATCTACATCATTTTTGAAGCTATAGAAAGTCATATATGATGGTTGCCTTTTTAATTCCTCTTTTGTCTCCGTTTCTACCAAATTGGGCATATCATAGCCAATGGATGCAGATAGAAATTGTTTCCTTCACTTTTTTGTCCTTTTCCTTTCTCTCATATCAACCAAACGGAAAAACCCTTCTCCTTTCATTCATTTCTCTCCTCTTCCACTCATTCCAAACAAAGCCTAACAATTAATATTATATCATATACATTTGCATTTTTTTTTTTATTATCAAAATTCAGTCATGAAAGAGACATAAAAAAAATTATAATTTTTCTTTTCAAATTGTTAAGATGATAAATTTCTATTTATGCAACTTCACTTTTTTTTTTTTCCTTTTTTTTTTTTTTTTGTTGTTAAGAGCTGTTGAGGGCCATTTGTGGAAGCCCAGTGGAAAGAAAGGCCCAATGATGAAGGCCACAAGGAATTGACTGTGTAAATAGTAAAAAAGACCATTAAGCCCAAGCGGCAGGAATAATGGGCCACTAGCCCAACAATGTATACATGGGCGTTGAAAAGGCAAACGGGCTCAAAGAAGCCAGGAAAGAAAGAAATAGCATCCCATGGGTAGAGTATGAGTTAGAAAAGAGAGAAAGGGTCGCTGCAGGCCCAAGGTAGTGTAAACTAAGAGAGTAAGGGATTTATGGCAGGCTCATAAAACCCAAAGATAAGGATAAGGTTATTGGGCCGGGAAAGCCCAATGAAGTTAGTAACAAAGCCCATGGGAGTGTGGAATTAGCAAACAGGCCGAGGAAGCCCAAAAGAATTAGCAAACGGGCCGTGGATGCCCAAAAGAAGAAAACAAAGGGACATAGGAGCCCATGAGTAAAAAGAAACAAAACAGTGTCTATGATAGGCCACTAAGAAAAGGAATAAAACGGCCAGCCCAAAAAAGGGGCCCAGCAGGATTGAGTCATTACGGCAGGAATTACAAGCCAACGCGGCAGGCAGCAAAGAAAACCAAAGGTGGGCCAAAGAAATATAAAGCCCATCATCATACGAAGCCCAGCTTCTGATTGGAGCGAAGGACCAAAAGAAAGCCCGCATGAAAGGCCAGGAAACGCAGACGGAGAGTCTCCAGGTTACGGCAGACACATGAGCAGCAGGCAGACTCTTGGACAAATTTGAAAGGGAAGCACGCGCAAGCCCCAGGCGCTACTAGCCTGTACCCAGCCAATATAGGACATGGTGGGGCCATGGGCCAGAGGTAAGAGGTAAAGGGGGGTGTGGTTTGGTGGTGGGGAGAGGGGAAAAGATCTATTTTCGGCCCCTGCTCAAGCCTCTTTTGGGAGGTACGTCCTGCTGGGATGATAGACCACCCAAAAGAGGCAATTTGAGAGGGAACCGTTGAGTGCATGCTCTGAGTGTGAGGAGAGAGGGGATTAACGTCGTGGCAGGAAAGGCCACGACGCACAGAGGGACAAAAACGAGTCCGCCTCTGTCTGGCAGGGGTTGTGTGTCACACAGTATGGTCGGCAGGTACACCCAGACCAAACAAAGGTGGTTAAGGGGCAAGACGGTAAAACACTAGCCACGGCAGGCACTATAAAGAGGCCCTTGCCGTGCCCTGTAGAAGAGGTCGAAAAACAGAGGATATATCTCACAACGCGAAAAGAAAAACAGAACAAAAGGAAAAAGAAAAAAAGATAAGAACGAAAACAGAGAGAAAAGAAAAGAAAACTAAGAAAGAAAGAAGAGAGTTAGTTCAAAGAGCAGGCACTAATAGATCGGCTTTCCTCTCTCCCCCTTCAAAACCTTACATTTCTCCAAAAAACGCAAACAAGAACTTTCCCATGGAGACAATAACCATTCAGGGCCGACTCCCTCAAAGCCACTAATTCCCATGACAGGATTCTTCCTGGGGGATTATTTGCATTGAGAAGAGGCGTTCTCCCCTCTTTGGTTTTGTTGCGGCAGACAAAGCTTATAACTTAATTTTTTTGTCTATTCAAATTAATCAGTATTATGCTCTTTATTTTCCTTAGTAATTGATATCATTATGACTGTAATCCTGTTTTACTAACCGGAAATACATAGCACTCTGTTTTAGTCATTATTATATCTGCCTGCCATAACTTGTCTGCAACAGTCTAGCCTGTCATAGCTTGCCTGCTACGATTCTGCTTGCCGTAAACTTGCTCCTAGCAGGCGTAGCATAAGTTTGTGCACAAACCGGCCCAAGTTGAGTTACAATTGGACCGGCCCCAGCTTCCTTACTCAGAAACACTAAGGCCTATCATTGCAGGAGGCAGCCCAGCCCATTACCGCAGGAGGCAGCCCAATCCTACCAGAAAAGGCCCCCACATTAAATTGGCGACTCCACTGGGGAGCTGGGAAGCAGACAGGGGTGAAGGAAAAGAAAACAGCACCCCTCGCAAACAATGCCACCCAAGTCTAGGACGACACGAAATATGAGTGCCGTGCCCTCACAAGCAGAATCTAGGCCAACGACGCCTCATCAAGAACAACTTAACCAGACGGAAGGTGCCAACAGAACGGGGGCTGATCCTCAGCCTCAAGCAAGAGTCCCCGTAGACAATGTCAACACCTTCGTCGAAGTGTTGCAATCATTGTAGCACTCGCAGCAACAAATGATGGAAGAGATCCGCCAACTAAAGGCGGACAAAACAAAAGAAAAAGGCAGCCAGCATGACCCAGATCATGCGGCAGACGGAGTAGAGACACTGGCAGGAGGTGCCCCACGGAGCGCAGGACAGCGTTTCATTACCATGGCTGAGGTAGCGGCTCTCTTGGAGCAAGAGAGAGCCAGAACACCAAAGGAGAGATTTTACTCAAGGAGACCTCCCTACCCTCTAAAAGTGCTCAGCAAGCCATACCCCGAGAGGTATGAACCAAGGGCCTTTGCCCAGTACGATGGCAGGAAGGGAAGTGCAGTAGAGCACGTGAGCAAATTCATTGACACCCTTGGCCCTTATGCGGCAGATGAAGACTTATGCCTTCGGGAGTTTTCAAAGTCACTATGCGACCGAGCATACACCTGGTACATCGGTTTAAAGCCAGGATCAATCCCAACTTGGGATGACATGGTGGACGTATTTTGCACTAAATACTTTCACGGAGAAGAAACAGTGACGCTTGCAACTCTGCAGGCAACAAAGCAAAGAAACGGAGAAGATCTAATGGAGTACATCAAACGGTTCAGGGACATAGCACTTGATTGCTATGATCACTGCGAGGAGAGGACGTTGGTAGAAATGTGCATGACCAATATGATTCGGGAGTTCAGAGCTGTCTTGGAAAATCTGGAGATTTCCCAATTTGCGCAGCTATTACAGAAAGCAAGAAAGATGGCTCAGTCCGTGAAACCCAGTTCAGACAAGCGGAACGCACCGCAGGCTATGGCCGTGTCTACTGGAAACCAGAGAAGGAGAACAGAGGGGAGGGAGTATGATACACCTCCACCCCTGCCATGCACTCCTAAGGAGCTGGAGGTGCTACTTGACAAGTGGATAGCAGATGAGATCTTTAAACCCAACCAGGTTTCTAGAGAGCCAACGGAAGAAGAAAGGAGAGATCCTCGCTTCTGCCGCTTGCACAATTATGTACAGCACCCCACTGCAGAATGTTGGGCGCTCCGCAGGCTAGTGCACCGCAGGATCAAAGAAGGCACATTAGAGCTGACCCAATAGGAAGTTCAAAGAAACCCACTCCCAAACCACAAGGGAAAGGGTGTGGCAGCCGTAGTAATATGTGCGGACCCAGGAGAAGATAAGGAAGAGAACTTGGCCTTGCCTGCCGCGGCAATTACTACCCTTCAGCAGAGTGCCAAGTTCAAAAATCTATTCGACCAGTTAGGGTTTACGGCAAAAGAAAGAAAAATAGCTACAGAGGCCTTGGTAAGCATCGCCTCCGGCGCAGGGGTGGAATGCCTGTCAGCGGAGATATCAGAAGACAGGGCCCTCCTGCAGGAATCAACAGAGATCACATTTAGCAGTGAAGATATGGAAGTAGGGCACCCAGATCATCGAAGGCCTCTCTACTTAGCAGCATCTATAAATCAAATCCCCATCAAGAGGGCCCTGGTGGATACAGGTGCTTCCGTAAATCTCATCCCATTAAGCACCTTACAAGCCAGAGGAATTTCAGAAAGAAAGATCCAAGGATGCCCGATGGAAGTAACAGGATTCGGTGGGAGAGGTGAATACACCGCAGGCCACATTCAGTTATGGTTGAAAGTAGGTCCTATAGCCTCTCTAGCTCGCTTCCACGTAGTCAGAACGGAAGTATCTTACCATGTACTTTTGGGGAGGCCTTGGTTACACAAACATCGACTAGTCCCGTCCACATACCACCAATGTATGAAGGGAAGATTGAATGGAAAGATGATACGCGTAGCAGCAAACCCTTCGCCATTCGAGCAGGCAGAAGCCCACTTGGTAGAAACCATGTTTTATGATCAATGGGCTCCATCTGGAGAAAACGTGGTTGCAAAACCACAAGGCACCTTTGTGCCTAGGTGGAAAGATGTTCAAGATGACCCAAAACCTGACTTAAGAGAGCTACTGGCACGAAAGAAGAAAAGAAAAGAAGCGCCTGCCGCAGAATTGGATGAAGTACCTCGGTGCGTCAGGATCCGAGGCCTTGATGGCAAGATTATCTACAAATTATGAAGGTGCGTGGGACCCACGGGTGAAATGCAAGTGGGTCCCGCCCAAAAGGGGCAACACAAGAGTTTGGCATGTTGCGTTGTTGAAAAAGGTTTGGAAAAAGAAGAAGGGAAGGACGAGGCAGTTACGACAGAAAGGGACATCCAGGTTATGGCAGAGGAAGAGTTGGAAGAGGTTGACTTGGGGTCTGATTCGCAAGAACCAAGGCCCATCTCAATCAGTGCAAGCCTAATGGAAACGGAGAAGTCAGAACTCATATTACTGCTGAAAGAATTCAAAGACGTCTTTGCTTGGGATTACAATGAAATGCCAGGGCTCGATCCCAGGCTTGTCGCACATACGTTGAATGTGGACCTAGAGGCCAGGCCGGTGGCCCAGCCTGCCAGGATATTCCACACAGAAATAGAAGGGCAAATAGTCAAAGAAGTACAGAAGTTACTAGCCGCAGGATTCATCAAGCCTATCCAGCATCCCCGCTGGCTATCCAATATAGTACCTATGAAAAAGAAGAATGGGCAGATAAGATGCTGTGTGGATTTCAGGAATCTTAACAAAGCTTGTCCCAAGGACGAATTTCCATTGCCAAACATGGATTTGCTGATAGATTCTGCAGCAGGAAACGCCATGTTCTTATTCATGGATGGTTTCAGTGGATATAATCAGATCAAGATGGCGCCAAAAGATGCAGAGAAAACTGCCTTCAGGACACCCATGGGCAACTTCTATTATACTGTGATGCCCTTCGGGCTAAAAAACGCAGGTGCGATCTACCAGCGGGCAATGACGGCCATATTTCATGATATGATGCACAAGGAGCTGGAAGACTATGTGAATGACATAGTGGTCAAGTCAAGAAAAAGGGAAGAACACTTTCGGGTGTTGAAAAGAGTATTCGAAAGATGCAGAGCTTTTAAGTTAAGAATGAATCCCCTCAAGTGCGCATTCGGAGTATCCTCTGGGAAATTTTTGGGTTTCCTGGTTCACAGCAGAGGCGTGGATGTGGATCCAGCCAAGGCCACAGCCATAGCAACCATGAGACCTCCTGCCACAGTAAAAGAACTAAAAAGCTTCTTAGGAAAAGTTTCATATATTCGGAGGTTCATCCCTGGCTTAGCATTAATTACCTCTGCTTTTACCAAGTTGCTCAAGAAAGGGCAAAGTTTTGAATGGGGGGAAGTGCAGCAGACGGCTTTCAAAAGACTGCAGCAGATAATGATGAACCTGCCCACGGTGCAGGCTCCTATTCACAAAAGACCGCTGTTACTCTATCTGGCCACCAACTCATACGCCATTGGCGCGCTAATCGCTCAGGAAGACGGATGTGGTACTGAGCAGCCAATATACTACATCAGTCGTGCCTTAAAAGACGCCGAAACTCGTTACCCAAGGGCAGAGAGAGCGTGCCTAGCCATTGTTTACGCTTCGCAGAGGTTGCGTCACTATTTCTTGGCATACGAAGTATGGCTGATGACTAAGTCACATGCCATTAAAGCTCTGCTACAACAGCCGATTCTCTCCGGCAGGATATCCCAGTGGTTGCTGCAATTGTCACAATACGACTTGAGAATGGGGATGCCTAAAGCAGTGAAAAGTCAGGCTATAACGGATTTATTAGCGTAGTTTCCAGGAGAGGAAGAATTCCCACTAGACGATGAAGTTCCAGGGGAAGTCGCTATAGCAGAGGAAGTCAGGGAACAGTGGGTAATGAAATTCGATGGGTCTTCTACTACCCATTCCGGAGGGGTAGGAGTAGTTCAGTATCATGAAGAAGACAAGGCAGTGGCACTATCGTTTAAGTTAGAATTCCCCTGTTCAAACAACACGGCGGAGTACGAGGCCGACCTGACTGGGCTTGCCACAGCGCTCGAAATGGGAGTCAAACACTTGAAAGTGCTGGGAGATTCGAACTTGTTCGTCTGCCAGGCCAAAGGAAGTTTTTCCTTAAAAGAACCCAGCCTAGCTCCATACAGAGCAATGGCCCAGAGGATGGAAGAGAAATTCTCAACCTTTGAGATAGAACATGCTCCGAGAAATGAAAATCGGTTTACAGACGCGTTAGCCGCACTGGGTTCGCAAATAATCTTTGAAGGGAGTAACACCAACGTAGAAGTCAGTAAAAGGAAGGAATCGATCATTGAAGTATTAAAGGAAAAGTTCCAGGAAGAACAGGACGAAGGGGATTGGCGAATCCCCATAAAGGAGACCTTGGTAAAGGGGGACAACGCAGCAGAATTGAAGGTGTTAAAAGACTATGCTTTGGTAAAAGAAGAGCTGTACCGCAGGATGCCAGGTGGGGTTTTATCCCGATGCGTGGGCCTGGAGGAAGCCCATAGAAAATTGAAGGAAATACATGACAAGACCTGTGGGTCCTGTGAGGAAGTCAGTCTTTACCGCAGACTCCAGAGAGCAGGCTTCTATTGGCCAAACATGGGTAAGGACGCAGATCAAGTACAAACCCAATGTGGGACCTACCAGCTTGCGGCAGACAGGAAGGAGAGTTATGCTATGTTCGTCAGCGAGGACTGGAGGACTCCCTTTATGCAGTACCTGGTGGAAGGTGTCCTGCCACAAAGACACAGCGAGAGGTACAAACTTAAGAGGTTGGCAACACGTTACTTCTTACACAACACAGTCCTTTTTAAAAGAGGATATGATGGAGACCCTTTGAGGTGTTTGGGTCCTGAGCAGGCTAAAGAGATGATAAAAGAAGTACATGCTGGGGAATGTGGTGAACACCAGGGGAAGAAAAAGCTTTACAGATGCCTACTGCAGATGGGCTACTACTGGCCAACCATGAAGAAAGACGCGGCAGAATTTGTAAAGAGGTGTCACAGTTGTCAGGTACAAGCCAATCTAATCCATACCCATCCACAAAGCTTGCACAACATGGTCACCCCATGGCCCTTTCACACCTAGGGGCTAGATTTGGCAGGGCCAGTCAACCCACCATCACGTGGGTACATATGGATATTAGTAGCTACAGAATATTTTACCAAGTGGGCGGAGGCGATACCACTCCGCAAGGCCACAGGCGGAGCAGTGGCAAACTTCATCAAAGAAAATATAATTGTGAGGTTTGGAGTGCCCCACAAGATCATCAGCGACAACGGCACACCGTTTGTCAACAGCGATGTAAGAAGAATGCTTGAGTTCTACCAAGTCAAGCACCACAGATCATCACCCTACTATCCTCAAGGGAACGGGCAGGCGGAGGCGACAAACAAAATTCTCATAAAAATCATTAGCAAAATGAGCCAAGAGTATGCGGGAGGATGGACAATGCACCTGCCAGATGCTCTCTGGGCATACCGAAAATCACCAAAGTCAGCCACGGGCTTTTCACCCTTCTCCTTAGTCTACGGAACTGAAGTAGTGAGTCCAGCAGAAATGATGACACCGTCCCTAAGGGTTATGCAGATGCAGGAAAAGGAAAAAGAGGAAGGAGTCTTCGTAGCAGAAAGGCTTGAGAACCTGGAAGAACTTGATGAAAAGAGGGAAGAAGCCCAGGAGCGCAGCCGCAGATACAGGCAGAAGATGACTGAAGCCTACGGTAGGATGACCAAGGAGCGAGTGTTTGCGGAAGGACAACTAGTGCTAAAAGTGGCAGATTATGTCAGGCGAGGTCTGGCAGGACCATCTAAGTTTACACTAAAATGGGAAGGACCCCTTGTGATAAGAGAAGCGCATCAAAGTGGGTATTATCGCCTGACTCAAATAGATGGCAGGGACTTGATGGACCCCATCAATGGAAAATTGCTGAAGCGTTATTTTGCTTAGGAAGGAAAATTATGTGGTTGACCACCCTTCCTCAACTATCTGTTTATGTCTTCCTTTTTCTTTTTGATTTTTTCCTTTTATTCCTCCAAGTGATTATGTCACAAGAAAAGTTGTAACGTGCTTTCATGAGTGTGCAATGAAAAGGTACGAAATATTAGCATCATGTTATAGCAGTAGTAAAAAGAAAAGAGGAAATAGCAAAGTGTAGCATCATTACAAACTCAAAGCGTGGCAAACACAAGCCAAGCAATTACGGCTGGAAATATAAAAGTGTTCTGTATGACATAAACAGAGAAACAAAGAAAAGGAAAGGAAACGGTGCTATCATCAGTGAAGTCCAGAAATGAGACTCTGATCCCCAAAGCGACTAGGTCCACTAATGCCGGAAAGAAGATGCTCATGGCGACCCTCCAAATCAGCCACCTCCTTCTTCAAAAGCTCAATGCGGACATCTATGGCCTCAATGGCTGGACGGACTTTCCTCATAAAAAAGGCTCGGGCAATCTCACGTAGATGCTCAAGAATAAACTCCACAGCAAAACCTACGCTGATAAGCTCCTGCACCGTGGCCCTCCACTACAGAATTCTCTCGGCAGAAACAGTGTCGATGAAATTATGCTTAATATCGTTCAGCATACATCCCAACATTTTCAAGAAATGCTCCCTGGCAGAACGGCCCAGACGAAAGCCCTGCATAAAGTTGCCGTGACTGCTGTAGATCATCATTAAGTGAGAAACACAGTCCTCAGGGACTCGAAAGCCATTAAAGTCCACATAGGGAGGACCGGAAGCCCAAAACTCTGCCGGACCAAGGTCATTAACTTCCGGCTGATCAAAACGAACGAAGAAAGATGCAGCATCATCTGGAATGGCAACATAACTACTACTACCCGCCTCAAACTGAGAAGGAATAGTAGGAAGCGGACCTGCAATGAAGGGGGAGTGGAACACAAGGGAACATAAAAAAAAAAAAAAGGAAGAAGAAAAAAGGGATGAAGTAAAAAAGAAAAGGAAAGAGTGCCAAAAAAAAAAATTACCAGGAATGGGGGCTACGGGTGTAGCAGGAAGGGGAATTACAGGCACAGAAGGAATAGGGGCAGTAGGTACGGCTGAAACAGGTACTGAAGGTGCTGCAGGAGCAGGCGCTACAGGGGAGGCAGGAGCAGTCATCCCCTCACCTACTGCAATCTCTGGTCCTTTAGAAGTTTCTGCAAGCGGAGAGATGAGTATGCAAACGAAGCGCAAAATACAAAAAAAAAAGGAGGATGAAGAGGAAGGGAGATACATACCCATCAAGTCAGGTCCAGACGAAGCACTACCCTCTTCATCAGAGTCAGAAATAGTCCTCTTCAACACAGGTACATCATCAGGATCCTCAAAAATGTCAGCAGACCCTTCTGAAGATAAGTCCAGATCAGGGCCATGGGTGGCAGAACCAGGGATGGAAGAAGGAGTAACAACAAGCGAAGCACTACCCTTTGCAGCCTAGGAAATATCTGCAAAAGGGTCACTGGACGAAATCACTAGCGGCAGAATGGGAGGAGTAATCTTGGTCTGAACAACGGCGGAAGGAGTGGCGCCCTCTGAAGGAGCAAATCTCTCAACAGGCAAGGGTGTAGTCTCACCAACCCCTTCAACATGAGTACCCTCTCTAGGTATCGGCTAGGCAGAAGGGGTGGGAGTTTTGGCAGGAGCCTTGTGTGCAGCAGGAGGGGCAGGCGTCGATAATACCACCTCGGCCCCATCAAAGAAGCCTTCCATAGGCACACCTATGGAGGCAGAAATCTCCTCGGCAGTAGGATGATATACGAACAAAGGTTCAGGTTCCTCCTAAAGAAGAAACTTTTTGTTAAAAAAAAATTGTGTGTGAAGGAAAGGGGGGGGGGGCAAAGGACCCATGGCAGATGCGTGCAAAAAGAAAAAAAGGGAGAGAGAAGTGAAGAAAAGGGACTCACCTCAGGCTCAGGATCATCAAGAAAAATGGGGCGAGCAGCTGATGAATCTTCCTTGTACTTAGACTAAAAGGAAAAAGATAGAAAAAGGTTGGCGAGTTGGCCGCAAGATAATTAAGAAATCTCATTAGAAAAGAAAATAAAAAGAGGAAAAAGGACTTACTCTCCGTTCAGTGGCAGATACGGGGTGAGGAGTGTTTTTCCTTTTGCTACCATGAGTCCTGACAGCCGGCGGAGCACCTGCAGGAGGCAGTGGTGTGGCTGGCTTGGTTTTGCTAGTAGACTTGAACTTGGCAGCAGACCTGGGTTTGGCAGGCGCCTTTCCACTCGGACCAGGAAGGTTAATCACTTTAACTTTTTTCTCCTAACCAGGGGGATAGTCACCGGCATGCCAAAACCACCCTCTCTTCTCTGCGTCCCACTCAAAAATGGCTGACCGGCTTTGTTTCCTAGCATTCGCCAGAACAGACCTAGAAGGAAGCAGCAGGCGAGGGTTAGCCGATGCAACTGTACTTAACCCTTCAGGAGGAATGAGAGAAAAGCCACGGCTTCCAGCTAACTCGGCAACAAACGAATCCATCACTACATGCCAATAGCCGTGCATGGGAAAGGTACAAACACCCTCCCTTAATGAACCAGGAACTGTGACGGCATCGAAGCGCTTCCTCCAAAAATCAAAGGCAGTAGGCCGCAAGAAAGGATGGACCGAAGTAGAAGCTCTCATCAGGGAAGAAAGGTCATCAGGAATGTCTTGATCCAGCCCAAACTGCCTTCTCACCCGGTTGGTAGGATAGTGGACAAACCTAATACCTTCATCCGCTAAGTAAGGCAACCAGCCGGCATTGGTAGCGGCGAGATAAGTGATCCCAACCTCATCAAAGCCTACCAATAGAGTGGTAGTCCCAATAGCATCAACAAACGGACCTATGGCAGAGTCCGCACAAGTATAACCAGCGCCCAAATTTCTATATGCTCGCCAAGAAAAACCCATGCCTTCATCGAAAGATTTAACTACAGAATGGCCTATCGGCTTCAAACCACACCAACGAAAAGCAAGTGGAAAGTCAGATTCAAACCTGCCATAGAAGTCGGTGATCTCCCTTGGGCAACTCTGGTACTTCTCCTTGGCAAACCGGGCAAGTCTACACTTCGCCAAATATTGAGCACAACGCTCAAACATCCACTGCTGAAGTATGGTAGAATGAACAGAAGAGGTGACAATATGGCAGGACCCAGCTTGCTGCTCATCGTTATGGAGAATGTCCAGCTGAACGTATAAATGCCCTAGAAACATGGGAGCTAGCGGCAGGCTCACCCCCACAGATATTTTAATAGCCAAACGAAAATATAAAGGTTTTATGGCATAATGAGGGTGAGACCCAAAAACAAACTTACTAAGCCAAAAAGCAATAAAAGCCGCACGGCGGGCGGTAGCAGAAAACTTGGAAGAGGAACTCACCCAGTAGGATAACTTGGCGTTTCCAACCATCCTTGCCCTCAGTTCAACTTCGATGGCCTCCTCCTCAGGAGAAAGCTCTAAAGCGGCAGGATCAGTATCGCCGAGAATGGGCAAGAGCAACTGGTCGGTCCCATCTTCAAGAGTTACAGTGAGTTCGCCGCATGAGAAGAAAAAGGTGTGAGTGGTAGTGCACCACCGGCGGACCAAGTGGCGGAGGTTATAGAGGTCACGAAAATTTGACAAACACCGAGAAGAGACCACGGCCTTCAGAACGCCGGTCCGTTGCAATAAACCCATAAAGCCTGTGTCGGAAAGCTCACTATCAACCTACTCCTTCCAACCCAGGGATGCGCCGGACCCAAATTCAAAGTGAAGGGGTACTGGGAGTGAAACACCTTGGCGAATGGACAAATCGGGGATTGAAAAGGCCAACGGAGCCCAGGAAACGTCGGGGTCTCACCGGATAAGGGTAATCAGCACACGGCCTGGCGGCGGCGGTACATATTCGCCGGGAACTTTTGGGAAGTGAGCGCTGGTTTCATACCACGGGTCGATTAAGGGAGCGCACTCGCCGTCAGGGTTGCGCTCCGCCTCCTCCTCAATAGACCGCTCCGAATCGAAATGATCCACCTCCTCAGAAACAATAGGGGGGTCGAAGGCTACCGCCTTCCCCTTGCGACGGGAAGAACTAGGACTTTTCGCTGGAGACATGATGGGAAAGTTTAACCAGAAAGAATGGGTATGGTCGACTTGAAGGAAGAAGGAGATGTGAAGAGCGTGCGTTTTGGGAGAGAAAAGGATTTGTGTTTAAAACGCAGAAGGATTTCTTTTTTAAATACCCACATTAATGTTCGCACGAAAAGAGGTGAAGGATCAGCCATCAGAAGGGAATAAAGTTAATGAAGCGGCGGCTCTGTTTTGAAAATAACTGCCAAAATGGGAAATTCGAAGAGACAACCTTGTTCGCAGCAGGAAGGAGGATATATGTATGAATAAGAAGGGGTCCACAGCTTAAAAAGAAAAAAAAAAAAAAAAAGACCGCGAAAAAGGAGAAGAAGAGAGAAGATGAGAAAGGGGCAGAAGCGTCCTTTCATTCACATATGAATTGCAGAAACATTTCATATGTTCAGGGGGCTAAATGTTGAGGGCCATTTGTGGAAGCCCAGTGGAAAGAAAGGCCCAATGATGAAGGCCATAAGGAATTGACTGTGTAAATAGTAAAAAAGA
This sequence comes from Quercus wislizeni, assembly GCA_023055345.1. Classification (NCBI taxonomy): domain Eukaryota; kingdom Viridiplantae; phylum Streptophyta; class Magnoliopsida; order Fagales; family Fagaceae; genus Quercus; species Quercus wislizeni. The sequence continues at coordinate 31,651,480 of JALGQJ010000004.1, forward strand.
CAATTAAGCCCAAGCGGCAGGAATAATGGGCCATTAGCCCAACAATGTATACATAGGCCTTGAAAAGGCAAACGGGCTCAAAGAAGCCAGGAAAGAAAGAAATAGCATCCCATGGGCAGAGTATGAGTTAGAAAAGAGAGAAATGGTCGCTGCAGGCCCAAGGTAGTGTAAACTAAGAGAGTAAGGGATTTATGGCAGGCTCATAAAACCCAAAGATAAGGATAAGGTTATTGGGCCGGGGAAGGCCAATGAAGTTAGTAATAAAGCCCATGGGAGTGTGGAATTAGCAAACAGGTTGAGGAAGCCCAAAAGAATTAGCAAACGGGTCGTGGATGCCCAAAAGAAGAAAACAAAGGGACATAGGAGCCCATGAGTAAAAAGAAACAAAACAGTGTCTATGATAGGCCACTGAGAAAAGGAATAAAACGGCCGGCCCAAAAAAGGAGCCCAGCAGGATTGAGTCATTACGGCAGGAATTACAAGCCAACGCGGCAGGCAGCAAAGAAAACCAAAGGTGGGCCAAAGAAATATAAAGTCCATCATCATACGAAGCCCAGCTTCTGATTGGAGCGAAGGACCAAAAGAAAGCCCGCATGAAAGGCCAGGAAACGCAGACGGAGAGTCTCCAGGTTACGGCAGACACATGAACAGCAGGCAGACTCTTGGACAAATTTGAAAGGGAAGCACGCGCAAGGCCCAGGCGCCACAAGCCTGTACCCAGCCAATATAGGACATGGTGGGGCCATGGGCCAGAGGTAAGAGGTAAAGGGGGGTGTGGTTTGGTGGTGGGGAGAGGGGAAAAGATCTATTTTCGGCCCCTGCTCAAGCCTCTTTTGGGAGGTACGTCCTGCTGGGATGATAGACCACCCAAAAGAGGCAATTTGAGAGGGAACCGTTGAGTGCATGCTCTGAGTGTGAGGAGAGAGGGGATTAACGTCGTGGCAGGAAAGGCCACGACGCACAGAGGGACAAAAACGAGTCCGCCTCTGTCTGGCAGGGGTTGTGTGTCACACAGTATGGTCGGCAGGTACACCCAGACCAAACAAAGGTGGTTAAGGGGCAAGACGGTAAAACACTAGCCACGGCAGGCACTATAAAGAGGCCCTTGCCGTGCCCTGTAGAAGAGGTTGAAAAACAGAGGATATATCTCACAACGCGAAAAGAAAAACAGAGCAAAAGGAAAAAGAAAAAAAGATAAGAACGAAAACAGAGAGAAAAGAAAAGAAAACTAAGAAAGAAAGAAGAGAGTTAGTTCAAAGAGCATGCACCAATAGATCGGCTTCCCTCTCTCCCCCTTCAAAACCTTACATTTCTCCAAAAAACGCAAACAAGAACTTTCCCATAGAGACAATAACCATTCAGGGCCGACTCCCTCAAAGCCACTAATTCCCATGACAGGATTCTTCCTGAGGGATTATTTGAATTGAGAAGAGGCGTTCTCCCCTCTTTGGTTTTGTTGCGACAGACAAAGCTTATAACTTAATTTTTTTGTCTATTCAAATTAATCAGTATTATGCTCTTTATTTTCCTTAGTAATTGATATCATTATGACTGTAATCCTGTTTTACTAACCGGAAATACATAGCACTCTGTTTTAGTCATTATTATATCTGCTTGCTATAACTTGTCTGCAACAGTCTAGCCTGTCATAGCTTGCCTGCTACGATTCTGCTTGCCGTAAACTTGCTCCTAGCAGGCGTGGCATAAGTTTGTGCACAAATCGGCTCAAGTTGAGTTATAATTGGACCGGCCCCAGCTTCCTTACTCAGAAACGCTAGGGCCCATCATTGCAGGAGGCAGCCCCGCCCATTACCGCAGGAGGCAACCCAATCCTACCAGAAAAGGCCCCCATAAGAGCAATAATAAAATTTTACTGAGAGAAAAAGAACAAAATTACATTAGATTAGCATCCTCAAGCTGAGCTTGATCCTGCAACATCACTTCTTCATTAACTCATTACTAAAACTATTTTTATTATACCATAATCACAACATGTCATCTTAACAAGCTTAACAGTTTGAAACAAATTTTTATGTCACTAGACTTATTATGTTAAGATAAATCATAAAGTAATTCTAAAGAGAAAAAAAAAATACAAAAAAAATATAGCATACAAAAATTGCAAGTTATGATTAGTAAAACATAACTTAAACATTAGCCCACCACTAATACTTCTTTATTTTATACCAATCGCAATTGTTACCTCAATAATTGTGAAAAAATGAGAAGTGTTTGTGTTATTAGGGAACTCATATTAGTGCTTGTATGCTAGAAAAATTATCACATTTTAGCCAACCAAACCCAAAATTCACTCATATCAGGCTATACAAAATTATATGAAAATACATGGTTACACTGGCACTATTCAATTTGCATTTATTTTTTTGTTCTTTATTTACGTATCTTGAGAATGAAGGAAGAGATTGAATGATAATTGTTATATGTGAAAAAATAGAATCAATTAAAAAAAAATCAAGAAAATTGATATTTAATGAAATATAGTGTAAAATAAATAATCTGATGTAGAGTATTTTGAAAAGTGAACGTGTGAAATAGAAAAAAAAAAGTAGCTTTTTATGTTAAAATGAATAAAAATTACTCATTTTTATTCATTTTAAAATCTTAGTACCTTCAAGCAAAATAAATATTTGTAATTTTTATATTTAACTACTTTGTACTTCGCATGAGTTAGTGACTAATATTATATATTATGAAATAAATTCGCCATGAAATTTTCATATTCCATTTCCCTATTATAAATCCCAATAATACAATATTAAACTCTCTGTTAAAAACTTGGCTTGTCATATTTTCTTCAAAAAGTATTGTTATACTCACAAACTATTTTATAACATTTTTATAAAATGTTAATGTGGTCAATTATTACTGATTTTCATTTGAACCCACCACAAATATCAAATTTTCATTTACCAATAATCACTCATTTTTTACAACATTTTTTTTACAAACTATTGATGTAGTAAGTGGCTATATATAAGTAAAAAAACGATATTAGTAGTAAGTCTAGATGAGAACCAGTAAAAATTAGTCACATGAAGAGTTTTTAAAAATATTATAAAATAGTTTGTAATCATAGCATCATTATAATATATGTTAGAAAACACAATCATAATCAATGTTTAATATTCAAATATATAGTTTTATATTCAAATACAATTATAACAGATACCTATTAATTAATAACTATCTTAATTATCAAATATATCATATTTAGAAAAAAAAAATTAAAGAGGAGAAAAATCATATCATCATGATAATTATATCATATTTTAAAAAACGTAATTAAAAAAAAAAAAATCATATAATCATGTTACTTTCGAGTACATTATATATTATAGATAGAATATAGGTGAATCAATATCATTCTTGACAAAGAGATTAGAAAAAGAAAAGAGAAAATGACCTCTCCAATTAGTTGCCTATCAATCTTGGTAATTCCTCTACTGGCCACCTCTCTTTTCTATCAAGTTTCGAATGCAATGATCGAAGTAAAGACTGACTTTGCCTTACTCGACAGCGTTTGCCAGAAGTTCGAGGACTACGACTTTTGCATGTCAAGTTTTAGAGGAGACCCACGTACTCGTGCAGCTGATCGAAATGGTCTTGTCCTCATCTCTATTGCTATAAATATTGATTTAGTAGAAGCTACCATTGATCAAATCCCAGATATTCTTAAATCGCTCACTGATCCACTGGATAAGAAACGAATTCAGAATTGCCTAACCGATTTTAATGATGCAAATGTAAAATTGAGAGGTGCATATACGGCTTCAAGTGCAAGGTCTTATTGAAAAGTGGTAGCTTTTATTAGGGATGTAGCTAGCAAAGCTATAGATTGTGATGGAGCTATAGATTGTGATGGTGAATACAAAAAGACGAGACTTTTAAAGTTACTAAGCTAACTCAGTTAGCCTAACTGATATTACCTTTTCTGTAATTGATTCTTTCATTTCAACATAATGTATTTGGCATAGTCTTGTAATCTATAATAAAAACTAGTTTGCTAAAAAGTAGCCTTATAGCTCAATTGATATTTTTGGTATATCCAATAGAGATACTTAAAGTTCAAATACCTCCATCTTCAACTATTGAATTAATATATATATATATATATAAACAATCATCTCTCTCTCTCTCTCACACACACACACACAAAATATTATTATATCATTATATTTAGTACATCTTTGGTTACATGTTTTGTAATCATAAATTGTGACTCTTCTTCCAACCTAATATTCATATCAATTACATTTTCCCTTTGCTAGAGTTGGTGAATCATATATACACACATATATAATATCATTTTATTTGTTAACTTATTTAATATTTTATTGAAATCACAACTAAAAGTTGAAAAGAAAATTATCAAATTCTTAGGCTATATTTGGTAACTTTTTTGGTCTTTTATTTTCAAAAACTTGTTTTTAAGAATAAAATTAAAAAACAGTTTTCTTAGGGCTGGTTTGATAGAAGGATTTTTGTTTTTGTTTTCAAAATTATTTGAAAACAATTTTGAAAAAATTAAAACTGAAAGTAGTTTTCTAGATAATAATTGTAGGGAGAAGGGGCCCAACAATACATATTGGGCCTTGGGCCTTGTTTGAGGATGCTCATTAGTCTGAGGACAGGTAAACAGTAATGAAGACGTAAGACCCAGAGCTCCACGAGCAAGTTGTGACTTAGAAGGCTAGGGAAGGTAGGCCGAGGAGGAGTGTCCCCTTGGCTAAGTGAAGCAAAGATTAGACGGTTTGTCCTGTCACCCAGAGTGAAGTTCCAAGAGATTCTATTGATAAGGATATACTTCATGAAAGCACAGGATAGAGGAAAAACTATAAAATATCTAAGAGAAGGTTGTTATCACTGCATTGAATATTCTGTAACTAACTCTTTGGCCGCATTAATGAGGAAGTGATACTTGAACAATAATTTTCAGCCTTACAGCTGCCCTCAAAGACTTTAGGAATGTGCTGATAGGACAAGGATCAACACTAGCAAACTAATGTACATGTGGAGGGGGAAGATGAAAGAAAGCAAAGAGTATAAAATAGAAGAAAGACCTAGATGGAAGGGGATAGGAGAATTAAAAGAGAAATACTGTAGCAAAAAAAAAAATTGTACTTGTAATCTACTTCAAGAATTATATATCAGATCTGATCTCCTTAGACTGAGCCGATGATAATTTTCTTTAGATAAAAATTAGTCTATTTTTACTTTATTGTCATCTGGATCTATTATAATTGTGACCTAATTCATTAGAGCCTAGTTTTCCAATCCATTCTCTACAAATTCATTGTATTGGGCTCTTTGGACCTAAATCCTTTTAACTTTTGGGTTTAGGACTCAAATTGCATCTTTACAATAATTATTACATTATACTTGTTTGGCTCCCACTTTTAAGAACAATTTTCAAAATATTGGAAAAAAAAAAAAAAAAAAGAGGTTTGGGAAACCATTTCTATTTATGAATTTTTTTTAATAAAAAAATTCACAAAAAAGAATGTGTAGAGTATGTAGATTACTTTTATATATAATGATAAGAGAAAAGAGCTGATGTACTTTTTTAAAATTTTATTTTTTATAATGAGAATTTTTTGTGATAAAAATAAACTCCTTAGTAAAAGAGATAAAAGTGTTTGGATAAATCTATGAGGTCCACTATTTTCAATTTATTTACAAATATGCCATTAAAATTAAATATTTTATATATCTTGAAAACATTATCTTAGCCATTTTCAAAATTCTATTATGAAGAAGGAAAATAATATACAATTTTCTAAAAACTATATTTAGAGAACATCCATTAAAAAATATATTCAAGTGAAGGTCCCATCATTTTTTTTTTTTTTTTGAAACAGAAGTATTTCATTCAATTAATCAGAAAAATTAGCATCTTGGTACAAAGCTTCCCTAGCTATTGGAGGTACATCTTCCCCAAAAGAAAAAAAAGTTTTCACACACACATATACTATTGATAAGAAAATTCCTCTCTTTGGAGTGAACTTTTATATGGTTCAAAAATACACTTAAAGTTTAGGTTTAACGGGGAAAAAACTTGAAAACAACCCGGTAAAAATATATCTTCAGGCCTACAAAATAGGACACTTTTTCTTCTCTAAAAAAAAAGGACGCTGTTCTACTAATCCATGTCTTTAAAATAAACTTATCTAATTTTTTTTTTTAAAAGAAATTTATGATACTAGACCAAAAAAAAAATGAACAACTTTTTTTTCTCTTTCTTTAGAAATTTCTTGAAAAAGGAAATTTAGAGAAAAAAAAAAGGGAAGAATTTGATTTGAGTTGGTGCTTAATCTAGTCCCACGATCTATTAGCCCATAGTCCATCTCTCTTCCTTTGCTAAAATGTCATTATTATTTCAGTATGTGGTATGTACTGTATGTGGAAAAGGTTCGTCCCCATCAATTCAATAAGTATCTATTTAATGAGTCTCCCACCGTGACTAATTTAAATTCCCATACTCAAGCGCCACACCTATGGGGCTCGTTGACCTCTCTTCAATTTTCTTTCTTTGTGGAGTGTAGAGATAATAGAGAATAGAGAATAAAGGATTTAGTTGGGTGTGAGAGAAGGATAGAAAAAAATAAGAAAGAAATTCGTGTTTTGTTTCACTAAGGTTGTGTTTGGTTCATGTAAAATATTTTTTGGAAATGCTATTTTTGGGAAAGGAAAATATTTTTAAGTGTTTGGTTGCATTCTAAAAAATGTTTTGGAAAATATTTTCTAGTGTTTGGTTGTGTTGCTGAAAATAATATAGAAAACACATTTTCTTCTTGTTCCTCACATTTTCTCAGCTTCCAAACAAATATATAATACCATTTCTCAATAGATAAACACAAAAACAAACCCAACCAAAAAAAATTCATCAAATCTGGTCAAATTCATCAAAACCCAACCATTTCTCAATTGCGATCTCAATGCGATCGGTGCCGTCTCGATGTGATCGGTGCGATCTCAGTGTGATTGGTGTGATCCTGGGGTGCGATCTTGGTGAAGTCAAAGGCGTGCGAAGTTGGCGAAGTCAAAGGGTGTGAAGTCGGCGAAGTTGAAGGCATGCGATCCTAGGCTCTAGGTTCGCCGGCGAAGTCGAAGAGTGCGATTCGAAGTCGAAGTCGAATGGCGAAGTCGAAGGGTGCGAAGTCGGCAAAGTCGAAGGCGTGCAATCCTGGGCTCTGTGTTCGTTGGCGAAGTTGAAGGGTGCGATCTGGGTGCAATTCGAAGTCGAAGTCGAATGGCGAAGTTAAAGGGTGCGAAGTCGAAGGGCTCTGGACTTTGGGTTCATGGCGTGATCTGGGTGCGATCTCTCTCTCTCTCTCTCTCTCTCTCTCTCTCTCTTTACGCATGAGTCTGGAAATGGTTTAAAGTGAAAATTTTCACTTCAAACTATTTCCAGGTAAAACCAACTAAAACACACGGTCAACTGAAAAGCATTTTCGGAAAATTTATTTTCTATGCACAACCAAACACCCGCATTTACAAAAAAGCATTTCCGGAAGTAATTTGAAGCAAAAAAAAACACAACCTAAAATGCGTTGTTTTCATTATGTGTTCATTGGCGTTTAAAACCTAGAAACTTAAAACAGCTAAGTACCTACTTTCAATTTCCTTTATAAAATGAGAGTTGGAACTGTTTTTATTTTTGGTTTGTTTAGAGTTAACAAACAAGTTTGGCAAATTACAAGTTATCTACTTGTGGTTTGGCTGAAATTTAAATTGCATACCCGTGTTTTGAAATTTGACATTTTACCTACTTGAGGTTAGCTTAATTAGTTAGATTTCATTAACCTAACTCTGTTAAAAACAAGGCTAAATATATTATTTTTCTTCACTTTTGTGTCCTCTCTCCTCAAAAAATAAAATAAAATAAAAAATAAAAAATAAAAATACAAGATCAACTAAGATAAAAAAGACCACCGTACACCTTTAGTGTGATGGTTACTCTACAAGTATAAGTGCTTATGAGGTGTGGGGGGTAAAGGCCGGGATTCAAATTTCTAGGAGGGAGTTTCACACATATATACACTTAGATTAAGTTAGAGTAAAATTTTATCTTGTATAAAAATAAAAAATAAAAAGATAAAAAAGAATCCAATTGAATACTTGTATCATGGAATTTCACACCACAGGTAGACAACTTAAATTTCGATCAAATCTCAGATAAGTAAAATGTCAAATTTTAAAGTACAAGTAGGCAACTTAAATTTTAGCTAAACCACAGGTGGGTAGGTTGTAATTTGCCCAATAAGTTTTTTGTCCTAGAAAACTGAAAAATTGTTTTAAAAAATAGAAAAATTAAGAGAAAAAAAAAACAATTATCAAACATAACCTTAATAATTTGTTGATTTTGCTATAAAAAACTAGAATATAATTAAAGAAAGGACTTGACAAATTTTTTGTTAAAATTTGTAAAAAAAATGCTAAAGTCACAAATTATTTTACATAATATTTTATAAATTGATAATATGGTAGGTGATTATTACTAAGTAAAAAGGTGATATTAGTGGTGTGTTTAGAAGAGGGCCAGTAAAAAAAATAGTTTAGAGACAAAAATAAGAATGGAAAAAGTTTTTTTTTTTTTTTAAAATAGTTTAGAGATGAAAAATGAACTTTTTTTTTTTTTTTTTTTTTTATAGTTTAAGTAAAAAATTTTCAATAATTTAAAGATGGAAAGACAAACTTTTCAATAGTTTATTTAGGAATGAAAAACAACTTTTTAAAGTTTTTGAAGGAAAAAAAAAAAAAAAAGCTTTTTGTTAAAGTTTCCTGTTACAAATTACCAAATTATATAAACAGCTAAAGAAAAGAGAAATACCCTCTTAATTCTATGGACAGAATAAGGTTTGAAACATCCACGGTAGTTGGTCTCTAATTTGAATTTTGGACATGTGATGTGGGTCTAATTAGGCCATGTTTGGTGCATGTGCTGTGCAGACTGGTCACTGATACTTGGACGTGAGTAACGTGACTAGCTACTTCAGCGACAAAGGAGCATTGTACTCTCTCAAATCCAAATCCATCTCTCCCAGACTCAAAATTCATTGACTTTTTTTTTGTGTTTTTGTTCTCAGAAATATTATTGGTGTTGCGGTGAAATCTATGTGAAATCGTCCTTTGATCTTTGTCCTTAGGCAAAAGAACGGTCGGAAGAATTGTCCTTCATCCCAGTAAGTGGCATTTTAAAGGACTATTTATGTCACCACCTATTTTTTTAATCACGCAACATTTTTAGTTCTGACATTATATTTAAATGATACACATATATAAAACACGTGTACTAGATTGAAGAAGATTCATTTAGACTAATTTGAAAGAAAACTTTGTCTATATTCTTACACACACAATTTGAATAAATTTGAGTAAAAAAAAAAAATTGTATCAACTACACTTTTTCACAATATTTTTTCCGATTTACTAAGGTGACAAGCGTTATTTTTTCATTATTTCACAATAAACAATGCTATCATTTTTATAAATAAAAAAATCACATTTGTGAATAATTTTGTAATCCTATACTTATTGAGTAATCAATTTAATAGGTTGAAATAACAGTTTTACTTTTTCTTTTGCTATTAAATATATTTTTTTAGAGAAACTCTTTTGCTATTAAATAAGTTACTAGAAGTTACATTTTATAGGTTTACATCAATGCACAGTACATTTCTGCTGGTTAATAACGGCAAGCGTACAATTTGTCTCCCCAGCGTGTCCAAAACGAGCATTAAAAAAAGTGCCATAAAACTGTGTAGAAATGAAAAAAGTATCTTTACATTTTGTCAATTCTGAGGAAAAGAAAAGAGCAACAAATATAAAGAAGCTTCACCTATTCACTCACCCACTAACGAACTAATTGTGATGGAACACATCAGATCAGAGTTAATAGTTAATATGGTGAGTCAAGAATTCTTTTTAATTAGTACCCCTTTGGTACAAAAGCCATGAATGATGGAAATGGTACTCCAACTTGGAACTATTTTTAATACCTTCGTCTTCCAAAGCTACATACAGTTCTGGACCGTGGGATCACAAACTGACGGTGTAATATTCAAAAGGTTTTCAAATTTTTCTTTTGAATTTAACAGTACTTCACAGTTCACCCACTTGCCATCACAACACGAAAATAAAGGGCATGGTATGATTTTTTATTTATATTTTTACCTTGGAAATAAAACTTTCCTTCAAATCCTGACCTTTGTGTTAACTTGGTTATGTAGATACAGTAGAATTTAATTTTTTTTATGGAGGTGGAGTTTGAATAATAAATCTCTTGAGATACTTTACTAAATGAGTAAATTGGAACCTGCTTTTTGGACTTCAATTTATTTTGTTTAAAAATTAAGTTGAACAAATATTCAGTTATATTTAAGGGAAAAAAACGACTTTAATAACACTATATACAAGAAATAAATAAGGAAAAAAGAAAAGAAAAAAAAGACAACCATACCAAACTAAACTTTGTTTGTGTTTAGGCTAACATGGGCATGTTATTAGGATAAGGTAGAGATAATTAAAGTAGGCTAGTATTGCTTTTTCACTATCAATGTGAAGAGGGCCAAGAGGCTAGCATACAAAGGAGACAAAGATAACTAGTTATCAGCAGCTTTTAGTGTTTTACAAGGTACTCTGCAACTTTGAAACAAATTGCTTTTGCCTATACCTTTATCAGAATAGAAAGATACCTTTATTTTACTATTACTATATTGTCAAATTGCTATAATTTAGTTAGTTGTTGTGTCAATTAATTTACTCGACTTTCAAAATAAAGTTATTTTTTCTTCATTAAATTTCCTCTTTATCTATATTTTAATGAAATAAACCGATATAGAAGATAGAGCATATGTTAAAAGGTTATTATGAAAAGTAAAAAATAAAAAAAATTTAAAATTAAATCTATGCATTTCAACAATTAAACAAAGACTGATATTGACTTGATTTTGAAAATTGAGCAATAAAAATAATACAATTAATATTCAATAGATCAACTTTAACTATATCCAAAAATAATACTAAATTAATAATTTAACCTTTATATTATTATGATCGTGCAATCAATCAAGGCCATATGGAAAGAAGACACTAAATACAAACATTATTCTTGGAAACTAACTTAGATTCCTTCTCTACAAACAATCCCAATATATATTGGTTTGAACTTTGAATATTAGAACTTAGATGGCTTCTTTACAAAAACCTTCCTCTTGTGCTTGATCCCAAAAGGGGTGACCTCCCTATCACACACATCCAAACCATGCCATACATGTATAGGCAAGTATCGGCGAAAAAAGAAATAATTCGAGCTAAGATGAGACCCTTCTAGCACTTGAACTTGTGCAAAACCAGGTCGCCAATCGTCGGTTCCGGTCAATTTCAGGTATAGGTAGCAAATGGGGGACTCCACGCATTGACCCATTACTTGAAATTCATCTACCATGCAAGCTTGAAATGGTTTCCTAGGAATGTCGTCAAGGACCACAGGGTCTAATGGATCCACCCTCCTTACGTGCTTGGAATTTAGATGGCGAACCAATACGTCATTAGAGTTTGTATCACCAAATCTTAGGCTAACATGGCTTGAGGTTTCGGCACCCAAGGTGCAAGTTGTCTCTATTGTGACCAAGTAGGTACAGTAATTCTGCAATTTTAACAATCAAATTAATAAGATATTAGGCCAAAATGAAACTTTCTTTTGGGAAATACTTGTTATACACAAACTGTTTTACACACTGAATCCGTGATTTGTGGTTGTGATTTTCAATTGGTTTCTGAAATATATATTCATCTTCAAAAGCTAAAAGAAATATACAACTTTCTTATTTCAAAAAAGACCAAATATCTAAATAAGGGTATTATATTGCATAGAATTATGTTTATCAATATAACAGCTTGTGATGACAAAATCAATTGATATTTGAATGTGCTATTTTCAACACAACGTAATTTTAGAAAATTTTCGGCCAACAATAGGGTCTCCAGGCCATGCTTTTGAGAGAATGTAATTAATTTAAAGCTATCAGTCTATCACAACGGTGTCAAATAAAACACCATGCAAATACATTGCAAGAATGCGACTGATATTTTGTACTATAATTTTGACATGACATGGAGCCATAAATCCTCTAAATATTGAAGACACTTGCTAAACTGTAATACGCATGACTGTCCTTATTTTTCTATGTGCATTCGTTTAGTCATTTTGGTGGGGGCCTAGATGGTCTGAAATTAGAATAAGTACAAAAAAAGAAAAAATGTATAGGAGGAAAAATTAGTTGGGAAGTCTGGATCATTTATGTCACACATGCCACAATTTATATTTCCAATTGAAACCAGCCTTAAGGGGTTGATTAGAGATTATAAGTTTTAAGTCCTCAGGTGACCTATAAAGTTCATTCTCAAAAAAAAAAAAAAAAAAAGGTGACCTATAAAGTTTTGGCTTCAAGTTTTCTAGCCCAACATATCTAAGGGTCATTTTTAAGGGATTAATCTTTCTTGTAATTATCCATGTAAAAGGATGGATCACACTCACCTAAGGATTAGTCAGATATTTTAAGGTCGGTTCTAATTAGCTTAATTGGTAAAATATTTTGTTATCAAATAAAGTATTTGGGTTTAAATCACGCTTATACCAAAATTGAATTAGTATCTTGACTAAATGATAAAAAACAATCTTTATGAAATGAATATCATAAATTCAAATTAGATCATATCTAAAAAGAAATAGGAAATCTATGAGTCTTGCATGCCAACGTTTGCCCAAAAAAAAAAAAAATCCAATTTCGTCCAATCTTCCACCTAGCTGGAATGCCATAACTTATTTAAAAACGTAAGAAAAATAATCGATATATATTGATAAAATATATATGACAGCCTCAAATGTATAGCCTCTAAGTCTTAAGTTTCTAACATTAGCTTAATTTCTAATTCCTATGCAATGCATGGTTCATGATTTTTTTTTTTTTTTTTTTGGGATTAGTAATGCAATATATATATATATATATGTGTGTGTGTGTGTGTGTTGTTATTATTAATATGCAACACTGTAATAAATTTATATTAGTTCAATACCTTCTTTTCTGGTGGTAGACTTTCACCTCCGGCGAGTGAAGCAAGCAATAACACACAACACGCCAAGAACGATGCACTGCAATTCCTCATCTCTGTTCTCTTTTGTCCTAACACAGATATAAGCCCTCAGTATCTAGCATCTGTCTTTGTTTTGCAACTTATATACATTGCTAGTTCATTCTTTCCTTGCATACACAAAAAGTATGTATTCTTAAACTTTATATATGAGACCTTATTTCACGCATACGTATAATAGGTTCCTTAACTTTTACTTATTCTTGTGAACTTTATGAAGGCTAATTATCCCTTTATCTGGGTAAAGCATCCTTATATTAATCCTAATCACTTTATATCTCGACGGTTAAAGCTAGATTCTATCACTTCTTACTTGATTATGGGGTCACATATGTCATAGCCATGCATTTTCAGTTCTTTTTATATATACTGCAGCACCTAGCTAAATCCCTTTTTCTTTCCCCATGTTGAGGGTGGGTCGGAGGGAATTAAAGGGTCTAGAATATGATCCAAAATGCACTTTGTAAGGTCATGTTTTTATGTGATTGACATATCCTTCAACAAAATACATTTTACATATAATTGAGTCTTAATTTTTAGTGTGTTCAAGAAGACCTTGACTTTGAAAAACAAGTGGTATTATTGAGACAAAGACTGCTCAAGAAAAGCTGAAACCATAGGTCCCGATACCTTCTCGATACCTGTTATCGATCTATTGAGATTTAATGAACCTTGATACCTAGCTCAACACCTTTTGATCTATTGAGACTCAGAAAAATTGAATATAAAATTCTTTTTTTAGCCCATGATGACTTGGCTTTCTAGGGATTCATGTACTAGGGTTCCTGAGCATATAAAAGACATATTTAATAGCCATCATCGTAGAGACAAAGAGACATGCACGCATAATAGGAGTTGATGTGATGTTTGTGCGCCTAGGGTTTTGTGTTAAGCTATTTCTGGTTCATCCAAGCATGGATTGAAGAATTCTGCAAAGCCACAACAATTTAAAAAAAAAAAAAAAATGTTGCTGTAGAGTTAGTCACAAATAAGGAGATTCATGCAAAGGGGAAGTCTTCTACAAGATCAAATTCAATTGGGAATTTGAGCTGAGACTGGCATAGCTCAGTAGGTTCTATTGTAGGTAAATACTTCCAGATAGGCCTATAGAGTAAGATTCCTTATACTTATAACCACTTTTTCTTGATTAGTAAATTCTTAGGGAGTGGTGACCTGAAATTCACTCAATAAGGTTTTGCCTAAGAGTATTTTTCTCATCATGTTCAAATCATTGTGTTGAACTTATTTTCCTTTGCACTCTAATTTAGTTTTATGATTTAATTGTACCTTAATCTTATTTTCAAGTAATTTAATTAATTAATCAACTTGAATAATTGAATTAATTAATTGTGGTCAATCTATAACCCAACACAATTAATTAATACATAATTACTAATTAACTCTAATATCTCAGACCCATTAGTTTGAGAAAACATGTGTTCAAAGTTAATGCTTTTGTAATATCCAAATGCACTCATTTTCTTACACGTTATCTAGTTGGGTGAATGTTAAGGCTATCATTAATGTTTGAAAAGATATTCAAGTCATTGGAGAAGTCTAGAATCATTTTTTTTTTTTTTTGAAAAAGAAGTCGACTTATATTATTCTAATGAAACGGCTAAATCAACCTGAACAAAATAAAAAACTGATGGTGGAACATCCTCCATCCATACAACGGTATCTGACAAGCTAAGCACTAATGTCCCCAAACAACGTGCAACTTTGTTATCCTCTCTCTTTGTATGAGAGTAGGATAATTCTCAAAAATTTCTCTCTACTATGTTCGCATCTTGAATGAGTAAACCATATGATGCTCAACTTGTATTTTTTGACCTCAAGGCTTTCGTAACAACACTCGAATCCCCTTCAATCAAAACTCTGTCCACTCCAACTTCTTCAGCGAACTCAATGGCTTGGGTTGCTGCCATAGCTTCAATCTCCATCGGTTTGTAAGCTTGACTGAGTCGTTGAGCAAGTGATGCGATCATCAACCCATCATGATATCTAATCACAATTTCAATACTTGAACGGTTTGAGTTTGAACAAACAGCACCATCATAATTGATTTTGAAGGAATTAGAGGGAGGGGGCACCCATTGTATTTGACTGGCTGGTACAGACCTTGTAGAATCAATTTGGAATAGAGAAAGAAGAGAAAAAAATTACCACCGCTTTGTTAATTGTTCCCTCATAAAAATTTGATCTTTGATAACTGAATCTCAGAATAAAAAGTCATCAAAATATGCTTGCCACTGTATTTTAAAGCAAACAATATGGTTTTATTGAACCCAAAAAAGCAATGTGGATTTATTAGCTTTTGGTGCCAAATCAAATTTAAGAGTTATATAATTTTTTTTTCTTGGATGAATGAATGAATTTATTAAAGAGAAACAACCTATACAAACAACAATTGAACAACTACTAATGTTGTAACAAAACATACAATTCAACTTCAACTAATGTTGTAACAAAACATATATATTCAGCAACAAGCGATACAAACCACGTTAGCTGCAAGAAGGTAATAGGCATCAACACAACATCCCTTAGTTAAGCCTGTTAGGTTTTTAGTTTTGGCTAATGTTAGGATATGTGTTCTTTAAATCCTATTGTATGATTCTATGTATGACATAAATCCTATTGTATGATGTTAGGTATGTCATTATGTATGATATTATGTTATGATTAATAAAGTTGTTTTATTATTATATAAAATAATGGTAGCATGAATATTTAGACATTATCATATAGTCCATGAGATGCATAGTATGTGATTTAGTCACAAAAGATATAAATCACATGTTCTTTGTATACTCAGAATTTTAATTTGTAGTCGGTGATGAAATTGGGCATTTCATTTGTGAAAATTATAACATATTAACTAAGAAGATTTGTCTTGATCATGAAAGTGGAAACTTCTAGTTGATATATTAATATGTTTTAAGTGTTAAGACATATTGAACTGGACTGCTGTAAGATTTATTATTTTACTAACAACTGTCAAATGAATAATAAATCTCACGATTTCTATTTACATGAACTCTCAATCCTAAGACAATAATGAACCTGATCATAAAGTGTAAGTTGTTTTGATATATCAGGAATGAGATCTAAAGTCACGATCAAAACCTCAGTATGTTGGGCAGCCACATTTAATGTTGAAGGAACATATATTCTCAAGATGGAATTCATAATCTCTTAACGGAGATATAAAATATTCCCTTGAGATAAGTTTAATGGATTTGGTTATTCAGAGTGTTAGGCCTAGCTACTTTAGTAATTTTATGAAATTGGATTTCATAAATATATAATGAATAACTTAAAAGATTAAACCGGATACTCAAAGATTAATATGTAGTAATTTTCAAAATGGCAATCAACATTTATGATTTTGTATTACTACAAATATTTTAATGAAGGGGTTGAATGTATAATAAAGTATTTGGATATAATTTATTAATAAGGTTTAGAGTGCAATTATATTTATATAGTGGTATTAAATATAATTAATGGTAATTTTGAGCTTATCAAGAGTTGATAGAAAGGTCCAAAACCCATTGGAGTTATTGTCTTGTTTGTCGTTTTTGGTCCCACTCCAAACCACATACTAAAGCCTAATTGAAATGGTCTAAAAGGCTAGCCCAATTAGATAATTAGTTATACATAAGGAGAGAAACATATAGAATTATATAATATATATGAAAATGGTGTGTATGTGAGTGCAAGCCACTTTCTTATTCTTCCTTGAATACATACGTATAAACTGATTGAGAGACCACGCTTTTTGGGTATAAGTAGAATTGGAGTGAAGATTAAAAATTTTCTCAAGTACTTCTAATATTTGATTTTGAATTTCACTGCACCAAAATACGCTCTCTTGTTCTTAAATTCTAAAGTTTACATAGTACATGTTATCAATTGCTAATGAAATAGATCTGTCAATTTTCCGCTATGTATGTTTTGTATGCGATACAAACTATGTTTTTCCTA
Organism: Quercus wislizeni; assembly: GCA_023055345.1. Classification (NCBI taxonomy): domain Eukaryota; kingdom Viridiplantae; phylum Streptophyta; class Magnoliopsida; order Fagales; family Fagaceae; genus Quercus; species Quercus wislizeni. The sequence goes on from JALGQJ010000004.1 coordinate 31,668,643, forward strand.
CAGCTAATTTCTAGGACAAATTTCTATGTCTTTTGGGTTATGCTTGTATTGTAAGTGTAGGTACTGAAGACCATATTGAAGCTGGAAAAAAAAGTTCTAATCAAGCCAGTTTAATTGTTAGAGCAAAGTCAGACCTCAGCTGAGCCAAGTTGAATATCTTAGTAGAGCAAGACCATTTTCAGTTGAGCGAGATTGAATTAAAGACTTTCATTAGATCTTTGTAACCTTTATCAGAGGCTCCGTCGAATGAAACTCTCTTACAGAAATTTTCATGATGTACTTCCAAAGTAATATATATATAGGAAAATGCTAACGAGTGCCCTTAGGGCACTGGTTAAGGATCCAATTAAAGAAAGTTTTTATGGGAAAAGAAAAAAAAAATTAATGTTTTGATTGCTTTTTTCATTTCCTATAAAAGTGATGTCAAAACTTTTCTAAAATAGATTGTTAACGAGTGCCCTAGGGCACTTATTAGCATGACCCATATATTCTAATAACAATTATTAAGTAACCTGTTATACTGTTTCAAATATTTAATATAGTTTTCCAGAAATATATGAAAATTCTCATTCCCAAGATATCTTTAAGGCCAAAATTGGGAATTAACACTGGTTTTCAAACAATATAATTAGTAGGCACTGTTTTCAAACTATATTTTTTACTAGCATTTTGAGTCTAAGAGACTCGATTTAGGGCCTATAAATCGAGTCTCAAAGACTCGATTTTCATGGTCTAATCACGTATGATGTGGCATTTTTTCCACGTGACGACCACCTAGAAATCGAGTCTCTAAGACTCGATTTATAAGGCCGTTTAGTTACTTTTTTCCTATTTCACTTTCTCACACGCACACACACAGTTTCACTGTCACACACAAAAACTCAAACACCTTCTCTCTCTCTCTCTCTCTCTAAATGGGTGAATCTAGCTTTCGAAGATGAAGATCACCGACAAGCCGCAACTGTCAACGACATTCGCGGCGAGTTCAGCCTTCATTTGTTTTAAGCCTACATCTCTCTCTCTCTCTCTCTCTCTCTCTCTCTCTCTCTCTCTCGTTCTCTCTCTTTCGATGAAGCCTCCATCGCCGATCGGCCTCTATGACAGTGGGTTCCTCCGTGGCCGACAGCAATGCCCAACGAGTTCGACCCCGTTCCACGTATCTGTCGCATAATCCTAGCCGTCTACGAATCGGACCTCCGAAACCCGCAGTGGGAGCCCTTGGGCTAGTACAGGCTCAACCCGAACTAGGTCATCAAGTGCGTCACCTACGAGCAAACCTAGGGCCACGCGCCGTCATACCTGATCTACTGCGACCAAGAGCACCGCCCTACTTGATTTGTTGAATGATGGGTTTTGGGGTTTTTATTGTTTTAATCTGGATTTTAGGTGGTTATTGGGGGTGGATTTGGTTGGATTTATGCTGAGTTTTTGGATTAATGCTTGGATTTGTGGGTTGTATTTGATAGTGGCTAGTTTGTGCTTGTATTTGATGGTGGCTAATCTGTGTTTGTGTTTTGTACTCCAACACTTGCGAAAAAAATTTCAATCTGAAAGTTTTACAGATACAAATCGAGTATTTAAGTGTCGAAATATAAATCAAGTTTCTAAGACTCAATTTCCAGGTGGACAAACTGCCAACTTAGACCTGATCAGAACATGAAAACCAACCCTCAAAGACTTGATTTATAGCCCAAAATCGAGTCTTTTAGACTCGAGATGTTAGTAAATTATATATTTTTGAAACCGGGCCTACTAACTATAGAGTTTGAAAAATGGGCTTAATTCCCAATTTTGGCCATATCTTTAACTTCAAACACATGAAAAGGGGTGACCGATCAATCCTCAAAACACACAGAACCAATTGCGGGAACTATCTAAGTCTTTTGTCGGAGGTTAGTACGAGAATTTTACCATTTTCTAAATAGATCAACCCTTTGATTTGGGCAATGGGGATCAACTTCCAATACAGGAAAGGGTGGTTCAGTAATATTATCAATACTATGTTCCACATGAAAGCCGCACACCCTACTATTTATTTAGTATTAAAAATAATAATAATAAAAAACAAACAAAAAAACAAACAATAACCTAGAGTTTTTGTTTTAGACCCCCGTATCTTAACCTTGAAGTAGGGCAAGGGTATCCCTAAGATCCTAAGAAGCCCAACCCTCTTAAGTTATTCTTTATTATAAAAAAGAAAATCATTATGTTCAGACGAAAATAGGAGCTACTATTTTTCATGTGATATATTATTACTTGTTCCAAAAGTTTAAATAGTTTCAAAAAAATATACTAACCTTTTAATAATTAATCATTATAATAATATTCTCTTTCACGTGTGGGTCCAAATTCCTTTAAATTGGGAACCAACATGTGAGACTTCTAACATTTTAAATAGAATAATACTAGAGATGCAAACTATTTTATTAAAAATTTTACAAACTACCGATGTGGTGAGTGATTATTGGTAAAGAAAAATGTGATATTAATGACAGTTCTAGATAAAAACTAATAAGAAGTTGAGCACATCAATATTTTGTAAAAATGTTGTAAAATAATTTGTGACTGTAGTATTACTCTTTTAAATATAAGGTAGATTGGAGATATGATTCGAATCTAAGACCCCTTATTCTAATACCATAATAAATTATCACTTGTCCAAAAACTTAAGTTTTTAGAAAATGACGAATTTAGTCATTTAACCATTATTATAATAATATTGAATGAATATTTTTAGATAGGTTGTAGTGACAGTTTATATAATATTTTGTTACATTTAATTAGTTAACACAAACTTCTTGAGGGCATGAATTAAAATGATTTACAAAGTTAATTTTTTTAATTAAAAATTTTAGGGTTTAATTGAATCACTCAAAAGTACAAGAAAACTGTATAATTTATCCAAGTCTTTAGTTAAAAATATTTAATTATGAAGTACATGATTTGAATGCTAGTATCACTGGATTAAAAAGCTTTCATATAAATGATCCTGAATTTTAAATTTAATCAAGAAAGTAAATATACTCTAAAGGAGTTGAACCGAAAAAGAAAAAAAAGAAAAAACTTATCTTTGTCTTTTTAATTCTTTGCTAAGGAAAAGAAAAGCAATTCAGGACATTGGAAGGACATGGAAGAGAGAAAAAGCTTATGCTTACATTTATTTAAAAAAAAAAAAAAAAAAAAAAAAAAAACAAAACAAACAACAACAACAACAACAACAACAACTAATGGCATACCTAATGACCATTAAAGTTTGGGCTTGTCAGGTCACCAGTCTTATTATGTTTGTCTAATTGGAATAGAGGGATCAGTTGTTGTTAAGGCTGGTGCAACCGCAAGTTAAGTCTTGTGAAGCTTAAGATACGACCTAAGAAGCTTCCAAATGAAACCCCCATCAGCTTTATTAAAATCTATATATACATCTTTCGGTTGTCCTTCATCAACAAGCTTTTGCAGTTAGCTCGTATGCTTGAGAAAAAATTGCGTCAATTGAGGTTCCCCAACTATTCACCTATGATCTGTCCTCATGAAAATCTAAAAACTATGCATTCATCTGCCTCTAAAACGACTGCTGGATGAAAATCCTCCTTTTGCTTTCTTACTAAGAATAATGGTTGAGAAAGTTACGTAAGAACAGTGTCATTCCCATGCTTCAATATTATTGGTGAAAATTTTAATTCCATACAATGTGAAAAGTGAAGGTGTAAAACATCAAACCAAAAGTGAAAGATGTTGAAAACTTAAACTTACTTGATTTGGTATGTCATTGTTTACCCTACTAATGAGAACTTTAACAAACACATTATATAATATCATTGTTTACCCTACTAATAATATAGATTCTCTCAATTATTATATTTGTCTGAGTTTGTTTTACTTTATGTAACTCACAAAAGGCTTTGTAAATTTTTAATGTGGGCAAGACTTAAAACACAAACTCACTTCATTTCATATTCCGATTTATGACACCCTATTTTTAACATAAATAAACATAATTTTCAGGAGCATTGCTTTTTCACTGTGCTTTGTTAGCATTCAAAGAGAGTTTTTATTATCCTTTTCTTTTTTTCTCCGTTATTGCTAATTAATCACGGAAGTAGGTCAAAATCACTTCTGTTCAGTTTAAGAACCACAACATCATAGCAAGGAAAAGTTTTGACTTGCACAGAAAGGAGGTCAAATAAAATAGATTGTCTTTGACACCACTCTATAGTTGTTCTAACAACTGGTCCCATTAAAATTGTTAACCAAGCTCTTCTATGTATACTTTTGCCAAGTTAACTTTATCACCTACTCAACCAAACACCCTTTCTTCTCCCCTATATAAACACTAATTACGTACCTTTGAGGTACACAGACTCAAGTGTACGTTTTGGCTAGCACCAAAGAACATACTAAAAGAGCTTCAGGTTAGAGACACATAAAAAATATGGGTGTGGCTCTTATTTCCTCTCCAGCATTTCCCAGCGTCTTTCTATTCTCATTGATTACACTGTGTCTCATTCCTGAGCTCACACTGGCTGCAGGCATTACCAGGCACTACAAGTTTGATGTATGTTTTACGCACCTTGGTACCTAAATTATTAGGCAAATACCGTAGCAAATCTTTAAAAAAATTGATTTTACTTTCTTTTCTTTTTTTTTCTTTTTTTGGTTCTTTCTTGCTATTAACACTTTTGACTTATCTTGTAGATCAAATTACAAAATGTCACACGACTGTGCCACACAAAGAGCATTATTACTGTAAATGGGCAGTTTCCTGGGCCTCGCATTGTAGCTAGGGAGGGTGATCGCCTTCTTATCCAAGTGGTTAACCATGTCCAGAAAAACATCTCCATCCATTGGTAATAAATCTGTACCAAGTTTTGTGCACTCATTTAAAGTTATGAAACAACTAATATAGTTATAAAATATATAGTTCCTAGCTTAAATTTAACTCCATGTTCTAATTTGCAATTGTGATAAATATATTTAAAACAGGCATGGAATTCGACAACTTCAAACAGGATGGGCTGATGGACCAGCATATGTGACTCAATGTCCTATACAAACTGGCCACAGTTATGTGTACAACTTCACCATTGTTGGCCAGAGAGGCACTCTTTTTTGGCATGCCCACATTTCATGGCTAAGATCAACTGTTTATGGTCCTCTAATCATTCTTCCCAAGCGTGGTGTTCCTTATCCATTCACCAAACCCTACAATGAACTTCCCATTATCTTTGGTAAGTTAGACAAGCGTTCAGATTAGTTCTTAATTTGCTGATTTTTTGAAAGTTGGTAAAAGTATAGTTATAGCTAGAAAAATAAATAAATAGAAAATTTAATGAATGTTTTAACGACATTGGTTTAGAAGAAAAAAAATTAATTTTTTATGGAAAAAGAATAAAACAACTTACTTCTTTTTACCGTTTTTTATCAAATTCTCAAGAAAATTGTATTAAAATTTTCCTAAAAATGATATATTAACAAATGCTATAAGAAAACCTTTAATGGAACACATAAATAATTTTTTTAAAATAATAAAAGTATAATATAAGTATCTAACAATGAGATTCTAAAAAATTATACGCAAGTCAAAAAGTTGAAAAAAAAAGCTATTTTATTCACATCTATCCATTTCCTTATTGATATATGTACTAACACAAAATTTGATACCAACAAATTTCAGGAGAGTGGTGGAATGCAGATCCTGAAGCAGTCATTACCCAGGCTCTGCAAACAGGAGGTGGCCCTAATGTCTCTGATGCATATACCATCAATGGACTTCCAGGGCCACTATATAACTGCTCAGCCAAAGGTATCAAATGCTATATGGAACATATTCAAATGTTTCAAGAAATGTTGTATAGGTCAACTTAACATGTTGTATAAATGTGTCTTCGCATGCAGACACATTCAAGCTAAAGGTGAAGCCTAGGAAGACTTACCTTCTTCGGTTCATCAACGCAGCACTCAATGACGAGCTATTTTTCAGCATTGCAAACCACACCCTCACAGTTGTTGAAGCAGATGCCGTTTATGTTAAACCTTTTGAGACCAACACGCTTCTCATTGCCCCGGGACAAACCACAAATGTTCTTCTTAAGACAAAACCCAATTTCCCAAATGCCACATTCTTCATGACTGCTAGACCATATGTGACTGGCCTAGGCACTTTTGACAATTCTACTGTTGCAGGTATCTTAGAATATGAATTTTCATCCAAAACAAAAGGTCTCTCATCAAACATTTCCATCAAAAAGCTTCCACTCTTCAAATCAGTTCTCCCTCCTCTCAATGACACTTCCTTTGCTACAAATTTCTCAAACAAACTTCGTAGCTTAGCAAGTGCTCAATTCCCTGCTAATGTCCCACAAAAAGTTGACAAGCGCTTTTTCTTCACAATAGGCCTTGGAACAAACCCTTGTGATCAGAATAACCAAACCTGCCAAGGTCCTAATGGAACAATGTTTGCAGCTTCTATTAATAACATATCTTTTGCAGTACCAACCACAGCTCTTCTACAAGCCCATTTCTTTGGTCAATCAAATGGAGTTTACAACCCCAACTTTCCTATCAGTCCCTTAACTTCCTTTAACTATACTGGCAACCCTCCAAACAACACTATGGTGAGCAATGGGACAAAGCTAGTGGTTCTGCCTTTTAACACTAGTGTAGAGCTTGTCATGCAGGACACAAGCATTCTTGGCGCTGAGAGCCACCCTCTACATCTGCATGGCTTTAATTTCTTCGTTGTTGGGCAAGGTTTTGGGAACTTTGATCAGAATAAAGACCCAGCAAACTTCAATCTTGTTGACCCAGTTGAAAGAAACACCGTGGGTGTGCCTTCAGGGGGTTGGGCTGCTATCAGGTTTTTGGCAGATAACCCAGGTGAGAAATCAAGAACATCAGGAAAAGTACCTTCAAAAAAATATTAAAGAAAGTTGGCTATACTAGGTGATTAGGACATCAATACCTATATAGCAATTGAATCCAGCACGCATAGTAACTTTCATTAAACCTTTATTTTATTTTTTGGTCTCATAAGAACAATTAGATTTGCTTATACAGCCTTTGTTCAAGTTTATAAAATAGTGAAATTGTCGCTGACTTGTTTGAAACCGATGATGATACGCTGACAATTGTATATATATGTGGCAACAGGAGTATGGTTCATGCATTGCCACCTGGAGATCCACACAAGCTGGGGTTTAAAGATGGCTTGGCTAGTCTTAGATGGAAAGCTCCCAAATCAGAAGCTGCTTCCTCCACCAGCAGATCTTCCTAAGTGTTGATCTTTGACTCACTTCTTGATTCACAGCAACTAGAAATTGCCCCTATTATCCTTTTTAACTCATTTTAGTTTTTTGGCCCTGCCTCGGCATTTTGTTATTGATCTTCAATAAGTATTTTGTTCATCCATATGGAGCTAGGTATAGAAAAAGAGTGGGAGTTTATTTTATTTTATTTTTATTTTATTTATTTTATTTTTGTAACAAATTCAAATTAAGTGTTAGTGTGAAGCCTCAATAAATTCCCTCAATAATATTGCCGGACAATGTATTACCATTATTTTGTTTCAATTACAAATTTTTATACTCGATATGTGTTTAGCATTTTGCTCTTGGAATGTGAATCTTTATTTCTTAAAGCAAGTTCAACTGTCTAGGAGCCGAACTATATAAAAATCACTACATAAAAATGTTACTATTTGTGACAAACCTTTTCCGACTGATAAGAAAAGAAAGATACTTCTATTCTGTCGTCAAAAATTACACCATAAATAATACTTCATTAGCGATAAAGTCATGATTTTTCAATAGCAAGTCTATTTTGTCGGAAATTACTCGCCAAATATTGAAACATTTGTAATAAAAAAAAAAGTTTCTATCAAAAATGTCTACATTAATTATTTCATTGTTATTTGCAACCAAAAAAAAAAAAAAAAAAACGTTTTGGTAGTTGTTAATGGTTAAAAATATTTTATGAAAAGAAAGTATTAATGACGGAAAGATAGATCCATCACAATAAAGCTAATTTCCAATAGATATGTGACCGTTAAAAATTGTTATTTTCTTTGGAGGAAGAGCTCCCTCTTTTCATTTTCGAATTCTTCTTTTTCTTCTAAAAAAGAGTTTTCGTATTTGCAATAGCTTAAAAATTTATTACTTTGTCATTTGCAAGTTGCAATGAAGATTTGGTTGTTATAAATAATAAATTTTTCTTAAGAAAATAAGGTTTTAGAATTTTTTTTTTTTTTTTTTTTGAAAGTTTCAACTTCGCTCTTGATGATAGTTATTTATTATCAAACCAAATATTAATCGGTTTTTAGTGTAGGCGGGGATCAAACCCCAAGTTTTAAACTTAGAGACAAATAATTATGATTAAGATCTTTTTTTTTTTTGAGAAATAATTACAACATACTGTTAATCTCACAGCTCGAATCCTTTTCCCCCTAGACCCTCAAGCACTTTGTGCATGGGGAGGTGTCAATTCAGATACAAGACCTTTGGCATGATTAAGATCTTCTAGTTATTATAAATAATAAATTTTTCTTAAGAAGATAAGGTTATAGACCTAGAGACAAGTAATTATGATTAAGGTTACGGTACAATAAATAGATTTGGAATGTTTTGACTCTAAATTTATACATTATAAAATTAATTGTCTGAATTCATTTTATACTTAGGGGGATTTGATATTATAAATTTTAAATCTACTGTTTAAATGCTTTAATAACCTTTATTTTTTGAGGACCAAATGCTTTAATAACCTAAAATTTTGAATTCGGACTGGTACGAATATTAATAAAAAGGTAAATTTATGTGATCTCACACCTTACAAGTTATAAAGATGTGGCACGATTTTTATAGGAATATTGTTTTTCTTTTTTGATGTATAAAGAGAAAATTAAAAAAAAAAAAAAATCAGAAAAGCAAATAAATTTTACTATTTGTTGTGTGATTATGATCTAAGTCATTAAATTAAAACACGTAGCTTTAAGGATTCTCTCCCATTGAACAATACAGTTCAATAAAAAACAAATTGAGCCCAAACTCGTTTATGAGCATGGACTTGAAAAAGAAACATATGTCTTACTAATTTAGTTTTTAATTAATTGGGAATTGGGACTACTTGTCTAAACCAAATGGTCTTGATAATGTACTCATGTTGGATCTTAATCTTAAAAGTTTGATATTGAGCACAAGCTCAGCTTGACTAGTGAATCAAGCCGAGCTCGAACTTCTAGACTTCTTGATGAATTCAAGAGTTTGAACATTGTTTATAGATTTGGTTCGAGTTTTTGAGGGAATTAAAAAACCACCCCTAAACCGAACTAGCTGACCAACACCTACCCTGCTTCCCCATTTTATTTTTTCCATGATCTCCAATCCCCTTCATCTCCCTCCTGGCCTCCCCCAAATTTCCATTCTCCCTTCTTCTCTCCCCCAAATTTACCAAAAAAATATATTGCTGCTATGTCGCGTCTCTTCTTTTATAAGTTGTAGCAATCCCCCATTTACAGCTTTCATGTCTTTAGAATTACAAAAGTATTTTTTATATATAATTTAAAAAGTGTTCTAATAATTCAATGTGAACCTTAAATAGTTGTGTTTTGGAATGGAATCTATGCATATGCTTTCTTTTCTTTTTCTTTTCTTCTCTCTTTTTTTAAACAGAAAGATGCACCTTTGGTTGTCATTTGCCAATCACTCACCCTAGCCTAGCCGTCCCAGCAGCCAGCGGGCCCCTTTGTCGTCCTCATTTGCTTGGCACTTTTTGGGGGGAACATGTCAAAAAAAAAAAAAAAGGATCACAAGCTTCAGAAACGGTCAGTATAGAGATAGTTACATTATATCTGTCACAAAACAGAAGAAGTAGAAAGTTTATATTTTCTAGTCCAATTCAATTCGGCAGCATGAGCATGCAGCTGGACCACTTCTCTAGCTCATGTACGACTTGGAAGCCATTATGGACAATTGGACAGTAAAGTAGCTTCCCTGAGTCCCTTGTCCTTCACAAAAACTATGGCTGTCAATAGACTTGGCAAAACGGGCTGGGCGGGGCAGGTTTGGGTCGGGTCAATCGGGTTTGCGGGTCAAATGAGTCACAAGTCAATTGGGTTGCGGGTCGGGTCGGGTTTATTTCAAACAAGTTTTTTTATTTTTTTTATTTTTACAAAAACAAATCAATAACAACCTTTTAAGAGAGAATGAATAAAATCAATTAAGCAAATGAATTGCACTTAATGCCACTTATTAATATCCTTCTAATTCTGATAGTTTTGAGCATGACAAAAATTATTTATAGTTATAAATTTATGATGGAAAAAGTTTTCAATGTTAATAGTTCATTTCAAAATGCATATAATTACAAATTTACATCTTCAAAAAGAGATAGATTTTAAAATAAACAAAACAAGTAAGCCAGCAAAGTAGCAAGTTATCGGTCTTCTTAAGTGCACATGTTCCTGTTGCATTTAAAATAATAGTAAAGTTAGATTACTTAGAAAGATAAACTAAACAAAAATAAAAATAAAAATAAACATAACATATTTAGTAAATAAGAATAAGTAAATATTTTATAAGAATTACACCTCAATCTCAATCTACTCAACGTTGGTAGCAGATTCAGCACTGCAAATATTCATACTTGCAAATTGTAACTCAAGTTGGCTAATTTCGTCAGCATCTTCATCTACAATAAAATATTTTAATATAATTTAATGTACCATGAAAGCAAATTAATAAAGAAATAAAATTGTATAATTATGACTATAAAAAAAAATTAAATTACCTTCAAATTCATATAGTCAACTTTTAGTACACAACGTAGTTTCTACATTCTTAGATAAAAGACGTGATCAATATGTAGTAAGAATTTTTTTCTCAGTGTTAAAACTTGATTTAGAAGCAATAGTGATTATCGGAATACTCATGAGATTCTGTGCACAAGAGAAAGACTGAAAGAGTAGATCGAGAAACTGGGAAAGGAAGCTTTGTGGGTTTCACTAGTTTGGTTTGACTCAACTTTCAGCTTTGTGGCTTTGGTCATTTGGAGTTTGGACAATGCACTATAGCTCAGCTGAATCCTGAATGAGATATATATATATATATATATATTTTAATGGTTGTCTTGACTGATGAGTGATGACTCTTAACAACCTTGGCCCTTGTGTAACATGTTGTAGGCAATTGGTATTGGCAAGCACAGAAGTTAGGCTAGCTAGCTCTTATTGGTACTTTTGATGAATTTTTTTTTTTTTTTTTTGCCGATGGTACTTTTGATGAATTAAATATTCATTCTCTATAATATATTAATTATTAGTTTTGGAACTTTGTGCTTTATGCACCTAGTATCAGAACGTAATTAAAATATTTTTTTAGCAAATTTTTTTAATGGGTCGGGTCAGGTTGACCTGGGAAAAAAATCGGGTCGGGTCACGGGTCAACCCATTTTTGCTTCGAGTCAAAAAAATCGGATTTGGGTCAGGTATTTTTCGGATCGGGTAAGTTTAGAAGATTTTGACCCGTATTGCCATATCTAGCTGCCAATGCCACTATCTTAAGTTTAATTATAACTTACACAAATCAATTGGTGTCTTATCTTGATAATAATAAAAAATAATCATAAAACAAACCGCATAGATTTCAAATACTATTTTATTTATCAAAAAAAAAAAATTTTTGTGGACTTATCTTGCACTTGGAAGCTAAAAGAACCTGTTAGCACCTTGCAGCTCTCACTTGTCCTTTATAGCATCCAACAGTATTAATGAACAAGGTGGATGACCTCAATCAAAAGCCAATATGTAAAGGATGACTCAAAAATCTAAGTATTTCTTTTCAATACCCTGACATAGACTATGAGGTGGTATTAGTTCTGTATTTGGGTTTCATTCCTTCCTGTTTACTTATTGAAAATAAAAAATAAAAAGTTCTGTATTTGGGTTTCCTACTTATGTGTTTCCCAACAGCTACATCTTTTTGGGGGAAAAGTTTTGGATTCCTTGTTTAGCACACCGTAGAAGATTAATCTTTATTTACTGGCATGTATATCTCCTGTGCTTTTCAGGCTTGCAGCAAACTGGCCGCCAACAATGCAAATAGTTCGGCTAATATCTCAGTACCACATGAACAATAAGTAATTCTTCTGAGTGAAAATTTTGATTTTGTCTACTTCTGCTTGTGTCTCTGTCCATTTATCTTTCTGGATTTGTTATATTTTTGAGCTTGTTAACTTCATTGTGTTCAATATTAGGCAATATGTTGGAAAGGCAGATTTTCTAGTTTTTCGTGCAATGAACCAGCATGGATTTCTTGGACAACTGCAAGAACACACACAAAAAAAAGGGTCAACAACTATGTGTATCACTTCATTTTTCCCCTGTTGTTCAGCATTAATATCAGTATAATTTTCTTTTGTGGATCTAGAACTGATCTTTTACTAGGTTAGCATAATGGTGCCAACTCTGTGGCCTTTTTTTAGCTAATTAGATGTTTTATTTAATTTTCTAGAGTCAAAGTTATTTTTGTAATTCAATAATTGGTTTTGATCTAAGTCAGTTAGGATTAGCATTTTGATCTAACTCATATGGAGACAAGTTTATGATAATAAAATTTCAGTTTGAGTGAAGAGCCTTATAGCTCAACTAGCACCTCTTTATATTTCCAACGTAGATGTTTAGGGTTTAAATTCTCCCTCCCTGACCTATAGAATTATCAAAATAAAATTTTAGTTAGAATTTTTCAAATGACTTTGTGCTGACTCCAACCAACCCTAGCTGTTGATTCCTAGGTTTATCTTATTTTTCTGTTTTGGATGTTCTGCAATTTTCTTTAGAAAATTTTATGTTGCATCAACTTTGGTCTCAAGCTCATTGTTGTCAGTCATTGAACTATACCAACATTTATACAGTTAGCAGACGTTTAAGGTGGAATGAGCTTTCTCAAATCTGATATTGAATATATATTCTACAGTTGATCTGGGGTTTGAACTAATTTAACTTGCTGTGAAGTTTCCCCATAATGAAAATAATTGCTGCTTAGATTTTAAACACCAAGAACCTTGTAGCTCAACTAGTTAGCACCTTCTTGTGTTTCCAAATGAGACATCCAAAGTTCAAATCCCCACTTGCCCCTACTATCAAATTATCAAAAAAAAAAAAAAATTTAATCGACATTTGAACCTTTTTAACTATTACCATTTGAAGCCTGCCAATCCCTAATATATGTTTTAAGAATATTCCAAGGGTCTTAAATCCTTCAATTCTGAAGTGTTATAGAACAACTGCTTTGATTCTTCAAGACACAATCAAATAAACCTTGTCGAATTGTTTACTTCAATAAGAATTAAGAAGTCATATGCTTTAGAATTTGGATTTGTGGAACACTGTATCTCTATGTTTGATGACATGCATTTGGAGGGAGAGAGGTGTGCATTTTTTATGAAACTGGGTTCTGATTGCTTAAACTAAGATTTTTATTTTTGAGATCACTTTTCAACTGGATAAGGTCAAATAAGGGAAATTGGGGATTTTTCTTCTTGCTCTTTTTGGGAATGCTTAGATCTTTAGGGGTTTTAGACCACATAAATTCTTTTCTTGTGTATCTCTTTTATGCTAACCGAATATTAGGGCTATGCCCTTTTTTCATACAAAATTATTACTTTAAAAAAAAAAAGTAATATGCTTCAAAAATTCTGTAATGAACAATTTCATGAATTATTTATTTTTAATTTTGGCTGGATAAGGGTTTTGAACCCCTGCTGCTTTAACCATGCATCATGAAGCTTTACCACCTAGATAAGGTGGCATCTTTGCTTCCATTTGATATTTTAAACAGCTTAAGTTTTATGTCTTATTCTGTAAATTTGAAACCACAAATGTATGTCTGCTGGGATCTTTTAGTGCTGAAGTTTTCAATTTTTATTATTATAGTGTGCAGTCATTCAATTGCCATCTCAGACATTGCTGCTATCTGTTTCTGACAAAGTCTGCCGATTGATTGGAATGCTTTTTCCTGGGGTAAGATTTTTGTGAACTTCAATTATTATCAATGAACTGAGATTTTGTTTAGTACATGCTATCTGGACAATCTTATAGCCGCCAACTCTGTGCTCTCACATTAACAAAAAATCACCAGGTTCATCAAAACTAAAAGAAAGTTGCAAAATAATTTGTGACCTTGTTTTCTGGAAACTTACTTTTACAGTAAACTTTAAGTAGCTTTCCACAATGTCAAAGTTGCTTTTGCATCTTTGCATTTCTTTTTTAATCTTTAATGTTGAAGCCAGTGAGTTCAGGCTCCAAAACAAGTTTGTGGATGATCCATGTAGGATTACTCAGCTTTGCAATTTATTAAACCTAAACTATTTGTGGAATCAGGATATGGTTGTGTTTAAGCCGCAAATATCAAGTCAGCAGCAACAAATGCAACAGCAGCAGATGCAATCTCAACAGCATCCACAGCTGCAACAACAGCAGCTTCCACAACTGCAACAACAACAGCAGCTTCCTCAACTGCAACAGCAGCAACCACTCTTGCAGCTGCAACCACAACAGCAACCACTCTCACAGCTGCAGCAGCAGCTTCCGCAACTGCAGCAATTGCAGCAACAACAAATGGTTGGGACAGGGATGGGTCAAGCTTACATTCAAGGTCCAGGCAGATCACAATTGGTTTCTCAGGGACAGGTTCCATCACAAGGGCCACCAAACATGCCGGAGGATGCTTTATGAATTAATTATTGTATTGACTCATTTGAAACTTCAGTATGTTAGGTTATACAGAACTTTCTTGATAAGTAGTTATACAGAACTTTGTTTGCTATCAGATTAAACCTACAATGGGCCTTATCAACTCATTACAAAGACTATAGTCAGCTTACGGATAAGAGTTCATTCGATACTTCAGTATGTTAGGTTATACAGAACTTTCTTGATAAGTAGTTATACAGAACTTTGTTTGCTATCAGATTGAACCTACAATGGGCCTTATCAACTCATTACAAAGACTATAGTCAGCTTACGGATAAGAGTACCTGTAGGTTTACATCGAAGCAGATGTTTTTATGTCAAAAAGCTATCATAGCAGGAGTTCCTGTTAATGGATACTTTATTTTGGTGAATAAGATTAATTTTCTTCTACTGATCACAAATTTGGCTTTGCAAACTCATGTGTAACAAATAAATATTCATGCTGACATATGTTTTGGGGGCAGTATATTGTTGATCTTTCAGCTTCAGTGTTTGATCAGCCTTATTGTACATTCACAAGAATTGAATTAATAAATAATGAGAAGTTAGTTATGTTTGTCTGTCTATCTATCTATATATCCACGTTTTAGAGATTGTCTAGTGTCATGTATTCCAGTTGGGGAAACTGTGATGAAGCACATATAATGCGCTAGGCTAATATGGCAAAAGCTTTGATCCTTGGGAAATTTTTTGCAGACTTTTTGTTTCTCAGAGGACCACCCAATTTTGGTGAAGATTCTGAACCACCAAGGAAATCATGAAGTCTAGAGATTAAATTAAAGGAAGAAAGGTACTAGTTTTGAGATACATTGATGATTTGTAAAAAATTTGGGGGGAGAGATTGGAAGCTGAAGACAGCAGCTTTTCCTTTCCATATTCATTTGCAGTGTGAGAAAGATTCAAGCAAATGTGTAATTATTGCCAAGAATTGAGGTTCATGGGATGTCCTAGTGGTTTTAAAACCTCTTGGGGTGCGTGAGCAAGTGAGAATTCACATAGCAAAAAAAGAAAATATTGCCAAGAATTTTTTATGGAATCACAGGCTTGAAAGCATCCTGTGATTCCTGTTTGCCATCTTCTTGCAAAAGTGAATGAGAGGTTCTGGTTTACATATTTGATTTTGACCATGGAAGTTCAACCTGAATGCAAGTCAGGGCCAATTCTAAATCCATGATTAGTGAATGTGATGTGTGTGTGTATATATATATATATATATGACGACAATGTAAGATTAGCCAAAATATGATAATTTGTGTATAATTTTTTTGTGGAATGCAGTGCCAAGCAGTTCCCTTCCGGTCTCCAAAGCCACTGGGGAGACATCACAAATAAAGATAAGATGCCCAAAGACTTTGACATAACAAGCAGCTTCCTCGCTTTAATCATTATTCCTGAAACTAATGTCCCTTTTCGGTAAAGCTACTGCTACGAGTAGTGAAATGATTAAACGATGGATCCAATTCATCAACCAACAAAATTTCCCACGATTGGTTCTAGTGGAAAAATAAGAAATTCCCATCAATTCCCTCTGATTCCCTGGTCTGGACCCTGAAGTAGGTATTGTATTTTTCACAACCCTCGCTGCACTAAGTCACTAACCCAAAAGTTAACCTTGGTGGACCTGAATGTTCACACATAAGATAACAGGTTCTCCTACCATGTAGAAAGCCAGGATTAGTGACTAGGTACAATGACAATAAGAGTGTCAAGACAGTGCTTGGGCAACACTAAGCACGTTATCACTATTTATATGGTTGTGTGGTAGGCAGGGCCAGCCTTCCACTAGGCTAATTAGGCCATCGCCTAAGACCCCCAAGTGGAAGGAGGGCCCCAAAATTTTAAAAAATAACGGGTAGTAGAAAAAAAAAAAGTTTCAGATGAATACTCTAAAAAATATGATACATTATTGTGACCAAAGAACAAAAAATTTGGAACATCCTTGTAAACATTACTACCCTGAAGAATTTGTTGGAAGTATAGTTTGGAAAATCGTCCAAATTGATTAACAAAGTTACAAAGCAACATCAATAATATATCAATAAAACAAGATATGCTCAAATTAACTTATAAGCAAAATAGACAAGTACAAGAGCACATAAAATTAAGCACTAAATAAAACTTATCGCCGAGGCACGGAACTAAATCTACTGTCCTTAAGAAGCGATTTCGCCCCTACTAGAATAAATCTATCGGTGTAAATGGCTTAGGCGGTCGCTCTTCAAGATACAACGGCAACTCTGTTAATGTGCACTCACAAACAGAGTTTCGAACTCTTCACAAATGCCCAAGAGAAAATTTTCAGCAAAAACAAAGTAGCTAGAGTATCAAAAGTAATATATGTTTTATTATTTTTAACTAATATCATATATGCAATTTTTTTTTTTTTTTTTTGATAGTCTTAGAGCTCTAAAAAAATAATAAAAAAAAATAAAAAAAAAGAAGGAAGTAGCTAAAGATGATTAGAGTGAAAAAGGGAAAGGCAAAAACAAAGGAATTTTCTTTCCCATTGATGTCACAAGCCGCTATGTATTTTCTGCAAAACATGGGAAGGTGCAGCTAACTATTTTATAAGGAATTATGAGAAGATTAAGAGTCTTGTTTGCTGCCAAAAATTCCCACACCAACCAAGGAAAATTCTAGAGCATGCGCTTGGGCTTTACAACAAAATATCATGGGCTTAAATTTCAAAACATACCCAACAATCCCCCACATGTTTTAAAATTTTGATTTTAAAAAAATTTGGCAATCACAAGATGAAATTAGTGTTGATGTCTTGTGGACTTGAATCAACACTTGGTATTTGTAT